>CM028332.1:37156208-37763026 GCA_016647705.1 Eucommia ulmoides | reverse complement strand
AGAGAAGGAAAAAGAAAATGATTATTGTAGATGTGGGCTTCAAATCTTCAACTCCAAGTGCCACCAATGGTGTTTTCCTCCTCAAATTTGAATGCTTAAACATATAGCACTTTTATTATTACAATAAATCGGGACTTTTTCCATACACACTCCAAAATAATTCAATTGTTGCTTAACGTATAGAATTTGAGTGCAACAATTTTTAGTTGCCATTTACTCAACCTCAATAATTGATAAGGCTATAGAATTTTGTTCCTAGCTAGACCAAGAAACTAAGGCATGTCCTAAAAAATAACATGACTCGCTTGTGCTTTTCCTCTCGACTTTGCATCCATCAAAATCAACGTCGAAGTAATTAGTTGACTTCAAGTCACTTCCCTTAGGATACTATAATTATAGGTTATTTGTCCCTTTCAGATATCGAAAGATTTGCTTAACCGCAGTTAAATGCTCTTCTTTAGGACAAGACTGAAATCTTGCACACAAACATACACTAAACATTATATGAGGTCTACTTGCAGTAAGATACAACAAGCTACCAATCATACCTCGATACATTTTCTCATTTACGCTTTTGCCCATATCGTCTTTGTCTATTTTCGTAGCTGTTACCATAAGAGTTTTGTACTCTTTAGCACCATCCAAGTTATACTTTTTAGCAACTATGTGGTGTACTTGGATTAATTAATAAATATCCCTTATTTGGTTAGCTTGACTTGCAATCCAAGAAATGAGGTTAACTCCCCCATCATACTCATTTCAAATTTGACATGCATTATCTCGGCAAACTCTTGGCAAAAATCCTCATTAGTAGAACTGAAACTAATATCATCAACATAAATTTGTACTAATAGGATATCAGAATCAGTTTGCTTGAAAAATAATGTTGTATCACAAAAACCCCGTCGAAAACTATTTTCGATCAAATAACGGCTAAGTCTCTCATACCAAGCTCTTAGAGCTTGTTTGAGCCTATACAAAGCCTTTCGAAGTTTAAACACATGATCGAAAAGTTTATCACTTTCAAATCACGGGGATTGTTCAATATAAACTTCTTCTGCTAGAAAGTCATTCAATAATTACATCCATTTGATATAATTTAAAATTACGTGAACATGCAAATGCGAGTAACATTCTAATAGTCTCTAATTTGGCCACAGGCTCATAAGTCTCATCATAATCAATTCTCTCTTCTTGATTATAGCCATGTGCAACTAATCTTGCCTTATTTCTAATTACCATTCTAGTTTCATCATTTTTATTACGAAAAACCCATTTAGTACCAATTACAGAATGAAAGTCCGATCTAAGAACTAGAGAAAACACTTTATTACGTTCAAATTGAATTAATTATTCTTGTATTACGGAGATCCAAGATTTATCAGTTAATGCCTCATTCACATTCTTAAGCTTAATTTGAGATAGAAAAGCAAGATTTATAATATCTCAAAAGGAGGAACATTTACTTACACCTGTTTCAAAATTATCAATAATTTCTTTTATTGAGTGTCCCGATAATGTCTTTATAGCTCGTGGTAAAGTTAAATCCTCTCATTTAGATTCCTCTCTTTGTGGTTCCTTTGCCGTATAATCTCCTTGGTTTTGGTTATTTAGTGTACCTACATCATCATTGGTTGCCTAGTGATCTACCCAATAGGGAGGGGGGGTGAATTGGGTAGTAATAAAATGAAATCAAATTATAACACTTGAAAATTCAAATAACTAATTTTATCCTAAATTAATTATTATCTTTATAGCAGCAGATAAGTGTTAAGTAAATTAGGTGCACACCCAAACAAGTGAACATAAATAATGTAAATTAGCAGCACACCAAAATTTATACTGGTTCACCAAATTACTCTTGGTTAATCCAATCCTCCGAGCTCTACGGAGTGTCACGCCCACTAGTCACTATGATTCCTTTAATTAGGTAGGAACCAAACCCTTACAAATGATTCTTTTCGCAGGCTCAAAACCAACCTTTACAAAAAAAAAAAAAATCCCAAGCTCAGGAATAACCTTATCTTTTTCCCAGACTCAAGAATAACCTTATCTTTTTCTCAGGCTCAAGAATAACCTAATCCTTTTAAAGGCTAAGGATTAAACCTAATTCTTTTATACCTTAGGCTAAGAATCAAACCCCATAATGACTCCAAATATCCTTTTACTCTGTAAGGATTGAACCGTCACAAATTCACTCAAAATTAATTCTAGTAAAAAAGAATTACGCCTATTTCTTTTAACGGGAAAAGAGTAACCTAATCTTTATATGCACTAGTTAAAGATCAAACCTCAATCTCTTTATCGAAAGAGATTGAACCCAGCTACCCCTGATTAGATATTTTCAATAATATCTAACCCGCACACAACTCACCAATTACACAAATCGAGCTTCTACCACCTCAGATTAAATTTAAACTCGATTAATGTCCCGATATATACTAATGATAGAAATAAAGTAAGAATATCAAAATCTGATTTTAATATAGACGGGTAGTACACAATTCAACATGTTCAAAAACACGATTTCAAAGATCAAAATTCCAATTAGTAAACAATATTACCAATTAACTATTAAAAGCAAAGACTTGAAATGATCTCACCAAGATACCACCGAATGAATGTAAATTGAGGCACAGTAAGACTTTAGATTGGTGACAACAATAATTCACACTAGTTGACTTAATCCTAGTTCGATACAATGTCTAGTTTCCACATATCATGACACTTAATTTATCTTATAGACCCTTTATATTGATATGACTCAATCCTGGTTCAATTCACTTAATTATAGATTTTAAATCTTTCAATTTAGTCTCTCAAATATTTGTCAAACTCAAATCAATAAGATAGAAAGAATTAAATGTACCAATTTGAGAAGTACTTAAAATATATATACCATATCTTTAGAGATATCAAAATAACAACCATCGATCTATAATATCATCAAATCCCTAAGATATCTCTCAGATTTTAACAAAAAAAAAAAAAAACAAAGGGCTAGTAACGACTTCTTTTTTATCAAATCCACGAAATCCTCAAATCCCGAAACAGAGCCATCGGTTGACCGATTAAAGTCCATAAGTCAACTGATCAATTCAGGTTGTAGCCCAAGACGAAAATACTCGCCCATCGGTCTACAGATACTCTATAGATCGATTGACCGATCGATTCAGGATGCTCCCCAGGTAAATTCTCGGCCAGGGTCTGTCGACTGATTCTCCATGACCTATCGACTGATTGATTCAGAGAGTTACACAGGTCGTTTGATCCCTCTTGGTCAGTTGACCGATCGATCCAAAGACTTCACTATTTTCCAGCCTTCACCCATCAGTTGACCGATCCTCCCATGCCAGTCGACCGATCAATGCTAGAATTACTTCTTCCTTAGTTCATTTTAACTCTAACCTTCGACGTTTTTGCAGTTAACTTAATTGACACTATTAATCCTTTTAAGCACTAATCTTTCTTAAGTCAATATTTCTTCTTCAATTTTACATTAGAGCAAATATGTTAACTAATTAGGATCCTCATAAAAATACACATAAACATAAAATCATTTTTGTGTCGTGTGTAATCCTAATCGGGATACATTAAGAGTAAAAAATTAACCTGAGTTATTTTTACCTAGATTCTTCAAAATCTTTGGTCTCTTAATGCTTGTCTCTTTATCAGTCTCTTACATCCTTAACCATCTTCAACAATTTCTTTATGATTAAATCGTCAATGGAACTTTTACACTGAAACACTCAATAAACTCGTTAGTTCCATCAAATTAAAATGTAACCACACTCCCAATAAATTTGAGGACAAATTTTTTAACACATTAAAGCACAACTATAGTTTTCCCCTTATACATTTTCAACAAAACATCAACTAATTCTCCCATTTTATCATCTAAAAAAGTGGGGAAGGAGAATCACTAAACATTACTCTAGGCAAATGATCATTATGCCTAGCCATAACAAAAACATCATTCTAAGCATAAAATCTCCCCCTATATAATTGTGAATAAGCAAAATCATGCATAGGAGAAAAATATAATCTTTAACACACTAGAATATGAAACATTCTTTAATAATAATGAATTTGTTAGACATAAATCTAATGCACGCTACTATCACGGTTATGATCAATACATAGAATTCAAGTCATATGAATGCAATATATATATAATTCATTTATCATTTAAAAAACCATAATAGCAGGATATCACGCAATAATTCTAAGACAACTTAAGCATATGTATAACAACACCAGTCTTAGAAATTCTTACCAACTTATTTCAACTTAATTTCTTACTCAATGCATAGTCTCCAGAAATCACATGACTTTCAACTTTAGGTGTCAAAGACGTAAATTTTACTTTATTCCCTGTTACGAGTTGAAAACAATCACTTTCTAGGAACAATTTGTCCTTGCAAATAGATGTTTATTTGATAACCTACAAGAAGCACCTCAAAGAATTCCTAGGTGGTACCCAATCTAAGTGGGTCCGATCTTATTAGTCAGGATAATTTTAGTTCCTTTAGGAACCAAAACTTGTATTCAGTTAGATACTTTAGAAAACTATTTACAAATAGTATGCCCCACAACATTATATTTAAAACATCTAACAAGATCCCTGGTTTCAAAAAAGAATTTTTGAAAGCATTTTTGTTTAAGATTTTTCTGAAACCCAATAGCGGCTTTATCAAAGATACCGCGTGAACTTCCCAAAAACATTTTCAATTTGTTCTCACTGCCGGTGAATTTGAGAACTATTGAATGTAAATCCAACATCTTGGATTTCAATTCAACATATTTAGATTCATAATCCATCACTTTCTTGTTTAATGTGTTAATCGTACTTTGAAGGCCATTAATTTTTGAACACTGGATTTTATAATCATGAGTAAGTTCTTGATAAACATCAAATAAATTATCAAAATCTAAAGGACAAGAACTTGAACATTTAGGTACCTCAACTCTAGTGGCCATCAACGCAAGCATGGATGAGTCATTACTGCTCGATTTTTTCAAACTACTAGACTCCGAGTCATCCCAAGTGACTTTTGTTGATTTCTTCGTACTCTTCTTCACTTTCTTCTTCTCATTTATTTTTTTCTATTTTTCCTTATCCTTTTTCCATTCGGGATAGTCGGTTTGAAAATGACCAGTTTTGTGACAGTTGTAGCATTCCATGTTATTCAGGTTGAAATTTCTCTTTCCACGGAATGTACGTAGAGTCATTTTTCTAAAATTCTTCGTGAGAAGCGCCACATCTTTTTCTTGTTCACTGTCAAGACTCACATCGCCACTATCATCCTCTTCATCAGTTTTCTGAGCTTTTAGTTCCAAGGACTTCATTTTGCTAATCCCGGTGTCATCCTCATATGCTAAAATTGCCGTTTCATGCATCATTAGGTTGTCGATGAGATCATCAATTTCATATTTCGCAAGATCCTTGGCCTCCTCAATCGTGGTCACCTTCCGCTCCCATACTTTAGTTAAAGATCTTAGGATCTTTCGAACTTTGTCCTCCGTGGAGTACGATTTTCTGAGTTGGCTCAAATGGTTGCAGATGTTGTTGAATCGAGTGTACATCTATTGAATTGATTTTGTTTCTCCTATTCTGAACAATTAAAAATTGACGGATTAGGGCATTGATTTTCTACTATTTCACTTGACTTGTTCCTTCGTGAGTAACCTGCAACTTGAACCACATTTCCTTTACCGATCCACAAATTAAAACTCTCGAGTATTCATTAGCATCTAAAGAGTAAAATAAAATATTAACAGCTTGAGGGTTTGTAAAAATTTTCTTCTTATCAGAAGTAGTTAGTTGCTCCTTCTTCTTGGCAACTCCGTTTTCCATGGGAACAAACGGACCATCCTCAATCGCTAGTCATACATCATAATTCGAGGCCTGAGGGAAAACAATCATTCTGTCCTTCCAGAATACATATTTTTTACCTGCAAATAAGGGTGGTCGGTGCATAGACTGCGACTAAGCTAGTGTGCCTATTGTGTGTGCTATGTGATCTTTGTTAGCTTAGTGTATCGAGTTAAACCAACTTTGATGTCAATTGTTGACTCAGTGATCTACCCAAGAGGGGGTGAATTAGGTAGTAATAAAATTAAATCAAATTATAACACTTGAAAATTCAAATAATTAATTAACTTATTATCTTTATAGCAGCGGATAAGTGTTAAGTAAACTAGGCGCACACCCAAACAACTAAAAACAAATAAAGTAAAATAGCAGCACACCAAAATTTATACTAGTTCACCAAGTTACTCTTGGCTAATCCAGTCCTCCAAGCCACATGGAGTATCGCACCCACTAATTAATCAGGTAGGAACCAAACCCTTACAAATAATTCTTTTCGTAGGCTCAGAACCAACCTTTATAATTTCCTTTTCTCAGGCTTAAGAATAACCTTTTCTTTTTCCCAAGCTTAAGAATGACCTTATCTTTTTCTCAGGCTCAAGACTAATCTAATCCTTTCACAGGTTAAGGATCAAACCTAATTCTTTTATACCTTAGGCTAATAATCAAACCTCAAAATCACTTCAAGTATCCTTTCACTTGGTAAGGATTGAATCGTTATAAATTGACTCAAAATTAATTCTAGTTAGAAAGAATTATGTCTATCTCTTTTCAAGGGAAAAGAGTAACCTAATTGATAAGTGATTTATTTATCGACAAATCAAATACTTTTAGATTCAAATATTTGTATGTTTTCAAGTTCTTTTGTTGTTTCAATATGTTTTTGCGTTGTTTGGTAGATTTTTGAATAAAATGGTGAAAATTTGCAAAATCGGTACAGGTGCAGTACTTTCAAGGCCATTTTTTACTATGATGCTATTCGATTTTGGAAAACGTAAAAACTTGGAACTTGTAGATATTTCTCTTAGATTTTCTTAAGTTTTTTGAATTGCCTCAATTGAAGTTTCGACGAGAACGTTACAGCGAAAATAAGAAAGGGTGTCACCGCCGTGGTGGTGAATCAATAGAGAGTTGCTAAACTCTCTGCATTTCCACCGCTGCGGTGGTCCGGCACCAACTATAAAGGGTTTTTCTTGATATTTTGGGATATTTTGCACCCCTTAAGTTGATCCCTTCATCCCGAACATGTTTTAGAACATATTAGGGAGCATTTTGAGAGGTTTTTGGGGAGCTCATCCAAACCCCAAAGGAGAAGAACATGTTCAGCTTTGGTAGTTGGTTTGAGCATGTTTAGCTTATTTATCATTGTATATACGGTTATGCCAATTAGCTAAACGGATATTGTCTAGGGAATAATATAATTTATGAATATGTGGTTTATTTGAAATCGGTGTTTCGTTAATGGTTGTTCTTCATTATTTGATTGTGTTTACCATTATTCTTCAATTATATGCTCTTTAGATATATTGAAAATATGGGGTTTGACACTCGAAAGAGGTAACCTTGAATTCAGACTAGGGTTAAACACAACGCGACAATCTAATAACCCGGGAGGGAGTTAGAAAGTGTGCAATCAATGACGCTGGGACAAGACTCATGTGACTATGTGTTCTAAAAAAATCCTAGAGGGGGATTTCGGTGTTAACGTGAAGTCACATATTCATTCACTTATCACTTAGGAGATGGAGTAAATGAGTTTACGATACAGAGATTGTCAGATAAGTCTAACACCATTAACATAAGTCAAACGAAATCAAGCACATTTAAGTAAATGAAATTAATCCCTAAATAATCAATTCCCCTAAATATCTCAATATAGTAATATAGTATAATTAGATAAATTAGTATTTTATTTTAGTATTTATTAATTATAAACACATTTTTTATCGCCTAGATAAAGTTAGGTTATGATAATTACGGTACTTGATAATAATCTCTACCGATATCTATGGATACGACAAACCTTACTCTTCCAATTTATACTAAAACTTGACCCGTATACTTGCGGTGAAAGTGGTGACGTAATCTATGCGCCACCACTAATCTTTTAATGCACTAGGTAAAGATCAAATCTCAATCTCTATACCAGAAGAGATTGAAACCCAACTACCCATGATTAGATATTCTCAATAATATCTAACCTGCACACAACTCACCAATTACACCAATTGATAAGTTTTCTCACTCGGAGCTTCTACCATCTCATATTAAATTTAAACTCGATTAATGTCCCGATATATACTAGTGATAGAAATAAAGTAAGAAAATCAAAATCTGATTTTAATATAAATGGGTAGCACACAATTTGGAACGTAATCAGATTTTCACAAGAAATCATTTTAAAATGTTTTTAATCAATTTAAACTTAAAACATTTGATTTCAAAGATCAAAATTCCAAGCAGTAAACAATATTATCAATTAACTATTAAAAGCAAAGACTTGAAATGATCTTACTAGGATACCACCGAATGAATGTAAATTGAATCGTAATAAGACTTTAGATCGGTGACAGTAACAATTTACAGCAATTTCTTCAAGAACAATTCTCAAGAATAATCTCTCATTACTCTCAGTATAATTTCAGAATAATCACACTCAGAAAGCTCAGGAACCGAATATTTCTTGAAAATTGAGTGATTGGAATTTTTTAGATCTCAAAAACGCAGGTCTATATATAAGGATTTGAAACATTCTCTCCAACGGCTAGTTTCCACATATCATGACACTTAATTGCTCTTATAGACCCTTTATATCGATATGACTCAATCCTGGTTCAATTCACTTAATTATAGGTTTTAAATCATTCAATTTAGTCCCTCAAATATTTCTCAAACTCAAATCAATAAGATGGAAAGAATTAAATGTACCATTGATCTATAATATCATCAAATCCCTAATATATCTCTCAGATTTTAACCAAAAAAAAAAAGGCTAGTAATGGCTACTTTTTGATCAAATCCATGAAATCCTCAAATCCTGAAACATAGCCATCGGTTGACCTACCAAAGTCCATAAGTCGATCGATCGATTCAGGTTGTAGCCCATGACAAAAATACTCGCCGCTTGGTCGATGAATACTCTATAGATTGGTTGACCGATCGATTCAGGATGCTCCCCAGGCCTTTTCTTGGCCAGGGTCTGTCGACCGAATCTCCATGACCTGTCGACTAATCGATTCAGAGAGTTACACAGGTCTACCGATCCCTCTTGGCCGGTTGACCGATCGATCTAGAGACTTCACCATTTTCCAACCTTCACCCATCAGTTGACCGATCCTCCCAGACCAGTTGACCAATCAGTGCTGGAATTACTTATTCCTTAGTTCATTTTAACTCCAACCTTCGACGTTTTTTCCACTTTAACCGATTTCTTTTCTCGGTTAACTTAATTAATACTATTAGTCATTTTAAGCACTAATATTTCTTAAGTAAATATCTTCTTCAATTTCACATTGGAGCAAATATGTTAACCAATTATGATCTTAATAAAAACACACATAAACATAAAATCATTTTTGTGTCGTGTGTGATCCTAATCGGGATACATTAAGGGTAAAAATTAACCTGAGTTATATTCACCTAGATTCTTCAAAATCTTTGGTCTCTTAATGCTTGTCTCTTTATCAGTCTCTTGCATCCTTAACCATCTTCAACAATTTTTTCATGATTAAATCGTCAATGAAACTTTTACACTGAAACAATCAATAAACTCATTAGTTCCACAAAAAATATCAATATTTAATTGTCCATTAAAATCTCAGGATCAACAATCATCATCCAAAATCTTTCTCGACACAAGTGGATCAGATTCCTCAAATACGACATGATAGACTTTTCAACTAGTAACGTACGTTTATTATAGACTCTATAAGCTTTATTGTTAGTAGAATGTCCAAGAAAGATTCTATAATCAGATTTAGCATCAAATTTACCTAAATTATCCTTATCTTTCAAAATAAAACATTTGCACGCAAAAACTTTGAAATAGGATATATTCAGAGTCTTACCATTCCAGATTTCATAAAAGGTTTTATTAAAACCTCTTCGAATATATACTTTGTTTTCCATATAGTAAGTTGTACTCACTACTTTGGCCCAGAAATACTTAGGTAGACGATTCTCGTTTAGCATCATTCTGGCCCTTTCCAGAAGCATCATGTTCTTCCTTTTCATAACACCATTTTGTTGTGGTGATCTCGGTGCAGAAAAGTTATGAGCATATCCACGCTCATTACAATAACTAATTACCTCATCATTTTTTAACTCTCTGCATCTATCACTACGAATGTTAATAATGCCACATTGCTTCTCATTTTGAACATGTTTACTTAGAAAAGATCGAAGCAAATTCACTCTTTTTAGTAAGGAAGAACACCCATGTGAATCTTGAATAATCATCAACAATTACGAATGCATAGAATTTATTTCCTAAACTAGCATTGGCATTCGGTCCAAATAAATCAAGATGCAACATTTCAAGACATCTAGACATGGATATGTACATCTTCTTCTTAAATGATGATCTAGATTGCTTGTCAATTGACATGCATCACATATTTTACCTTTCACATACTTCAATGTTGGTAAGTCACGTAAAAGACTTTTCTTAGATAAATCATATAACAACTCCATACTAGCTTGCTCAGGTTTTCTTTCTCAAAACCAACTATTTTAAGATAAAGCATTCAAATATGATAAATTTTGAGAAGAAAAATCATCAAATGAACATGTATACACATTCTCAAAACGTAATGCAACAAGTAAGATGCTACTATCATTTCCCTTCTTAATTATGCATTTGTCATGATAAAAAACAACATTATAATCTGTATCACATAATTGGCTAATATTAGACCCATTACTGATATAGTTATGTTTAAGACCATCTACGAGGAGAACATCTTTAACAATTGTAGACCCATTACTGATATTACCTGTAACAACAATTTTACCCTTTGCGTTGTCTCCAATGTCACATGAGCTCTATCTTTAGGTGTCAAAGATGTAAATTTTGATTTATCGCTCATCATGTACCGAGAACAACCACTATTTAGGAACTATTTTTCCTTACCTATTGATACTTTTAGAATAACCTGTAAGGAGTACCTCAAATAGTTCCTAAGTTATACCCAGTCTACGTGGGTCCGATCTTGTTAGTCCGGACAATTTTAGTTCTTTTAGGAACCCAAACTTGTTTGCATTTAGATAATTTAGAAAAATATTTACGAATGGTATGCCCCAAAACATTACATTTAAAACATCTAACAAGATCCCTAGTTTCAGAAAAGAATTTATGAAATCTCTTTTGTTTGAGGCTTTTCAGAAACCTAATACCAGCTTTATCAAAGATACCTCGTGAACTTCTGAAAAGTATTTTTAAATTGTTCTCACCACTTATGAATTTGAGAACTATCGAATGTAAATACAATATCTTGGATTTTAATTCAAGATTTTCAGATTTATAGTTCATCACTTTCTTATTAAGTGTTTTAATTTTACTTTGTAGGGCATTAATTTCAGAGCACTAGTTTTTATAATCCTAAGTTAGTACTTGATAAATATCAAATAAATCATTAAAACCTAAAGGACAAGAACTAGAACATTTAGGTACCTCATTTTTAATGGCCATCAAAGCAAGCATGGATGAACCTTTACTGTCCGATTGTTTTGAGCTACTTGATTCAGAGTCATTCCAGGTGGCTTTCATTGATTTCTTCATACTTTTTTTTTTCTTCTTCTCCATTCTCTTCTTCTCTTTTTCTTTATCTTTCTTTGGTTCTGGGCATTCGGTTTGGAAGTGTCCAGTCTTGTGACAATTGTAGCATTCCACATTAGTTATGTTGAAATTTTTCTTTCCCTGGAATGTTCGGCGAGTTATTCTTCTGAAATTCTTTGTGAGAAATGTCACATCTTTTTTTTGCTCTCTGTCAAGACTAATATCATCATTGTCATCATTTTCTTCCTTTTTCTGAACTTTCAATACCAAGGACTTCATTTTTTTTTTATTTCCCGTATCGTCCTCATATCCTCAAATAGCCATCTCATGTGTCATTAGGTTGCCGATGAGCTCATCAATATCATATTTTGTAAGATCTTTTGTTTCTTCAATCGCAATCACTTTCGGCTCCTAGACTTTAGTTAACGATCTAATTTTTTTTGGCACTTTATCCTCCATCGTATAGGGCTTTCCGAGCTGATTTAGGTTGTTGCATATATTATTGAATTTTGTGTACATATCATGAATCGATTCTGCTTTACCTCATTCTGAATAGTTTGAATTGACGAACTAAGGCATTGATCTTTGACTATTTTACTTGATTTGTCCCTTCATGGGTGATCTACAACTTTTCCCACATTTCTTTCGTTGATCCACAACTTGAGACCCTGGTATATTCGTTAGCATCTAAAGAACAAAATAGAATATTAATAGCCTAAGAATTAATAGAAAGTTTCTACTTGTCAGAAGTGGTCAGCTCCTCTTTCTTCTTGACTGCTCCATTTTCCATAGGAACAAATAGACCATCCTCAGTAGCTAGCCACAAATCATAATTGGTAGTCTGAAGAAAAGCAACAATTATATCCTTCCAGAATGAGTAGTTTTCACCTACAAACAAAGGTGGTCGGTGCGTAGACTGCCCCTCACCTAGTGTCCCTATCGGGTGCACCATGTGATCTTTATTAGCTAGTGTTTTAAGCTAATCGAGCTAAACCAGCTCCGGTACCAATTGTTGGCCTAGTAAGCTACTCAAAAGGGAGGTAAATTGGATAGTTATAAAAATTTAAACAATTTTAATCTTTCAACACTTTATTTATCAAATAATAAATTTATCCTAAGTCAATTATTAATCACAAATCAATAGAGTTATCAAAAGTTATTTTCACTTAAAAATAACTTTTAAAACTCTCAATTAAGTCTATAAAATATTTCTTAATCATCAATCACAAATATAGGAATTATGTAGTTGCTAAAATTAAGAGAATCTTTAATTATATGGAGCAAATCAATAGAGATATCAAAATACATGTACCTAGGTTCAAATCCCCCGAAATACTCTATTGGAATAATAAAACAAATGGCTAGTTTTTTACTGAAATTCCAAATTCCTTGAAATCTCATCCGAAACAGTTGGTTAACCGAACCCTGCCCTTAGGGATGGTTATGGGCTTGGGGGTCCGCCCGGCCCAACCCTAATTTTTTAGGGCTTGGGCCTAAACTTTGAGCCCATGGTTAGGGCCTGGGCTACAGTGTTTAAGCCCAAGTAAAATTAGGGTCGGGCTTGGGCAAGACTTTATAGGGTCAACTCGGCCCGGCCCGAGGATTAATAAAAAATAATATATATATATATATACACACACACACACACATTATACTCTCCCTAACCCTAATTTATTTCATCACAGGGCCGCCGCTCCCTCCTGCTCCTGCGCAAAACCTCTCTTTCTACCTCCAGTTTCATCTGTCGCTTCTACCTCCTGCATCCTACTTGAAAGTTTAAACCTCTCTCTCTCATTCCCGTTTAGTCCACCGCTGATCCCTCCCATTTTCGAAACCGGTGATCTTTCTTTCTCTTCCTTTCGTCACCATTGTCGTCCTTCACGTTCGTTCGCCGTGGATCACTTATATTCATCGTCAATTGCTTTGTTGAGTTGTCGTTGATCGCTTATTTCGAGTCTTGCCTTGTAGATCGATCGCTGTCGCGACAGATTTCAGGTATATTCCACATAATACTACTGCCTTTGTAGTTTGTTTGTACTAATATGAGAAAGAATGGGCTTTATATTCTACGTTGGATGCCGGTTCAGTATTTGATTATTTTATTATGTTTCTGTTTTAAATTATGAACTGTAATTGGGATGCGTTTCTGTTTTTGTTTTTTTGTTTTTGTTTTTTGGCAGGATTTGTTTTTTGGTAGAAATGAATGGCTGATGTATTATGTTTCAGTGATGATTATGTTTTTGTTTCTATTTAATTTTTAAGTTAAAAAAAAATATAGGGCCGGGACGGCCCGAGGACTAGGCTTGGGCCCTAATTATTTTGATAGGGTCGGGTTTGGAAATAAAAATAAGGCCCAATTTTAGGGCCGGACCGGGTTAGGGCCTTATATATTTTTGTAATACACTAGTCAAAGCCCCGGCCGATTCCAACACAGCCCAGCCCATGACCAACCCTGCCTGCCCTGTCGGTTGACCGATTGATTCATTGTACAAACTAGGCCAAAAGCAAACAGATAGTCGGTTGACCGATCTCCCCACAGTCGGTTCACCGATTGATTCAGAAAGTTATCCTAGCAAAAACACACCACAGTCAGTTGACCGATTGCCTTCCAATTGATTGACCAACTGGTTTAGAGACTTTCACTTTTTCAGCCTTAGACCCATCGGTTGACTAATCCCTTCTTGGCCGGTTAACCGATTGATGCAGGATTTTCATATTTTGGTCTGAAACCTCACTATTTCAACCAGTTGGCCAATCCTTTTCAGATTAGTAGACCGATTGATACTGGTTGGTCAATTCCTACACTAGTTTCTGCTAAAAAGCTCATCATTTAATTCAATTAACCGATTACTTTTCTCGGTTAACTAAATTAACCCTAAATTTCAAGTACACTTAGGTCAATTTTTATTTTTCAATTTCATATAGGAGCACATATTTAAACACTAATTAGGAGCCTAAAATTCATCAAATCTAACACACAAAAATATAACTCATTTAATAGTGTCGTATGTGATCCTAATTCGGGTTGCATTAAGAGTATAAGAGTATTAAGTTGTTTTCACCGAATTTCTTCAGGATCTTCAATATTCTTCATTTCTTCGACTTCTATCTTTAAACCTTGATATTTTATTCATGATTCAATTTTTAAATGGAACTCTTTTTTCCAAAACACTCAACAAACTTATTAGTTACAGAAAAATATCAACATTTAATTGTCCATCAAAATCTTGATATCAACAAGTTATTTTACTCTAATAAATTTTATCGGGTTTATTTAAAAGTCATTCAAAATTGTGAGTGGCTGATAGGTGTGAAAAAACGTATCTATTTCTAAATCGGATTTGTTAGTTCTCAAGCATTTTAGTTATATTTAATTTTGTTTTAGTGTGTTTTAGTGTAGAATAGGGAAAGGACCTCAAAAGGCGAGAAACAAGTGAAAACGGTGGAGAAACGGTAAAGAAAATGTGTAAAACAGGATTTCGGTGAATGAAGACCATTGCCTAAGCGGAAGTTAGACCGCTTAGGCGGAAAAGAGGCAAAATGTTGAAGTGCTGAAGGGCTGAACCACCGCCTAGGCGAGAAAACAACAGAATATCTTGCTAGCAGCCACCGCCTAAGCTGAAAAACCACCGCTTAGGCGAAATCACCGACAGACTTGAACTGACGTAAGTCCACCGCCCAAGCGGTGAACCACCGTTTTGGCGGTGACACTCTGCACATAAATATCTATTTTTAGATATTTTGAAGATATTTCCAACCCTTGCCTATAAAACCCCTTTCTCCCCCAATTGCTAAAAAATGTTAGAACCCCTTAGACGTGAGAGGAGGCTCCGGTTGTTCTTGGGAGCTCTCTTCCACCTTAATTAGATTAGTTTAGTTTAGGAAGTATATTAGATTAGTTGTAAAGAGTGTTCTTTGCCAATCCTTGAAGAGCCAAAAGAGGAAGTTCATCAACGGAAAAGAGGAAGCTCGGGAGGATCGTTCTTTGGCGAAAGTGGACTACTCCACTTTGAGATTTGGATTTTCTTCCCTTGTTTTCATCTTTGTATTTAATATTTATATGTGGTAATGATGATCTACTCTTGATTTATGTTGTATTAGCTAAGAACATGTTAGTGTAATTTAGAGATTAGTTAGGGAAAGGTGTAGTTGTGTAAATACTCGTTTGGTTTAATATACGTTTCTTTAACGATTGTTGTTTTAAGTCCGATTGTGTTTATCATT
Source organism: Eucommia ulmoides (assembly GCA_016647705.1). Taxonomy (NCBI): domain Eukaryota; kingdom Viridiplantae; phylum Streptophyta; class Magnoliopsida; order Garryales; family Eucommiaceae; genus Eucommia; species Eucommia ulmoides. Next base: position 37,747,154 of record CM028332.1, on the reverse strand, counting down.
TGATGATGATCTTAATATGCTTGTAACGGTATTAGGGTTGGACTTGAGAATCTAGGGTTTAACACTCGGGAGAGGTAACCCTGGATTCGGACTAGGGTAAACACATCGTTACGACGTAACGACCCGGGAGGGAGTTAGTTAGTATGCAATCAATGACGTTGGGTCAAGACTCACGCGAACTAGAGTCGTTAAGACATCGAGGGGGACCTCGACGTCGACTCGAAGTCATGTATTCCCTCGTCTTACACTCGGAAGAGGTGGCGGAGAAGTTTACGAACTGAGATTGTCGGATACCTAAACTCCGTTATTGTTAACCTAACGAAATCAAACGTGTATTAAGTGAACGAAATCAATCCCTAATTAATCAACTTAGTTAGAATTAACCCACTAATTGTAGTTTAGCTTATTTTAATTTTAATTCACGCTTTCCGTCGTCAGGATAACACCAGACTACGTCAATTGCGGTATTCAATTCAATTATTCACACTTTTCTCTGTGGGAACGATATCCGATCTTCAAAGATCCACTATATTAAAAATTTAGACCTCGTGTACTTGCGAGCATACGTAGGCATGCACAAAATTGCACCTACCAAGTTTTTGGCGCCGTTGCTGGGGATTAGAGTGAATTTTATTTGAATATTGTAAAATTATGTTCCCGTCAACGCCTACCAAGTTTTTGGCGTCGTTGCCGGGGATTAGTTTGAATTTAATTGAATATTGCAAAAGAAACGCGGTATCGGCCCGGAACTTAAGTTTTATATATAGGAAAAGCAAATGTATCGTTTCCTTGTTCGTCAACACACCAAGTCTTTAGCGTTGTAGACGTGAGATCAGTGTGAATTCTAAGTTGATATTGCGACTAAGTGGTCAAGTGTTAATCCTGACATTTATTTTTGTTTTGTTTTTAATTTTTATTTTTGTTTCATTGTGTTAATGAGATCAAGCGATGCGATAAATGATGAAGATTAGAACTCTTAAATCTCAATCTCGAGATGGAGCTTGTTGAAAATGATAAGGACTGAGAGGAGACGCCGATTTCAAAGCCATGATCTTGATCCGACTAAGCATTTGAGCCCAAATTCCTTGTCTATAGGGAATTTTGGTGAAAAATACTTAGTGACACAAAAGTCCAGCTGGGGACGGTAACTCAAGCACTATTCTTTTGAAATGAAACTTAGGGTATCAAATTACCCGATTTTTGTTACTATTTATTTGATTATTTATTCTTTTTGGAAGCCGGCATGGCTTCGGAATGTGTTCGGCAGTGAATTTAGGAGTGTGGAAGTGTGGGAAAGTATTTCAAAGTTAAAACACATTGAACAAGCGAAGTGAAAATGAACGGGGTGGAGTCGTCTTTTGAAAATTTGTGAAAAACACAAAAGTAGGAGTTTCAGGCCCACCGCCCAAGCGGTAAACCACCGTTTAGGCGGTAAAAATACAGAGTGGGTGAAAATAGCCCACCGCCCAAGCGGTAAATCACCACTCAGGCGGTAAAAATACAAGATGCACCAAATTTTCAAAATATGCTCCACCGCTTAGGCGGAAAAACCACCGCCTAGGCGGATTAACAGCAGAACAAAACATTGCACACTGGTGTAATTTCGCTTAGGCATAAAAACCACCGCCTAAGCAGAATTTCATCAAAAGGTTTAATTTTAAAGAAAAGAGTTCCACCGCTCAATCGGTGAATACACCGCCTAAGCGGTGGACCTTCTGCTATTAAAAACAGCCCATCGCCTAAAAATTAAAAACGCAAGTTCCCTCCCCAATCCTCCACCTTCTTTCTAAAACTTCACTCCCAAACCATTCCAAATCTCTAAAATCATCCATCCATTACAAAACGTGGTCATTTCCATCACGATTCAACCTCCAAGAATCGTATTTCAACCCCTATTTCCGAAAATCAAGGGTTTTGCGAAAAAGGTGCGATTTCTTCATTTTCTTTTGATTAGACCATTATTTCTCAACAAGTAAGTTTCTTTTACATTACATTTACTCTAGTTGTTGAAATTATTGGTTGATTTGCATGATTATATCAAAGAAATCAATGGATTTTGAAATTTTGCCCAAAAACCTTTAACCCTAGTTTCGCGATTTCGTAGTTCAATGGGTTTTTGGTTTGATTCTTGATGATACACATGTTTAATTGGATTGGTTGAGTGTGTGGATTAATATAGGATGTCACATTTGTGAAAAATTGTTTGAAAAATTTAAATGGGTATTTGTTTTGGGATGAATTTGTTCATGACAATGTGATTAGAGAAGTTTATGTTTTTCAAATGTTCATATATGATGAGGTTGTATTGGGTTTTTGTGATTGTGATTGTAGAAAATGCTGAAAAGAGCAGCTAAGAAGAGGGCTAGAGGTGAAGGGTCGAGTTTAAACCCTAGGGTGCCGACCGACGTTGACTTTGATGCTACCTGCTTTGTGTCAAAACAAGCGGCGGACCACTTCAAACAACACGAAAAACATCGTGCTTGCATACGTCAACAGGGATTCGGTCCGATCGAGGAGCTCCCGGAGGAATTTCGGAATGAAATCCTAAGCCGCCACTGGGAGCAATTCTGCAAATCGCCACCCCCAGGAGAAATCGCTTTGGTCAAAGAGTTCTATGCAAATGCTACCGAGGCCATCGACGATCTAGCAAGGGTTCGGAACCAACCCATTATCTTCAGCCCCGACTTCATAAATCATCTCTTCGGGCTTTCGGCACCGGAGTCAATTGAAAGCCAGGAACCTACTTTACAAAGGGTCATCTAATATATCACATCTGGCCCGGTAAAGTGGAAACATCAGGGGCCGAACGTCACTACATTTTTAGTGAGATGCCTAAAGCCGGTCTCAAAAATCTGGCACAATTTCATCTATGGAAGCCTCCTGCCGACATCACATTTGTCAGACGTCTCGAAGGACAGGGCCTATTTGATCTATAAAATCCAGACCGGACAACCCATAAACGTTGGATTTCTGATCTATTCATCAATTCTTCATGCTTTGAAATCGATAAAGGGTGGGCTCCCGTTTCCGTCACTTTTGACCCATATATTCTGATTAGCTGATGTGACTGTATCTGGGGGAAGCCAGTGTGAACATATCTCTCCACTTACACTGTCAGCAATAAATCGATTGTGGAGGAATGGGGCACAAGAGGCACCCGAGCCTGAGCCAGAGGAAGGAGAAGAGCAACCAAACGATACGGCTGGACCTTCTGGAGCCCGAGCTGAAAACTCCCAAGAGAGGAAGCGTCAGATGGTCCTCCAGAATCAATACGAGATTGTCTCTTTCCTGGACCAATTTTCGAGGCAACAAGATCGAGTCCAACGGAACATTTGGGAGGGCCTTGGCCTTGAGATGGACGATTTCCCACCGATGCCATCTATGCCACCACATCTACTCCAGAGACCACATTCTCCTTCTCAGAGTGATGATGGTGATGACTCGTCTTCAGGTGAACAGTAGGGAATAAATCTTATTCCCTAGGTATATGTTCAACCTATTTTTTGTGCAAGCATGCTATATGTTTATTTGGTTCGCTGCTATTGGAACACTGCCGTGTTCAGGCCTGAATGGTATGGATTGGATGATAGTTTAGTAGATGTTCATCCATTTTAACTTTTTGCAGAAAAGGATGAACAGTTATTATTATTTTTGAACAAAATGAATTTTTTTTGTTGTACAGACCTTTATTTATTTATGTATTATGAATGTCTTAAATTTTAAATTTTTAGTTTAGTTAGTTTAATTTTTGTTTTTGAATGTTTAGTGGTTAGATTAGTATGTATGTTAGTATTAGAATTAGTTTAATATTGTGTATGTATAAAGTTGTGTTTCCATGATTAGATGTAAGTTCATTTGGGCCAAAACCCGATGATGAGAATTATCCCCAAATTGCATATTGAGGTCGGGGGTAATACCTTCCTAGTGTGTTTTGTGCGCTTAACATGTCAATTGTGTAAAAATTATCTCGATCCGAAAATTGCATGACATTTGAACTCAATGAATAATTATCTAAACGATTTGACGTTGATTATTTGATATTAAGTTCATGATAGAAAATGAGAAAACTAGAACTTGATTTTGAGAAAACTTGAGGGGGAATCCTAGGTAAGGTAATTCCGGAGACGTGATTTAGGCCGTCAATTTTTCGCTTGATCTGTTTTAGCTAACCTGAAAATAGTCATTCCTTATTTCCCCTGTCGAAGCCGATAACGTAATCAATTCTGAAAACGTTCAAATACTCTTTTCATTTATATTTTTCTTAAACCAAAGTCGCTAAGCCTAATTTTCAAAATTGAGTGAAATCAAGTCAGCGGTAGGGTTTCGGACGAATTTTTATTGATTCGGTATTAGTATATTCACTTGTCACTTTTTTGTATTTCTTTTTGCACGCTCCTAAAATAAGTTTGGGGGTGTGTTTCTATCATTTCTTTTTACATATTCCTAAAATTTTACAAATTCGAATAAGCTTGGGGGTGTGTTTATCTAACTTCTTTTTGCACTCTCGTAAAACTGTAATAATTCGAATTAATTTAGGGGTATGTCAAGTTAAAAAAAAAAAAAACAAAAAAAAAAAAACAAAAAAAAAACATGAATATAGTTTTTCATTTTCTTCTCTTTCGACAAGTGAATACAAGGATTTTCGTTTCTTATTCAGAGTTGTACTTTAAATGTAGGGTCATGAGAGAGGATAGCGACAAGCGATTTTACCTCGGGTATCGATTGATTAAACCAAATTGCTATTTTTATTCCAATGATACCCGTGGTCGTTCTCCAAAGCCAAACCAAGTCCTATTGATTTCCGTGAATATCCAAGCCTACATTAGTGGATAGTAGACTCAAATCAAGCTTATGGTTTTACTGAATCCATCAACAGTTTAAATTATGAGCTTAAAGATTGAATAATTGAATCCGGTATTTGACTAGTTATACATTTGAGTTCTCACACACACACTTCAAATGGATCTAGAATGGTTTTTATTGATATTGATAGTTGAAATTCTAGAACACCACTTGGTGTGGGTTACTTCCCTAACTTGATCCGATTTAGGGATGTTGAGGGAGGAACAAATTGGTCATTTCGATTTAACTCTATATTTACGTGCATATGCTTCTTTTGTGTTAGTGTAATTTGTCATTTTTTTTTGTTAGTTAGTTCATTAGTTAGTTTAGTTTAGTGTTAGTGTTTGGCTCGAGGACTAGCCAAATTCTAAGTTTGGGGGTATTGATAGGTGTGAAAAACCTATCTATTTCTAAACTGGATTTGTTAGTTCTCAAGTATTTTAGTTATATTTAATTTTGTTTTAGTGTGTTTTAGTGTAAAACAGGGAAAGGACCTCAAAGGGCGAGAAACAAGTGAAAACGGTGGAGAAACGGTGAAGAAAATGTGTAAAACAGGGTTTCGGTGAATGAAGACCACCGCCTAAGCGGAAGTTCCACCGCTTAGGCAAAAAAGAGGTAGAATGTTGAAGTGCTGAAGGGCTGAACCACTGCCTAGGCGAGAAAACCACCGCCTAGGTGAGAAAACAACAGAATATCTTGCCAGCAGCCACCGCCTAAGCGGAAAAACCACCGCTTAGGCGAAATCACCGACATACTTTAACTGAATTAAGTCCACCGCCCGAGAGGTAGAAATATCTGTTTTTAGATATTTTGAAGATATTTCCAACCCTTGCCTATAAAACCCCTTTCTCCCCCAATTGCTAAAAAATGTTAGAACCCCTTAGACGTGAGAGGAGGCTCCGGTTGTTCTTGGGAGCTCTCTTCCACCTTAGTTAGATTAGTTTAGTTTAGGAAGTAGATTAGATTAGTTGTAAAGAGTGTTCTTGGCCAATCCTTGAAGAGCCAAAAGAGAAAGTTCATCAACGGAAAAGAGGAAGCTCGGAAGGATCGTTCTTTGGCGAAAGTGGACTACTCCACTTTGAGATTTGGATTTTCTTCCCTTGTTTTCATATTTGTATTTAATATTTATAGTTGGTAATGATGATCTCCTCTTGATTTATGTTGTATTGGCTAAGAACATGTTAGTGTAATTTAGAGATTAGTTAGGGAAATGTGTAGTTGTGTAAATACTCGTTTGGTTTAATATACGTTTCTTTAACGGTTGTTGTTTTAAATCCGATTATGTTTATCATTTGATGACGATCTTAATATGCATGTAACGGTATTAGGGTTGGACTTGAGAATCTAGGGTTTGACACTCGGGAGAGATAACCCTGGATTCGGACTAGGGTAAACACATCGTTACGACCTAATGACCCGGGAGGGCATTAGTTAGTATGCAATCGATAACGTTGGGTGAAGACTCACATGACCTAGAGTCGTTAAGACATCGAGGGGGACCTCAGCGTCGACTCGAAGTCATGTATTCTCTCATCTTACACTCGGAAGAGGTGGCGGAGGAGTTTACGAACCGAGATTGTCGGATACCTAAACTCCGTTATTGTTAACCTAACGAAATCAAACGTGTATTAAGTGAACGAAATCAATCCTTAATTAATCAACTTAGTTTGAATTAACCCACTAATTGTAGTTTAGCTTAGTTTAATTTCAATTCACGCTTTCCGTCGTCAGGATAACATGAGACTACGCCAATTGCGGTATTCAATTCAATTATTCACACTGTTCTCTGTGGGAACGATATCCGATCTTCAAATATCCACTATATTAAAACTTTAGACCTCGTATACTTGCGAGCGTACGTAGGCATGCACAAAATTGCACCTACCAGTGGCAAAGAGTATTTTTTGTTTCATCTACTTCCCATATGAACACACTCTCTCTCTCCGGTGCTTGCTCTTTGCCTTCTTTGGTGAACATTCTCTCTCTCTCTCTCTCTTCGAAGAGGCTTCTCTGCCTTCTCCGCCGGCCACTACCACACCACAAACCTGGATCCACATATTGACTTTTTTCCGGTGACTATCCCACTCGATTAGAGCTTCAGGGGACAAACCGTTAACTTGCTAGAAACCTGACACCACCTAGTACTGCTTTTATTTCTTGCTTCTTCTTAGTGCTTACTTGGCCTCTGTTTTTCATACTTTGAATCTTCTTCCTCCTTTTTTCTTTCTTCTTTCCACACTCAAACTGAAGGCTTCTTTCCACAAGAAAAAAAATTGTGGAAGTTTGGTCTAAGATTTAACTCACTGAATGGGGGAGAGAGGGGTTGAGAAGACTTTGATCTTTCTCTCCATTTGTGATTATCTCCAAAAACATTCTTCTGTAATTTCAATTTCATCAAATTCTATGGAGTCCAGTGAGTCACCGAAACTAAAAGGCATTGTTATCATCACATTCCCATCTCTAGATAACCCTTCTTGAGTTCTTTACTTAATAAATATTTAAAAAAAAATATATACTAACAAAGTTGCTTTTTCACTTATTAACGGAAGGCGAACATCTTGGTGTTGCAAACACGGAGACTAAGATCCTGATGTTCGCAACACTGGGATCAAAATATTTTTTTTAATGGAATAGTCCCGGTGTTCACAACACCGGGACCAAATGAATTTATTTTATTTTATTTTTTCTTAATCGAATGGTCCCAGTGTTGTGAACACATGAACCATTCCAACTTTTAACAGCACATTGCCGTTTCAGAAAACGGCGATGTGTCATTTGCTAGTCAAACGGTAAAGCCTCTATTACAACCCTCCTTCCTCATTCATACTCTTCGGTTTTTCATCATTTTCCCTTATTGAGAATTTATTTGTCTTCCTAAATATTTGCCCGATTTTCTTCTTCAAAATTTCACAACTTCTTCCTCCTACTACAAAGGTAAATTTGTTTTAATTTTTTATTTAATTTATTTGTTAGTTTGATTAGTATATATGTTTTCTTGTTTAATTATTTAGTTTATTTGTTATTTGTTAGTTTGATTAATTTTCTTGTTTTTTACACATTATAATATATTGTTTGGTCATTAATTTAGTTTTTTTAAAACATCAAAAAAGCATTAGAGGTTAGTTTAATTTTAATTAGTATGTTTTTTACTTATTTAATTTGTTAATGAGTTTGTTTGTTTTGTTAGTTAGTTAGTTTACTTGTTTAGTTTGTTGGCTAGTTGTTTAATTTAATTTGTTGGTTTAGTTGTTTAGTTTGTTAGTTAGTTGGTCAGTTTAATTTGTTAAATTAAAAATTTCACTTTGGCCCCTTTCATATGTGTAGGAAAATATAAATTAATATATTATTTTAAAAAATTGTTAGTTAGTTAGTTTAATTTTTGAATTTAGTTATTTAATTAAAAATTATACACTTTGGCCCCTCAAAGTTTGACAATTAGAAAAATATAAATTTTTAATATATGATTTAAAATAAATTGCTAATTTAATTTTTGAATTTAGTTAAAATTGTTAATTAGTTAGTTTAATTTTTGAATTTAGTTATTTAATTAAAAATTGTGCACTTTGACCCCTCAAAGTTTGACAAATTGAAAAAATATAAATTAAAATATATTGGTTTAAAATAAATTGTAAGTTAATTTGAGTTTAATTTTTTTTAATTTAGTTGTTTAATTAAAAAATACGCACTTTGGCTCCTCAAAGTTTGACAAATTAGAAAATATAAAATATTAAACTTGTTAGCCTAGTGAAATATCTAAGAGGGGGGTGAATTGGGTAATTAAAAAATTATTAGAATAAAACTTCAATAAAACAAATAATTAATTTTAATCCAAAATTAATTATTATCTTTATATCACAATGAAATTATATAATCAACTAGGTGCACACCAAACAGCAAAAATAAACAAATTAAATATTGCAGCACACCAAGATATATCTTGGTTCACCAAGTTACTCTTAGCTAATCCAGTCCTTCGAGCCCCATGGATATTCGCACCCACTAATACTCAATATCCCTTTAAAGGTAGGAATCAAACCCTCACACCGATTCTTTTACAAGCTCAGAATTAACCTTCACAATATCTTTTTCCTAGGCTAAGGAAGAACCTCTACTTTTTACAGGCTAAAGAGTAATCTAATTCTTTTTAACACTAAGGCCAAAGAATCAAAACCTCACCAATCACTCTAAATATTCTTTTACCTAGTAAGGATTGAACCGTTACAAAAATCACTCAAAACACAATTCTATACAGGAAGAATCACTACCTCAATCTCTTTATAGGAAGAGACTGAAACTCGGCTACCATTTGATTAAATACCCCCAATAGTATTTAATCCATCACACTACTCACCAATACAAATTGATAAGCAGAATATCTCATTCGGAGTTTCTACCACCCTAAATAAATAATAACTCGATTAATATCCCAAATCTAGTGATAGAAAAATGTGAGATTGAAAATTTGATTTTAAACAAAATATGGATAGCAAATAAATGAGCACATAATCAGATTTAAGAAATTGTTTATAAAAAAATTCTTCAATAAAAATCAAAAACAAATTTTAAGATCAATTTCCAAAAGATAAACAAGTAATGCAATAATAGAATATAATTGGAAAGATCTCACCCGGAATCCACAGAAAGAATAATTAGAACGATGTAACTTCAAATTCGGTAACAACAAAGATTACTAGCAATTGTTCTTCAAGATTGCTTCTCAGAATAGTTACTAGCAATTGATCTTCAAGATCACTTCTCAGAATAGCTCACACAATATCTCAGAATAATAACTCTTATAAAAGCTCACAAATGATCTTAACTCTTTTAGCTCTCTTGATATTGATTTACTGCTTAAAGATATATGAAAAACGCAGGTCTATATATATGGAATATAAATCAGCTCTCTAATAGCTAGTTCCCATGTATTATGACACTTAAATACTCTCTTAGACCCCGTGTATCATTATGACTTCATTTTGGTTCAATTCACTTAATTACATATTTTAAATCTCTCAATTAAGTCTCCCAAATATTTCTCAATCTCAAATAATTAGAATAGAAACAATTTTATGTACCAAATTGGAAAACATTAAAATTTAATTAACCAAATCAATAGGATTTAGATATTAGGTGAAGCATATCTTAAATATAATAATATCCCTGAAGTCTCTCTCAAATCCCAACAAAAAATGGCTACTTTTGGATATAATTTCGGAATCAACAGTATTCTAAAAAACTCCCCCAGTCGAAGGGTCAGTCGACTGCCCAATTCAGGATGTAACCAAGCCAACGTTGTTGCGTTCATCGGTCGACGTATCTGTCGACTTGAAGATTCAGAGAGTTTGATTTACCTTTACCGATCGACCTACCTGTCGACTTGGAGATAAAAAGAGTTCATCTTCTCTTGGTCGGTCGACCTACCTATCGACTTAGAGATACAGAGAGTTCATGCTGCTTGGTCCGGTCGACTCATCAGTCAACTTATATCTGTTGGATCTCTTTTCTGAACTTGTTTCTAACTCTTTCTTTTTTATGTTTTCGCCCCTTTAACCATTTTCTCTTTTAAATAAGCTCCACTAACTTCTTAAATTCTATTTTAGTCAGTTATATCAAATACACATAGGAGCAAATAATTTCATCTTATCAAAACACACATAAACAAAAAAAAAAAAAAAAAAAAAACAACTTTTGTGCTTTGTGTGTTCCTAATTGTAATATTAAGAGTTGAAATTCACCGGATTTGTTTTCCTTAATTTCTTCAAACTTTTAATTCTTCATCATCTTTATCATTATTATTTAGCATCCATTTATAAATTTGTCATTGCATCTTCATCACAGAAACTTAATTAACTGAAACACTTGAACAAACCATTAGTTCCATCAAAATATCAACACTTAATTGTTCATCAAAATATTAGAATAAATAATCTCTCCCTTTTTTATGATGATAATTAACTTTGATGTTTTCTTCAAAACAAAAATATAACCACACTCTCCCTGAATCCGAGGACGAGTTTTATAACTCATTTAAGTATCATAATGATGATTTCAAAAAATATAATCAATAAAGCACAAAAACATACTCCCCCTTAATAAAATATCATCTAATTTTTCCCCTTTTGTCATATTCAAAAACAAAATTTAGGGAGAGCGGAACACAACCAATAGTTCTACTTTAAGCAAACACATAATATACTTGAAAGAGTAAAACTAAAGTAATTAAATCCAGATATATATATATATATATATATATATATATATAAAGCACATTGAATTAACTTATAAATTCAACTTTAAAAAATCAAAACTCATTTTAAAAAATTAACTTTTAAGCACAAAACATCAACACTATGTGGATCATTCTTATAGATAAATATCAAGTCTACTCAATCCATCAAAATCCATACCAAAAACATCATTCTTAATCATGCAATCTCCCACTATATAAGTGTAAACAAATTAATTCATTTTAAGGAGAAAAATATAATCTTTGAAGTACTAAGACATGAAACATCTCCCAATAATAGTTTTTCAACAATAATCATTAACGCTCAAGAACATGAATCATATCTCAATCAATAACATGTATATTAAAGATGTTAGCCCGTAACACGCTTCGCATAAGAACATGAATCTTAATAATAACATGCACAATAAAATTTTAAAACACTTCCAAAATAATAATCATTTGAAAACCTTTAATATATCAAGATATCATTTCAAAATGCATAAAATATCAGCTCAATTCACTTAACTCATTTTCTAAATCATGTAGCATATTTTAAAATTAACACATGATCACTACTTGATATAAGCATATAAAGATATATTAATACCCCTTAACTAAATGTGATTCTCATAATCACCATATAATATTTCTAAGACAACAAATAAACACATAATTGAAAATAGGTCTTAGAAACCATCACCAACTTACCTATTTGGCAAGTTGGGCACCTCCATCTTTTACAAATTTAATGAATTTAAAATGCAGAGGGTTAGGAGTACCTTTTATATCTTTTGGGACGACTTTACTTTTTACCTCATTTGTACCATCGATTGATTTGAGTACACAATTTCTCTTAGCCGATGGCTTTGGTACATCTTTCTTGCTTTCACTTGCTGCTTGTGGGTTCTTTGTAACTTCACATCTCGAAATTTGGTACATCTTTTATGTTTATATATGTCACTTGTGACTTCTTTGTAGCTTCACATTTTGATTTCGGTACATCCTTTTTGTTTGCGCTTGTCAATTGTTGCTTCTTTAAAACTTCACATCTCGACTTTGGTATACCTTTTCGTTTTATACATATCGCTTGTGGATTCTTGATGACTTTTCGTCTTGATTTTGATATAATCTCTCTGGTTGTTCCTTCCGGTCCAATCCCAACACTATGTAACTCTGCACAAGCCAATTGTGTAGCTCTTTTCGGTATTCATTTCACTTTGGATCCATTCTTAGTAACTTGTGAGTTAATAGATAATTTTTTTTTATCAAAAGAACTCAGTTGCTCCTTTCTCTTGGCTACTCCATTTTCCATAGGAGTGTATGGATCGTCTTCAATAACCACTATGCCTTGTAATTAGTGACCTGCTCATACTCCTTAGATCTAAGAGTTTGTTACTCTTCACGGTCGATTATAAGGATGCGAGAGGAATACACTTATTGTGTCAATTCATTAGAGATTATGGTGGATGGATACAGACAATATAATATTCCAATAGTGCATGAATTGGCCAAAACAATACCAACAGACGCACCTCATAACCTTCAAATGGCGTTGCATCACTACCACGAAGAAAATAACTGAATGTAAATTCAAATTTTTCAACACGAGCTTGAAACGATGGCACGTGAGTATCTCGAATAAGGTTTGTTTGCTGAAGGGCATACTTACATGAGATGCGCAAAGAAACCTCAATGTTAGTCAGATATTGAAATGTCTGATGATGACAGTAATGTTTAATGTTTTCTCGTTGGTGAATTGCAGTTTAACTATATATTTCCTTTGAAGTCTAATGTATTGTTTCCACGTAAAATTATAATAACTCTACTTCTACCAAACAATTTACTTTTTCTCTTTCAATTGATAGATGGTGTTGGGTTAATTTTTTTAGTTAAGCCTCGTAATGTGCAGTATAATATTTGTAAAGAAATTATTCAACATATAATTTTTGTGATGACTTCACATATTAATTCAAGTGAAGAAATCTCATTTAGTTTTTCAAGTGAAGAGAACTCATATGATGTTTGGGGTTGGCCTGGACCGTGGGATCAACAAAGATATTGGGTTCTAAAACCATATTATGATTACTAGAGTAATCAAGAAACCAACCCGATAGAGTATCGCGTCGGTCTATGCCAAGAATGGGAATACAGGGTGAATGAGTCTAACAATCTTGTATCTTGTTTGAGAAATCTTAATGCACTAGTTCCGCATCGTCGAAGTCTTCAGATGCCCAGACGATATATAATTCATGACACAACCGAGATTGAAGATGTTATTACATGAATTCGCTTAGAGAATAATCAAATGTTGTTGCGCAGAAATAAATATTATCTACAATAACTAGCCAATAAAATGGTTGCCGCAAGCAATAGAGCATTCTCTACAAAAGAATACCATAATGTGATAAAAATAACAATGAATATTTGTCTGAGGGGGTACATTTCCAATGAAGAATAAATAATTGTTGGCAGTTCAATTGTTTTTTTAAGTTTTTTTATTGTCACTAATTTCGTAATGTTATGTATTGTATTTCTTATGTATTGTCTTTGTTATGAGTTTTGTAACAAACACCGTTAAACATGTTTCTAATTTAAGTAATGTTTTTTTTAATATGATGTTTATGATTATTTTAAGTTATTTTGCCTTTAATATTATACTCTTTCAATGTGCTCCATAATATATTAGGTGAAATAAATGAAATTATCCACTCCGTATGCCTTTTTAAGAATCTTTTTGGAATCTTAGACACCTTACTCAATTTCGCAGTCAAATTCTGTATCCATTTGCGAAGCAATATATACGATAGATAAACATCTTTCTAAATCTACAAATATTACAAAAAAAAAATGTATTTACATTCTTAGAGCTAAACAATCAATTATATAACTAACTGTGTATCGCAACACCTACGTAGGACGTTCTTCTGCCCTCGGCGTTGAGCAATAAGAGGTTCTTCAGCCTTCTTATAAACTTGTGTAACTTGTCCATAGTCTATAAATGACTGTTGCATCATCCCTAGACCTTCTACGTCGTCCCCCAACCATGGTACTGGTGACACTTATCTTTCCAATCTTATCGGTTGGATAAATTCCATCGGAGGAGTTACGCCGGAAGTTGAGACAATTTCATCCATTGATGATGTGATGTATGACAATGATGGTTGTGTACCTAGCTGCGATACGTAATGCAAATATGGGTCATGTATCTGGTACACGTTGGACGACCCAACATTATCACCCATGTTGTACATGCTAGATGGTCCGGCATCACCCATACTATTTGGACGGTAGGCATCAGAACTCTATGGCTGAGGAGAAGGCTGAGGAGTAGCCTGAGGAGATGGAGGAACGTCAATTGGCATATGGTACGGTACCCGATGGTACACTGCTCCCGAGGTGGCATCATAAACGGCATGAGCCAAATATTTGTATGAGTCCATAGTACGCGTCCGCAGAGAAAGATGACTCATGCGCATCAGTTGCGATACTTCCAGATCCTACGAAACACATATAATTGTTTAGTTAATACATGAATAATAATAAGATAATCAGACTTATATAACTAAATAGATGGTATACTCAATGTGATCATACCTCTCACACTGCCCGTCCTTCTGTTCCTAGATACCCAAACTCAAGTTAGTACTCCGAGTTGACCAATAACATTCGTGTGATTTTGCAATACTACTCCAAGTATTCGTGCTCAACCCATATCCCTTGCTGGAAACTGTGCACATCTGGTGCTCATCGCCTATTCCACGCAACTATATGTGCGTGGTGTTTCTCAGTCTAGTCTACACCGAAGTGTTCTCACCGAGTAATTTTGTGTAATTTCTTGTCCATTATTACCGGCTCAAGAACCCCTTGGCGATAACCAAACTGTCATAGCACGCATAGGGGATACATGTACTTGACGATCTCGTAGCAAATCATCGGCAGCAAGGCCATCCATATATCTTCTCTATCTCTAGTATATGGAGGTAATGTGGACAGGATATAAGGCATCCAAATAACCTGTAAAACAAAATATAAATAAATTAATCAAAATTTTGATGTAAATAAATAACTGACCTCGTTATTCTGCAAGCGATCTAACTGATCGTGATACACCACCAAAACATGCATCGGCAAGTTTTCCAAATTGAACTCAAGGGTCCACCTGTACACCAAACATATAAACTGTTAGCCTTGTCGAATACCCCTTAAAAATATCGGAGAGAAAATACTTTAATAAATTAAATAATTAAATTTAATCCTAAATTAATTATTATCTTTATATCACAACGGAATTATGAAATCAACTAGGTGCACACTGTGCAAAAATGATTAAGTAACACACCCCAAAACGTATTTGAATTATTATAACCTTAGGAATGTGCAAACAATATGAACGACAAACGACAAGCGAGTACTCGAATATCGAACCAAATTAGAATTTCGGCCTAAACCCAACCTCTTACATCAAGTAGCGAAATGCTAACTTGATTCACTCAAATTGTGCCTTCAGTTTAGCGATATAGGTTTGGAAAAAGTTCAATCAGCTAGGGTATGAGTAGGATTAGGGATTTTTGAGGGAGAGCTCTCAACCCAAGGTGGAGGATCAACGAGGAAGCGATCAATCAACATTTCTAGCGGCAAATCTTCGGATATTGGCTAAGTCGCTCGTTTCCTCTCTTTGTTTTCTTCATTTTGGTAATTGTTGAGCATGTTTAGCTCGTTTTACATTGTATAACAGTTAGGTCCATGAGTTAAACATGGATTGTAATAGGGATTAACGTATTATTTATGAAAATGTAGTTTTGGTTGAATTTGTGTTTCGTTTATGGTTGTTCCTTACAATTTTGATTGTGTTGCCATGTTTTCTATGATTATATACTAGTTTAGATATATTGAGAATATGGGGTTTGACACTCGGGAGAGGTAACCCCGGATTCGGACTAGGGTTAACACAACACGACAATCTAACGACCTGGGAAGGCGTTAGAAAATGTACAATTGATGACGTTGGGGTGAGACTCACGTGATCGAGAGTCGTTAAGACGTTGAGGGGGACTTCGGCGATGACACGAAGTCATGTATTCCCCAGTCTTACACTCGGAAGGGTGGCGAGGGAGTTTACGAACCGAGATTGTCGGATACGCCGAACGCCGTTAATGTTAACTAAAACAAAATCAAACGCATTTAAGTAAATAAAGTTAATCCCTAGGCAATCTACTCCCCTAAACAATCTTAAATTAGTATTTATAGTATAGTTAACTTAATTAGTATTTTAGTTTAGTATTAGTATTAAATTAAATTCTATTTTTAGCGTCTAGATAAAATTAGGTTATGACAATCGTGATACTCGATAGTAACAACACCAATCCCTATGGATATGATACCCGATCGAAAGGTCCACTATACTAAAACTTGATCCGTACGCTTGCGGTGAAAGTGGCAGCGCTTATTTAGCCCGATACATGCCCTCAAAACTGACGAGATTTTTTAGTGAACGAAATACAAGAGTACCTGTCGATCTAACATCTTCAAGCATCTTGTAGGAAAACAAAAACAAAACTGCAAACGAATTATATACAAAAATGCCAAGATTAAAATCAAGTTATTTACTCCCAATATCAAAAGTAACACTCCTTCCAATCCCTGGCAACGGCGCCAAAAATTTGGTGACCGCCTAGGCGAAGAAGTAGGCCGTGGACTTGGAAATGTTTCTACTGGGGTTTCCACCTAGGTGGAGGAATTTCCTGCCTAGACAGTGAGCTGTCAGTAGCCTTTTGTCATTCTCAGTATCTTTACTGCCTAGGCGGAGGTCTGGATGCCTAGGCAGTGGGCTTCCTTCATATTTTTGCCTCCTTACTTGTTTATCCACCGTAACTTCGACTCGCCTTCAGTTTGATCTCATCGTTTTTGCTCCAATTTCCTATCTTTTTGCTCCACATACCTGATTTATACAAAAAGTATAAAAACATATTAGAACATATAAAAATAACTATAAATGTACTCAAAAACTAACAAAATTGGATTAAAAATACGTAGGTAATTTACACATATCAAATACCCCCAAACTCAGAATTTTGCTAGTCCTCGAGCAAAACACCCACACAATACGAGAAATTATACAAACTAATTACGAAATTAAAAACTACAAACAAAAAACATTAAAAACAAAAATGTGTAAGTTTTGATTATCATCTACCGACCGAAAGATTTTTCCCTCATCGGCCCCTAATCCTATCAAGTTTAAGCGTAAATCACACCATGCGGTATTCTAGAATTTCAATGTTCAAAAATAGTAAGTGTCATTCTAGATCCTATTTAAGTGTGTGTGATTAAACTCAATTATACTATTATCCATTGATTAGATGAGATTATCCCTAAATAAAGATCATGACTAAAACCTTTAAGGTATAGGTAATCCATACGCCTAACCTAGGAAAACCTATAGAAAGCTAAGAAAAATATATACAACTTCCATGTTTTGAGTATTTCCAAAATCGAATTTCATCATAGTCAAAAATAGCCTTGAAGTTACAGCACCTGTACCGACTTTGCAGGTTTGGTGACCTCCTAGGCGAAGAAGTAGGCGGTGGACTTGAAAATATTTCTACTGGGGTTTCCACCTAGGCAGAGGAATTTCCTGCCTAGGCGGTGGGCTATCAATAGCCTTTTGTCATTCTCAGCATCTTCACTGCCTAGGTGGAGGTTTGGACGCCTAGGCGGTGGGCTTCCTTCATATTTTTGCCTCCTTGCTTGTTTATCCACCGTAACTTCGACTCGCCTTCGGTTTGATCTTATCGTTTTTGCTCCAGTTTCCTATCTTTTTGCTTACCTGATTTATACAAAAAGTATAAAAACATATTAAAATATATAAAAATAACTATAAACGTACTCGAAAACTAACAAATTCGGATTGAAAATATATAGGTAATTTACACCTATCACACACCAAACAACAAAAATAAACAAATTAAAGATTGCAGCACACCAGAAATTTATACTGGTTCACCAAGCTACTCTTGGCTAATCCAGTCTTCCAAGCCCCACGGAGAGTCACACCCACTAATACTCAAGATCCTTTTAAAGGTAGGAACTAAACCCTCACAACGATTCTTTTACAGGCTCAGAATCAACCTTTACAAAATCCTTTTCACAGGATAAGGAAGAACTTCTACTTTTTACAAGTTCAAGAATAACCAAATTCTTTTTAACACAAAGGCAAAAAAATCAAAACATCACCAACACTCCAAATATCCTTTTACCCGGTAAGGATTGAATCGTTACAAAATTCACATAAATCAATTCTATCTAGGAAGAATTACTACCTTAATCTCTTTACAGAAAGAGACTGAAACCAGCTACTCTTTGATTAAATACATCCAACAGTATTTAATCCGTCACTTAACTTACCAATAAAAATTGACAAGTGATTTTTCTCACTCGGAGCTTCTACTACCCCAGATAAATTAAAACTCAATTAATATCCCAAAGCAAGTGATAGAAAATGTGTGATAGTCAAAATCTGATTTTTAACAAAAGACGGGTAGCAAGTAATTTAGCACGTAATCAGATTCAACAAATTGTTTATAAAATATTTTCTTCAGTGAAAACCAAAAACAATTTCTAAACGTCAATTTAAAAAAATTAAACAAGTAGTACAATATAGAAAGTAATTAGAAATATCACACCCGGAATCTACTGAAAAAATAATTAGAGCGTAATTACTTCAGATCCGGTAGCAGCAATGATTAACAACCAATGATTATCAATATTATCTCTTAGAATAGTTCTCACAAAAAACTCAGTACGATATCTTTTAGAAAATATCAATATGATCTCTTAATCTCTCTTCTTGATGATATGAAAAAAATACAAGTCTATATATATGGGATATAAATCAGCTCGCTAACGGCTAGTTCCCATATGTCATGACACTTAATTATTCTCTTAGACCCCTTATATTATTATGACTTCATTTTGGTTCAATTCTCTTAATTATAGCTTTTAAATCTCTCAATTAAGTCCCCCAAATATTTCTCAATCTCAATTAGATAGAACAGAAACAATTATATGTACCAAATTGAGAAATATTAAAACTTAATAAACCAAATTAATAGGAATTAAATAATAGATGTAGTATATCTTAAATATCATAAAATCTCTCTAAAATCTCAACAAAAAATGGCTACTTTTAGATAGAAATTCGGAATCCCCAATATCCTGAAACTGCGCCATCAGTCGACCGACCAGTCGACTGCTCGATTCAGGATGTAGCCAAGCCAAGAATTCTGTGCCCATCGGTCGATCTATCTGTTGACTTAGAGATTCAAAGAGTTTCATTTCTCTTCACCGGTCGACCTACCTGTCGACTTAGAGATACAGAAAGTTTGTCTTATACGCTTCAGTCGACTTATCAGTCGACTTAAGAATACTAGAACTCTTTTCTAAACTCGTTTTTAATACATTCTCATTTACGTTTTCACCCTTCAAACATTTTCTTTTCTTAATAAGCTCCACTAAATACTTAAATTCAATTTTAATCCATTATAAATATTTCTTTTTCAATTACACATAGGAGTAAATAATTTAGCTAATTAGGATCCTGTTAAAAACACACATATTTATAAAAATCATTTAAAAAAAAATTGTGTCATGTGTGATCCTAATTGGGATATTAAGAATTAAAATTTAAACCTGAGTTATTTTCCCTAGGTTCTTCAAAGTCTTCAACCTCTTAATATTTTATCATCTTTATCATAAAATATTCATCATAAGGAACTAATAAACTGAAACACTTAGATAAATCGTTAGTCCCACTAAAAACATCAACGTTTAACTGTTTATCAAAATCTCAAGATCAACATAAATCATAAGTTTAATATCCATAAATAAATATCCATTACATGATAAATGAAATTAAAAAGAAAATACTAATTACTTATCAAGCACCCCTCGAAATAGCTGGGAACGTCAAGCCCTCACCAAAGGCTAGCTTTCAAATTGATATATCATACTGGGGGAAATGGACAACTTCAAGCCAAAGCCTTGGTAACCGCTCTTAGGCCCAACACTCCAACAAAAATAGACAGTCGTTATATCTTTCGTGTTGGGCTTCGTTGCCTTACATAGCTCGCGATAGAGGACTGCTAGTATTGCACTGCCCCAGCTATACTTGACGGAAGGTGTCAAGTCACCAAGTAGTGGGAGGTAGGCTAGCTTAACGATGTTATGCGATTTATCAGGCAGCAACATCTGGCCAAGCATAATCAAATAATACGCACGTGTGTAGCAATGTATGACCTCCTCGTCGGCCTCGTTAGGAACCCGAGAGAAGGTTTTCTATAACCACTTAAGCTTCAAACACCCATTCCTAATCTTACCCTCGGGCGGTTCCACTCCGAGGAGTTGGACGCAATGTTCCTGTCAGTTGTGTACCAGTCGTGAGTCTTGAGAGATGATAATCGGCTTTCTATACACGAGTAACCCCAACAAAATGACCACGTCCTTTAGTGTGATGGTCATATCCCCGACAGATAGATGGAAAATGTGCATCTTCAGATGCCATCTTTCTACCAACGCGGTTATGAGGAACTTATCTGACCGCTTCGGCCACAACCTAAATAGGCTGTACAAACCAACTAATTCTATCAACTCTATAACTTGAGGGAGGACATTTTCTATCCATTCCCCTACATCAAATCCAGCACAGACAAAAGATCTAATATCCTGAAACATTAAATAAGACACAATAAATAATATTAAAATTTTTAAAAACTAAAATAAACAAATTAATACAATAGCCTAAATATTTACCTGTGCTGCCTAGACTAATTCGGACCTGTGCTGTGCCTGCAGGTGTAGAACTGAAGTATCTTCGGACCTAGGGATTGACATAGCTAAAAAAAATTCCCGCAACACATGTGATAAATTTGTTAGTACGAAATTAAAATTTAATCACATTTATAAACAAAATATAACATTTATTACAAAGAAATGTGTGTGACAAGTGCATGAAATTTATAATGTATAAAAGTTGACATAACAAATAAATAAAATAGTATAAACATTAATTACAATCAACTGACAAGATCAATTGGGTGTATGGAAGGATCAGGATGGACACTTCCGCCTATCATGTCCAGTCTGGGAACATAAACCGCAACGATTTATCATTATTTTTCGCGACTGATCTATCTCGTTTTAAATACGAGTAGAATTTGGTCTACCACGATACACAACTTGAAGTCTGTTATGGCCTGGAATCAGGTTCGAAAAATTGGTCTCTGGCCAGTAGACCTCGTAAATAATCGACCGAAATGATGACTCTCATTCTATCAATTGATTTGCCATTGTGTACTCAGCTGCAATATAGCGGAATGCATCAACTCTACTATACTAAGTGGCCTCAAGCATATAGGAGCATAGATATTGCCAAATTTTATACTTGCCACATATACAATCAGTATTATCCCCTAATGTGACTTCATGAGTAATCAGGCCCCCAGTGAGAGTCTTTCTAGTTTTCACATGGTAGATCATATTCTCTCTAGAAAAAAAAAAACTCATATTTTATTAAAATATGTGTCGCAACAATTATATGTAATGTGAAAAAAATAATAATAAATACTAAATTATCGATTGAATATTTGAATCTCGTATGTTTTAGACATGACTTGAGATTTCTGTATTTTTTCAATGATGTGTTTAGCATATACGTAACCGTCGATTGAGTACTTTAGAGCTTGTTGTCGAACAATATAAAAGTATTTAACCATCCTGTAGAACATAATCTTCACGGATGCAGTAATTGGAACATTTCTTGCACCCTTCAAAAAGTTGTTAAATACCTCTGCGTAATTGGTCATCATAACTGCCTAACGCTTATTATTGTCGTGTGCCCTGGTCCACTTGTAAGCTGGAATATCGTTCAACCATTTATACAGCCGAAGATCAATTGTTTTGATCTCTTCCATGATAGCATCATATTTTTGAATTTGTGTTGCAGCACCTGCATTCCAAGCAAGATCTTTAAGATGCTGATTTTTAGCATTCTTGTTGAAATTGCTGCAAAGGTGCCGCAAACAAAATCGATGATATCAGAGGGGTTCATTATGTTAATTAAGCCAAATATTGTCAATTGTACTAGTAATGCCGGTGTGTCTGTCATATATCAATGTCATCTCAAGACGATCACCGACAATGTGACACTTAAGCATGTAGATGAACCATCACCAGCAGCGATAGTCCTTTGTCGGTACGATGGCAAAATCCAATGGGCAACACTTGTTGGATGGCGTTATTCTAATGATGATTAAAATATTTTCCTCGTATTTACCATACAAGTGGGTCCCATCAATGGTGATTACGAGGCGACAATAATGTCATCCGTCAACTGAAGTTTTGAATGCCCAAAATACCATGTCGAACGTCTTGTAGCCAGGCATATTAGTTGACAGAGTGCTCCACTTGACAATCGTACCCAGATTGTAGTGCTGCAACGGGACCATAAACTTCGGCAATGACGTAAGCCACAATGATGCCAATCTTCAATTCTGGATCCTATTTGACTTGTCCAAGTATTACGTTCGAAATGAGTCCAGAATCCAAATTTTTATGATCTACAGTAGTATGATTATAGAAACATGTGTGTTTCTCCTCATATTGCGTAATCTGAAATATACCGTGGCTTTTTTTTTCCTACCCGCTCGCAACTTCCAACCGCATCCATGCGAACAATAAACCAACCAAACCTTCTTATTCGTTTCTAACACATAAAACTCTCTGTTCTTCTTCGCGTGGTAATATTTGACGGCCTGTCGGACATGTTCCTTATCTTCAAAGACCATACCAGTACGAAATTCGTCTATCTCCGGTGTCCAAAAATTCTTCCTCAACTTTGGCTCGTATTTCTCCATGTCATCGTCGTTACCCAGTCCAAGTTATTAAAAAATGGAATTACCCTATCCAACTCTAATTGTTGATTCTGACTTCCTTGCCCGCTAGGCTCAGCATCTAGATCTTCGTTTGGCTCAAACGCAATATCTGTATTTAACTCTTCTTCTGACACATTGTGACGACTATCAATTGTATCAAACTCAGCACCATAATTACTTGTGTTGTCTTACGGTGGACTACTCGGCGAATAATGGTGATGTGAAAGAGCAGAGTTGGTGGCATGATCACTGTCAATCATACTATGAGAATGATTTTGTTGTAGAATATAGGGGGTGGGACGGTGTAATTAGACTCAAGTAAATAGGGGTATGGCATGGGAGTACTGTGGGAATAATATTGTTCTGGAATGTAAGCGAGTGGGATGGTGTAATTAGATTGGATTGCTTGGGGGACGATGACGAAAAATTGCCCGTCAGATTGGGTATTGTACAGATTAAAACTCTGAGTCATTAAGTTGGTAAAATAACCACTTTTGGGGGGGGGCGAAATTCGGACCATCAGTAAATGCTCGTTCTACCTCTACATACACCTCAATAGCAAGAAACGAGGGTATCTAAAGACGTAACTTAAGCACTTAGTTTAATGCTGAGTCATCCCCGATAGAAAACAAGGTATATTTATAATTCGCCTCGAAAAGAGCCATCGGTATCCTACACTTTAGTTTCAAATTTCCGGTAGGCCCATCCTCAAGAACACACGGTTTTAGCATCTTAATTAATTCATTGAAGGTTGTTCCCCTACGGACAATTAAAGATTTTACAGCTGATGTACTGTAACCAACCCCAAACTCGGTACCTTCCAATATTCTACCACCCCAATACAATGACAATCGAACGTGATCCATTTCAAGCGACTATCATTTCACAAGGCAAAACAAAACAAGAAAATAATATAGTCAACTAAAACTCAATCACAAAAGTATGTTTATATATCAATGTTTATAGTGTTTATTTTTTATGGGTTTGAGTAATTTATTTTTAATCCTTAATATTTTACTTATTTTAAATTTATTCAATAATTATTTTAACTTTAACTCTAAATCGAATATAAATTTCATGTTAATTTAATATCAACTCAATAGATTCAATTAAGTTGAGGGATGAAAGTGCACAATTTGTAATTACACATTTTTTTAATTAAACAAGTAAATTAAAAAATTGAACGAACTAACAAGTTTTAATTTATATTTTTCCAATTTGTCAAACTTAGATGGGTAAAAAATTATACTAATTAATTGACAATTTTTCTAATTGTCATAATTGGAGGGGCCAAACGTTTTTTACAAATACGTAGCCGATGCAAGTTTTCAACTTCTTCAATAATCGACAGTTAAAGTTGATTATTGATGAAATTGAAAACCTGTATCGGCTACATATTTGTAACAAATCAAACTCGTTATATATATTTGACAAATTAAATTTATATTTTGAAAATATTTTTTAAGGGTATATGTCATTGACTTCTCTTGTCATTTTGCACTATACCAGATACCTCCTCTGTCCTTTTGCAAATACTAGAGACCTTCCTTATTTTTTTGCTCAAATACCACTTACCTCCTTTTGGACGAACTTCCACCACCACCGCCACTACCCAACTCCCACCACCACAACCACCACCTTCTGCCACCCACCATCACCTACGCAACACCGTCATCGCCACTACCCAACTCCCATCGTCACCTCCCACCACCATCCACTGCCCAACTCCCCTGCCATTGCTCACTGCCCCCTCCTCCACCCACTACCACCACCAGAGAGAGAAAAAAAATGGTTAATGAAAGGGTTAAATTTTTATTTTATTTTTTTAAATAGGGGTGTTAGTGGTGGTGGGTGGCGGCGGTGGGAAATAGCGAAGGGTGGCGGAAGGTGGTCGGTGGTGGCGGCGGCGGTGGGAGGTGGTGGGCATCGGCGGCGGGTGGTGCGTGGTGGCAGTGGTAGTAGGTGGTGGTGGCGGTAGGTGTGGTGGTAGGAGGTGGCGATAAATATATATTTAAATTAAAGGGTCATTTATGTATTTTAGTTTTTTATTATTTAATTATTTTTTAAATAGTTAAGGGTAAAATTGGTATTATAATTAAAATTTTATTATTTTCTAATCAATAAGAGAGATTAGTGGTGCTTGAGCAAAAAGACAGGAGAAGTATCTGGTATTTGCAAAATGACAGGAGAGATAACTAGTATAGTGCAAAATGACAGAGTAGGTAAATGGCATATACCCTATTTTTTAATTAAACAACTAAATTAAAAAAAAATTAAACTCAAAATAACTTACTATTTATTTTTAAAAATATATATTATATTTTATATTTTTCTAATTTGCTTAAACTTTGAGGGACCAAAGTGCAGAATTTCTAATTACACATTTTTGAATTAAACAAGTAATTAAAAAATTGAACTAACTAAAAAGTTTTAATTTATATTTTTCTAATTTGTCAAACTTAGATGGGTCAAAAATTATACTAACTAATTGACAATTTTAACTAAATTCAAAAATAATCTAACTAACAATTTATTTTAAAATAATATATTAAAATTTATATTTCTCTAATTGTCAGACTTTGAGAGGCCAAAGTTTTATTACAAATACGTAGCCGATGCAAGTTTTTCAACTTCATCAATAATCGACAGTTACTGTCGATTATTAATGAAGTTGAAAAACCTACATCGACTATGTATTTGTAACAAATTAAACTCGTTATATATACTTGACAAGTTTTTTTTAAAAATAATATTTTAATTTTTATTTCCCCACACATGTGTAATTTGCTCAAACATAAAACGAGTTCAATTTGTTACAAATACGTAGTTGATGCAGATTTTTTAACTTCATCAAATATTAAAAATAAATTTTAATATATTTTTTAAAAATGAATTGTGAGTTAATTTGAATTTAATTTTCTAATTTAGTTGTTTAATTAAAAAATAATCGATTTAACTTATCAGAATCAGGTTTAAAAATATTTTCTTTCTCATTTGTAACAAGTAATATATTGTTGTAGATGAAAAAGAATATATTTCTAAACCCGATTTGGATAAATTAAATTCGATAATTGATGAAGTTGAAAAAGGTATTTGTAAAAAATTAAACTCGTTATATATACTTGATAAATTAAATTTATATTTTGAAAATATTATTTTATATAAATTTATTATTTTATATTTTTCTAATTATCATACTTTGAACGACCACAGTGCATATTTTTTAATTAAATAGTTAAATTCAAAAATTAAACTAACTAACTAACAATTTTATTAAATAACATATTAATTTATATTTTCCTACACATGTGAAAGGGACCAAAGTGTAATTTTTAATTTAACAACTAAATTAACAAATTAAACAAATATTTTTTAATTAAATAACTTAATTCATAAATTAAACTAACTAATTAACAATTTTAACTAAATTCAAAAATTAAACTAACTAATAATTTATTTTAAAACAATATATTAAAAATTTATATTTTTCTAATTGTTAAACTTTCAGGGCCCAAAGTGCATATTTTTTAATTAAATAGCTAAATTCAAAAATTAAACTAACTAACTAACAATTTGTTTAAATAATATATTAATTTATATTTTCCTACACATGTGAAAGAGGCTAAAATATAATTTTTAATTTAACAAAATTAACACATTAAACAAATATTTTTTAATTAAATAACTAAATTCATAAATTAAACTAACTAATTAACAATTTTAACTAAATTCTAAAATTAAACTAACTAACAATTTATTTTTAAACAATATATTAAAAATTTATATTTTTCTAATTGTCAAACTGTCAGAGGCCAAACTGTATATTTTTAATTAAATCGCTAAATTCAAAAATTAAACTAACTAACTAACTAACATTTTTTTTTAAATAATATATTAATTTATATTTTCCTACACATGTAAAAGGGGCCAAAGTGTAATTTTTAATTTAATAACTAAATTAACAAATTAAACAAATACTTTTTAGGAAAAATTACATTTTGAACCCTCCAAGTGTTGACACTGTTCTAATTGGTCCCTCTCTGTTGGAGCGTTTCATTTTAAACACTCTATGTATCAGCACGTTTTTATTTGGTCCTTCTGTCAAAAAACCCATCCAAACTAATAGAATTGTGAGGGCAAAATTGTCATTTTATATTTTTTCATTTTTTAATATTTTTTTGATTTTTTTTTTCTTTTTTTCTTTGACCCATCTCTCTCTCTCTCTCCTGCTCAAGACTCTATCTTTCTTCCTCCTTTCCTCTTTCTTATTTTTCTCTATTTCTCCCTCTTCCCGCCAACCGGAACCACCCCCTATTATGGGGGGTGGCAACAAGGGGGTGGAATCACCCTCGAAACAAGGGTGGTTCACCCCCTATTTTGGGGGTGAAAACACCCCCTGTTGAAGGGGGTG
Organism: Eucommia ulmoides; assembly: GCA_016647705.1. NCBI lineage: Eukaryota > Viridiplantae > Streptophyta > Magnoliopsida > Garryales > Eucommiaceae > Eucommia > Eucommia ulmoides. Next base: position 37,719,745 of record CM028332.1, on the reverse strand, counting down.
TTACCACCTCCTGTTTGGGTCAGCGGGGAAAGAGAGGGAGGAAAGGAGGAATAGAAAGAGAGAGAGCGAATGAGAGAGAAAGAGAGAATTGGGCGGGGGAGAGAGAGAGAGAGAAATGTAAGGGGGAAAAAAAGAAAAGGAAAAAATCATTAAAAAATAGAAAAATATGTAAAATGACGATTTTGCCCTTCTATTCTGTTAGTTTTAGCAATTTCTTTTACAGAAGGAACGAATAAAAATATGTTGATATCTAGAGGGTTTAAAATGAAACGATCAAACGGAAAGTGACCATTTAGAAAAATGTCAAAACCTAGAGGGTTTAAAACATAATTTTCTCTATTTTTTTAATTAAATAGCTAAATTCATAAATTAAACTAACTAATTAACAATTTTTTTAAATAATATATTAATTTTCTTACACATATGAAAGGAGCCAAAGTGTAATTTTTAATTTAACAACTAAATTAACAAATTAAACTAACCAACTAACTAACAAATTAAACAACTAAACCAATAAATTAAATTAACTAACTAACCAACAAATTAAACAAGTAAACTAATTAACAAAACAAACAAACAAACTAATAAATTAAATAAATAACAAATTAAAATTAAACTATCCTCTAATATTTTTTTGATGCTTTAAAAAAATTAAATTAACAATTAAACTAATTAATTAACTAACTAATTATTATTTTTTAAATAGTATATTATAATGTATAAAAAACAAGTAATCAATCAAACTATAAATTAATCAAACTAACAAATAACAAGTAAAAAACATATTAATCAAACTTACAAATAAATTAACAAGTAATCAATCAAACTAACAAACAAATAAATTAATCAAACTAACAAATAACAAGTAAAAAACATACTAATCAAACTAACAAATAAATTAAACAAAAAAATTAAAAAAAAAAAAAAAAATTACCTTTGTAGTAGGAGAAAGAGTTATGAAGTTGTAATATTTGTTAAATTTTGATGAAAAAAATTGGTCAAATAAATTATGAACACTCTGATTAAAACATGAAAGAATATCTACTGGAGATTCTCCTTCTAGAAATACCTCAACAACCTGAGTTTGTTATTTTCTGTTTCTTCATTATTCCTTTAATGGTTGTGTAACAACTTTCTGTTTTGTTCTCTTTTTCTCATCTAAGGTGACTGCTATATAAATGAACAATATTAACTCTGCTACAGCAAGCAGAGCTTCTCTATTTTGTATAATTCTAACTTGATATCAGTCACGCCTCCCAGCTCACGCTGTTAGTTGATCCTATGGCTAAAATAACTAGCTTCACCTCTCATTCCGCCTCTTCCTCTCCATCTCCAACCACCATGGCTGGTCTACCTGCTTCACACAAATTGCAATCGCTTAGCTTTCTCTCTTCGGTCAGCCCTGTCAAGTTGGATAGGAGCAATTACCTCTTGTGGAAGTCAATGATCTTTCTTATCATTAGAGGCAATTGGCTTGATGGTTTTGTTCTTGGAACCAAGCCTTGCCCACCTGAATTCCTCGACACAGCAGGAACACCAAACCCAACATTTGATGACTGGCACACCACCGATCAGCTTCTTCTTGGTTGGCTTTACAGCTCTCTCTCTCTAGAAGTCGCTACCCACATAATCGATTATCACACAAGTAAGGACCTGTGGACCACAGCTCATGAACTCTCTGGTGCTCACACCAAATCCAAAATCGCCCTCCTCAAATCAGAGTTGCAACGCACTCGCAAAGGAGGAAGCACCATGGCATATTACTTGAATTCTATGAAGACCATTGTTGATAACCTCTTGCTTGTCGGCAGCCCCATCTCGCTCTCTGATCTCATCCTCCAAACCCTAAATGGTCTTGATTCCGATTACACTCCAATTGTTGTTTAATTGACTGACAAACCCAATCAGTCCTGGATCGAATTTCAAACATCTCTTTTGACGTTCTAAAGTCGGATCGAGTAGCTCCATAGTTTTCAAAATCTCAGCGTGAATCAACTGTCTGTAAATGCTGTTAATCCATTTTTATCACCATATCCCACCTCTCAGTTCTCCACTGGTAGAGGTCGTGGTTCAAATAGAGGATCTTCTCATCGTGGTCACTTTCGTGGTAGAGGACGGCACAACTCCTCCCGCCTTACCTGCCAAGTGTGTGGAAAACTGGGTCATTCTGCTGCTATCTGCTTCTATCGTTTTGATTACACTTATATGGGAAACAGTCCCGCCCACATCAACAGCGCTTCCCAGCCACCCTCCCTTGCGGTCTTCTCCGCTCACCTTGCTACTCCCGAAACTCCTCTAGACATTGCTTGGTATGTCGATAGTTGAGCAAGCATACATGTAACCAACAATTCTGCTTTACTCTAGCAGCGCACACCCTACAATGGTAAGCAACAATTATTTGTTGGAAATGGTTATCCTCTTCCAATTCTTCATGTCGGTAGTTCCACAATTTCATCTCTTTACCATACTCATCTTCTTCTTAAAACATTCTGCACACTCCCACTATCACCAAAAATCTGCTTAGTGTTTCTCAATTTACTTCCAATAACAATGTTTCTGTTGAATTTGATTCTCGATTGTGTTGTGTGAATGACAAGCAAACCCAGAAAGTGCTCCTTCAAGGGAAGGTTAAGGATGGTCTCTATTATTTCCCCACTACCACCATCTCATCCTCTCACTAGCAACACTCTTCTATCCTGCTCACTATCTCCGATCATCAACATCTCTCTGATCTTGAAGATTGACATTGTATTTTAGGTCATCCATCTTAGCTTGTTTTAACTCAACCTGACAGTTTCACTGATCCCAATTTTCCCAACCATGTTTGCAAGTTGCACAAAGCTCTCTATGGCCTGAAGCAGGCTCCTCGTGCGTGGTTTGATCAATTATGTACCACCTTGTTATCTTGGGGGTTCCAAAACTCTATCAGTGATTCCTCTTTGTTCTTTATGCATCACAAAGATCAAATTATCTTGATTCTCATTTACGTTGACGATATTATTGTCACTGCCAATCATATCTCCCACTTATTTACCTTTATCGCCAAACTCCATACCCAATTTTCTCTCAAAAATCTTGGACCACTACATTTATTATTGGGTATTGAAGTTCATGGCAACTCCCATGGGTTATATCTATCCCAACCTTAGTACATCACTGATCTTCTCACTAAGTTCAACTTTGGCAACATGTCCACCTGCCCCACACCATTAACTCCCAGTCACATTCTCTCAGCCTCTCACGGTGATCTTCTTCCAAATCCGTCTCTTTACCGCAGTGCTATTGGTGCTTTACAATATTTTACGCATACCCGCCCTGATATCAGTTACTCCGTTAACAAACTAAGTCAATTTCTCCACCAACCCACCATTTCCCATTGGTAGGCTGTCAAACATATTTTTCACTACTTAAAGGGCACTTCTCATCTTGCTCTTCATCTTCAGCCCGGTCCTTGTCTCAATCTCATTGGTTTTTCTGATGCTGACTGGGCCTCTTCTCTTGATGATCGTCGCTCCACTAGCGGATACTGTGTGTACTTGGCCGAATCGTTAGTTGCTTGGTTGTAAAAAAAAACAGCAGGTCGTTGCTCACTCTAGCACTGAATCTGAGTACCGCGCTTAGCTAATGTTGCTGCTGAGCTCACCTGGATCCAGTCTCTTATGCATGAACTTCGATTTTCAACCTCTGGACCACCCATCATCTGGTGCGATAATCTCAGTGCAAGTGCTCTTGCCTCTAATCCGATTCATCATGCCCGCACTAAGCATATTGAAATTGATGTGCATTTTGTCTGAGATAAAGTTCTAGCCAAACAACTTGATATTTGGTATGTGCCATCTCATGACCAAATTGCTGACTGTCTCACCAAGGCGCTCACCCATTCCAAATTTCAATTCCTACGTGGCAAACTCGGCGTCGTTCCTTCCCCGTCTCGTTTGAGGGGGAATGAAAGAATATCTACTAAAGATTCTCCTTCTAGAAATACGTCAACAACCTGAGTTTGTTATTTTCTATTTCTTCATTATTCCTTTATTGGTTGTGTAACAACTTTATGTTTTGTTCTCTTTTTTTCATGTAAGGTGATTGTTATATAAATGAACAATATTAACTCTGCTAAGTATGAATGGAAGAAGGAACATGGAAGAAATAAGGAAGACCAGCGGAAGAATGAATGAGGAAAAGCCAAAAATAGGCATTTGGTCCTGGTGTTGTGAACACTGGGACCATTCAATTAAAAATATATATATATTTTTTGATCTCGGTGTTGCGAACACCGGGATTTAGTCCTAGTGTTTACGATGTCGGGATGTTCGGCTCCCTTGAATAAGTTGGAAAAGCAACTTTGTCAGTAATATTTTTTTAAAAATTATTTATTACCTAAAGAACTCAACCCTTCTTTGGGTAAAACTATAACTGCTTTTACATACACCGATTCACCCCACGAATCGCCCGGAGACGCCACTCAAACCCACTACTCACCAGAACAAACGCAACCGCAACCACAGATGCGGCCGCGAACAAACCTAGAAAACGAACACCCATATGGGATAGATCGACTCGGTACGCCAAGAACAGGTTTGGGGATTCTGGGTGTTTCTCTGAGTGCTTTGATCTTGTGGGTCAGCAAATCGCCGGAGACGCTTTCGGAGCTGCGTAAAAACGAAGACGATAATCGGCAGCCCAATTCCTTTGTTTGCCCTCTGTATCGCAAAACGGGTGTGTCCCAGGGAGATTTTGAGCTCAAGTTGGGGAGGTTTGTCGATTACAATTACGTAGTTGTCACACACACAGTTGTCAATGTCACATTCACTGATTATCCCAAACATGCACACATTTTTCTTTGTTCCTATTGATTAATCGCATTGAGAAATCAAAACCTAATTTGACAATGAACTGTTGAAAGGATTAATTATACTTTGTCCCTGACAACTTGGATGACTTTTAAATAAAATCTATAAAATTTATTAGAGTAAAATGACTAAATTACTTTTTAACCCTCGGATCCGTTAGATTTAACCCCCAATTTAAGACAAAAGACAAAAGAGTCTCTTAAAAAAATAGTTACAAATACGAGGATCACTTGAACAATAAAAATTTAGAGGACTAAATAGAAAAATGTGTGCAAATATAAGTATCAACATTGTAATTTATCCTAATAAATATTTGTTATGGTTATGGTGATATTGATAGTAAATATTTGTTGTGGCAGCGATGATGATAACAAATAGTTTTTGTGGCGGTTAGTGTTATTATCAAAAAAAAATTAATTTAGAGCATTTTTATCATATAAAATAATATGTTTTTTGAATTGAGGTTTTGACGAAGGAAAAAAGAAGAGCATAGACAAATTTTTAAAAGTAGTGATTTTTTGGGACCTAAAAAAAATCGCTATAAAAGGACCGAGCCCATTAAGTGATAAAAAAGACCGAGCTCAAGTGATAAAAAATAAATAAATTTTGATTGACTAAAAATTCTAGATTAAAATTTTAAATGGTATTTAATTAATTAAAAAATATCAAACTTGACCTTAAGATTTAGAGAGAGGACGAAGAAGTAGAAGTAGAAGTAGAAGTCTCCTGCCTTCCGGCTTCCTGCTATTGAGAAGTTACAAAACATTCAAATATACCTTTTGTGTTTACCCTTCTTCTATCGAGATCAGCGACCAAATATCGATCTTCTGAATTTATTTATCTAAACGGCAATCAATTGCTTGGAGTCGTCAACAATTGGTGAGTTCCCCGATCCCCCATCTGTCTGATCACTGTGTTTGCGTTCGTCCCAAAATTCTCTTTCACAATCTGTTGTAGTTAAGTTTCTTCGCATTGCATCAAGGAATGTTCGAATGTTGTAAATCGGAGTTTGGGGATGTTCTTCCAACCATTGTTCGGTGAAGAAACGGTGAACCCTCTTTGAAGTTTCAATTGCAGAATCACAAAAATCGTCATCCCAGTCGAATTCTCTAGTGAATTCCAAATGGATATGTCGTAGTTTTTAATTTGCGTCATGTTTTAGCCATCGCGTTTGCCTCTCTCGTTATGATTGAATGGTGCATCTTCAATCGGATTCTCGAGGCACTGTAGATTTCTGTCTCGAAATTCTCATCTGGGTATGCCCAATCCCAACCCATAAACTGAATCCAACCTATGAAGATAAATTACTCATCGGGGTCTGGTAGTCCCAAATCGTTCCAAGCATACCCTAAAGGTGACTTCGATTTAGAATCCGGCACAATCAGACGAATCAGAAAACCTAAAAAATCATCACTTCATCCCATCAGAATGTTCAAATCTCTTGCAAACCACATTCACTCCTACTCCAAATTGCACCCAATTATGGCTTTCTTCATCTCCTTATCATTCGGTGTCACAATTATCATCATTCTCTCTCTTTATGGGAGCCAATTCTCAATGATGAACAATTACAAGAAGTTCGATTTGGGTTCAGAGAATTATCCATTTGCAAAGCTTCATAATCTGGTAATGGTGGCTGGTCATTCAGTTTATACAAGTAGGAGTTGCGAGAGAGTTGAGAATGAGGATTCTTGGTTTTTGGAGTCTTATCAGAAGCATCCAGGCCAAGCTTCTACTTTTGTTAAGCATATACAGGAGGGAGTTGAAACTGCAGCTAAAGATGATGATGCTTTGCTCTTGTTTAGCGGTGGCGAGACCCGAAAAGATGCCGGACCAAGGAGTGAGGCACAGAGTTATTGGACTGTAGCTGAATCGAAAGGGTGGTTTGGTAAGTTCCCTTTGAAATAAATTCTGGAGGATGAGCAATATGTTTGTGTGTGTATGTGTATTATATATTGTATATTGCCTTGATTTTTGAAGAGGATTGATAGGAAACCTGGGCTGATATGGGATTTTGTACCTATTTAGCCCCTTATATTTTCCCTTTTTTTGGGGGGGGGGGGGCGGGGATTGTGTTCATTCATGTGATGAAAATTGAGGATTGTATAGATCGGACGTGTTTCTCTAGCTTTCTAGTGGTGGCTTTGATCAATAATTTATAGCCATGTTTCTGCTTCGTTTTACTTTGTATTAGTTGTAGTTTGTCTTGCGTTTAAGCTGAAAGTTTTTATTGAACAATAACTAGAAGATGGTTTTCCTCTCGCATTTGCGCCCGTTTCGTTTTTCTTCGAAAGTTTAAAAAAAATACCCAAATTGACTACTTAAACTTTTTTATTCTAGTTAAAGGCTCTTTTCTTGTTTACTTGGAGCAAGATATTGCTAAAAATAGGATTACATGAAATATTTCGTCAAACATAAGATTAATTTTCTAAAATAGAGTAATTTAGACAACCAAACATGCCCTTAGCTCTTTACTCTTTCATACTCAAATGCAACTGTTATGAAGAACCGTGTTTTTTTCATCATATTTAGCTTATGTTTCGTTGCCCTATTTTTTTACTTGGTATGACCTCATTTTGCTTACAAGCTTTCTGAAATCTGATTCTTGTTTGTTCTACCATTAAAGGCAATCAAGAAAACGTAAGGTGGAGGGCACTCACCGAAGAACATGCAAGAGACAGTTTTGAGAATCTTCTCTTTAGTGTCTGCAGATTCCGGGAGCTAACTGGAACATATCCTCATAACATTACTGTAAGCCTGTCTTTGAACATATTCATAGATTTTTGTAAAGACTCGTTTGGCTGGGGTATCTGAAGTGAAAATTTGATTATGAAGAAGGATTTGCAGAATTTCCATATACCCCAGCCAAATTTTATAAATCCCTCTTCAAATTCTATTCAATCCTACATCAATGTTGGGCCTCCCCGATATCCGTGAATCCCACATTGTTTGTGTTACCTGAGTCTGAGCTATGTATAAAGTTTAGGGCAATCATTCTCTCTCAAGGCGTCTCTTGAGAGTGCGTAGACCCATTGGGTTTTTCTAGAAATTCAAATTTCTTCTACAAATGCCTAACCCAAGCGTACTTTAAGAGAGCGCTTTAAAAAAATAAAAAGATTGAATAATTCATGGAACTTAGAAATGATGGGATTTTGAATTTTAGGATCCGATCCTTCATTGCTTGGTTATATTTTTTGAAATTGAAATTTTATTGATATATAATTTCATTTGGAGATGGAGAGGTATACAATTTACAAATAACACCTCTTTAGGAAGTATTTCAAGATGTCATTTTGCCCCCTTTAAATCCCATTTCGAAATCCCATGTAATTTTGCAAATTCCTTTATGAAGTAGCCAAACAACGAATTTTAAATTATGAATTTATGAAAGTCCTTGCTAAAATGAAACCTCCTCTCAAAATCCTTCACCCAAACACACCCTAAAGGATGAGAACTAAAACATACCCAATATTTAATGATTATTTCTGATTTTATTTTCCAATTGAAATGTTTTAGGTGGTGGGTTATGATTTTAAGGAAGAAAGATTTGTAAACCTTCACCGTCAAGCAATTGGGTTTCCAGAAACAAGGTTCTTTTATTCAGGAACTCCATCTTCATCAACTTCAAGAGAATCAGCCCTGAAAGGCGAAGCATTTGTAAGGGCACAATTTCAAGAAGATCCCTATGGGTGTTTGGGTTCGCTCCGTCGCAAGAAAATGGGTCGTGACCCGTTTCACCGGTCTATCCCATACCCTAATGGCTGTCCTGAGATTGAAAGCTTGTTCAGATACTGCAGGTCCGCCCCATATCCAGGTTCCCTTCCTTGGATTCAATGAAATCTTTAATATTTTTTTCTAATTTTTTTTTATCCTTAATTAGTTTTTAGATGCTTAGCCAAAATGGCCTAGAATAACTTTTTTTGCCCGATGTAGTAATTTATAGAAATTAAATAAGATATAAAACTCGGCTGTTCGACACATGGTCACACTGATCTTTAGAACTTGTCCTTTACATTGATTCATGGGGTAATTATTATTGAAGGTTTTATTTTATTTTTTATTTTTTGCGCGCTTTAACGGAGTCTAAAGGCACGTGTTAGTATTATTTTAATAAAGAGTTAATTTTATGTGATTTTAAATTATGGATTTTAAATTTTAACTAATCAACTACTTTTGATTTTATATTATAAACTTGAATGGTGGGGACTTATGATGGATAGAAAGGATTGGATTTTTCCAAATATATAATTCAAGAGATGAAAATATATCGTTAAATGAATGGTTGAGATTTAGCCTATATCTCCACTAATAGATCTCAATCGTTTTAATGATAAAAAAAATGTTATGGGGGCATACACTGTCTGATTTATATATATATATATATATATATATAGTGATATTCAAATCTGAGCTATATGCTTGAAATGCCAAAATTAAGTAGAGTTTCAAACCCTTGAATCTAGATACATGCATTCCAATTCGATGATTATTTGATACCAGAAAGATATGGTCGTCGATTCGTTACACTTTAAACCCACCTTAGTTTGAGCTTTTTGACACATTCTACCCTTTACTTTTCAAGAAATGACAACTTGAAGGCACCTCACTACTAGAATCACCAGATCTTGAACCCTTTACAAGACCTCCAAGAAGTTCTCCACTGTGGGAAAAAAATTCCACCTTCACAATCCTTGATTGCTCATCCAGCTGTTTCAATTCTTACGTTAGAAACTCAATTCCGTACCAAAAAAACAAATTAGCAGAATCTTAGGGAGGGAAATTAAATTATAAAAACATATAGTAAGGAGAGAAGAAGTTAGTTTTGATCGTGAAAATACCTCAAAAATGGAGATTCCATAAAATTCTACCATTTCTCCGGTAGGTTTATGTCCTTTGAAACCACCCTCCATGAAACCCCCGTGCCTGAACTTGTAAACAATCACCGGCAGCCTTGAATATACCTTAATAACTTCTAGAGCAAAGCCACAAGGGAATGTCGTGGTGAACATCATGTGTGATGATTCGGCTGTTTCTTCTGCTGGATCACAGCAACACAAATTCTCCGGCAAGGAGATTTGTAGGAAGGCATTGTAGCTTCCTCCAGACTTCTTGATCTCTTCCATAGACAGAGCTTACCTTCCTATAATTTTTTCCCAAAAAAAAAAAAAATAAATAAATAAAAAATTAATAAAAAACTTGTTTGTGGTTAGAGGAGGAGCTTGTTCAAAGAGCTCTGCTTCTTGAAAGAGCTTGTTCACAACAGCATAGTTTGGAGGAGCACCAAACCTCCACTTGGTGTTCTTCATTTCCTCTTCACTCAATTTTCAAAGAAGCCATTTTTTTTCTTTTTTGGCTGCAAACATTGCTTTGATTTTTCTTGAATCAAATTCTTTGAATGTCAATGTAATGCGGTCTTGGCCAATTTTCTTGTTGTCTGAAAACAAGAGCAAGATTGTGTTATCTTATGGATTTGTATTTGTTTTTGAGATATGTTTTTGGGGTTTTTTTGGAGTTTGGTGAAAGGTTGAGTTGTTGGAGATTCTTGAATGACATCTAGTTTGGATCAAGTAAAACTTAATAACGCATCCAAATGTTACACCCCCCAAATTTGGGGGTTTCTATTTGTATACACACTTTCCGCTGAATGCGCCCCAGGAATTGGGAGTTGGAGAATCAAGAGATAGAGTTTTGTGAGTTCTACAAGTAAACTTTTAGTTTCTTATAATAGTCTAATGAAAAACATTAGCCTGTAATTGCTCCAAATTGATTTTTTTGGATAAGTTGTGCAATAAGGAGAATGGTTAATTGATTTCTTGTCCTATTAGGTTTACATTTCAACTTTCATCGTGGATATTATTATTTTTCACAATTATTTTGTAGTTCCGTCGGTCACCACCAACCAACGTTGTAATAGACTCCATCCAATAGCTATTTGAACGAATTGCCCTAATTTAAATAGTCGATTTTTTTTTTTTTTTAACAAAATAATTTATAAAAATGGAGATTTAGATCTCGTACTTAAAATTAAAAACATTTAAGTGCTTATTAGATTAAACACGTTTATTAAGTAATTACTTTAAACATTACTTCAAAAATTATTCGTAATGTGTCATTCACTTAATTTTTTAATAATTATCACTTAATATCATAAAATATTTAATTATCACAATCAACATTATTCACCAATATTGTAAAATTTTACCAAAAAATTATATACAAAAAATTATAAATAGATAAAATATTAAATTAAAAAAGAAATAGAGAGAGTTGTTGGGAGAATATTTTAGAAAAATAGAGTCGTAAAAATTATTTTAGAAAAAAAAAAATATATTTTTTTTTTCTAAAGTTAAATTTGAATATTTAATAATTTAAGCAATTATAATTTTATCATTTAAAATTTAGCAAATAGTTATCAGTTAAAAAACATAAAAATAAACATCAGAAACCAAATTATATCCGCAGAAGAAATAAGGTGGACGGTCTGCATCTCCGTTATTGATATTTCTTCTAAAAGAAAAATGACATCTAAGAAAAGGGCAGTCGAGAAATTATCATAAATGATGAGAGTAGAGTGATGCATCACTTCTTTCCTGAACTTTTACACGTAAAATTACATTTTTGGTCCCTAAAGTTTGAGATGGGTTTTTATATCACATTTTGTCTTCCCTTTCAAACAGGTCCAATTACAAATTCTATTAACAAAATTTGATGAAATTCTATTAATATTTGGATATTTTCATCAATTCTCTTCCTTTAAGTTCACTGTGAGTGTTTAAATGGATCTTGAGATTTCAAATGTAGCTCATTAGTTCCCTCATGTTTAATCAAAAATTTATTAAGGAAATTTGACGGAAGTGTGTTAGTTTGAATGTATTATTTTTATCATTTTTTGCGTCACTTATTTTTGGTAGTTATAAGACCCTGTTTTTTCCCCAAATTTATTCTTGTGCTTATAGATTTCATAATTATTTAGAATAAGACCACTTAGCCCTATACTTCAATGAAATTTAATTTAAATTCTTAAAAATTTAATACAAAATTTGTACATTATAAAATTAAAAAATTGTAATTGAATTTTTAATAAAATATAGGGCTTAAAAAAATATTTTTCTGATTTAATACAAGATTTATAAAACTAAAAAAAAAAAATTATTTAAATTTTTTTAACTGAATTCTCATCAAAATATGACAACACATGTTTTCATCCTCCAAAATATTATTTTAATTAATTTTTCATTAAAATATAGTAGTAAGAAATTTAGTTCTCCATAATTTAATACGAGAGTTCTAAAAAAAACAAAAGTAGTTTATATAAAAATTTCGAAATTTTAATTAAATTTTCATTGAAATATAGGGGTAAAAATTTTAATTTTCAACACGACACCTTACTCCACACAACCAATTTTTATTTTAATATAATAGGTGGGGGAGAAGGGCTAGACTTCTCTATTCTTTTACATGTTTGGAGAACCTAGCGGTTATTTAGTGTGCTTCCTTAATAGGAGATCTAGTATTCAAAACCTCCTCCCAACGTTTGTAAAAAAAATAAAAATAAAAATGCAGGCGAGCCAATATATTATAAAAACGCTGATATTCAAGTGATCCAAACAACAGGCTAATGAATGAGAACAAAAAATAGTGTGATTTCAATGAAGTATCCAAATGTACAAGTTTATGTATTACCACAGCATATCATACAATTCAAACAATTGCCTTTCCGGAAAAAAAAAAAAAAAAAAAACAGCTAAGCTTGCTTTTAATATCTGATCATAATCATGTACACATTTCCTGAACCTGAAGACACATCCCAATAATGCCCCGTTTGGCACACAGTTCAGAAAACCCAAACTACGGTTTTCACGGCTCAAATCAATTAGTTATAAAATTTCAAAAGACCACAGTTTGGGACTTCTAAACAGTCCACCAAACGGGTATTTACTCATTCTGAATTCAATGTCATAGTCTTACTGACAGCAATGAGTTAGATGAAATTAGTTGTATATAAACCAAGGAAAATCGTTGCTTATCTGGATATAAACTGAGAATTTGTCCCCTTCAAATTGTAATGTCTAGTATTTCCATCGGGCAAACCGCTGTCGCTGATGCTTCCTTCAACAAGGTTATCGTGCACATCTGAAAATTCGTTTCTCCATGAATTCAAAGGGACGAGATAACTATCATCCTTGGAGTTCTTTCTCCGTTCCTCGTGCTTTTTCACATTTTCGGATATCTGATGAAAAGTTCTGTTTATTTTCGCAATTCCCCTTTCAACTGGTTCCACAACGTGTGAGACCGTGAACTTCATGTCATCAACAATCTATAAGGAAAAAAAACCGGCAAAATCAAGCACGAAGTTGAAGAATTGAAAATGAACTCATTTAGGGTTCTAACAAAAAATTGAAGGTAGTATTTGGTTGACTCCTCCAGTTGTATGCTTTGTTTTCCAAAACAAAAAATCAAAGCAATTTAACTTCTAACATAATTCAAAAAATTTATTGAATTATAAAATAATTTTTACAATTAATCCCACTTTTTTCTTCTTTTTTCATTTTATTATTATTATTATTATTATTATTATTATTATTATTATTATTATTATATTTTCATTATTTTTTTAAAAAAATATTTTATTCTTTTCCCCCTACTCACCTGTCTCGTCTAGTATACACGTTTTCAATTAATCACACCAACTTTTTAAAAAGCTTCAATTAGTAATGTCAGATCACTTCTACTTTTAATATTTAACACATTTTTAATGAAAAATCAGTTTTAAAAAAAATTCAAAACCAAATCAGATTCATAATTTTCAAACGTATCGAATTCAAGACCAAACAGGCCCCTAAATTTTTAGAATTTTAAAATGGTTCATTTTTTCCAATTTTAAGGTTTCAATTACATGAAACCAAAAGCATCCCAGGTGAAAAAATATCCAAAAAAAGGGTAAATCGATTATCAGAGTAAAGCTTAATGATCTCACAATTTCACCACTGCCAACAACCACATCACGAACGCTTTGGTGGAGTTTCAAACGCTTCTCAATATCACCACGCCGAGCAGTGGGCACTCTAGTGTATTTCTCACAATCTTGAACCTCCTCTGGATCTGGAGGTGCTCCTAAAGATGCATAATCAGTCATCACAGCAACATTACGTACACATCTTTCCCCACGCTTGTAGGGTACTGCTGGGAAAACATAAAGGTGTACAATAGCAGCAATTCCCATCTGTTTTGACAAATGAAAATCGGTTTATGTCAATGATAACTAAAGAACGTATCGTAAAACAAGCAGCAGAAATTAGAATATGAAATTGCAAACCCTAAACTTTTGTTATGCAATTAACTTTTTATTAGGTATCGAGTGATTTGAGACATTAATACATTTGTGCAACTATATCTGAGTACATCTAAGAATTCAGAAGAGTCACACACGGCACACATACAAAGAACAACAACAAAAAGAAACAAAATTAATTTTTTAAAATATTTCCAAGCAATTTCTATATGCACCTCAAAACAGATGATATAGTCTTGTATACGTGTTTTCAACTCCTGCGCCAAAGAACCTTTAAAAGCTCCAACAGAAAATAGAAAAGCAACAGCCACACCTTGCCACCATGTCAAGAACACAATTGATTTGAATACCAAAAACTTGGCCAAGGGTTTAATCGGCGCCAACTTGATTCTGATGACAGAATAGAATTGTACCAGGCAATATAAGGCCCAGGTCTGGCTAAAATTTAGAACAATTGCCAAGTATGGATAGCTGCAAAAAAAAAAAAATCAAGGAGATTCAATGGACATTTTGTTTTATATGGAATACTACATGCAAAGTAAATAATGAACCATTTTAAATATAACAAAAGTAATAGTTATAGTCGGAAGATACATCAAGACAATACTTACGCATATCTCCACTCAAACTTCCCTTCCCCATACACACCAACAAATTGAAAAACCATTGCAAGTAATGCACATATCAACTTTAGTATCATCTGGAAACCACAAAGTTTAACAAAGTAAGTGGCACAATCAATAAAGTTGGGGAAAAACGTAGTCCAAAGAAATACTAAAAGATAACCAGAAAACCTACATATTGAACGATGCCGATTTTTACAGCTTGGTAGAAGTCAGAACCGAGATGCCATTCCTTTAGAAAGCAATTTAGTGGAAAAGGATGTTCAACAATTCCATATGCATATGCTTCATCAAGGAGAGGTACACTGGAAGTAACAAGGATTTGGCTTTCCATAAATTCAATCGTACTTTCCTCACCACCTAGAGAGAATAAATAGATTAGTGAGAACAATTCTCTGTTTTTCTCATCAGCAAAGTTGTTGATGCTTGTAACCAATGGGCAGTGTTTTATCCTTTGCCATGGGAAACAAAATTTTCATGCAAAATAAAGAAAGGAAGACCTTTCCGGAGAACTATGATGTTTTGGAAATGTCATCCACATTTAATACTGTGCGTGTCAAAAGAACATAATAATACAACACCAAAGTGCAGACATACAGAAACATCCTATATTTCAATTTCTAAATTTAATAGTAAAATTTTCATTTCCATGTCCTCGTTAATGATTGCAAAGTTGGAGCACAACCTTGTCAAGCAAATAGTGATTAAAGGTGGGGGAGGGAGTTTATCTCTCTAGTCTCTACTTCACAATAATAATTTTGGGCCGATGTTCAACATAACAATGCATGCAAATAAGATCAAGGTAAAAACATAAATACTGGTTTTGAACAGGCGATGCGGCAGACAAAATGATTCATGTTGAAATCCTGATTGTTCACTCATTACCACGCGAGAGACAAAAAAGTTGATCAAAAGGGAAGAAGAAAAGAACAAAACAAGAGGGAAAAGAAAAAGAGAAGCACAGAATCAATGAGAACCTCACACCAAATTTGCACCAATATGGATCTTTTTAAGCCTTTCCCAGGTTGTTATGCACAAATGAATGAACCCCAGCTCGTGTCTAGAAGGACTGATATGTGACCCGTACAAATCTCCCTTGTCCCCCATATCATAGTCAGCATCTTGAAATACCGAACGTTGATGTTCTGGCCACACGTATGATGACATAATTAATCAACACAACTCAAATTTTTGTTTGGGCAACTACTCTTTCTCAGACATGTTCAATCTTAACATTCAACTTCCGCATTAACATTTCAGAGAAGTCACGGTTTTCTCTTCCACAACGAAGGTGATGGCACTGTTTGCATGCACTTGCATAAAGTTATTTTTCTCAGCTAGCATCTGTTAGTCATCGAGATAGCACTAATTAACACTCCCTAAGGCAGGCATAAGGCAGGCATTTCATTTCTATGTGTTGAGTACCTTTCAATTAACCAACAAACACTCCCCATGGAACAAAATCATGAAGAATTGAATACCATTTTTCCTACTGAATAAATAGAGCGCGAGATTGACTATGATGTTAAGCGATCTCATTATTTTCCTACACTCTTCTTGCTTTAACATGGTATCATGAGCAGGTTTTCATGGGACAAAAATCCCATTTCCATAGTTTTCTTCTACCAAATCTTTTCTTTTATTTCCTTTTTTTCCCCTTTCTTCTTCCTTTCTTTCCCTCACCTTCCATACACACCAAAAAAAAACAATCAGATGCAGCAGCCACGAACCCTAATTCGCTGCCACAGATGCCGCACTCCATCACCAACCAGATTGCGCCGTTTCCAGCCAGATCCAGCCTCACCAATGCTCGCCAGAGCCATATCGAACCTTGTTGGCACCCCATGACCATGGCTGACGTATGCCACGCCCTTCGCCTTGAACTCCACGACCTTCTGTTTCGACGCCCTTGCCACCATCGCCGATAAGGTCCAATGCCGCCACTATCATCGTTGTGCAAATCCGTCGTCGTCGTTCTGATTTGACATCAACAGACCTCTAATTGCCCCCTTCGGTAAGTACATTATTTTGCCCTAGGTCAAGTAAGCCTTGGAAAAAAAAAATCTCAATTATTGTCTTATATTTTTGTATCTCTTTAATTATTTGTTTCTCTTGTCACATGTTTTATTTTAGTTAGTGTATCTTCCATTACAATTTTGTGGTCTGTTTATTGCTCATGTTAGATTTTTTCAAGTTATGTGTTCGACGGTACCCCCAGTGTTAACAATTCAAAAGTTGGATCGAGTAATTATCTTCAGTGGTCCAAGGCCGTCAAAGTATCCTTCACTGGACAAGGAAAACATCCATATCTCACCGAATCTCATCCTTCAAAGATTACGAAGAAGGCTGACAAGTGGACCAAGACAAATACTCAGATTTTGTCTCAATTATGGAACTCTATGGAAGCTCAGATTACAAACAATTTTAGCCACGTGGAGATTTGTAAAGTCATCAATCAAACTGAAGAGCTCCAAGTTATTTTTGTATGATATTCATGCAGAGTGAATGACTCTGAGTGAATCATTCCAAGTGGCGATTGTGATTGAAAAGTTGTCATTATCATAAGGTGACTTGAAGAATTATCTCAAGTACAAATGAAAGGAGATCTCTTAAAGACCTTGTTCTGAAATGGAGAATCGAGAAGGAGTATTAGATTTCTTCTAAGCGTGATGTCGTCATTCGATGATGTCAAAAGCTTATGCCATAGAAAATCACAAGACAGTCAAGAAATGGAAGCAATCTAAATCAAGCTCAAGCAATATAGCTGTGAAAAAAAAAAAAAAAAAAAAAAAAAAAAAAAAGGGTTAAAGTTCAAGGGAAATTGTCATACTTGTGGACGTTGGGACACCGTGTTCAAGATTGTCGCAAGAAAATTATAAAAATAAAGCATAAGAAGCCTAACAATCAAGCTAATGTAATTGAAATTGACAATCTTACTGATGAGATTTTGATAGACCAATTAGTTAGTAAGAATTTAAGAAGGTTCTAGACCTCTCTAGATTAGTTGTTAGTTTGTTAGTGAGTTGTTTGTTAGAATAATTTGTTAGAATGTTTGTTAGTTTGAAGTGAATAAATAGCAGGTAAGGGCTTCGGGTAGAGTATCAGAAATTTGGGAAAAAGAATTGGGAGAGACTAGGCTCTCGAAATCCTAGAACCAATTTACTGTTTCCTGTATTTCCATTTTATATTTCGATTAATTTCAGTTCAGTTCATCTGAACTTCACTATACCTTTCATTTTCTCTATTCTAATTGTTGAGAATTATCAAATTGTTGAGAGTGATCTATCAAATTGATATCAGAGTAGTGACTATTCTGGGATAACATGGCTCAAAGTAAAGTTGAAGCCCCGGAAGAGAAGATGGAGCTTGTTCAAGAGAAATGGCAGAAGGAGATCGAGTTTGTTCGTATTGAAGTTCAGAAAATTGAAGGTTGGGAGAAAACAATTACACTTATGGTGGGGAAGATAGATCAGCTTGTGCAGAAGAAGGATACGAGTTCTTCATCAAAAGTGATGGAGAAACTTCAATCGTCTGAGAATTTGGAGTCACAGACCATGGGTAGGGGTATTACGATGAAGACGATGGTGAACAGATCATATAGGCGATTAGAGTTGCCTATTTTCAATGGAGTTGATCCCGATGGTTGGATTTTTAGGGATGAGCGATTTTTTGCAATGAATCGGATGAATGATGGCGAGAGAATGGAGATGGTGGCTTTGAGTATGGAGGGAAAAGCCCTCGCATGGTACCAGTATGTAGAAGACAAGTTAAGATTTCGTACCTGGTTGGAGTTCAAATTGGCTTTCCTGAATCGATTTCGATCGAGCATGGAAGGATCGTTGTGCGAAAAGTTCTTGGCCATCCGACAAAAGACAACCGTTGAAGATTATCAGGAGCGCTTCGAGATCTTGGCTTCGCCCTTGAAGGGATTGTCAAATGAGGTGCTTGAGAGCACCTATCTCAATGGCCTCAAACCATCGATTTGAGCAGAGTTTAGGTGGATAAAACCTAAGGTCTTGATCGAAATGATGAAGGTCGTTCAACTGGTCGAAGATAAAGAGCGAGTTTTGCAAGCTAATTGGGTCGGGTCAGGATCCAATGGGTCATGGAGAAGGATGGGTTCAATTTATTTGAACCAGTCGAATTCAACTTATTCGAACCCTAGCGTTTCGACGAATTTTGCGACGATGACGCTATGAGATTCGAACGATTTCGCACCACTTTCGCCGGCGACCTCTATTCACACGATGATGCGAGCGTCGAACAAATTTGCATCATCAACAACAACGACCACCACACGCGCAGAGCTAGAACAGAAGACGAATGGGTCAAAGGAGTTTTCGGTGGCACAAAAACAGAACGACGACCACGTATAGACCGACACCGAGTTTAGTAACCGCCGCAGGAAGGGTTTGTGCTTCAGATGTGATGAGAAATACTCTCCTGGCCACGTGTGAAAGAATCAACATCTTAATGTACTGCTATTAGATGATTCCTGTTTGACTGAAGAAGTAGGAGAATAAGAAATCAGAAAGGAACTTGGGTCACTAATAGTACAACACGAGGTTTACACTCAACTTCAAACTAAGGATCACGTCTTGGGAGAATTCAAAGGCTATTTGAATAGTTCTCCAAAGCGAAGAGAGGATTATGCAGATAAGAAGAGGCACAAAATAGAGTATGCTCAAGCGAATTGGGTTGAACACTCAATTATCTACTGTTCACCTTGAGGACAAGGTGAAAGTCCGGGAGGGCGGTATTGATCGACCACTTAGTTAGTAAGGTGGCGTTTGGTAACCGTTTCGTTCACAGAAATTCCCATCCCATTCCCAGATTTTTATTGGGCATAACGTTTGGTAACTCATTCCACTTTTTTGTTTCCGTTTCCATTCCATTCCAAATGAGAATTGTGCCCACTTTTTTATATAGGCTTGAGAAACAAAAAAAAAAAATTGTGCCCAAGATTTCCCATCCCATTCTCAGCCTAAAAAAGGGACACGGCTGTCATTTTTAAAATTGTTAGTGAGATCCCCTCTTCAAGTTGTAAGCTCACTCTTTTGTTTCTTTTTTACTTCTTCTTTTCTCTTCTTCTTCAACGAGCTTCGCAACGATTCATCTGCTCAGATTTCGATTTTGAAATCGAAATGTTCTTCGCGTTCGATTCTTCGTCGTTTGCTCATGTTTCGATTTCGTCGTCTTTGTTTGCTCTTTCGTCGTCTTCGTCTTCATTTGCTCCTTCGTTGTCTTCGTCTGCTTCTGCTTCTTCGTCGTCTTTGTCATCTTAACAAATCGAAATAGGGTTTCGATTCGATTTGAAATCAAAATTGAAACTCAAAATAGGGTTTCGATTCGATTTCGTCTGGTTTCAATTTGAAATCGATTTCGATTTAGTGTATTTCGATTTCGATTTCGACCCTAAATCGAAATCTGCTCAGGTTTAGATTTCGTCGATTTCGATTTAGGGTATATCGATTTCGTTGATTTCGATTAGGGTTTCGATTTCGATTCTGATTCCGATTGGGATCTCGATTTTGATTTCAATTTCGGTTGCGATTTGGGTTTCGATTGGGGTTTAGAATTTCGATTTCGATTGGGGTTTAGGATTTCGATTTCGATTGGGATTTAGGGTTCAATTGCTTGGTGATTTCTTGATTATGATTTAGGGTTCGATTTCTTGATGATTTCTTTATTGTGTTTTAGGGTTCATTTTGGATTTCTAAGACCATAATAGATTATGTCGTTACCAAACGCGATTCTATTATCAAATCAAAACAAAATTATGTCGTTACCAAAAGCAATTCTTCTCCCAAAAAGTTTCCAGAATTTTCATCTCATTTCATCCCATTCCCATCCCACTGCATGAGATAGGCACGAAACGGTTACCAAATGGGCTCTAAGGGGTTAAGAAGGTTCTAGACCTCTCTAGATTAGTTGTTAGTTTGTTAGTGAGTTGATTGTTAGAAGAATTTATCAAAGTGTTTGTTTGTTTGAAGTGAATAAATAGTAGGTAAGGGCTTGGGGTAGAGTATCAGAAATTTGGGAAAAAGAATTGGCAGACTAGGCTCTCGAAATCCTAGAACCAATTTACTGTTTCTTGTATTTCCATTTTATATTTCGATTAATTCTAGTTCAGTTCATCTAAACTTCACTATACCTTTCATTTTCTCTATTCTAATTGTTGAGAATTATCAAATTGTTGAGAGTGATTTATTAGATTTCTAAAATGCATTTGTCAACAGTTATATCGAAAGTCAAACTAGTTGACAATCCCAGAGAAAGGTAAGTAGATATTGGTGCTACGTGCCACATATGCTCTGATAAAAAGATGTTCATTGTTTATCAACTAGTGAAATCTAAGGATAAGCTCTACATGGGGCATGTTGGCATCACTCAAATGTATGATGTGTCAGCCGTGTACTTTCACGTCCAACAGGATACAAAGACTGTCACCAAAATATCCGCTATGATTAAGAGACTTCAAGAGCAGATGAATGCCCTCCTCCTAGTATCCTCTGATGCATAGTTGTTAAAGGCGCGCCTGGGCGTGCGCCCAGGCGCAAGGCGCGTCAAGTCGTAGGTACTGCGCCTCGCCTAGGGTTAGGTGATGACCATCAGTAAGTCGCTCGGCTTTTGAGCCTGGGCGCTAGTTGCGCCTATCACTTGAAGCGCGCTTTGTGTTTGTCAGTTTTTTCCCTTTTATTTTACTTACTGATTTGCGTAGCCCTAGCCCAAGCCATCAATAAATACCTAGATACCAGCCTCCGACGCACAATCGGCCTACCACATAGCATCACAGAGCTCCTTAATCTCCTTCGGTTTGCGCAGATTCTTCGCGCAGGTCAGGTTAGTTCTCTGATTCGAATTTCGAAAACTTCTTCTCCTCCTTTGAATCTCCTTCTGCTTCTCCTTCTCCTTCGAATTCATGTCCTCTGTTCTCTCAGCCTCGTCTCCTCTGTTGCTACTGCTCCAGGTCAGGTGGGTCTTCAAAGCTTTTTCTCCTCCTCCTTCGAATGGCTGCTGCTGGTAGTGTTATTTAGTTATTTACTTATTATGTGGTGTGTTTGTGAGTGCTATTGTTTATTTAATTGTTTATTTAGTTATTTACTTAATTGTTTGTTTAATTGCCATGCTCCAGACCAATAATCAACTTCTTCTTAGTTTTTTTTTTTTTTTTTTCTCTTATTATTTGTTTGTTTAATTATTTATTTAGTGTATTTCTCTCATTATTTGTTTATTTAATTTATTTTTATTATTATTTGTGTATTTAATTGTTTATTTAGTTTATTTCTAATATTATTTTTTTGTTTAATTGTTTATTTAACTTATTTTATAATTGTTTGTTTAATTGTCCCTTTTGTTTATTAGTATATTATTTGTTTGTTTAATTTAGGGTTTTAAATTTAAATATAATTTTCTCTCTTTTTTTTTTTTTTTTTTGGCTAAGTTGTTTATTAAAACTCAAATTAAATGACAAGTGAACAATCAAAAGATAAACCACTCAAATTAAATTAGTATAATTTTCAATTGAATTTATTTGAAAATTTTATTACTTAATTCTTCTTATTTATGAACTCACATACGACTTGTGAGTGTGTTTTATTTTTTATAATTGAAATTTAGTGATAGTTTTACTTCTTGATTTTAGATTTACAATATATTAGTACTATAATTTTATTTTTTTATTTTTTAATACCGTGCGCCTGGCTTCGCACAGGCTAGCGCTTCGCCTTGCGCCTAGGCTCCGAGACACCTTGTGCGCCTCGGTGCGCCTAGAGCCTTTAACAACTATGCTCTGATGTTAACGTTATACAAAAGCAACCGAAAGAGATGGTTGTCCTAAAGTTCCTTGCCGATCTCGCTCTCAGATTCTTGGGAGGCTACTTTTCTTTCGTTTCTTGAGACCTACTCCCAGGTCTAGCGTGCCACTGTCAAGGCACTACTTCGCCCTCTAGTCTCCCTTCGTTGGATCATTCAGTCCTGATTACACATACCAATCAAGGCGATTGTGGTGACAAGTCTAGTGGTGGTCGCCATGGCCACTCCTGAGGTGGCCATAGTGGTAGCTCTCGGGGTGGCCAAGGTGGTCATAGTTGTGGCCATCATGGTCAGTGTTCCTTCTGTGGCAAAGAAAATCATACCCAAAAAAACTTGTTGGGATATTTGGCCGTCCTCCAAAGTATGCTCATGCAGTGGCGACATTTGATCATGACATTTGATTAGGTTGATCTTCTTCCACGGTTTGACTCTCCAGCTGCCGGAGGGATTTCTAACGACGAGTTTGCTCAATTCCCTCAGTTTAAGACATCTCAGCAGGCCTCCACCCCCACTACTTCTCTAGCTCAGTGAGATACCACTATTACTATTCTTTCCTTTCGTTATTCTTTGACCACTCCATGGGTTATAGACTCCGCCGCCACTGACATGTCTGCTATCCCATCACTCTTTCCACATTTTCAGTCATCTCCCTCATTGCAATATGTTACTATTGTAGATAGTTCCACGTTCCCAACTAGTGGTGTCGGCACTCTACAACCAATGATGATGTGACCTTTGAATCCACTTCTAACTTTTTTCGAGCCTCACACTGGATGTCACCCTTGATGTTACACTTCTTTTGCCTAGCTTACTTTTTCTACTCCACTCGCATCTCCTGCAGAAACTAGTCTCCCCACCCACCCCCTTGTCCTTCCTTGCAGGTTTACTCTCATCATCCAAAAGGTCCATCTACCTCCAAGACCTCCGTCGCTATGCCTATTGTCGTTTTCATATGCCCAACCACTGTGTGATTTGAACATACCCATTGTTATCAGGAAAGGTGATCATGTACTGAACATTTAATATATAACTTTGTTTCATATGCACATTTTTCCCCTTCCTATTCTGTTTTTGTTGCTTCTATGTCCTTCATTTTAATTCCTAACTTTGTTTCAAAGACATTCATTCACCCTAGTTGGAAGATTGCAATGGGAAAGACATGCTTATCGTATACCAGAATGGCACGTGGGATCTCGTCTCTCTCCCACCTGGCAAAACAGTTGTAGGTGGCAAGCGGGTGTACGTTGTCAAAGTTCACCCAGATGGCTCCTTTGATCGACTGAAGGCATGTTTAGTTGACAGAGGTTACACTCAAGTCTATGGCCTTGATTACTCGGAGACATTTTCTCCCGTTGCCAATCTTGTATCTATTGGCCTATTAATCTCTCTTACAACCATATTTTGTTGGCCGGTACATCAATTAGACATCAAGAATGCATTCTTGAAAGGCTATCTACTTGAAGAGGTGTATATGCAGCAACCTCCAAGGTTTGTTGCTCAAATAGAGTCAAGATCGGTATGTCAGTTGAAGAAATCAATTTATGGCTTCAAACAATCTCTTCGAGCATGGTTTGGCAAATGTAATAATATGGTTTTTGAGTTTGGTCTTCAACATTACGGAGTTGATCAATTAGTGTTCTATAGACATAGTACTACAGAAAGAATAATATTAATTATGTATGTTGATGACATCATGATTACAGAAGACGACCACAATGGCATTAAAACACTCAAACAGTTTCTGCATGGTAAGTTTCAGATTAAGGACTTAGGACAGCTCAAAAATTTCTTCGGTATCGAAGTTGCTTGGTTAAGTCGAGGTATTTACCTCTCTCAGAGGAAATACGTACTTGATTTGTTGAGTGAAACATGAATGTTAGGGTCCAAACCAATTGGCTCACTGATGCATCCAAACACAAAATTACAAGCAGATCCAACAGAGTTATTGACGGACACAGAACAACATAGATGCTTAGTTGGGAAGCAGAATTAACCAATTCTTACTAGACCTGAAATATCCTTTGCAATTAGTGCTATCAGTTAATTTTTAGCACATCGAAGAATGAGTCACTAGGAAATTGTTGTCCATATTCTTAGATATCTGAAAGGTGCACTAGGATGTAGTCTATTATATAAGAAACATGGACACACTCACGTAGAGGAACACAAATGCTAATTTAGTTAAATCTCCTCAGACAGAAATTTACCACAAGCTACTGTGTATTTGTTGGAGGCAATCTGGCCTTTGAAGAGTAAGAAACAGAGTGCGGTAGCCCAATCAAGTGCTGATTCAAAGTATTGAGCAATGGCTCATACCACATGTGAGTTGATTTGGTCGAAACACATGCTATGAGAACTTGAGTTCGACCATTCTCCTCCATGAGTCTAGTGTCTGATAAGTAGCAGTCCACATAGCATCATACCCAATTTTTCATGAGCAAATCAACGAACGAAGCCCATTACGGTTGATCGTCACTTCCTTCAAGAGAGAAACTACTACACAAGCTTATCCACACTTGAAATGTTAACTCTTTTGATCAGTTAGTAGATTTATGTACTAAACTTCTTGGAGGTTCTCGGATAAAATACGCTTGTAACAAGTTGGAAGCATATGATATATATACCCCAACTTGAGGGGAGTGTAGAGGATCCTTTAGTCTTTATCCTTGTATTAGGAATAGGATTTCCATGTATGGCCCATATTTTTATTATAAATAGAGAGAGAGGTTGACTGCTAAGGTAAATTTGTCTCATTATTTTCCTACTTTTCTTACATTAACAATAATAAACTATTACAAACAGTAGAACATAATGCGGATGTCAAAAACTCAATAAAAGATACAACAAAATATCCATGTAGTTGCATACCAATAGCAATATAAGAAAACCTACATAGTAAATGTCACCAAAACGTTCTCCTATAAGCCATCAGTTCAATACGGAGGAAAACTAACAAAAAATGTGATGAACCCTAGGTTTAGTGGTAACGAGGAATCGACAGATTGAGATGGAAAGACGTGAATTTTATTGAAATCAAAGAAACAAACAAACACTCCAGGTATTCAAGACCTGGTTATCTCCCAGAGTCAAAGCTCAATACAAATTATTTCTCGATATCCCTACACACTCCATTCTCCTCTTTTTATTACCTACCTATTACCATATAAGACTCCTCCCATACAAGGTAATTATTAACTAGGTCATTATGGCTGATTGATCTTTCTTAATCTCTCCCAACATCTTTCCCGAAATATTCCATAAATCAAGAAAATTAGTAACGGTCGTTTCCTTTCTTGAGATGTGCATGAGTGTACCTAATTGGTGGTCTATCAAAAGGACTTCAGTTGTTATAAATTATGGAGAATACAAAGAACTATCAGTAAAGTAAAATGACACAAAAGAAGTTGTCTGTTATACATACCTAAGCAAGCTATCAAATATCTCTCAAAGCAATATAGTGCAAACGCTTCATAGCAGTCCCGGATAACTTCGTAGTTGAAAGCTGCATTTGAATGCAGTAGCGACAAAAACTATTTCCCATGTAAAAAGAATAAATCAGCTCATATTCAACTCCAAAATAAACAATTGCAACACCAAGCAAGCAAGACCATTAATTTAATACATAGACAGATTCGGAAAAAAAAATATTGAATGCCTGGAATTCATCCTTCTTCAACCTCGATACATTAAACTTATGCCCAAACATAAAAATGACATACTTTAATGCAACGTGTTAATTGTAATCACACCTATCAATTTAATGCATAGCACACAATGGTGGACGTCTATCCAAGCCCGTGCCACCTTCTATTCAGAATGTTTAGTGTGCACTTGGTTTACAATCGGGATATATGAAAATAAAAAACTCAACTACTTTTACTTTTACAACATAACTCAGAATTATTTTACAAAACAATTTTCACCTCTCAATCAATCACATCAAATTTTTTAACACTATAATATTATTATCTTTAAAAAAAAAAAAAAAAAATTGTCCCTATTACACCTTTCTCTCTCATATACATACATTTTTAATCAATCACACATTAATCTCTCTCCTCACTTTTGAAAAATTTAAATCAACCACATCACATCACTTCTACATCTAATTTTTCCAACACATTATAATAAAAAAATCCAAAACCTAAACCGAAATAATTTTCAAAAACTGTTACATGAAAATTGTTTTCAAACTTCTCACAAAATTAGTTTCTGAGTTCTTCACAAATAAGCCCTTAAAATTCAGTAAATGAAGTCGTAACTTTGAATGTATTTTTTTCCCTGTTATGATGTCATGACATTTAACTCTAATATCAATCACAAAATGTGTGAAGTTGTTTCCATCACTTGATCAATACACTTTGAATAAATAAATTTTCTCCTTGCGCTAAAAGCGTTTCCTCAGACATTCCACCAGGCATTAAAAGTGAAGCTAAAACCAGTAAAAACACTTGCATGTATAGTCAAATAATGAAGGAGAATGACACTGAAACTTAAAGTGCATTGCACGTACCGATTCAAGTGCATAAACAGGAACCATCAATATGAGCCCAATCAAAAACTTCTGCTCCTGAAATTAACCATACATCTCGCTATCATCAATATCAGAGGATAAGAAAGAACAGGACAATTTCTATACAACAAGCTACATTGGATAAGAAAACTAACTTTTTATTGCTTTTATTTATAATCCACTAACATAAACCAACAAATATAGAGGCAAACCGAGTTTAGCACAAACAAATATGAAGCAAATAATCTTAGAAGGTACTTATGAGAATAAGCCTCACGTCCTCACCTCAGGTTGATTATAAGCTGCTAAATGCTCAAAGATCAGGTACATGGATAGCGCAAGAGCAATCAGCACAAACACACTAGCACTGCTAATTGTCCAGCTAGAGAGTACTGATGATCCAGCACTTAAACTAACTGACCACATTTTTTCTGATCTGCCCAAGGACTCAACCAGATTGGCAAGCAAGAAAAATGAGAATAGGAACCCCCTCCATTCCATCAGCAGGTTATAAAAATACTGCTTCTGAATATATCAATAAATATGTGTTTGATGAAGATGGGACATCAGTAATGAAGCATGTAAAGCAACATCAAGAGGCTTTCTCAGGTCCTGTTATTCTGTCATTCAACTATTAGACTTCAAAAAACAATTTGCGCTTGAGAATACTCTATTGAACTGAAAAGTCAGTTTTTGCACCATAACAGCAACTTGAGTTTGAAATGCTTCAACAAATAATGACCACCTGCCAATGGAAGCAAAATAATCCCTCAGGGTCAAGAACCAAGAGACCTGGAATGGAAATGAAAGTGAGCCAGCATAGATCTGAAAAGGTTGTCCAAATAAATGGGAAGTGTCAAAACACGCCCATTAATAGTTGGAACTTACCTAAGTTAAACTAGAAAAATGTATACATGATATGAGAAAATTCCCAAAATTAATCAGGGCGAATATGTATTTTAGCATTATCAATTATCATCTATCTCTACGATAAATACCTCCTATCTTGCAAGCATACTCATCTATGAGATCTATCGGCCAACATTTTTACTTCTTTATCATATTTGAGGCGCGCAAGCTTGCAATGCCTTGTTCCTTGCACCAAAACATATTCAATTCGAAAACATCACTAGAATTTTTTTGTGTCATAAAGTAGGAACAACTTTAAAAATGTTCATTTGATTTCCTCCATCATCTTAAGGCTTGGGAACTATTCTACGGATTAAATTAATTAAGAAGCTACATCCTGTCCTACTGAAATCTAGTATCTCAGACAAGGGAAATATCAGAGATATCCATTTAAAAGGGAAAAAGATGGAAGTGGCCAAACTATACCATTACCTCATGCAACACTATTATCTCATGTAGTGCATACACATGTTTTCCCCAATCTGAACCTCTTTAAATTGTGACTAACACACCAAATACTAGGAACAACAGGTGGCCATGCCCATTAAAGGATATTATTCTACATTGAACTACAAATCAAGATGATAATAATATAGTTCAGAAGCTTATTGTGATATCCAACATTCTGATTTGAAATAAAAGATAAGTCTCATATATAAACAACCATGTGTGCCACTACTAATAACTTGACGTAAATATTTTAAGCCACGTGGACTTGGCAAAAATATTACTAGACTGGTGGGCCACATGGACATTACAAATGATATCAGTGTCAATCCGGGTCTGACAATGGCACCATGATGGTGTTGATAGAGAAGTAGAGGCTCCAAAGAGGGGTAGAGGTCCAGAAGCAAGTACTATATGTCCACTTATAAGTTGCTATGCCTGCTTGTGGATTTTTATCTACATCAACCACCATGGGACAAAATGGAAACCACGACGAGCATATCAAGTATTTGAGAGTGGAAGATATTGTAATATCCAACATCAAAACTGATAAGATGGATAGTCTGATATCAAAACAACCATAGGGCTTATACTAGTTACTTCGCTTAAATATACTTTGGGCCACGTGAATTCAGTCAAAAAATCTCTAAGCCAGTGAGCCGCATTAGAAATTACAAATATTGTGAGATTTCACATTAGATATTTGAAAACTATAATCGGATAATTGAATATATAGAACACCATGCGGGCTACCAGTGGTAATTTCACTTGAGCATTTTGCGAATCTGCCCAAAAGTTAATAGGCCAATTGGCTGAATGGGGAGTTACACTTGTGATTGCTTGTTCTGATCCAATTCACACAATGGTTCCTCAATCTTGGCCAGTTCATTAATCACACAAAAAGGAAAATTTATGGAGTATGCATAACCAAGTAAAATTGGTCGATTAAAACCAGACACCCCTCTACTCAAAGTTCAAGTGAACCAAGCACTCCAATTTGTTTCAAGTGAAACAAGCACTCCAATTTGGCAACAAGTGTTCAACGATGTATACAAATTCAACAGTTCCTACTCAACAAAGAAACACGGATTCCGATAATGACTCGGTTTACTCCACAAATCAAAAGCAACAAGAGGTTTTGAATTAAAGAGAAAAATGCACATTAACAAGAACACACACCAGAGGCCCTAAAACCCTAAGCAATCAACCAAAAGCGATTAACACACACACACACACACCCCCAAAAAAAAAAAAAAGCGAATTAAAACCTTGAAAATTCAAGGGAACCATACAACTGAACATGTTAGGTTATACAGATGATGACCGTGATTCAAATACTGACCCCTTTACAGTTGAATTTTCCGGGGAAGCTTTAGAAAACTTTGCAGCAGCAATCGAGAATCGTAAAGAAGAATCGCAACTACGTCTGCGCTCACACAAATATACACGTGCGTGAGATTTTGCTTCGGCGGGTGGGAAGCCGGAGAACAATACCCATATAGTTATAATGAATATTAAATAGTAATAACGAAGGCGTGGCCAAATTTCACCAGCGGTTCTAATGTTTGGCTTATTGTCAAAATAGGTCGTTTAAATGTTTAATTATCCCTATTTAAGTCCTTTACAATTATTTTATTTTAATTTTTAGCCCTTTTATTCATTTTTGTGTTCTAATTCTAAGCCAACTCGGGTTTGGGTTTTTAATAATTTAGTAATCAACTTTTCTTTTCTTTAGTTTTATTTCCTTTTTATCCCTCTTATTTCCATTACTTAAGGTGAATTAATTTATTTGATATTTTTATCTTTTTTATTATTTTTCCTTTTACGGCACTTCTCCAAATTAGCCCAATTTGCACATTATTTTGCACTTCGCAATCTGCAATTTGCAACAACGTTAGAGAGTTTATTTTCCCCTTATAAGGGAGAGTTTGTCCAATTCCCTTCTTACAGCTCCTGCAAACTTATTTTTTCAAGTATTAGACTTACAGAAAATGCTATTATAAATAGTGTCTTTCTCATTAAAGACACTATTGAAGATAGCATCTTTCTACTTAGTGAAGGCACTATTAGGAATAGTGTTTTTACCATAAGAGTGTTGACCATCCCTTTGCTATTTTTTGTTTCATTAAAAATTTATCTTAAATAGTGTCTAAATGTTTAAAAACGCTATTCACCATATCCTTTTAGCCCTTAAATGCCTTTTATTCTTTCTTTTTTTTTCCTCATTCCCTTCCCCCCACCCTTTTTATTTATTTTTTTATTTTTTGTATAAAATGTTTTTTTTTTCAATAGTTATGTCTAGATGTTTTCCGACTTTATGTCTATGAAAAAATAATAATGAGTTTGAAGAGTTTGTCATTTAGTTACGGTTAGAAATAATTGTGAAAATACTAATTTTTAAATTAATATTAATTAACATTATATTCCATAAAGATTTCTAAACGTGTCAATATATACACAATGAAATAATACTCATAATTAATAAAATAAATTCTTAGTGAAATTTGTTGTTAAATATAACTTACATCAGATATTACGGAATGTAAAACATTATACAACAAACATTCAGAAACCTAATGCATGCGATAGTAAATATTCTAGATTGTAAAATACATAAAAGTAGTAAATAAATAAAGTTATACATATAATTCTTTATCAATAACAATCTTAGAAATTTATCTCGAGTCTATCGTTTAACGATATTTCCTTATAGCAAAATTCACCTCCGCTAAGATGCTTACGATCAGACATTTACTTTCCATGATACAATGATCACAATCATTCGATATTAGCACTCGAAATCAAAGGATACGGCGAACAAAATAAGTGTAGAACTATTTCTCAAGAATAAACTAACATACTCAAAGTGTATGTATAGTCCAAGATGTCCTAATTTTTCATACCTAAATGATAATGCAAACTTCTCTATTGAAAGAGTAAACAAATGTGTAACTCGAATACACCAAAAGTCGTATTTTAAAACCATTCAAAATTAATCACATATAACTCCTTATAAAAAAAAAAATGAGTTATAAATATGAAAAGACAAGTTTTGTTTGGTTAGAAAAATTGTTAGAATCAATTTAAAGAAAATTCTAAATAAAATTCTCTCTATTTAGATCAACTCAAGTCCAAACCCAAACCCATAACCCACGACCCTACCCGGGTCTACAAAATTCAAAATGGATTTTATAGAACTGGTTTAAGTATTTTTCATCAACCAATGTGGAATTACTTATTTTACATACTTCAATCAACTTCATGGGATTACTTTGAAAGACAATTTCTCATTCACATCTTAATGATTTTTGACAAATCAATATGTCTTGCTAGTCTTCTCACTAAGAATAACGTATTGATATATAAAAATATATCAACAACAATTAAATCACATAGAAATAATTAGATATAAAATAGTTTAAAACCATTTTGTCTAACAATTACTTAATTATTATTTTAAAATTTTTAATTACTTTCGTGTATGGCCTTACAATACAGTTGAAAGATATTAATTTCAATCAAATTAATACAGAAATTAAAATAATTGCAATAACAAAAGTCTAAGAAAAATGCATATTAATATTGAATGGGACAACAATTAAAGTGCTTAGAAAAACCAAAGCAAGCATTGAAAAAAAAAATGCACAACCAAATATTAAACTTTTCTAACCAGATAACTAAATAATTTTATTAAATCATTTATAATAAATAGCGTTATCTTCATAATAGGACAATGTTGGGTCATCTATGTATCGTGGATCGATAAAATACTTTGTCATTTGTTTGTTTACATCGGGAGCATTAGTTTTCTAAATGTTGCGAAGTTGTTGATTCACATGAATTTATTTTATTTTTCATTTCAATGTGAGACAAACTTTATCGATGTTATTTGGTCCATTTTTTAAAATTTTGAGAGCGTAATTTTGAAATTTTGAGGTCGTATAGGTGACACCTTGCCTCTATATCTCTTTGCCATTAGTGTTAGCCATCGTAAAATCTTTGCCTCTTTACTCTCCTTGTCCCATGGGGTGTAGTTGTAAAACTAATGGTAACGACGATTGACCCAATGAATAGTGTGTTTGAAAGGATTACCGTGAACTAAGAAAGTTCATTTTCTAGTGATAGAATTTTGTTACGCGTCAAAGACATCAAGTTGACGATGAACACCTTATTTTGAGGTAAGAATATCCCACAGACCGAGCAATGAACTAGGGTTACACATCTTATCTTGGTCGTCATACTGTACTAGTGGACATCACGGTTTGTCTTTGTTCCAAACCATCATGTTTACCCAAGGTATTTGAATGTCATACTATGTATCTATATCATTTTGGTACTTAGCATGGTCTCTTGTGTTGGATGTATGCCCTATAATCAATCTTATAATCTTACATTTAAGGCTTATATTTTTAAAACGTTTCAATCTCAAATATTAATAAAAGGTATTTATTGATATTATTCTTACAATATCAGTATAAGATATTGGAACATCTGCAAGTGAACTTACTAAGTAGTAGTAAGAGACCTAATGTGATCATCCTTAGTATCCAATATGATAGTTTTGTTTGAGTCAAAATAGGATATCTAAGGTTTGATATATTCTGTGAACTTTTATACTTGAAGTATTATATGTTACATGTATAGATTGGTATACTTTGATAATACTAAGTGTTCTCTAACCATGGAACTTCAAAGGTATTCATTGGTATAGTGGGACATGCATAACAATATATGAGTATGCCAGAATGACCAATCACTTTTAGCAAAAGGAGACGTGACCCATGTGATTCAGTTTAATATAATTTACACAAGCCTTTGGTTAGAGCAGTATGATGATTGGGATAATATTCCAATCTGGTATCACAGGAAAATATATTATCAATTAAATATATATGATTGGATTAAGAATTTTTCACTTAACCATAACATATTGGTCCTTCTGGATACACAAATAGAGAGATCGTTGAATACACATATCACATTGAGAGGGTTCTCTTGATTAAATTCCTACATATTGGATATGGTCGCGACATGGGAGATGCCTTCAATCATAGTCGGAGAGAAGCCTTAAGAGGAAACATAGTTTTTTTTCTAGAAGGGTAAAATTGTAAGTGTTCCAATTTTTAATAGTTAATTTATTAGTAAAATAAATAATTAATTTCACCATCCAACTTTTGGTATGAACCTAATGGGTGACACACAAATAGGGAATTGAGGTTACAAGTGTTGGTAAAATATAGTCAAGAAATTAATTAAATAATTAAAAATTAATTATTAACTAGAAAATTAAAATTGAAGAAGAAACAGTTCTGATTTCTTTGTTACAGAAATATTCTAGATAGCATTACAAGGAAGGATATTACAATCCAAAATAGAAGAAACAGAAAGAAAAATAGTTGTTGTACAATAATAAAACAAACTGAAACAGAATACTTACTGAGTAATAACAAGAAAAAGAAACAGAAATACTAGAAGAAAAGATCGAGGCAATCGTTTGATGATTTGTCCTTAAAGTAGATTTTGCCCCCACTAGGTGCTTATAGTTGAAGCCTCCTAAGATACAATGATCAAACTGCTATTAGTACTAGCATTAGAAACCATAAGCCGGACGAATAAGAGAAAGACAGAACTTTCTCAAGAACTCTCTCAAAACTAAAAACAATAGAGAAAGAAGAAAGTTTATGTTAAAAAAAAGAATGCAATGTAGCTTATAGGATGCGTAATACTGAGAATGCATGCCCTTTTATAGGGAGCAAAAACTAACTTAAAGAAGTCTGAAACTTTAAGGTATTCAATGGACAATAGTAACTTTCAGGCAGTTACACATATGAAAAGTCTTCAGATTTTCGTAACTCTCAGCAGTTACACACCTGAACAGACAACTTTCAGGTTTATAACTTATCTCAAGTTATAAATCTTACAATCTATACTTTAGGCTGTGTTTGGCTTGGAATTTTTCGAAGTTAGTACAAAACATACTAAGTCCAAGTCAAGTATTCCCTAAGAGTCTTAAGAGCCCCAAGATCCACAAGACCCAAGGCCTACGTATCAGGAGTAAGGACTCGAACCAGAGCTCGAGCTTGGCCAAGCCCGGCCGGGCCGGGCGGGCAGTCGTTTGATGGCTGTGTACGCACGTGGATTTGGTGTCATTAGTATCAGATATCCAATTTACATAATTGTACCCTTCAAGTACTTTTGGGTATCTCATATAATGCAAATCATAATTTTGAGTATATCTTAAATATCTCCAAAGTTTCACAATAGATTTCCAGTGTTCTCTACCTGAACTGCTAGTGAACCTACTTAATTTACTTACTGCATAAGCAATATTAGGTCTTGTATGATTCATTATATGCATTAAATTGCCTATTATTCGAGAATACTCCAACTAAGATATACTATCATCAGTGTTCTTAAAAAGATGTTGATTAACATCTACTGGTGTTCTGGTTATACCATAGTCATTCTTGTTAAATTTTTCAAGGATATTCTCGATATAATGAGATTAAGATAAGATCAATCCTTCAGTTGTTCTTACAATTTTAGTTCCAAGAATGACATATGTTTTTCCCAAATCCTTTATCTCAAATATATTTGTGAACATTTTTTTTTTTTTTTTGTAGATTTTATGATTATATCACTACTACCAATAATAAGCATGTCATTTACATATAAGCATACAATAACGTAACAAGACTCTGTTGTCTTAATATATATACACTTGTTACATTCATTGATCTTAAAATTATTTGACAACATAACATTGTCAAATTTCTCATGCCTTTGTTTTGGTACTTGCTTCAATCCATATAAGGATTTTACAAGTAGACATACTTTATTCTATTTTTTTAGGAACCACAAACCTTCCAAGTAGTTCCATATAATTTTTTTAATATAATTCACCATTCAAGAAAGTAGTTTTAACATCCATTTGATATATCTCAATATTATGTATAACCGCTATTGCTATTAACATACGTATAGATGTCATTCTTGTTACTGGTGGGTAAGTATCAAAATAATCTATACACTCTCTTTGCTTGTAACCTTTAGCTACAAGTCTTGCTTTATATTTATTAATTGATCCATCTACTTTCATATTTTCCTTAAAGATCCATTTACACCCTGGTGTGTTGAATCCAAGATTTTGATGAGTAATAAAGTATTAATGTTTTTGGTGGAACTAATAGTTTTATTGAGTGCTTCAGATTTGTAGTTTCATGTGTTTGATTAAGAAGAAGATTTGTTGAAGAAAACATAAAGGGTGTAAGATAGATATGATGAAGATGTTAAAGAAAACTAGGTGAAAACAACTCTTTACTTTCATACTCTTAATACAACCTGAATTAGGATCAGACACGACACTTCAAATGAATTGATCTTATATATGTATTGATATAAAGTAACAAGTTTAAGATCCTAAAATGAGATAATTTATGTGCTCCTTATGTGAAATGGTTTTGATACTTAACCTAAGTGAAAAATATGTTTTAAAGTAGAAAATGTTGTGTTTTCGGGTTAATTCAATCAACCAGCAAAAGGGGTCGGTCGACTTATCAAAACAATGAGTTTTAGGAGTATAAATGCAGTAGAAAAGTAATCGGTCAACTATTTGAAATAGTGGCTGAAATATGTAAAGAAGTACGGACTCTAGTTGATTCAGTCAACCGCATGAAATAATGGTTGAATTAAAGAAATTGGGAAAGTCACTGACTACAATCAACCGACTGGGTGGGTCGATCAATCGATTGGGTATAAAGCCAACGGCTATTTTCAACCTTGGCATAGAGTGGTCGACCGAGTGCAATGGCCGGTCAATCGGCTGTCTCAGTCAATGTTTTGACTGATTTGATCTATTGGTAAAAAAATATCCATCTTTGATGATTCTAAGAGATGGATTTAGGGGATTTAAGTGAAATTCAAATATGCACGATGTTGTGACTTTTTAATGCGCTTTGAATTACTCACAAGTACACGAGGTCAAGTTTTAATAGTATAGGAAGTGAGAGGTTATCGTATCTATAGGGATTGGCTTAAATTGTCGCTAAGTACTGCGATTATCATAACCAAACTTTATTTAGGCGTTCTAATTTTGGTTTTTTTTTTTGTAAAAATATAAAACTAAACTAAAATACTTGGAATAAATTCTATAGAAATGGATTATCTAGGGATCAACTTCGTTCACTTATACGTGCTTGATTTAGTCTAGTTCACACTAATGGTTATCAACCTATTCAACATTCTAGGTATCTAAAACTCACTCACTATCTCTCTCGAGTGTAAATTAAGTGAATATGCAACCACATCAACAACGATATCCTTATCAAATGTCTAAATGATTACATGTGTCTTGCCCCAACCTCATGGATTGCACGCGTTCTAATATTCTCCCGAAACATTAGAACATTATGTTGTGTTTTAACCCTAGTCTAAATCCCAGGTTACCTCTTCCGAGTGTCAAATCCCTTATTCTCAAATCAACCACAATATCATAACAAGTATACTATGGAAGCAATAAAACGTGAAACACAATCGAATAGGAATGAACATCAGTTAACGAAATAAATATTTACTCAAACATAATATTCATGAACTACATCAATCCCTAGATAATAAACATTTAGCTACATATGGCCATAACCAAATATTCAACTAAAAACGAGATATACACAATCAAACTACCAACAAAAGTTTAGAATGAAAGAAAGAAACAAAGAAGAATAGCCAAATCTTAAGAGTGGATGATTCCATGTCCGTAAAGTCCGTTCCGATCTTGTTTCCTCTTCTCCAATTGTTGATCTCCTCTTGCTTGGATGATTGTAGGGCTCCTAAAAATGTTATAGGCCATGTAGGAATGAGTGAATACAAATAGAATACCAAAATATCATAAACATATCTAGAAAATGCGTGGCCTGGTGGTGTTTGGGCACTGCAGTGAGTAGAAGCCCGCTGCAACATGCAGAAGGCATAAACTCTCTTATGGGAGGGCACTACAGCAAGTAGAAATTCTCGCTGCAGCGAGCTGTGGATAGTGTCGATGCCTGATTTGTATTTTCTTCATAACGTTCTCGTCCAAACTCTGATTAAGGTGATTCAAAAACCTATGGAAATCTAAGATATAGATTTATAACTTCCATGTTTTGTGATTTTCCAAATTTGGATCACATCATGGTCAAAAAATGGCTTTAAAGTTACAACAATTTCACATATTTTGCATCGTTTCTCCCATAACACCTGATTTGAATAAAAATAAATAAAAATGAATTAAAACACTTATAAAACACTCAAAAACTACCAAATTCGGATTTAAAATATATAGATAAAATCTATCTATCAAATATCCCCAAACTTAGAATTTTGTTAGTTCTCGAGCAAAAACACCAACACAAGAAAACAAACTACCACAACGAATTAACGAACACAAATGCTAAAGAAGAAAAACTCAAACGAACTAAAAACAATGACGCGTGAGTTTTGAATTTCAACTAATCGACCAAAAACATTTCCTTCAATGACCACCAATCATATCGAGTTCAAGAATAAAATCACACCATGTGGTGTTCTAGAATTTCAACATTCAATAACTGTAAATGTCATTCTATATTCTTTCAAAGTGTATGTGCGAAGACTCTCTTTACACAACCATCCAAAGACCGGATTGGATTATCCACCAATAAAGTTCATGACTTAAACCAAAGCGGTATAGGATTTCTATAAGCTAGATTAAGTTCCACTCTCCACTAATGTAGGCTAAGCAATTCTAAAAGATCAGAAGGACTTGGTTCGATTTTTAACAATTGGTTAAGGGTAAAACGGGAATATAAAACAAGATAGCATCTTTAGATCAACGATACCCATGGCACTACGCTTGGCACTCAATCACACTCATACCCACAAAGACAAATCCGAAACAACCCCAAACTTACTTTTTAAAATGTAGCACTCATTTGTCTAAACCCAAAAAAAAAACAAAAACATATTTACACATTTTTTTAACCGCACCCAAAACTTATTTGATTTGTACAATTTCACGGGAGTGGAACTACGATAGAAAAATAACAAGTGAGTACTCGAATACCGAACCAATCAAAAGTTTGCCCAAAACCCAATCGCTCACTTCAATTAGCATAAACAAATGTTAACTTGATTACAAACTAGACTCGTGCCTTAGGTATAGCGACAATGGCTTGGAAAAAATTTAATTGGCTAGGGTATTTGATGCGCGTTCATAATTGAAATGGCTAAAAGGCTTCGATGGGGTAAAGAGGGGTCAAACATTTTGCATGGAAGGCTTAAACGGCTCAAACAATCAAATTGAATGCCTAAATCATTTCTCTTGAACTACTTCACCTACAATTTCGACTCGAGTTTCTCCCAATCAGGTTCTAGAATCCATTAAATTTGTCATGAACTTGGTTGCTGGATAATTGGTGCCAAATTAATTGGATAGCTAGTACATTGGGTCTATGTGCTCGTGCAATTTAGGATCCACAGTGACTTTTACCAAAACGAGATGTCAAGCATACAGAACACACGTGAATGGGTATTACGCTTGAACTCCATAAACAACTAGGGAATAATATTATTGGGTAATGGTCAACAAGAACTACAAAACTCAACACACAATAACAACAGTTATAAACATAAACACACTTACACTAATACTAAACAAACATGCATGAAATTAAACAACACAACATTTAACAACTAAACATGCATGAAACTAAATAACTTAAACTACACAACATTTAATAACTATTTAAACTTAACTACATAACCAACAAAAAGTCATTAAACAAGAAAAAAAAAAATACAAAACATAAACATCCCCCCAAACTTAGAATGGGCAGTGTTCATAGTTACCCAACATCGAACTCAACATTTGACACATAGCATGGTGACGAAAGGGGTTTTGAACATGTATCTAGGAGGCGAGATAATCTTGCTTCCTAGTTCGGTCAGCGGTGATGCTCCGGACAAGGTGACCGATATAGGGCTTTTCTCCCATAGCGTGCATCCATAGGCCCCATTATTTGAAAACTTGGGTTGCCTTCCAAGAAGTTCTTGGTTTAATGTCCTTGGCTTGACAAGGAGAAGGGCTCATCGAAGAGTGGTTTTCGCCCATAATATGTGTCATATAATAGAACCTATGGGTCTTGGTTCAGAACGCCCTAAAGCTTGGCAAAATGTGGCATTAATCGGCACACACTCTCAACGTGACTCGACTCCGTCTCATGTGTTTGGTTGGCCTGAATGAACGGTGCTAAAAGTGGAGGATAACAGGTAAGCCACATCGGATCCTCATAGATGTGTTCTTGTTTGATCGGTGTTGGTATCACAACATGGATCTCAAAAGGTTGAGAATCATAAGTGTTATCTTGTGATTCTTCATCTTCGATCAACTCTTGGGTTTCTTCCTCATTAGAATCATCATTATCGCACGAACCCAAGTTTCTTCCACTTGTGAGCGGTTCCTCACGGTGGCTTTCAATGATCGACAGTGGCAACACCAAGTGGATTTCAAGAGATGAGGACTCAAAATCATCTTCTAATTTGTCATCAATGAACAATTCTTGAGCCTCATCTTTTTTCGAATCATTTTCATAAGGCACCTCCAAAGTCCTCCCACTAGCATTCGGTTCCTCATGGTCGTTTCCACATGTGGATGAGCATGTGTGTCTCCCATTTCCCTTATGTTGTTTTGAGTTTCCATCATGAATGCATTGAACATGTCTTCTGGGTTAGGAAAAGACTCCACAAGTTCGTGTGTGGTCTTATCCATGGCGCCGAAATGTTAGAATAATCCCCCAAGCTTTGGTGGCTTGTTGGATAATTCTAACTCTGATAGTCAAAATCAGCCATGTCTTCCATCGACAAATAGGCATCGTTTGTGGTTAGGTCATAAAAAGAGGTGGTGCCATTTCCTCCTTCTACCAAAGTTCTTGTTGCGGCTCGTAACCCATCGAGGAAATTCAGTAATTGACACTCTTTTGGGAAACCATGATTTGGGACCGAATGAGCAACTCTTTATATCTTTCCCAAGCACAATAAAATAGCTCAGAATCTCGTTGAGAAAAACTCATGAGAACTTGTTGATGAGCCATCTCCAAGTACCTCGCAAAACAAACCAAACTTAAAAAAAAAAAAATTAAAAATAAAATAAATGCTTAAATTAAAATCAAGTTACTTATTCACAATATTAACAACAATCTAAAAGCCAATCCCTGGCAATGGCGCCAAAAACTTGTTACGATTTTTTAATGCGCTTTGAATTACTCGCAAGTGTATGAGGTCAAGTTTTAATAGTATAGGAAGTGAGGGGTTACCGTATCTACATGGATTGGTTTAAATTGTTGCTAAGTACCGCGATTATCATAACCGAACTTTATTTAGGCGTTCCAATTTTGGGTTTTCTGTAAAAATATAAAACTAAACTAAAATACTTGGAATAAATTCTATAGAAATGGATTATCTAGGGATTAACTTCATTAACTTATACATGCTTGATTTAGTCTAGTTTACACTAATGGTCATCAACCTATTTAATAATCTAAGTATCTAAAACTCACTCACTACCTCTCCTGAGTGTAAAGTGAGTGAATATGCAACCACGTTAACATCGATATCTCTATCAAGCGTCTAAACGATTACATGTGTCTTGTCCCAACCTCATGGATTGCATACGTTCTAATAATATCTTAGAACTTTGTGTTGTTTTTTAACCCTAGTCCGAATTCAGGGTTACCTCTCCCAAGTGTCAAACCCTATATTCTCAAATCAACCACAATATCATAACAAACATACTATGAAAGTAATAAAACGGTAAATACAATCAAATAGGGATGAACAACCGTTAACGAAATAAAGATTTACTCAAACATAATATTCGTGAACTACATCAATCCCTAGATAAGAAATGTTTAGCTACATATGGCCATAACCAAATATTCAACTAGAAACGAGATATACACAATCAAACAACCAACAAAAGTTTAGAATAAAAGAGAGAGACAAAGGAGAATAGTCAAATCTGAAGAGTGGATGATTCCACGTTCGTAAAGTCCACTCTGATCTTGTTTTCTCTTCTCCAATAGATGATCTCCTCTTGCTTGGATGATTGTAGGGCTCCCAAAAATATTCTAGGCCATGTAGGAATGAGTGGATACAAATAGAATACCAAAATATCCTAAAACTATCTAGAAACGTGTGGCTAGCTAGTGTTTGGGTGCTACAGCGAGTAGAGGGCATAAACTCTCTGACGGGAGGGTCTTGTAGCGAGCAAATTCTTACTGCAGTAAGCTTTGGATAGTGCCGATGCCTGATTATTATTTTCATTGTAACTTTCTCTTCGAAACTCCGATTGAGATGATTAAAAAATTTATGGAATTATAAGATGTATGTCTACAAATTTCATGTTTTGAGATTATCCAAATTCAGATCAAATCATGGTAAAACAAAATGGCCTTGAAGTTACAACAATTTCACGTATTTTGTACTGTTTCTCCCTTAACACCTGATTAGAATAAAAACAAATAAAAATGAATTAAAACACTTATAAAAAACTAGAAAATTTCCAAAATTTTGATTGGAAATATATAGATAAAATCTATCTATCACATGATATATTATATGATCCCTATTGATTTGGACCATATAGTTTGATATTCTCTTAATTAAAGTAATTTCATACTTCCTATTTTTATGGTTTTAAATTGGAAGAATTTTATGGACCTAAACGAGTGTTTCAAAAAACATTTTTAAATTAAATATACCTATATTGATAGGATATGTTATATGGGGTCTTAGAGTATCATTTTATGACATATCTTTGAAAAACTAACTGTTGGAGGGCTAGTTCTAGGTCTATTTAATAAGAATTGCGATAATACGAATAAATACATCAAGAATATTAGTTTTGAGCTTTTATAAGAGTGATATTATTGATGATATTTCTACAAGAAATTCTATTCAAATTCTTGATCTAAAGTGCTTGCTATATGGCGTCACCGATTTGAGTTATAATTGCGATATATTTTCTGTGTTTGGTGTTTCCTGGTGAGATCCTTTCGAGTCTTGTTATTTTCTTTCTAAGATATATTTATATTAGGGTTAATAGAA
Organism: Eucommia ulmoides; assembly: GCA_016647705.1. Taxonomy (NCBI): domain Eukaryota; kingdom Viridiplantae; phylum Streptophyta; class Magnoliopsida; order Garryales; family Eucommiaceae; genus Eucommia; species Eucommia ulmoides. The sequence continues at coordinate 37,677,178 of CM028332.1, read as the reverse complement.
CTTTACCCTATGTGGTTTAGCGGATTTCCACTTAACTCCCTATGGTTTTTGACTTGGCACTTACCCCCTTGTGGTTTTGGAATTAAGTGCAAATCACAAAGGTTAAGTGCCAATGCAAGGGATAAGTGCATTTAAATTAAGACTACAGAAGGGTAGGTTCTAACATAGGGGGGGTAAGTGCAAATCACCTAAACCACAGGAGGTAAAATGCTATTAACCCTTTATATTGATTACTTGATTTAGGATTGTTTAGAAAATCGTTTTGACCATAAAAGTCTGAAATCTTCTAAATGATATTTATTGATTATCTAATTAAGTGCTTAATTTGTGCTATCCACTTATTTATTTAATCAGATTTTATTTATCTCACATTGTATCTATCACGTAATAATTATTCAGGCAATTAATTAAGTACATCTATTGTAGATACTGCATTTTGTCCTGCCCAACTAGTGTCAGACCGAGAATATAAGATCAGATAAAATTTAAACTGAGGTTTAATGGGAATGAATTTATACCTTAGATTACACTAGATATTACATAAAACTACGAAAAATAACAAAAAATAATAAAAACATAAAACTGTCAAATTTGACTGAATTTGGTTAAATAAACGTTTCGGGTCAACCTCGAAATTCCTAAAGTAAAAGGGGACTTTGATGACATTATTAAAGGTTTATTTTCATCAAATAACATTTAATATGAATAAAAATTAGTTACTACCCTTCAACTATAAGACATTTCACCAATTTACCTATGTTACCTACTTTGACCCCTGAAACATTTATTATCACCGATTTCGTCTGTTTGACACCAAAACTATTTTTCTATTTTTTTAATTTTATATAAAATATAATCAATAAATCAAACCAAAGTGCTTGATCAAACCAAGGAAGTTTCATGACAAGTTTAAGTTAACAAAAATAACTAAGACTTAAGACTCTGTTCGAAATCAACCAAATCGAAGTTTTGCAGTCAAAACCCATCACATCAAAGGCCCTACCAAGCATTAAATGACTCATTAAATGAGTATTAAATTCGAAGATATGTTTCCAAAATATCTAGAGAAGAAACCCAAGTAACTTGAAAAGTAACTATGAATTATCAATCCAACCGATTTGATTCGCCACCAAGGCATGCATTTAATAAGCCATCAAGTCACCATCCTACCAAGTATTAAATTCTTGGGATGACCTAGAGAGACCACATTCAATGCATATAGATATTTTGAGCAAAACATCTTAGAGGAAACCAAATTGCTTAAAATGTAACTATACCGTTACAAGGCAAACCGAACCAAATCAACTCTATTGGAGAGAATTAAATGTCCATCACATCAAGTGTCATTATCAAGCATTAAATGCCAAAGGACACTTGGATACTAGATTAAATGCACCTTCAAAGAATTAATGGCAATCGAACCGAAATAGTTTGAGTAGCTGATACTGAGCTACCAAACCAAACCGAAGGTCCACATCAAGTCATAAATACCCCATGTGCAATTCAATCATATCTAATGATTGCCAATAATGACCAATGATTTCCAATCATGAGTAATGATTGACAATCATTACCTTAGATATTTATAGATTTGGTAATCATTACCAAATCTTTGAAAATCCTACGGAATCTTCAAGATTCGTCCAAAACAATCAAATCACAAGGTATAAAAGGATGACCCCTAAGCCAAACAACCCCTAAGGAGCAAGATGGATTACCTGCGCATTGGACAATGCGTAGGATGCTTGGCCTATAAATAGGAGGCTCATTTTTCATAATTGAAAGAGTTGGAATAAAAAACTTCTCTCTCTAGGCTCATTTCTTGCTTTTGGGTCTTGAGGATTCTCAAGACATATCTTCATAAACACCTCAAAATTCTATTGAAATACCTTCCTGAAGGAGTTCTTGAGGATCTTGGAAGAAGATCTCAAGAAGCTGACAGCGAATGATTGAGAACAACCGAGAAGATTCAAAAGAAGAAGAAAAAGAAAATCGCTTAGGGAAATACCATTCCCCTAAGCTAGGTATGTTTTCCTAAACACCCTTCGATCTTGTCTTCAATACATTTATATTGCTAGTACATAGCATGTTTATAAAGTTTTTAGTTTTATATTCCATGTACATAGCATGTATATCAAGTAATCAAGTAAAAAACATAGAAAACATGTCAAAATTATCAAACTATGTCAAAAACATCCAAAAATATGTCAAGAACATTAAGAACACCAAGAACATGTCAAGAACATGAAGAACATGTGGAGAACAAGACAAAAACATCTATCACACCATGAGTTGTGCATAACATCTTCGTTCCTCTGAAGAACACATGAAACCAAACTCCAAAACTCAAATCAAACCATTAATTGCTAATCACTAACTGTTAATTATTAATAACTGACTTTACATTCTGCAATAGTCTAGATCACAGCCTGGCACTAAGTTTTCAACTTGGCTAAAAATTTAGAACAAATTGGGGACTTTTCTCTCTCCCTCTCTCTTTCTTTCTATATATATATATACACTACACCGTCGAGACCCTTGTGGCTAAAAATTCAGAATAAGGAGAAGACCTCTATTCATTCGGGGATAAGTATGCAATTTCTTCAGAAACGTTTCTATTTTTTTAGTTACGAATAAGATTGACATATATACTATATATTTTATTTTTTTCTGAACTAATAACCCAAACATAAACACTAAGCTTACCTAAGCAAGTGAGTTCGGTTAGAATATTCTTGACAAAATCAAAGGTATTATCCACATATCATTGTATGATTCATGTCTTTGTCTCATAATAAAATCAAAACAAATCAATTATCTTGCATGAATGAATTACGTGCTGACCTAATTCTCAACGATTTGAGATACGTAGGTAACCCACGTACAGGTTCGGTTACCTATCTAAATAAAAATCAGTTCATCTTGAACAGATGAACTACATTGTGACCTAATTCCCCATGAAAAACTAGGATACGTAGACAATCTTTACAAGGTTCGGTCTTCAAAAAGTACAAAAATATTTTCATTTTAATTTGTTTTATCTGTTGCTGCTAATAGATAGTTAACTGTTTATTTGCTTTTCTTACATAAAAATGCATAAAAAATATAAAAATATAAAAATGGGAGTTATTTTCTTAAACAAGACCAATATTTGAACTTTGTTTAAACATGAAAATCAATTTATACTAAGGTACCGTCTTCGGACGGATGTCTTGGGGTACTTAACACCTTTCTCGAGTATAATCGACCCCTAAATTTAAAGAAATCTCTAGTAAAAGACCTTTATGAGTTAAAACACGTACCATTTCAAAACAAAAAAAAAATAATTTTCTAAAATTCTAGTGACCTAACATGCCATTTAACCCATACTAGGTGGTGACACTTTTTTCAAACAAAAATCCAAGCCCAAAGAATTTTTTCAAAACTGATGCCTAGAAAACCCCCCTGAAAACTATTTTTGTAAATGAATGCATTTTTAGGATTTCGAGAGGGAGGAACAAAAAATTGTTTTCCTATTCTTCCTGTCTCTATTTTTTCTGCTTTAAAAAAATCAGGGATGCGTCATCTGTATTGAGGTGGTAGAAGCTCTTTGTGGGAAGAAACTTACATTTTTTTGTATTTGTGAATTTAAGAGGATTAGACATGTTTGGGATGATGTCTAGTCAAGGTAACTAGGTTTCAATTTTTTTCCTATAAAAAAATTAGGGTTTGATCTTTGTTCTATTTAAAATGCTAGATTATTATTTTTCCCTTGAAAATAACTAGGTTTTGACTTAGCCTTTAATTGAATTAAATAGTGAATTGTAAAGGTTTGTCCTAACTCTCTGAAAAGGAAAAGTGAGAGAGTGTTAGGTTGATTCTTAATCTGTGAAAAGAATCAAGGTATTGTAAATGTTGATTCTGAGCTTGTGAAAAGAATTGAGAATTGTAAGGGTTTAGTTCCTACCTGGTAAATGAATCAAGGGGTTTAATAGATTGTGAATCTTCGTGGACTTTGAGAGACTAGACATAGGTAAGAGTAGCTTACTGAAGCAGGATAAATTCTTGTGTGCTGTATTGCTTTATTTCATATATTGTGTTTAGGCGTTCACTTAATATTAAACACATTTCCGTTGTGTAATAAGATAATAATTGATTTAGAAAAATTGATTATTTGTGTCTAAAGACCTTAATTGTTTAATTTTAGTAACTACCCAATACACCTCCCCTTTTGGGTAGCTCTTTGGGGGAAACATAGTGGTTTCATTCGAGATGAAAGATCCACTAGTTTTCATATATGATTTTAAAGGATGAACTCAATTTCACTATTCATAGCCTCTTTCCAAAGAGGTGCTTCGGGGGTAGATATAGTCTCCTCAAAAGTTTGAGGTTCATATCGTATTATATAGGTATAAAAATCAGGATCAAAAGATTTAGAAACTTTTCTCCTTTTACTACGTTTAGGTTCAATCTCATCATCTTAGGAATTACTAGAAGTAGTATCACTTGTTCTCTTTGAAGATCTCGACTCAATAGAAGTCTTACAAAAAAACACATTCTCAACGAATGATGCATTCCTTGATTTAATAATCGTATTCTCATGCACATTTTCAATTTTTGATTTATGAACCAAAAATCGATATGCGCTACTATTTTGTGCATATCCAATGAATACACAATCAATAATTTTTTTTTTATCCTATTTTAATCTACTTAGGATTAAGAATCATAACTTTTGCAAGACACCTCCATAATTTTAAGAATGAATATGAAGACTTTTTTCATTTCCACAAATTCATAAGGGGTTTTATCTAATTTCTTGTGAGGTAATTTGTTTAAAACAAAATTCGTTATTAAAATAACCTTCCCCCACAAGTTCTGAGGTAGACCAAAACTTATTAACAAAGAGTTCATCATTTCTTTTAAAGTTCTATTCTTTTTTTTAGCAACCTCATTTTGCTAAGATGAATACAGTACTGTAGTTTGGTGAATTATTCCATGTTGTGCACAAAACTCACCAAAAGGTGAAACATGTTCTCCACCTCTATGACAATGCAACATTTTAATCTTTTTGTTAAATTGATTTTCAACTTCAGTCTTATAATGTACAAATATGTCTAATACTTCATCTTTACTTCTTAAAAGATAAACATAACAATATCTTGTACAATAATCAATAAAAGTAACAAAAAAAACAAAATTCCCTCCTCTAGTTTTATAGAAATTTTAAATCACAAAAATCTATGTGCACTAAGTCTAGAGGTTCACTTTTTCGTTCAATTGAATGAAAAGAAATTCGAGTCAATTTTGACTCTGCATAAGTCTCACATCTGTGACTTGTATTATGTCAACAATTAGAAATTAAATTCATAATAATTAATTTAGATAAAGTATCATAATTAATATATCCTAAACGACCATGTCACATATCCAAAGACTCAATCATATAAATAGAAGAAGTACTGACTTTATTATTATTGTTATTCTTTGGGATTACAGTCATAACATTGAGCTTGAAAAACCTTCATTCATATAGACTTTTCCCACATACATACCACTTTTAGTAAGTACAAACTTATCAGAATCAAACACTAGCCTGAATCCCTTCTTACTCAGCAATGATTCAGAAATCAGATTCTTACGGATATCTGGTACATGCAGCACATCGTTCAAAGTAAGTTCCTTACCAAAGATCATCTTCAACACAGCCTTTCCCTGTCCTTCAACCTTAGAAGTTGAAGAGTTCCCCATATAGAGATTATCCCCAAATTCCACCGACTGATAAATAGTGAACATCTTCTTATCTGACCATATGTGGCGCGTAACACCAATATCCAAATACTACTCTCTGAGATTACCAACGAGATTGACTTTAGATACAACCATAGACAAATTCATCTCAGAAACCTTATCAATAAGGTGTTCTACTTTAGTCACATGAACCTGATTTTTACGCTTCTTTTGTAATGACACGGTTTTCAAGGACCGCCACTTGGTTTGTCCCTTTTTATTTTTTTCAGAAAGGTAGAAGTAAAAGATAAATCACTTTAATACTACGCTTTCGATACGCTACTATGTTAAAAATAATAATCACCCATTAACTTTATCTAACGCTAGTAGTGGACTTGTCTCAAACTGGAGTACCTGAGACAAAATATTTTATCAGTGTATTGTCTTCATAATATAAAACAATTTATGGATTAAGCATATTTATCAAATAGCACTTCAAAATATAAATATAACCACATAATGAGCAATAACAAAATCCCACAAATATCATTATGAAAAAACAATTGAATTTAAGTCAAGTCGTCAAATTACTTTGATATATAATAAAATACAGTAATACTTTCCATAATAGAATATAATCACACACTGATGGGATAATCAGATAAAAATGAACAATAACAAAATTAGGTTACAACAGAACGTCCTACATACATTCCTTCATATTAGGACTAACAACATCCCGCAAAACATGCTCTCCTATCGGGATCACACTATGGCATAATCGGATAATAATAAAAATTATTTTCCACAATTAACTTTCTACTTAATCCATCTAACGTTATAAAATATTATATTTTAATAAATATTTTCTTTTCCACAATTTAGTACGAATATATAATTTGACAATTTACATAGAAAACAATACACTCACCTCGATATTTACACTGCTATTATGTTACCACCGTAATATTGATATAGTCGGTGTCGCTTGTGAACCTTAGAGAGAGAATAAGAAAGTCAGAGAGAGAGGAAAATTATAAGCACACATAACACATGCATGTATATGAAAATCAAAGATATATACATCTCCATCTTCCACCGCCATTGTCAACCTCCTCTATTTTTTTTATTTTTTTTTATTTTTTAAATGATGCCTCACTAATGATTATGTATAAAAATTTACATATACCCCCACATGAATCTTTGAAATTTAATTTAAACCCAAAATTTAAAATTAACATTTTAAAATAGCAATTTGGCCCCCTCATTTTTTAAAAACAAATTAAACTAACCTATTAACCCCTAAATTTCTTAAAATTAAATTTTTAAATATCATAATGATTCATAAAAAATTTAAAGTTAATTTAAAATAATCTACTAGACTCAAGTGTTTTTTAAATGTTACAAGATGCAATTAAAAATATGCACATGTAATGTTGGGTCTTACATCTTTCCCTTCAATACAACTCTCTTGTGACAATCTTGAGCACGATGTCCCATCTTGATACAAGTATAGTAGTTGCCCTTGAACTTTTTGATTGCAGCTCCTTTATTCGAGCTTAATTTGGTTTGCTTCATTTTCTTGTGAGTTTCTATAACATTGGCTTTTGACACCACAGAGTTACGACCCTCACGTTTTGAAGAGATCTAATGTTCTTATTCAATTCTCAATTTAAGAATTAGGTCTTCAAGAGTTATCTCCTTTTGTTTATATTTGAGATAATTCATGAAGTCACCCCATGATAATGACAACTTCTCAATTACAACTGCCACTTGAAATGAATCTCTAACAGTCATTACTTTAGCATGAATGTCATACAAAAGGACTTGGAACTCTTCAGTCTAACTGGTAACTATCTTTGAGTCCACCATTTTGTATTCTAGAAATCTTCCGACTACAAATTTCTTAGTCCCAGCATTTTCAGTCTTATACTTCTTCTCCAGGGACTGCCACAGTTATTTTGCCATAATGATCAAGTAATACACATTGTAGAGTGTATTACTCAATCCATTCAGGATATAGTTCTTGCATAGAAAATCAGAATATTTCTATACTCAACAGTAGCATCAATATGAGTATCAGACTGTTCAGTCATGGCAGGAACATTCTTACTGAGGAATCTTGTCAAGTTCAACGTTGTCAGGTAGAACAACATCTTTTGTTGTCATCTCTTGAAGATGCTTCCATCAAATTTCTCTGGATTTTCTCTATATGGAGTTGGCATAGGATGTGCAACAGACGTAGGCACAACAAGTGGTGCAACACCTTGATTTGAAGCCACCGCAACGGTAACAAAAATATCATTTAAAGACATATTTCTTGTAAGAACACAAATAAAGAATATAAGAAATTTTGTTACTGGAATGTTTTTAAACAAAAAACCAGAATTGTATAAAATAATTCAAAAAATCTGCTTTAACATTGCTAATAAAATATAGTCAAGAAATTAATTTAATAATTAAAAAATTAATTATTAATTGAAAAATTAAAATTTAAGAAGAAACAGTTTTGATTTCTTTACTATAGAAACATTCCAGATGACATTACAAGGAAGGATATTACAATCTAGAATAGAAGAAATAGAAAAACAAATAGTAGTTGTATAATAATAAAACAAACTAAAATAAAAATACTTATTGTGTAATAACAAGAAACAAAAACAGAAATACCAAAAAAATAAAAAATCGAGGCAATCATTTGATGATTGGTCCATAAAACAAATTTTGTCCCACTAAGTACTTACGATTGAATGAGCGTGTGACTTCTAAGATACAACGATCAGACTGCTACTAGTACCAACAGTAGAAACTAGAAGTCGGATGAACAAGAGAAGTGTAAAACTCTTTCAAAACCAAGAACAACAAAGAATTAAGAAACTTTATGTTGAAATCAAGAATGCAATGCAACTTATGAGATGCCTAATGCTAAGAATGTATGCCCTTTTATAGGGAGCAAAATTTAACCTGAAAAAGTTTGAAATTTTAAGGTATTTAATGGACAATAGTAACTCTCAGGCAGTTACACACTTAAAGAGTCTTCAGATTTTTGTAACTCTCAGCAGTTACACACCTGAATAGACAACCTTTAGGTTTATAATTTCTCTCAAGTTATAAAACCTGCAATTTATCCTTTAGGTTGTATTTGGCTTCGAATATTTGGGATTTAGTACAAAACATATCAAGTCCAAGCCAAGCATTCCCCAAGATCCACAAGGCCCAAGGCCTATGCCCAAGGACTCTTGGGGCTCTTAGGGAATGCTTGGCTTGGTAGATCTGATAGTTGTAATATCTGAACCCCCTCCATAGATCTTCATAGGTTCTTTACTCCTACCCTTACATTTATCCTTATCGGTTCCTAGCCATTGTGCTATTTGAACTGATTTTTTGAATGATTTTGAGAATGGAGAATAGAAATTAATGTGATATGGATGAGAGTTTTTTATGGTTTGATGTATATATAGGAAAATTTTGGTACCAAACCAATTACTTGCCAAATACTTTCCTCGATTTCTTTCCCTCTATCGATTTGTAGAAAACTAATGGCAAACTCTTCACATGTAAAAGATTTGACCAGGTTATATCCCCGTACTTCCTCTCTAAGAGCTGGAGGTAGTGCTTCTAGCTCAGTAAAAAAATAGAGACAAGATTTCTACTTCCATCTTTTCAAGAGTGAGATGAGAGCAACACTCTTGTCTCTATTAAAAATACTACGGTTATCGTATAAATGGGAGGGGGGGGGGTACTACCCCAATCTTTTTTTTGGGGTTTTGGGAATAAACTATATGTTTGTTTTGAATTAATGTCCTTGCTTTGTAAACCTTTATTTTTGTGTATTTAATATTGTAATTTGAATTAAGATATATGAATTATGTTAAATTTGTTGCAGAACACTATTATAATTTAGGAGTAAAATACATTTTAGACCCTCTAACTATTGACATGTTTCTATATAGTTTAATAACTTTGTGCGTTTCAATTAAAACCCTATAAGTATGAATTTGGTTTTAAAAAGTCATTCTGTTAAATTTTATATCCAAAGTAATGGAAGGACATTAGGAGTGGTGAACGACGAGAGAAAGAGAGAGAGGGCATGACTGACGGTTCATGGTGGTTAACGGCGGTTGTGGTTCGCCCAATGGAAGTAGCTTGCGGCTGTGAGGAAGATAGAGAGAGAACATAGAGAGCTTTGAAATATGACATGGAATATATATATACTAGCATATAACCTGTGCCTGAAGGCACGAACGAAAAAAAATAACCATGATATTTAGACAATTAAGTGAAAAAAAATCAATGGACTTAACAACAAAATATAATTAGAGAATAAAGTCAAAACCGAAAACTCCAAACATCAAAAATCAATAATCAACAGTTTATTTGTGCATGCATATTTTTAGTTGTATTTTAGAATATTTAGAAAAAATAATGGGATTCAATGTGCTATTTAAATTTTACTTTAAAAATTTTAGGGACTAATATGTTGATTTTAATTTTGACTTTTAAAAGTGTAAGGATTATTAAGTTATTCAAAATATGATTTTTAAAAGTTTTATGATATAATTAATATTTTTTTTATTTCAATAGGGATAATTAATGTAAATAAATAAAAATATGGTCCATGTTGTTTCCTTCCTAAGGAAAGAAACAACACAAACCATACACACACACACACACACATATGTATATTGCTAAAATAAAATATAAACATACATATACACACACACATATATATATACTAACATATAACCTGTTCCCGAAGGCACGAACGAAAAAAAATAACCATGATATTTAGACAATTAAGTAAAAAAATCAATGGACTTAACAATAAAAATATAATTAGAGAATAAAGTTCAAACCCAAAACTCCAAACATCAAAAATCAATAATCAACAGTTTAGTTACTAACACATATTTTCAAACGAACAACACACTTCTACTATAATTCTAAAACTTTAGAAGAAATGAACAACACTTTCTCCATTTATACAATATAGTAATTGTCTGAGTCTAAAGGCAATTTATAAAAATATATGATCGTGCAAAACTAATGCCAAAACTTATAAATAAATAAAATATGAACAAATTTCAAAACCAGTGAACTACAATTAGGCACATTAATAATACATGTACAAATAAAAAAAATGACAAATTTCTCAATGTTTATACATTCTCAAGGCCTCACTTTTGATTTCAAATTAATAGAATAATAACCAACACAACCAATAATAATAAACATAACTAACACTTCAGAAAAATGACAAAGCACCTCTTATTTCATTGGTTCTCAACTTGCATTTTCAAATGAACATAATTAAAAAAAAAATTAAAAAAATATGGCATAACTTAATTTATTTATAAGACATTCTTATTTTTAACAATCCGTTTTCAAACCAACACAACAATAGCCAAGGATATAAAGGTAAAAATTCATTCTTTTGAAAAAACAATTGAAAAAATAACGTGATAGTCCTATTTGTTTGTACAACATTTCTACCAAAATTTCAATAATTGAACGCTTATTAAAAACAAAAATCATATGCAAACAAAATTACACTAATTGAGCTCAATTGCAATCAAAATTTTAAAAAATAAATCTAATGTAAGGGGTTTGGGTACTTATTAAGGGCTATGGAGACAATAGCCATGCAAGGCACGCCTCAAGATCAAGACACGCCTTGCTGTGCCTAGCGCCTGGGTACACGTCCAGGCTTAACAACTATGCTCTTACCAACCTGCCCAACAATACAATTAATAGACAAATTAATCTAAATTCATTTATTTTCAATTTAGTTTTTCCAGCAGAAGGGGTAAGTCATACCTCAGAGGCAAGAATTTGTCCAAAATATCAGCTACATGGCACTTCCTTAATTATCTTTGTTTATACAACATTCTACACATATTTAATCTAAATATCAATAATAACTAACAATTAAACATCAATAATAACTGAGAATTATGAGAAGCTTTTACTGATATGGTAGTAATAAATAAATTATGCTATAAATAACTAAAAAAGAAACCCATGCCTTCACCATTATTATTGATTCCTAATAAAATAAATAAATATAATACATTCCTTATAAATACACTCTGTATATACCTACATAGAGTTTTAAATAAATTCTCCTTTCTGCTTCATCTACACCCTAAATAAAATTAAAATACCAAAGAAACAAATTTAGACATAGAAAAAAGAAGAAGAGAATTTAGGGTTATAAATTTTATCACCGATTAAGATCATTAAATTCAAGAAATGTCCCTTATCCGTCTTAAGAATTAAAAAATATGGACTAACTAACGCATTATGTTCAATCTCACGATAATCATGAATATCTTAATTTAATGACAATATATCATATTAAAAAAAAAACATTAATATGAAAAAAAAAATCAACAATTACAACACAACTTTACTCGGAGAAACATTTGAAAATTAAAAAAAATAAATTATTCATGTCTTAATTTTACCTTATCAAACTGATAGATTGCGATAGAATCAATGAAAAAAAATATCAATTCAAAATTGATATTGAAAATAATATATATATATATATATATATATATATATATATATATATATATATATATATAATTTTCAATCAATGAAAATTGAAAAAAAAAAAATTATTACAACACAACTTTAAGTGGAGAAACATTTGAAAAATGTGGAAAAACTTCAATAATCATGAAATCGTAATAGAAACCTATGATAAAAATAGATAAAATAATCTTAATAAACCAAAAATTTTAGAGACTTCATCTATTTATCTTTGGATGTGCCAAGAAAAAAAAATCAATCTAATAAAATATGTTTCCCTATCTCAACGAATTTGCATTAGAAAAAGCAAAATTGACATCTAACATCCTTCCCATTAAAACAAATACAGAGAAAAAAAAAAAAAAAAAAGACAGATTGGAATAGAGTATAATATAAAAAGATAAAAAAAAAAAACATGAAAAAAAATTAAAAAGGCACAAAACAGAAAAAAAGGAAAAGAACAGAAAATAAAAAGAAAGAAAACATAAAAGAAAAAAAATAATTAAAAAGCAAAAGCAAAAAAAAAAAAAAAAAGTCACATGATCAAAATATCTGATTTCAAATAGTGAAATTCAGCAACAAATAATTGATTTTTAAGCTTGATTAAAATGACACATGATCAATAAAATAGTGACCATTTCAATAGCATATGGATTTTATACTCAAATCTAAATTAAAATAGTGAAATTCAATAACGAAATCTGGATTTTAAGCCTGATTAGAAGACCAATGATCAAGAATATCTCAATTTGAATAGTGGAATTCAACTAAAAAAACTTAATTTTTTGAAATTGCAAGGTTGTGCCCTAAAACTTACTTCATTTGCAGTTCCACTGTTGTTGCTGGACTTCATTTGCAGTTCCACGACAAAAACTAAATTTTAAGCTTGATTAAAAAAACCAATGAGCAAGAATTTGAATAGTGAATTTCAACTGAAAAATCTTAATTTTTAGAAATTGCAAGGATTTGCCCTAGAACTTTCTTCCTTTGCATCTCAATAACTGATGAATTTGAACAACTGATGGATTTCTTCCTTTGCATTTCAATAGGGCAATTAATTTTATGTCTCCACCAGCAGTTGGGCAAATTCTAGATGCATACATTGAAGTCCGAGCCGTGTACCATGATTTCTACAAAATTTGAGTAAAAAATACAAACTATTAGTGAAACAAAAAACGAAAATGGGCTATGAATAAACAAAAAAGTGTGGAACACAATTAAATCAAACAAAATTATAATGTAAACAAAATTGAAAAACACTATAACTTTTACTTTTGACTATTGAATCCATGTAACTTTCGAATACACATTTACTCAATCAATAGGTTCACAAAATACTGATAATTGCCATTCTTAAAAGAAACATGTTACCCTTTCTATGGAATAAAAGTCTTCCAATATTCAGGCAACAAAAGCAATAATGGTGAAAAAAAAAGATGAGTAACATATATATATATATATCAAAGAAATGACACTTAAAGTATCAGCATTCTCATCAAGATATCATATGTCAAAGTTATTCACTTCAAAGACATCCCAAGAAAAGTAGACAAACACCCCAAGCAAAAATTAATAGCCATTTACTCTATTTTATTTTGGGAACTCTAGGGGGAGCCAAAGCAAAGAGAAAATGGCAATTTCTTTTCTATTTTTTTTTCTTTTTTTTTTTTCCAGCTGGAATATTGTTAGAGAAGAAAATAACAAAGGGAAAACCAAAGGAAACAGAACTGCGAGGCCAAGAGAGAATCCAATAACTACTAATGTATCAAATTAGGAATCTTAAACTCAAATTACGTCAAATACCATACACACACACACACACACACACACACACACACACACACACATATATATACACATACATACATACATAGAATAACATGGAAAAATAACACTGAATCCCTGCTAGTTAATTGAGATAGATACCAGTAAAAAATATGTGTAAGTTAACCCTTAAATTAAATCCAAATTCTAACCTTCAACTCGAAATATGACGCTCTGCTTCCCATTTCAGCACAATAATGGACTTCGAAACTGTTAAAGAGGTGAATTCTTTAAACTTCCAAAAGCATGCTTATTCTGGGCAAAAGAATCAAGATAAAATGATTTCCTCTCGATTGACTTTGCGAGAAAAAAAAAAAAAAATAGTGTTGTGGCATCTGAGAGAGGGGCAGAGGAAGCGGTGCCAAATCAACGGTGTTGTGGCGTGCTGGTGGCTAAGAGAAGACAAAGGGAGTGAAGAAGAGGCGGGACAGAGCCACCCCGACCATCACCATCCAGATTTGCCCACCGCCGGCCATCACCATCCAGATCCGACCACCTCGAACGTCATCGCCCCCAAATCCGACCACCGTGATACATCACCATCCAGATCCGACCTCGCCACGATCACCGCCAGACATCGCCAGCCAGACCATCGCCGAACTTCACCGCCTTTAAATTCGACCACTGCCGTCTCGATCTAGCCATTTCGAATCAGATCGGGAGTGATATCAGCAGTGAGATCGGGAGCAGTGAGATCGGGAGCAGTGAGTGAAACGATGGTGAGCGGCGAGATCGGTAGCCAAATTCAGCGACGAAGGCAATGGCGAGATTCGCCGATGGAGACGGTGAGCTGCGGATTCGATTTCGGCGATGGCGGGAGATGCGAAGGCGATGGCCACAGAGATGGCGACGACGAGCGACTAGGATGGCGATGGTGGAAGATCGGCGATGGAGAAAGATCGGGTACGAGTGAGGGTGAGGTAGAGAGTTAACAGAGAGAGTGAGACGGGTGAGAGTGGGTAGGGGCGGCTGGCCCTAATTTTGATTTTCAATTTATATGTAGATTAAAAATGATCCAACGGCTAAGAATATCTTTAATGTTTGTCTCTTGATCCGACGGCCCTCTTTATAAGTGAGCTGATTTATTATATATATATATATATATATATATATATATATATATATATATATATATATCCATTCTTTCCTATTAAGGACTAAAAACTAACTGTTGATCCCAATATTTTGATAAACAATTAAGTATTGATGTTTTGGTGGAACTAATGTTTGATCAAGTGTTTCAGTGATTTAAAGTTCTTGTAATGAAGATGTCAAATTGAATGGATGCTTAATGAAGATATCAAGATGATGAAGAAGTATTAAGAGTTTGAAGAAATTAGGAAAAACAACCCAGGTAAATATTAACTTTTAATATCCCATTTAGGAACACACACATGGCACAAAATAAATCTTATATTTTATGTGTGTTTTTCTTAAGTATATTTATTTGCTTCTATATGAATTAAAAAGAAATATTTTTGAATGACTAAAAGGAAATATAAGAATATTAGTGGAGCTTATTTAAATATAAAAATGGATAAAGGGGCGAAATCGTAAAAGAAAGTAAGTTAAAAACAAGATCAAAGAAGTTATTCAAAAGGAGGCAGTCGATTGAAGAGTTGACCGGAGAAGGAAGATAAAACATCCAGAATTGAAGAGTCGACCGACCAGTCGACCTGTGAAAACATTTGAACTCTCTAAATTTACGAGTCGACCAAGCGGTCGACCAATGAAAGCATGACTAACTCTCTGAATCTACGAGTCGACCGAGCAGTCGACCTATGCTCGCTACGACGATGGAATGGCTTTAGGCAGTCAACCGAATGTGCTGGTTTAGGATATTGTTTGATCCGATTTTAAATCCAAAAGTAGCCGTTTTTGGTTAAGATTTGAGAAAGATTTAAGGGATATTCTTAATATTTAAGATATGGTTCATATACTAATTAAATTCTTTCAATATGGTTTATTAAATATTAATGTTTCTCAATTTCGTAATTAAAATAGATTCTACACTTATTTATTTTGATTGAAAAATACTTTAGGGATTTAATTGAGAGTCTTAAAAGTTGTTATTAAGTGAAATTGAACCTAAATGAAGTCCTTATGTTATAAGGGGTCTATAGGAGTATTTTATTGTCATGACACTTATAAACTAGCCGTTAGGAGACTGATTACATGTGCTTTTATATAGACCTGCGAATTTTCTAAGAAAAACTAATCATTCTAAGAGTTAATCAGTTTATATCATTTTGAGAGATTTTGTAAGAGTTATCATTCTACAATACTGTGAGCTATTCTAAGAGTGATTCTGATAATCAACTGCGATCTATTCTTGCTGATACCGGATTTGAAGTTATATTGTTCTAAATATTATTTCTGTGGATTCCGGGTGAGATATTTCCATATTATTTATTGTTTATTATTTTATTTTGGAAATTGATCTTAGAAATTGTTTTTGATATTTGAAGAAAATATTTTTTAAACAATTTCTTGAATCTGATTACGTGTTCCAATTTGCTACCCATATTCTTGTTAAAATTATATTTCTGTATCTCACGTATTTCTATCACTAGTTAGGATATTAATTGAGTTTTTATTTGACTAGGGTGGTAGAAGTTCCGAGTGAAATTTACTTATCAATTTTTGTATTGGTGAGTTGTGACGGATTAAATATCATTGGGGATATTTAATCAAGGGTAGCAGGATGTTAGTCTCTTCCTGTAAAGAGATTAAGGTAGTAATTCTTCTTGAATAAGAATTATGTTTTTTGTTGAGTGATTTTGTAACGGTTCAATCTTTACTGGGTAAAAGGATTTTTGGAGTATTTTGGTGAGGTTTTGATTCTTGAGCCTAAATGTTAAAAATAATTAGGTTATTCTTTAGACTGTAAAAAGTAGAGGTTCTTCCTTAGCCTGAGAAAAGGAAATTGTAAAGGTTGATTCTGAGCCTGTAAAAGAATCGGTGTGTGGGTTTGGTTCCTACCTTTAAAGGAATCTTGGTTTTAGTGGGTGCGACCTCCGTGAAGCTCGGGGGACTGGATTAGCCAAGAGTAGCTTGGTGAACCAATATAAATCTCTGATGTACTGCTTTCTTAATTTGTTTATTTTTATTGTTTGAGTGTGCACTTAGATTTATTTTAATTCCGTTGTGATATAAAGATAATAATTAATTTAGGCATAAAATTAATTATTTGATTTATTCAAGTATATTCTGATAATATTTTTTAATTACCCAATTCACCCCCCCTCTTGGGTATTCTACTAGGCCAACACTAATAATATTTTATTTGAGGATTAAATAATATCTATTTTTTAAAAAAGTCTATTGATGAAAGAGAAACCAAAATATGGGCTAAAGAATAAAAACTTCAATATTTAATACTAAGTTAAAGTCCTATATTTCTTAATTTAAAATTAATATTTATATGTAAAATAGGAAAAATAAATTAATATTCTCTCTTCTTAGAGAAGATAATTAAATGGTTAACAAATTCATGTTTTATATAGCATTTAGACAATGAATTTATTGAAAATTCAAATTAATAGTTTTCAATCTAAAAATTAATCAATATTTGGGGAATTAAGAGAAGAGGGACAAGTGGAAGGGGTTTAGGCTTCTTAAGCAACACCTCTTGGGATTGAATCTTGGGGGGTTATGTTTGGAAAGTGCTCTGTTGGGAGAGACCCCTACTTCTGGAGTCCGATAGTACTTCTAGGGATTAATCTTTACCGACCATGGTGCCGGAAATACTATAGGAAACCGAAAAAAAAGAAAAAGAGAAGAGGGACAAAATTTACTTTCTTTACTTGTACTTTATAAAACCTGCTTGAAGAATCTCATTTACTAAACTTTGATGAAAAATGGAAAATAAAAAAAAACTAGGGAAGACATGGTTCACAATAGGTCTCTAAATTACACTTAACACGGTTGCATTTCCTTGTCTCTAGGCATCTAAATCTTCATGCTTCTTGAATATATAATACATTCTCTTCTGGAATATATAATACATCTAAATCTCATGCAATTTGATGATCTAATTATATAGTTCTTGGATAATGGACTATGATTCAAGCAACCTTTAGATGTATTAACTTGGATATGTTATAACCTAAAAGGTGTTAGTCTGACTGATAAGGGTAGGTGTCTTATTTTCTTATCAAGTAAGATTCAACTATTTTTTAGAGCAATACAGGAATTAAATTTTGAATTTAATTCTAAATGCACTAAACCGACGTGACGAAATGCGCTCTTAAGATTGTCCGATGAGTTGATTAGTCGAGGTGCACGTAAATTGACCTGAACACATCTTACCGTAGAATTAAAAAAAAAAAAAGGGGGGGGACTTTTGGGGGTAAAGTTGTAAGACCCAATTTCTGCATTTGTATATTTTTAATTGTATTTTGCAGAATTTGAAAAGTAATAGGGTCCATTGCCACATTTAAAATTGGGGGTAAAGTTGTAAGACCCAATTTTATCTTAAATTTTTTAAGGGGTTATCATGATATTTAAAAGTTTGATTTTAAAAATTTAGGGGATTAAATGATTTTAAATTTTTATTTTTAAAAGTTTAGGCATTATTAAATTATTTAAAATGTAATTTTAAGAGTTTTGAGTTATAAATAATATTTTTATTTTATTTTAAGAGAGATAGTTAGTGTAAATATTATAAAATATATAACAGATGAATGTGTTGTATGAAGACAACACATTCTCTAATATAAAGGTGGCAAGTGATGTGAAGTGCCACATTTCACACACACATGCACACATAAAGAGGTCGAGTAAGGCGGTGAAAATTTGAACGTCATATTCCACACACACACACACACACACACACACACATATATATATAACTCATGCCTGAAGGCACAAATTAACCTTATGGAATTGGAATTTGAAATGAACGAATGTAAAAAAATAAAAATATAAATAAAAATTGGGAGCATGAACTAAAAAAAAAAAAAAAGAAAAAGAAAAAAAGAAAAGAAACACTAATACAGAAACAAAAATTGTTTTTACATAAATAGAAATAGGAAGAGAAACAAAAACATGAACAGAGAATAGAAACAAAAACAGGAACAAAATAGAAACAGAAACAGGAACGAAAATAGAAATAGTAACGGAAACAAAAATTAAGGTAGTGATTTTGGTTATATGGAATTTGGTTCTTGAAAATGGAATTAAAAATCAATTCATTTTTGGCATTCGTGTCTAATTCCAATTCAAAAACCCTAATTCCGTGCTTTCAAATCATACATTGAGAAATTTGTTCACTAATAAACTCGCGTAGTTATTGTTCACTATGTAGACATAATTCATATGTAGGAATACAACTTTAAGTTAATCGTTAAAATACGGATTGCAATGGGACTAACCATTGCAACCATTTCGAAATCAAATACTTGTTGGAGTAAAATTAAATATATAGGCTTATATATTAAATAAATGTGAATTATAGGCTATCAAATAAAGTTAGGCCAATTAAAATGATTAATTTAAGTTTTGGGGCCTTAATTAATATATTATTAAGTGTGGGTTTTAATGTGTAGAGACAAGCGTAATTTTTATTTTTATGATGGGTTAAAATAGAAAATACGAACAGACACAATTGTTCATAAATAAACATGATTGTTTATGAATAGGGGTCATGGTCCCCAAATCACACGATATTTTTCTATTCTTCTGATTCTCATCGTTAAAGAGAAATTTAGACAGAAAACAAAAGTGTAGATTCGGAAGATCATAAAATCTTAGACTCGAATATTTCAATCTTCTTATTATGGATTCAGGTACGCTTCCACAAATTCAATATTTCAATTATTGATAATTCAATATGAATTTATCTTATTTGTGTGATGGTTTTCACAAAATGAAATTAATCTTATATGTGGTATCAGGGTTAGTTCATGTTGAATTATTCAGAATAAATTAGGAAAGATATTTTTTTAGGGTCGATTTGTTTTCCCCAAAAAGTTCATTATTTCTTAAAAAGTTTAATACAGAATAATTCTACATTTTATTACGAGTCCAATGATATAAATTTCATGAAATTGAGACTTACGGTTGATTTTATATAATTTTTGAAGTTGTTGAAAAATGAAGAATTTTGTCACTGTTTTGGTCTGGTTCTGGTTTTGAATCAATGAAGATGACAACATAAAACGAAGTCATTTCATTTCCATTTAATGATACAGTGTGTGTATTATGTATTTATTCCCACACAACTATATACAAATGTTTTGTTTGTTCATTGGCACCTCCTAGAGGTACGGCGATTGGTCTTGTACAGGTTCAGGGTTTGACTGCTAGCATGCTTGTCTGTCTTCTTCTTCTTATTTTTTTTTCACTATTACTATAAATAAAGAAAAAACACATCAAGAATAAGAGCCTAATAGAAATCGAACCCCAGTACTTAGGTTATTAATATGCTATGTCTATTGAATTGTTTATTAATATAACTTATGTTATAGTGCATAACTCTCAGGCTTGCTTGTATTCCATGTAATTTTAAATTCAAATATTGGTGTGTTTGAATATATATTTTGAGATTAATTAATTGAAACAATATGTCACTGAAGTGACCTCTCTTGTAAAAATTAATTTTGTTTTGAAATATAAAAAGACTATGTACATGTAACTTATGTGAATATTAATCGACCCAAAGGAAGATCAATATTTAACAAAATTGCATACGAACCTGTGGTAATAAATGCGTGATGATTATTTAGTTTTACATATGAAGAATAAATCGACCCAAAGGAAGATTTATTGTTCAATATGTTCTTATTATCAGTGTTTGATTACTACACCAAGATATCACTTACGAGTTAATATTTTGGTTCAAAGATAAAATATTAATAGAGTGTCTGGTATCTTAAGATGGGATTGCCTATATTTGAATTTATTTTGTTTTGCGGCTTATATGAGCTTGTTGAAGTCGAAAGTTGTTCATTGATTCAACTATTAGTTCTGCTTCTAACATTATTGCTAATATTAATTCTATTCCTATATTAAATGGCACACACTTCAAGACATAGAAAGAGAACCTTCATATAGTTCTCGATGTCATGGATCTGGACCTTGCGTTAAGGGTTCATTCTCCTATACCTCTTATTGAAAAACGTTCCTTTGCAGAAAATAGGGACATTGAAAGGTGGAGGAAGTCAAATTGCATGTGTTTGATGATCATAAAGAAGGTAATTCTAGAAGTATTCAGGGGCACAATATCGAAAACGATAAAAATGGACAAAGAGTTCCTAGAAGAAATTGAGAACAGATTTGCCAAAAATGAAAAGGTTGAAACAAGTGCACTTTTGGCAAGTCTTATTTCAATGAGATATAAAGGTAATGGGAGCATTAAAGAGTACATTATGGAAATGTCTCATCTCGCTTTAAAGTTAAGAGCACTTAAGTTTGATCTCTCTGAGGATTTGCTTGTGTATTTGGTTCTAATATATCTTCCCATACAATTCAGTCAATTTAAGGTGAGATACAACTGCCAAGAGAAGACTTGGTCTCTTAATGAACTCATCTCACATTGTGTGCAAAAAGAAGAAAGACTAAAGCAAGAAAAGACAAAAAGTGCTCATTTGGCTAGTGCTACCAAATATAAAAAAGTTGCGGAGGTTCTATATCAAAAGAAACAACATAAAGAAAAGAATGCTGATAGTTGTTTCTTTTGTGGAGCTGCGGGACATAAGAAGAAGCAATGTACCAACTATCATGCTTGGCATGCAAAGAAATATATACTTTTTAATCTAATTTGTTCTGAGGTTAATTTAACTTCGACACCTAAACACACTCGGTGGATAAATTTTGGTGCAACCACTTACATCAGTGTCTCTATGCAGGGCTACTTGAGCTGTCGAAAGCCAAATAATGGTAAAAGATACATTTTTATAGGCGATGGCAAGAATGTCAAAGTTGAGGCAATTAGGATATTTAGGTTATTATTAAAGTTTGATACTTATATGGATTTGAATGAGACATTTGTTGTACTGTCATTTAAACAGAATTTGGTTTCTATTTCTGTATTGGACAAATTTGGTTATTCTTGTTCTTTTGGAAATAATAAATTTAGTCTTTTTCAGAATTTAAATTTAGTTGGTACTGGTTCTTTATCAACCTTTATATGTTTCATGAAACCTTGCAATTAAGTACTCGAGGTGTTAAAAAAAATTAACCAATGAGAATTTTGCATAATTATAGCATAAGAGATTAGATAACATATCCAAAAGGAAAATTGAAGGACTTGTGTCCGATAAGATTCTAGATTCCCTTGATTTTGTAGATTTTGAAATTTGCAAAAATTGCATAAAGGTAAAACAAACAAACATAAAGAGATTTGGTACCAACAAAGGTATAGACATCTTAAAATGGATACATACAGATATTGGTGGTCCATTCCCTACGGTTTCATGGAATGGTCAACAATATTTTATCATGTTCATAGATGCTTTTTCATATTATGGCTACCTTTATCTCACTCATGAAAAGTCTCAATCACTGAACGTGTTCAAATCATTCAAAGTTGAAGTTGAAAATCAACTCAGCAAAATGATTAAAAGTATTATATCTGACCATGGTAGTGAATACTATGGTAGGTGTGACGGTTTAGGTGAACAATGTCCAGGCCCATTTGCTAAATACATAAATGAGTGTGGTATCGTCCCATAGTACACCATGCCAGGTTCTCCAAGCATGAATGGTATTGCTGAAAGGTGAAACAGAATGCTAAAAAACATGGTAATGTGTATGATAAGTCACTTTAACTTGCTATAATCACTCTGGGGGTGAAGTATTAAAGACTGTAGAGTATATCCTTAACAGAGTACCAACTAAACCAACTGCCAAAACTCCTTATAAACTTTAGATAGGCAAGAAGCCTGGTCTGAAGCACCTACACATTTGGGGATGTCTAGTTGAAGTAAGGCCTCACAGGCTATATGAAAAGAAACTGGATTCAAGAACGATTAGTTGCTATTTTATTGGATACTCCGAAAGTTCCAAGGGTTACAAATTCTATGATCCTACTACTAGATCAATTTTTGAGACGGGAAATACCAGGTTCTTTAAGGATATTGAGTTTATTGGGGGAGATAAGGTTATGTATTTTGTTTTTAAAGAGGAATATGTTGATATTCCCATAGCTGTTATTGACATTGATCAGACTCCTACTCCTGACATTATTCAAGAAGTAGATCCAAATCAAAAGAATATTCAAGAACCTCCCATTTCAGAAGAACAAACTCTACCACCTCTAGAACCTATGCCATTAAGGAGATCCACTAGAGAAAGGAGAAGTGCAATGCCAGATGATTACATTGTATTTCTCCAAGAACATGAGTTTGACATTGGTGCGGTGAAAAATGATCCAATCAACTTCCATTAAGCCATGGAAAGTTCTAAATCTCAAGAGTGGATTGATGCTATGAGTGAGGAGATACAGTTCATGAAGGACAATGACATTTGGGATCTTGTGCTATTGCCTGAAAGTGCGAAACCCATTGGTTGTAAATGAATATTTAAAACCAAGAGGGATTTGAAAGGTGATGAGGAGAGATACAAAGCTCGTCTTGTCGCTGAAGGCTTTATACAGAAAAAAGGCATCGGTTATAAAAAGAATTTTTCTCTGGTTTCATGGAAAGACTTTTTTAGGACAATAATGGCACTTGTGGCGTACTTTAACCTTGAGTTTCATCATCTGGATGTTAAGACTACGTTTCTCAATAGTGACATTGATGAAACAATCTATTATGAAACCAGAAAACTTTATGTCGGGAGATGCAAAGAAGATGGGTTTCAAGTTAAAGAAATCCATCTATGGGTTTAAGAAAGCTTCTCGTCAATGGTACTACAAGTTTCTTCAAGTTATTTTCTTGTTTGGTTTTGAGATGAATGTGGTTGATTATTGTATATACCACAAGTTCAGTGGGAGTAAGCATATTTACTTGATTTTATATGTTGATGACATATTGTTTGCCACCAAAGATATATGTATGTTGCACGGAATCAAGAGATTTCTATCATAGAAATTTGGGATGAAATATTTTGGTGACGTTTCTTTTGTGTTGGGTATACAGATACACTGGGATTACTCTCGGGCTACACTTGGTTTATCACAAAAGAGCTATATCAAGAAGGTTTTTAAAAGGTTTGTCATGCATGATGGCAAACCAAGTGACACCCATGTGGCTAAAGGAGACAAATTTAGTCTTAGTTAATGCCCCAAGAATGGTTTTAAGATTCAGCAGATGCAAAAGATTCCATAAGCATCAGTAGTAGGAAGTTTAATATATGCTCAAGTATGTATGCGTCTGGATATTGCGTACATTGTTTGCACGTTGGGCATAGACTTAAGCAATACTAGAAATGATTACTAGATAGCAGCTAACTGAGTTATGAGGTACTTACAGAGAACAAAAGGCTACATGCTCACCCATCTGAAGTCAGATCAATTAGAGATCATTGGATATACTGACTCTGATTTTGTTGGATGCCGAGATAGCATGAAATCCACTTCAAGCTATATCTACTTACTTATAGGAGGTGTTATATCTTAGAAGAGTACTAAACAGTCTCTTATAGATTCTGCCACCATAGTATTTGAGTTTGTAGCTTATTATGAGGCGTCCAATCATGGAATATAGCTGCGAAATTTTGTCAAGGAGCTGCGTATTCTGGATGGTATTGAAAGACCACTTCAGTTATTTTGTGACAATAAATCAACAATATTATATTCTAAGTTTATAGAGTATATAGTGGATTTATGTCTATAGAGCTCATTGGGACAAACTCCATGATTGTGGATCCGTTGACTAAGGGATTACCACCCAAGATTTTTCATGAGCACACTACTCATATGGGTGTGTTTTCTTTTTAGGATATGTCGTTTTAGTGGGAGTTTGTATTTTAGATACCTTTATAGACACATTTGTTATGGATTTTATGGTTATTTACTGTAGTAAAGTATTCAATTTATATTCACTCTGATTTTGTATGGCTTGATCTCATTAAGGTTTAAGGAGGACTGATAGGTGTAAATTACCTATCTATTTTCAATTCGAACATTGTTAGTTTTCAAATATATTTAGTACGTTTGAATATGTTTTTAAGTGTTTTTGTATAAATTAGGTGTTTGAGGTGCAACGGGATGAAAACGGATGAAAAATGATCACCTTGGATCAAAGATGGTGGATGAACGGTGGAAAAAGGGCAAAGAAGCTGAAATTCAGACCCTGCAGCCATCGCCGCGGCGACCAAACTACCGCCTAAGCTGTCAAAGTACAAAGTCAAGCCTAAATCACTATTCCACCACCTAGGCGATCATTCTAACCAACATACCCATCGCCTAGGCAGTCACTTTGCACCAGATTTTAGATTGTTTTTAGATATTTTCCCTATTTATACCCATTCCTTTCCTCTCCTCCGGCCATTAGATCCCCATTAGACTAGGGATATTTTAGAGAGAGGTTTTGGAAGTGCTCATTCAAATCCTAAGGAGAAGATCACAAAGTCAAGAAGGGGGAGCGATCTCGAAACGTTTTTAGTGATAAATCTTTGGACTAGGCTAAGTTTCTCTCATTCCTTTCTTTATTTCTTAACTTAGGATTGTTGTTTGAGCATGTTTAGCTCTATTTTCATTGTATAACCGGCTATAGCCATGAGCTAAATGAGTTTTTGTCTAGGGATTAATGTAATTTATAAAAGTGTTGTTTGTTTGAGTTTGTATTTCGTTAATGTGTGTTTTATAAGAATTTCAATTGTGTTTACCGTGTTGTCACGTTATTATGCTTATTTAGATAATTATAGAATACAAGGTTTGACACTCGGGAGAAGTAACCCTGAATTCGGACTAAGGTAAACACAATACGACAATCTAACGACCCGTGAGGGCGTTAGAAAGTGTGGAATCAATGACGTTGGGGCGAGACTCACATGACCTAGTGTCGTTAAGACGTTGAGGGAGACTTTTTCGTTGACTCGAAGTCATGTATTCACTCGTCTTACACTCAGGAGAGGTGGCGAGTGAGTTTACGATCCGAGATTATCGGATACCCGAATGCCATTAACGTAAACTAAAACGAGACTAAACACATTTTTGTAAACAAAGTTAATCTCTAGGCAATATCTTCCCTTAACCTTCTCATAATAGTATTAGTATAGTTTAATTAGTATTTTAGTATTAGTTTATATTAATTTTATATACATTTGTTTTAACTTAGATAAAGTTAGGTAATGATAAACGCGGTACTCAATAATAATCACAACCAATCCCTGTGGACACGATACCCTTACTCTCTCCACCTTTACTATAACTTGACCTCGTATACTTGCGAGTGAAAGTAACGGCGTATTTACGCCCTACCAAGGACTAGTTGGAAATAGGCATGTTAAGATCATATTGCATGAAATTTCCATGCTACACATCCATACTTGATCTCTATCATTGGTTATACTGATATATGTGATCATTGATGGGTCTAGTTACGAAATATGTAATGACAATCACTTTGGTTCTGTATTGTTGTGGTTAATGAACAATATTATTACATATATAGTTACATGTGCTCATGAGCATATTTATAAAGTTACATATATAGCCCGAGTGGGAGATTGTTGGAGTAAAATTAAATATATGAGCTAATATATTAAATAAATGTGAATTATAGGCTATCAAATAAAGTTAGGCTAATTAAAGTGATTAATTTAAGTTTTTGGGGTCTTAATTAATTTATTATTAAGTGTGGGTTTTAATGTGTAGAGACAAGTATAATTTATATTTTTATGATGAGTTAAAATAGACAATATGAACAAACATGATTATTTATAAACAGGCACGACTGTTTATAAATAGGGGTCATGGTCCCCAGATCACACGAGGTTTTTCTTTTATTCTGATTCCCATTGTCAGAGAGAAATTTAGACATAAAACAAAAGTATAGATCTAGAAGATCATAAAGCCTCAGACTCGGATATTTAAATCTTCTTGTTATGGATTCAGGTACGCTTCCGCAAATTTAATATTTCAATTCTTGATGATTCAATATGAATGTTCTTGTATATGTGATGATTTTCACGAAATGAAATTAATCTTACAATACTTTCTTCAAACAATTGCAGAAAATGGAAAGTTAGGTAGCATTTGGAGCACAGAGATGAAACCATGGAATTGGAATTTGAAATGAACGAATGTAAAAGAAAAAAAAAATATTAGGAGCATAAACTGAAAAAAGGAAACACTAATACAAAAATAGAAATTAATTTTACATAAACAAAAACAGGAACAGAGAGCAGAAACAGGAATAGAACAAAAATAGAAACAGGAACAGAAACAGTAACAGAAACAGAAATTAAGGTATTGATTTTGGTTATATGGAATTTGGTTCTTGAAAGTAGAATTAAAAATCAATGCATTTTTAGCATTCGTGTCTAATTCCAATTTAAAATCCCCAATTCCGTGCTTTCAAATCATACGTTTAGAAATTTGTAATCCTTATGTAATGGAAGCACTTAACAATGAACAATACATTAAGTTAATGTTCACTAATAAACTTGCATAGTTATTGTTCACTATGTAGAAATAATTCATATGTAGGAATACAACTTTAGGTTAATCGTCAAAATACGGATTGCAATGGGATTAACCATTGCAATTATTTCTCTAAAAACAACTTGAAAAACGAAATAGTACACCAGTAATCATTTAGTTAACATGTATATTTCTCTAAAAAATAATCTACATTTAATATATATATATATATATATATATATATATATATATATATATATATATAAAACTAAAAACATTTCTAATTTCGAAAAAACAAAAATATAAACATTTCTAATTTCTAAAAAAGTATAAATATAACGAAAAAACACAAACACAAACTAAAAACATTTCTAATTTCTGTTAGCCTAAATATAAACATAAATAGAAACTAAAATAAAAACATAATTCAGAAATGAACACAATCAAAAGCACAAACAAAAATAGAACGTAAATTCACTTATTTTATGTTTAATTTTAAAATTTCAACATCAAACTGAAAAATGATCCCTGAAACAGAAACTAAGGCAATGCTCTAAAAAATTAAGCCATAATGCGTCAAAATTCAACATCATAAATCGATCAAATCCAACTAAAATTAGAATAACCAAAAAACATATCTTGATGGCTTAAAGGCGTGGAGAACCCATTTACCTAATTGATGGCTTGAAGTGTAAACAGAAATAGAAAATATTTGGTTTAATTCAAAAACACCTTGGTTCCCACTGGAAATTACATTTGGCCAAAAATCCATGAGTACATAAGCACCATTTTAGAATCCGTACCAAGGGTAACCCAAATCTTTAGTAAACGGAGAACATAAACAGTTGAAGCTTGATTTCAGAAAAAAAATCGAACAAAATTTAACAAAAATCAGAAGAAAATAAAATAAAATTAGACCTTGATTTCAGAATATTGATCAAAATTAAACCCTTTGAAGCTTTAAAGTCAACCACAATTTTCCTTTCAAATGGGTACTCAATTGGATTGAATTTGAAGAAGCTAATATTGAAATTTGATTAAAACAACTCACATAAATTAAAACAATTCACATAAAGCTCAATCCTTTTAGGTTAGCTAGTACCCACAACACCAAATGCAGGACGACAAGACAATTGAGGATAATAGTTAATTTTTTGCAAACAGAGAAAAGAAACAGAAACAACAAAAACATTACACCCCAAAAAAAAAAAAATGAAAATATCTATTCTAAGACAGATAAAAAATTGGTGATATTTTTCATTGTTTGTATACAGATTTGTATACAAACAGAAACACGTACAATTGGTGATATTTGGGAACAAAAACCGAAACATGTACAATTGGTGATATTTTCATTGTTTTTATACAGATCAAACACGTACGATTATACAGAAACATTAAAATAGAAACAAAGAACATAAATAGAGAACACAAAATAGTAACCGAAGGTGACCAACCTTTGTGCGACGGCGGAAGTGATTTTCTCGATGGCTTAATAGTGACTCGTTATTGTGCGACGGCAGGGGAAGACGACGGCGGAGGTATAGTTGTGTGTCAACTGTGATGGTTGTGAGGACTATATATAGAGATTTAGGGGAGATGAAGATATTTAGGAAAAGAGAATTACTTGAGAATCAGGGAGAGGATTATGGAATTAGGAATAGAAATTTGGGGAATTAGGGCTCGATTGGAATGGTATAACACAAAGAGAGAGAGAAAGAAAGGGTTTCAGTTCCAACTTATTCCCCAAATCAATCTGGTGACCCTAAATCAACCGGGTGTATGGACATTTTGACAAATCGAACTGCTTCCTGCTTCTATAGATAGATTGAGTGAGAAAGAATATATTACTGTAATTAGAGAGAGGAGATACCTATTTCCATAGATGGATTTTGAGAGAAAATAGAGCTGCTTGGGTAAGAAAATGGAGCTACATGCTGGAGCCTCGATGTCGACATGCTCTAAGATCAATCAGATATTGATGGAGAGAGGGCATACCTATTTCCTTAGATAGTTTGAATGAGAGAGAGGAATTGGAGAAAGGAAGAAACCATTTCCATCGATGGAATGAGGTCTCTTTCCTTAGATAGATAAATAGAGTACAGGGGTCTAATTGAGGATAGGGGTCTAATTGGAAATTAAGGAATTAAGGGTGTAATTGCTTAATCCTTGCCTCAACTTATGTCGCCAAAATGTCCTAGTCAACACAAGTTTATCTTAGTCAGCAAAAACCGTCCTGTTTTATGTAATATATATATATATATGTAATTTTTTTTTTCATTTCCTTTGAACACTCTTTCTCTCTTTGTTTTCAGGTAATTATTTTCCTGGGTTAATAGCACTTTACCCCCTGTGGTTTGACCCATTTGTACTTTACTCCTATGTGCTTTGAACTTCGCCACTTACCCCCATGTGGTTATGGACCTAAATGCAAAACTAACACTTTCCATCCAAACTAACTGTGTTTGTAGTCCATGTGCCTGATCTAAAGCTGGGCATGTTTTTTTGGGTTTTTTTTTTTTTTTTTATATCCAAACCTATTTGTTGTTCTTATTTTACCCTCACTACTTCTCTATATAATATATAAATTTCTCACATAATTTCTACATTATACCAAACCTTCTCATTACTTTTTTCTTCTCCATCTCTATTATTTTTATTTTTCATGTCTTTTTCAAGTGTTTATGGTGGTGATTTCTTACCTTCACTAATCCATTTTATTTCTACTTTTTTCCTTATTATTATTTTTCATGTCTTAAAATTTTTATGGTGATGATATTGGGATGAATTTCAGAAGGAAAAAAAAATGCAAATATTGTTATAATTTTTGCTATGTTTATGGCAATGAAATAAATTTATAATTTTTGAACTATCCATCTTTTTGTCTATTGACCTATTATCCAATGAAATTCAAAATATATAATAATTTGATACATCTCAAAATACACAATTTCACTGTAATACACCATGTTAATATATCAAAATACATAAAAATGTAAACAATTACATTTTACCATAATGTACCATTGTAATACATATCCCATTAAAATATTTCAAATTAAAAATTGTAAACATCATTGTATTAGAAACATAAATTTTGAGAACAAAACACAAATCAAACGTTAATTCAAGTACGAAAAATATATACAAATTCGTTTTGAGTAGAAGCATATCCAGAATCCGAAATATTCATCGCTTGAACTTGATTCCAAAATCGAAGATCATTAGTAGAGTTGCAGCAGATAGTCTCATTGGTTTAAAGGTTACTCCTAAATCAAATGGAAACAAAAACAAAAAACATAAGTCCAGCCCCCATAACTCATGTACATCAGCTAACACTTAAGGTCCAAATAGCCACCAAAGTTAACTCTACCTTACATTACAGAACTAAAGAATATAGCAGAATGTATTGTTTGTCAAACCTACTACTGTGAATGATTCAGAACTAAAACTGATATCATAGATTATCATAAACCATTAGAGAGATTATGTAAAACTAAGGAGAAATTATATCTAGAAAAAAAATTAGGTTTGTATCTATCCCCCAAAACAAAAACTTCATTAGTTTAACAACATAGATAGGAGGATGGACAAAAATAGAAACTTCAAACGAAAACAAAAATAAAGTGTTAACCAAAACATATATATGAAACAAACAACTAAAAATGCAGAAAATGAAGAAAAATTTGTTCTTTTTAGCTTACAATTTCAGAAATGCAGAAAATTATCTCAATGTCGTTCTAATTTCAAGCACCTAGAAATACTTATCAAGTTATCCACAGATCGGACACGAGATAGTAGATCGGCTGCTAGGGATGAACCTGAAGAGAATCAAATTGAAACGCCACCAATTGAAAGCAATTGAAGCCGTTGAAATGAAAAATCAACAAAAAAGTGTATAAACATTGATTCAAAATTTGAGAGAATATGTTACCTGTTTCCATAAACGTAGAAGAAATTTGAGAGAAGATGTTACCTATGAGGGCAAACAATGGCTCAAATCTGCTCAAGAGAGCATGAATCATCATCGCCAACAACTTAACACCGTTGAACCAAACAATAAATTGCCGAACAACACCACTAAAGTGAACAACACAATGAATTTCGGTGGCTTAAATCTTCTCAATGAATCATCATCACCAGTGAGTCGAACCAAAAACAAACCTCCACAGCATCTAGATCCGACTGCTACCGAACATCACAACCCAAAGCCAATCCTTGTCGAGGAATGTCGCCTTCAAATCTAACTAGATCTACTCATTTTGAGAGAGATGCGGTCCTCCGCAGAGAGGTGGGTAGTGAAATCAGGGATGGTGAGGATAAAACACGATAAAGCTTTGACAGATCGGAATGAAGCATGATTCGACCTCAAAAACCCTCGACGAAACTCGATTGACGGAGAGGATGTCACGGTGGTGGCGACTGAGGATTGACGGTGAGAAAGGGCAGATAGTGATGAGTGTTTGATGAGTGAATGAGGGTCTGAGGGACTTGCCACAAAAAAAGAGTATGAGGGTAAAATTGATATTTCATATATTTCGTCAATGGAGTTAGCGTTGAACTTAGATCTACAAACCATCGGGGAGGTTAGCGGCGAAGTTCAAACCACAGGGGGTAAAGTGAAAATGGGCCAAACCATAGGGGGGTAAAGTGCTATTAACCCTTATTTTCCCTTATCCTCATTTTATTTAATGTTTATATATGATTGCCTGTGTATATAGATAATATATATAAATATGTATACACACACACACATACACACACATATATATATTGAATTTATATTTACAAATAAAAAATATTTTAAATTGTAAGTAATTTAATTTAAAGTGAAAATTATTAATTTTAGCGAAATTTGCCCAAAAGTCCGATCTCATAAAAACACCATTATATGGAGTCCTGTAACAGTGATTTTTTTTACACAAGAGATGATTCTTAGAAAATTATATTTGGAATCTTGGGACCTCTAAAAAAGTTTCCCTTAATTTTATTAGAATTCTATTTTTAATATTTTATTGTCTAGTAATATTGTCAATAGACAATTAATATTTTTCTCTCTATCTAGTAATATTGAAAATGATCCCTGGAGTTTAAATATAAAATAAAATAATAATAATAATAATAATATGTTTTCTGTCTTAGTAATGAACTTCCGCTAAGTAACTGGGACTCTTGCCTTAGTAAGTTTTTAGTGTTCGCGTCAAAAGGGGGGAAGCAACTTGTTAAGACAATAAGTGACTTGTTAACTTCGAAGCCTAAGTTGTTCGAGTTCTTAAATCTGAAGGGTGCCTTAACACCTAATGCCTCGAGCCAACTGGTTTGAGATCATTGGCCCAACACTTGCAACATGGATATCTTATAAAGCCCAGTGGGGTTAATATTGCACAAGTAATTTATTCAAAGAAAAATGTTTATTTGTATATATTTAAAAAAAATTGATATTTAAAATTTTATTTTTATTTCAGGGAAAACGTTATTTGATTGTTTAAAATTAGTTGACTAGTTACTTGTACAAAATTCATTATAAAAAGAAGTTGGACGTATGTTGGGGGTACAACAATAGATATTGTTAAAAATCACATGTTATGAAATCAATAATTATTTCAGTAACTCTTGTATGATCTCAACTTATTATGTTAGCATTAGATTGGATTAATAAAAAAAATCTAGTGATTTAAAAAAAAATATAATAATAAAAAAATAAGCTTTTTGGATGTTTGTGGGTAACATCTCTATAAACCCTTATGAGACTATACTCGTCCACTAGGGGTAACCTAGGAGTTTAAAGGCTTGTTGGATACGCTAAATGTAATCGTGTTCCCTACGAAAATAGTTTTTTCATTTAATTATTATATTAGTTTTGCTCGAGGACAATCAAAAGTTAGGTTTGGGGGTGTGATCGCACCTTATTTTGTGCGATTTTATACCTTTAAACTTAGGTTTGTTAATCGTTTGAATAGTGTAAATAATTAAAAAATAATTTATTTTATATGGTTTTGTAGGTTTTAAAAAGCGAACAAAATGACGTTGATTTGGAGTGAATCAGATAAAAAACGAGCAAACCGCGCTAAACTGAACAAAAGACGAACAAATGGGACTGCTACAATATCTAGTCAAATTGAGTCAACTATAGTCCCCCTGAGCAGCTACAGTGCCACCACCCCCCATTTGGCTTATGTCACACAACCCACTTCAACTTTTGGTTCTTTTCATTTTCACCCTTCTTAATTATTCTTTTGACAATTTTGCCCCCAAAATATCTAAGATATTTTGGTTATAAATATGACTTGGTGTTGAGAGAAAATATATAATTTGGACTAGATAAATTCATCTTGGAAGGATGCCAATCTTCAATATTAAGGTTTTGTTTTTTTTTAATATGAGTTTCTAATTTTCTTTTACTAAGATTAAGGATGAAACTATATGTAATTAATTAAGTTGTTATATTGTGTTGATTCCAAATAATTTGTAATTAATGTTTATAATTTTTGCTTCAATTAAATAAATAATTTCATCTTTAATATCATGTATTATTGATTGTTATGAATTATTTAATTGATTGAATTTGTATTGTAAAATAAATAATATCTTTTGATTAAATGTTTTCTATTAATTTGTATACATATAATGCTTAAGAAATTATATTTCAATACAAATAAAAACCAACTTGAGATTTACATCGGGCTTAATTTCTCAAATCTTAAGAAGATTGTAAGATCCAGATCTAAAACTATAACTAAAAATTTGGAGTAAATACAAAAATAAGAACTAATTAATTATATATTAGTGGATTCTAAAATCTTAGTATTTTTCCATCTTAAGTCAGACTAAATTAGTCATTTCACTTTTTATCTAATTTTCCATTTCTTAATCACAAAGTCAACATCATGTTGGACTAGATTATAATTAAATTAAATTGGATAGATTAAGTTTCCTATAACCAATCCTCGTGGGATCGACCTCGCTTCCTTCAATTTGGACTACAATTGATTTGTACGCTTGCGAGTAATTTTAAAACAGGGCAGAACAACAAATTCTGAACCACAACAAGTTTTTGGCGCCGTTGCCGGGGATTGCAACGGAAAATTTGAGATCCAAATTAATTTAATTCTTTTACTAGTTTTATTATAATTATGATTACTACTACTACTACTACTATTCTATTTGAAAGGAGCTTAAAACCCCTACTATTTTATTTCTTATCTTTAATTTCTACTTGAGAGAAGGTTAAAACCCCTACTATTTTATTTTCATGTCTTTATTTTTTTTTTAATTTTTGCTTGAAAGGAAGGTTGAAACCTCTATTTTTTTTAATTTAATTTTATTTCTATTTTTTAAACAAAATTTAAAAATTAAAAAAAAAATATTGTTACAAGTTATTTATGCAGGCTTGGGAACGAAATTCAAAGAATCGTTTGGTTAGAAAAAGATTATCGTTAAGTTTAATTGCACGAGAAATTTTAAAAATGGAAGAAAATGTTGAAAACTCGGAAAGACGTGCAAATCCACCAGCACCAGAGAAAACTCTTCTTGAATACTTCTCTCTCATTTCAGCCAACTCTCTATCTTTTATAGTTTTACCTCAAACAACTACTTCCCACTTTGAGCTCAAACCGGCCATCATTCAACTTTTACCATCTTTTTATGGGTTAGAAAGAGAAGATCCATACATACACGTTAAGGAATTTCTTGAGATATGCTCTACATTTTGATTCCAAAACTTTTATGATGAATCTGTCCAACTTAGACTTTTCCTATTCTCTCTAAAAGATAAAGCAAAAGCCTGGTTGAATACTTTTCCCCGAGAAGAATTACCAGTTGGGAACAACTTGTTAATAAATTCTTGTCTAAATTCTTCCCCATGTCAAAAACTGATCACCTTAGGAGAGAAATTTTTGAATTTTACCCAAAATATGGTGAATAATTTTATGAATGTTGGGAAATATTTAATGATATAACTTTGAAATGTCCCCACCATGGTTTTGAAATATGGAGGATTGTGAAGTAGTTTTATGATGATTTAGCCCATTTAAATCGTCAAATGATACAATCTATGCAGGGTGGAAATTTTTTGCAGTTATGTGGGTAGGAAGCCTGGGAATTTCTTGAAACACTATCTGAAAATTCTCAACAGTAGAACTGTCTAGATTCTAGAGTTAAACCCAATGCACCAAAGACAGGAGGAATTTATGAGGTGAGAGATGATATTGATGTAAAAACCTGTCTAGCCAATTTGACTAGGAAAGTTGATGCATTAGTTTTGGGCTAAAGCATGAATTCTAAAACTGAGGTATGTGCCTCATGTCAAAATCCATCCCACATCGCTCAGTCATGTCCATCATTGCCAACTTTCCAAGAAGCCTATTCTGAATAGGCCAATGCAATCCATTCTTATGGGAAATCATCTGATAACCCATTTGCCCCCACATATAATCCATATTGGAGAAACCATCCAAATTTCTCATGGAGACAGAATCAACCAACAATGAACCAACCAGGCCCTCAAGTTAACACCCATAACCAAAATTTTCACCATCCCACTCCATTTTACCCTTCAAGAAAACCATCTTTAGAGGAAACATTACAACAGTTCATGCAGTCAACCCAACAATTCATTTCCAAAATTGAAATGCAATTGGGTCAACTAGCAACTCATATAGGAGAGAGAAAAAAAAAAAGTTTCCAAGTCAACCCGTCCCAAATCCAAAAGGTCAATTTGAGGTAGGATCATCGAACCCTAATGAGGAAGTTAAATCCATTACTACTCTTAGGTCGGGAAAACTTATCATCAAACCTGATCACCTGCCTGAACTTGAGAAAGAGAGTCTTAAAAGCCAACCTAAAAATTCTGAACCCAAAGACTCGATTGAAAATCAATCATTGCCTTTCCTTTCAAAAGCTCCATTTCCACAAAAACTTCTTCCAAAAGAGAAAGGTACACAATATAGTGACATTTAAGAGGTGTTTAAGCAAGTTTGCATTAACATCCCCTTCCTTTATGCTATAAAGCAAATATCTAACTATTCAAAATTCTTGAAAGATCTTTGCATTGTGAAAAGGAAAACCAATGTTCCAAAAAAGGCATTCTTGACTGAACAAGTAAGCTCCATAATCCAACACAAAACTCTTGCCAAATACAAAGATCCTAGTTATCCAACCATATCTTGTGTATTTGGAGATCAAGAGATTAGTCGAATGTTACTTGACTAGGGTGCGAGTGTGAATTTGTTGTAATATTCAGTTTACGAGCAACTCGGTCTAGGTGAGTTGAAACTCACATCTATGACACTCCAATTAGCTGATAGGTCAGTGAAAGTTCTAAGAGGTGTCATAGAAGATGTTTTAATCAAGGTTAATAAATTTTATTTTCCTATGGATTTCATTGTTCTTGATACCCAACCAGTTGAAGACTTTCATGCTCAAATTCCTATCATCTTGGGTAGACCATTTTTAGCAACTTCTAATGCAATCATAAATTGTCGTAATGGTGTCTTGAAGTTATCATTTGGAAATATGACTATTGAACTGAATGTATTTAATATTTCTAATAAATGTGTGGAACTGGATGGTGTGTGTGAAGTAATATGATTGAGTCTATTACTAATGATTTCTTCCTGCAAATGAATGGAAACGACCCTTTCAACGTAGTTTAGCATGAGCATAGATGTTGAAAATTCTATTAGTGATGTAAATTCTTTGTTAGAATCTACACCATTAATGGATATTGATGAATGGAATGCCAAAATTGACCATGTTACACCCACTAAGTCTATCTATTCAAATTCTGAGTCACCACAGTTGGACCTTAAGCCCTTACCCGATTCCCTGAAATATGCATTCTTAGGACCATCAGAAACCTTGCCAACTATCATTGCATCTGATCTCAATAACAAACAGGAAGATAAATTGATCAATTTCCTTAAAGATCTTAAGGAAACCATCAATGTGCATGCATAAAATTCATTTGGAAGATAATTACAAGACTAGTCGTGAGTTCCAAAGACGTTGAAATCCAAACATTAAAGAAGTTGTTAGAGTTGAAGTGATTAAACTTTTAGATGTGGGCATTATTTACCCTATTTCTGAAAGTGAGTGGGTCAGCCCTGTTCAGGTGGTTCCTAAGAAATATGGGATAATGGTAGTAAAAAATGATAAACATGAATTAATTCCTACCCGAGTGCGAATTGGGTGGTGTGTTTGCATTGACTACAGAAAACTGAATGTTGTCACAAAAAAAGACCACTTTCTACTTCCCTTCATTAATCAAATGCTTGAGAGATTGGCAGGTCATTCCTATTACTGTTTTTTTCATAGTTACTCCGGTTATAACAAAATATCCATTACCCTTGAAGATCAAGAAAAAACCACTTTCACCTATCCATTTGGAACCTTCGCCTACCGACGTATGCTCTTTGGCTTAAGTAATGCTCCAGGTACTTTTCAACATTGCATGATGAGTATTTTCTCTAATATGGTAGAGCATTTTCTATAAATTTTCATGGATGATTTTTCTGTGTTTGAGTCTAGTTTTGATGAGTGTTTGCACCATTTAAAATTAGTGTTTGTTAGATGCAAAGAGAAAAATCTTGTGTTAAATTAGGAAAAATATCATTTCATAGTTAAGAAAGGGATTGTTCTAGGTCATGTTATTTCAAAAAATGGAATTGAGGTTGATAAGGCAAAATTTAACTTAATTTTCAATCGTCCACCTGCACAAACAGTGAAAGAAATTCGGGCATTTTTAGGTTATGCTGGCTTTTATAACAGGTTCATAAAAGATTTTAGTAACGTTTCTCGATCTTTGTGTAGTTTTCTTGCAAAAGAAACCCCTTTTATCTTTGATGATTCATGTTTTCAAGCATTTGAGAAACTGAAACACTTACTGACCTCTACTCCGATCATTCGACCTCCCGATTGGAACATTTTTTTTGAAATCATATGTGATGCATCTGATTATGTTATAGGTTCTATTCTAAGCCAACGTGTGAATAGGTTATCGCATGTGATCTATTATACCAGTAAAACTCTCATTGATGCACAACTGAATTACTCCACCGCTAAAAAAGAATTGTTTGTTGTTGTGTTTGCTCTAGACAAGTTTCGTTCCTACTTGATTGGTTCTAAAATCATTATTTATTTTGATTATGCGACATTAAAATACCTTCTTTCTAATAAGGATTCTAAATCTTGTTTGATTAGATGGATTTTGATGTTACAAGAATTTGATTTAGAAATTCGTGATAAGAAAGGATCTAAAAATGTTGTTGCTGATCACTTGTCTTGGTTGATAGTTGAGTCTGATGATGAAAATTTGCCATCAAAGAAACTTTTCCTAACAAACAGATCATGTATTTATCCCAGTTGCCTTGGTTTGTAGATTTAGTCAATTATCTTGTCATTGGTCATATGCCTAATCATTGGAGTCACCAACATAAAACTAAATTTTTAACTAAGGTAAAGAAATTCTTTTGGGATGATCCACATTTGTTCAAATATTGTCCTGACCAAATCATTTGGAGATGTATTACTGGGAGCGAACAACAAAGTGTCATTTCATTTTTCCATGATCATGCATGTGGAGGTCATTTTTCCTTAAAGAAAACCGCTGCAAAAATTTTGCAGTGCAAATTTTATTGGCCCACTCTTTTCAAAGACACTTACGCGTATATTGTTCCTGTGACCGGTGTCAAAGATTAGGAAGCATTTCTTGTAAGAATATGATGCCTTTAAACCAAATTTTTATTGTTGAGTTATTTGATGTTTGGGGTATCGATTTCATGGGTCCGTTTCCTAACTCTTTTGGTAACCTGTACATTCTTGTTGCTGTTGACTATGTCTCAAAGTGGGTGGAAGTCATTGCATGTAAGGTGAATGATCATAAGGTTGTGCTGAAATTTTTAAAAGAAAATATTTTTTCTAGATTTGGTACACCACGTGCTATCATTAGTGATGGGGGAAAACATTTTAGTAACAGGCATTTCAAAAATTGGTGAAGAAATATGGCATAACTCACAAAGTTGCTACTCCTTATCATCCTCAAACAAATGGTCAAGTAGAAATTTCAATTAAGCAAATTCTTGAAAAAACAGTTAACCCTACAAGAAAAGATTGGTCTTTAAAACTATCTGATGCATTGTGACTAACCGAACTTCTTTTAAAACCCCTATTGGAATGTCTCCTTACCGACTTGTTTATGGAAAAGCATGCCACTTACATGTTGAGTTAGAGTATAGAGCATATTGGGCTATCAAACAATTGAATTTTTCTCTAAATCATGCAGGTATTCAGAGGAAACTCTAATTAATTAAGTTAGAGGAAATTCGAAATGATGCATACAATTAGGGAAAACGATATAAGGATCAAACAAAAAATCTTTCTTTCCAGGTCAGAAGGTCTTTCTGTACAATTCTCGTCTACATCTATTCCCTAGAAAGTTGCGCTCTCGATGGTCTGGTCCATTTGTCGTTTGTACTAGTTTTCCCCATGGAGCTGTTGAAATTGAAAATCTAAAAGATGGTGATGTTCTCAAAGTTAATGGCCAAAGGTTAAAACCATTTTTGGAATTACAAACTCTATAAGTAGTGGAATAGTCCTCGAAGATCCCATTTATCAAGATTAATCCTTCTCTTGATAAAAGTGTTTGGCTGAAGACATTAAACTTAGAGCTAAGTGGGAGGCAACCCACTGTTGTGGTAGACAACAGTTCAATTTCTCCAGGTAGTATCTTTCCTTGCCAATTAATTTCGTACTTTTCTCATCAAGGACAATACGAGATTAAGGTTTGGGGGGGGGGGGTAAATGATTGTAAATGCTTATATTCCTTCAATTTTTTTTTTAGTTTGCACTTAATTTTATCAAACCATTCTATGGTAGCATATAGGTTGAATAAAAATTTGAGTTTGCTAAAAACATTTGGAGCATAGCATCGACTTTGAAAAATATTTCATTTTTTGACTCTTGCATAAATGCTAATTTTCTTTTATTTTAAATTTAGTACATGAGTTGATTTGCTAAATTTTGGCATGACAATAACCTATCCCTAGAGTTTGAATATAAAATAATAATAAAATATTTTTTGTCTTAATAATGAACTTCTGCTAAGTAACTAGTACTCTTGCCTCAGTAAACTTTGAGTGTTCACGTCAAAAGGGAGAAGCAACTTGTTAAGACAACAAGTGGCTTGTTAAGTTCGAACCGTAAGTTGTTTGTGTTTTTAAGTTTGAAGGGTGCCTTAACACCTAATGCCTCGAGCCAACTGGTTTGAGATCATTGGCCCAACACTCGATATATGGGCATCTTAGAAATTCTAGT
The DNA here is from genome assembly GCA_016647705.1 of Eucommia ulmoides. NCBI lineage: Eukaryota > Viridiplantae > Streptophyta > Magnoliopsida > Garryales > Eucommiaceae > Eucommia > Eucommia ulmoides. The sequence continues at coordinate 37,636,266 of CM028332.1, read as the reverse complement.
GGGGTTAACATTGCACAAGTCATTTATTCAAAGAAAAATATTTGTTTGTATATATTTAAAAAAAAATGATATTCAAAATTTTATTTTTATTTCAGGGAAAACGTTATTTGATTGTTTAAAATTAGTTGACTAGTTACTTGTACTAAATTCATTATAAAAAAGAGTTGGACGTATGTTGGGGGGGGTACAAAAATATATATTGTTAAAAATCACATGCTATGAAATCAATAATTATTTCAGTAACTCTTGTATGATCTCAACTTATTATGTTAGCATTAGATTGGATTAATAAAAACAAGTTGGTGATTTAAAAAAAATAAAAAATAAAATAAACTTTTTGGATGTTTGTGGGTAATATTTTTGTAACCCTCAGGAGACTATACTCATCTACTACGGGTAACCTAGGGGTTTAAAGGCTTGTTGCATATGCTAAATGCAATTTCCCGAGGAAATAGAGCAGCCCCTAGTTGTACTGCAACATTTCAATTTCCTGAGTAATTTTCTCTTCCTATTTTTGTAGTTTCAAACCTTAATTTATTGCTCTTACTTTTATGGTATTCTCACCTTTTTATAAATTGCATTGCACAAGTAAAAGTGATTGCTAAAGATTTCGTTTGACAACAAAGGTTATCAATCAATTGGAGAAATTCTTGACGCCAAAAGATCGACCCTACCAAGAGCTTGCTTACAACCCTTTGTGCCTCTAAAAATGGATAAGTCTCAGGTCAACCAATTACACGATTTGGCCTTGGGAAAAAGAAAGAAAGCGCCCAAAAAAACCTCACAACCATCCAGGCCTACTACTACACCTTAGCTGGTTGTGGTTCGTCCTAGACCTCCTTGCCTCAAGCACCTCAGTCCGTTCCTCCTAAATCACTATACTTTGATGATTCACAACCTCTGAGCAGAAGGCGACGTAAAGACGTGTCTATTCCTGTCTTTTATGCTTGTATTCCAGTCCCCACTAAAATTCATGGGTTAAAATTGGTTACTCGAGCAATTGGGACCCATATCATTCGAGTCTCTGAGGCTATAATAGTCTACGTTCAACTTTCTCCGTACTCATCGGCATCTAGCCATGGCAATCTGCATCCCCGAGTTTTCCAGAGATTTCTTGAGAGCAGATTTGTCATCTGTTTAAAGAGGTAGGTCTATCAGTCCTGACCTATCAAGAGATCTTTGACAGCACTATTCGGACCCTCTTCAAGTTGTCCTGGGATAAGAGCCATTCTAAAATTGAAAAACGTAGCCGAGCAGAGTTATTTTGAACTCTTGCTTATGCACTTGATAGAGGTAATTTATCTATATATTCCCAAGCTGATTTTGGTAGTTTTCGAGTATATTTATTGTGTTTTATTATGTTTTAATTAGTTTTTGTACAAATCAGGGGTTTGAGGGTAAAAATGAGCTAAAATGATTGAAAATCAAGCTAATCGGTAGAAGAACGGTGGGAAAACAAGTAAAAAGGAAAGGTTCAAAAGCCTGCATCCATCGCTGTAGTGGTGAAAATGCAGAGAATTTGCTGAATAGACCACCGCCGCGGCGGTCAAAATACAGAGAGTTTGCCTACTATTTCACTGTTGCAGCGATCGAGCCACCGCTGCACGGTGACCTTATCGACATGCCCACCGCCGCAGCGGTGACCCCTGTAGCTATAAAGTGTTTTTTTAGATATTTTGGCCCTTCTTATCTTATTTCTCCTCTCCATTTCAGCCATTTAGAGGCTTTAGAGTTTAGATAGCTTAGAGAGAGATTTTTGGGGAGTGCTTAACTAAATTCAAACGAGAAGAACACAAAGCGAAGAAGGAGAAACGATCTCGGAGGGGTTTTAGCGACGGATCTTCAAAATATGGCTAAGTTCCTTTGTTTCTTTTTTATTTTTTTTTATTTTTTTTATTTTCTTAACTTTGGTAGTTGGTTTGAGTATGTTTAGCTCATTTATCATTGTACATACGGTTATGGCCATTAGCTAAATGGATATTGTCTAGGATTAATATAATTTATGAATATGTGGTTTATTTGAAATCGGTATTTCGTTAATGGTTTTTCTATGTTATTTGATTGTGTTTACCATTATTCTTCATTTATATGCTTGTTTAAATATATTGAGAATATGGGGTTTAACACTCGGGAGAGGTAACCCCAAATTCAGACTATGGTTAAACACAATGTGACGATCTAATTACCCGGGAGGGCGTTAGAAAGTGCGCAATCCATGACGTTGGGGCAAGACTCATGTGACTATGTGTTAGAAAAGATGCTAGAAGGGGACTTCGGCATCAAAATGAAGTCACATATTCACTCGCTTTACACTCGAGAGAGGGAATGAGCGAGTTTACGATACATAGATTGTCAGATAAGTCAAACACCATTAATGTAAGTCAAACGAGATCAAATACATTTTAGTAAATGAAATTAATCCCTTGATAATCCATTCCCCTAACTATCTCAATATAGTAATATAGTATAATTAGAGAAATTAGTATTTTAACTAAGTATTAATTAATTATAAACTATTTTTATTGCTTAAATAAAGTTAGGTTATGATAATTACGGTACTCGAAGATAATCTCAACCAATCCCTATGGATACGACAACCCCTACTTTTCCCATTATACTAAAACTTGACCCGTACACTTGCGGTGAAAGCAGCGACGTTATTCTACGCACTACTAGCACTCCTTTAGGTAATCTTAGTTATTTCGTTTACCTCTCCTGATTTTTTATTTTAGTAAACATTGTACATGTTCTGTGATGTGTTGCATGAGATTATGAAAAAAATGTATCCACATTAAAGAGCATCCACTTGTCCTCTGCCTTAGCTGACAGTTCGAATGATATGGCTAAATTATACACCTAGCTCATGCACCAACTGACGGAGTCTAGCCGGCTAGAAGAAGATCTTCGAGCTCTTCAAGAGAGAAGGGTTTTCCTTGAAACTGAATTAGCACTGGAGAAGTATTCCGAAGAAAAACTTGAGTCAGAACTGCGAGCCGCCCATGCTCAGTGTGAGTTTTTACAAAATCTCAATTAGGTCTTGATCAATGAGAACACCTGGCTTTTGACTGAGAGTGGAAGACTGTCAACTGAAAACTCTTCACTGACAGAGAAACTCAACAAACAACAATCCGAGATTGATCTAATAAAGATTGAGTTGGATACAAAGGTTGATGCCCTCTAACATCTCGAAAGAGGAAAAGAGTTGATCTCTAACGAGATAAGCTCTTAGAAGCTCAGGAGTGCAACTCTGGAAGTAAAGTCAGCCGACTAGGCTAAGACATTAGCAGAGCTGTCCGCAGTAGTGGAGTAGAAGAAAGCTGAGTATGAAGATGGGATCTGGTATCTTTTTGAGCACTTTGACTCACTTAAGGAGAGTATTTAACTGGTTGGATTCAAACACTGTTGGGCACAAGTACAACAAAAATATCCTAAGCTATACCTTGCCTTCCTGAACCGTTGGTGCCTGAAGAGGAAGAGGAGCCATGCTCTACTTGTGCAGAGTTGCTAAGTGCAGAGCTCTCAGGTCTTGCTGTGGCAGATCCACTTCTTTCTCCAACAGTTCTAACTCTCAATGAGTTAGCTACAACGCAACTTTCATATAAGCCCCGTGCCCAACGAATCAACCTTAGTGTCTACTGAACTCCATGTAGCACCTCTGCTAAATAATGCAGATCAATCGAGAACTGTTTAATTAGTTAGCTATCTTTTAATTTATCTTTATCAGTTTTGTAATTATGACACTTTGTAATTATAACTTACTTTTAACATCCACCGTATTTGGTTTTAGAAACTGTTGCTTTTATCTCGATATTCGCTATTGTCATTTCATTTCATTTGTTATAAATATTTTGATGATATGGTTTCGTCCTTTTTATCATTTTATGAACACTGGTTTGGCTATTTAAAGCCAAACCTTCTTGAGATTTATTCATGTTTCTTCTTCTTTTGTTTCCCTTCCATTTCATTTTCTTCCTTCTATTTTATTCTGTTTCATATTAGTTATGACCTCATCATCATCAACCTCTGATATCTTTGATGTTGTTCAGGCAAAGAGGGGAAAAAAAGTGAAACTGGGGTATCGCTAATTGGGGTATCGCTTTGATAGGTGTAATTTACCTATCTATTTTCAAATTGAGCTTGTTAGTTTTCAAGCATTATTATAGTATTTTAATACGTTTTTATTTATTTTTGTATAAATCAGGTGTATGGAGTGAAAATGGATGAAAACGGATCATAAACGATCAAATCGGATCAAGAATGGTAGAAGAACGGCGAGGAAAAAAGCGTAAGGGCAAAATTCAGAAAGGCAGCCCACCACCGCAGTGACTAGACCATCGCCGCGATGGTCAGTATGAAGAGAAGGCCAAATGTTTCTAACAACCCACCGCCACAGCGGTGAAAGAACAAGAAGGTCTCTGCTCCTACAACTGAGTCCACCGCCAAGGCTGTGACCAAACCGACTTACTTACCGCCACGACGGTCACTTTACACATAATTTAGATATTTTTGAGCCCTATATCTTCCTCTTCTCCTCTAATTCGGCCATTAGAGAGCTCCTAGGGTTAGAATAGGGTTGAGAGATTTTTGGGGAATACTCCACCAAATCCGAAGAAGAAGAACACATTGTGAAGAAGGAGAAGCGATCTCAGAATGATTTTAGCGCCAAATCTTCGGACGACACCTAGTTTCTCTCTTTTCTCTCGTTTCTTTCTTTATTTCTTTACTTCGGATTATGGTTTGAGCATGTTTAGCTCATTTATAATTGTATATACGGTTATATCCGTTAGCTAAACGGATATTGTCTAAGGATTACTATAATTTATGAATATGTGGTTTTTTAATCAATGTTTCGTTAATGGTTGTTCTTCGCTATTCGATTATGTTTACCGTGCTTGTATTTCTGTTATATGCTTGTTTAGGTATATTGAGAAATCAAGGTTTGACACTCGGGAGTTGTAACCCCGAATTCGGATTAAGGTAAACACAACGTGATGATCTAATAACTCGGGAGGGAGTTAGAAAGTGTGCAATCAATGACGTTGGGGCAAGACTCATGTGACTATGTGTTCTAAAAAATGCTAGAGGGGACTTCGACGTTAACGCGAAGTCACATATTCGCTCGCTTTACACTTGGGAGAGTGAGTGAGCGAGTTTATGATACAGAGATTGTTGAATAGGTTGAATAACGTTATTGATAACTAAACGAGATCAAACATGTATTTGTAAATGAAGTTAATCCCTAGATAATTCATTCCCTTAAATGCCTCAAAATAGTAATATAATTTAATTAGATAAATTAATATTTTTGTAATAGTATATTATTAATTATAAACTTCATTTTCTATCACCTAGATAAAATTAGGTTATGATAATTACGGTACTCGACAATATTCTCTACCAATACCTGTTGAAATGATGACCCTTACACTTCCCACTCTACTAAAACTTGACCTGTACACTTGCGGTGAAAGTGACGACGTAATATTCCACCACCAAGTTTTTTGGCGCCGTTGCTGGGAATTGTGTTTTAGATTATTGTTGATATTGTGAGTAAATGACCTGATTTTAATTTAGTCATTTATTTTATGTAAAATGTTTGTTTGTAGTTTTGTTTTTATTTCTTATGCAGGTTACTTGGAGATGTTAGATCGAAAAGTATTGATACATTTCTTTCAAAGGGATTCCGAGCCGTTTTATTGCACTTGGAATCGTTACAATGAGCTACTATTTCAGTTTTCGAACCATGGTTTCCCGAGGGAATGTCAAGTCTTGAATTTCCTTGATGGGTTATCAGCCGTAACCAGAACATAGGTGGAAGGAGGAAACAGTACCTCCTCTTTCTACGACCTAACTGTGGACGAAGCCCTTTGGTTGTTGGAAGAAATGGAGGCCCTTGATTATCAAAGTTGGAATCATTCACCAAGTCACCAAAGCTTGGGAAATTGTTCCAACACTATAGCGCCATGGATTAACACTCCAGTTCAAGATGTGGAGTCTTCTCCTGCCTTGGAAGACATGTTTGCCACAATTATGAGAGAGACTCAGACTTTTTTGAGGGAGACGAATAACCTGATCAATGAGCATGATGAGCCACTTGACAATATTGAGACGGTCTGTGCCAAAATCGATGCAACCGTAATGTCTCTTCAGACACAAATCGGTCAACTTCTTTGTTTCATTGAGTCCGAGTTTGAAGCGGTGGCTGATATGTGTAATTTACCTATCTATTTTCAAACCAAACTTGTTAATTTTCAAGTGTTAATATAGTATTTTGATACATTTTAATATTTTTTTATTCTTTTTGTATTAAAATAGGTGTGTGGGGTGAAAAGAGATGAAAACGGATCATAAACGATCAAATCAGATCAAGAATGGTAGAAGAATAGTGGGAAAACAAACATAAAGGCAAAATTCTTAAATACAGCACACCACCGCAACATCCAGACCACTACCACGATGGTCAATATACAGAGAAGGCCTTTTCTTGCTGAAAGCTCACCGCCGTTGAGTCCACCGTCGATCCCGTGATCAAACCGACTTAACCACCGCCGCGGCGGTGACTCTGCAGACAGTTTAAATATTTATTTAGATATGTTTTGGCCCTATATCTTCCTCATTTCTTCTATTTCAGCCATTAGCAAGCTCCTAGGGTTAGAATAGGTTGAGAGGTTTTTGGGGAATGCTCTACCAAATCCGAAGGAGAAACGATCTCGGAACGATTTTAGCGCTAAATCTTCGGACTACGACTAATTGCTCTCATTTCTTTCTTTATTTATTAACTTCGGATTATGGTTTGAACATGTTTAGCTCGTTTATCATTGTATATAAGGTTATGGCCATTAGCTAAAGAAATATTTTATCTAGGGATTACTATAATTTATAAATATATGATTTTGAAATCGGTGTTTCGTTAATAGTTGTTCTTCATTATTTGATTGTGTTTACCGTTTCTCCTTGTTTATTATGCTTGTTATGTTATACTGAGAATACGGGGTTTGACACTCGGGAGAGGTAACCCCGAATTCGGACTAGAGTTTAAACACAATGCGACGATCTAATAACCCGTGAGAGAGTTAGAGAGTGTGCAATCAATGACACTGGGGCAAAACTCATGTGACTATGTGTTATAAAAACCGCTAGAGGGGGACTTCAGCGTTAACGCAAAGTCACATATTCATTCACTTGTCACTTGGGAGTGAATGAGTTTACGATACAAAGATTGTCAGATAAGTTGAACATCGTCAAGGTAAACTAAATGAGATCAAACACATTTAAGTAAATGAAGTTAATCCATAGATAATCCATTCCCTTAAATGTCTCAAAGTAGTAATATAGTTTAATTAGATAAATTAATATTTTTGCATTAGTATATTATTAATTATAAATTTTATTTTCTATAGCCTAGATAAAATTAAGTTATGATAATTACAGTACTCGACAATATTCTCAACCAATCCCTATGGAAACGATAACCCTTACTCTTCCCACTCTACTAAAACTTGACCCGTACACTTGTGGTGAAAGTGACAACGTAATATTACACTACCAAGTTTTTGGTGCCATTGTCGGGGATTAGTTTTTAGATTATTGTTGATATTGTGATTGAATAACTTGATTTCAGTTTTGGCATGTATATTATTTATAATTTTTTTTTTTTACGAGGTGCTTGAAGATGGATCATCGAAAAGTCTTCATTTATTTCTTTTAACAAGATTCTGAGCCATTTTATTGTGCTTGGGATCGTTACATCGAGCTGCTATTTCGGTTTCCAAATCATAGGCTCCCGAGGGAGTGTCAACTCTTGAATTTCTTCGACGGGTTATCAGTCGCAACCAGAATATGGGTGGAAGGAAGAAACAATACCTCTTGTTTCTATGACCTAACCGCGGATGAAGCCCTTTGGTCATTGGAGGAAATGGCGGCCCTTGATTATGAGAATTGGAATCATTCACCAAGTCACCAAAGCTTGGGGGATTGTTCCAACACTACGGTGCCATGGATTGACACTCCAGTTCAAGATGAGAAGTCTTACCTTACCTTAAAAGACGTGTTCGCTATATTTATGGGGAAAACTCAGAGATTTTTGAGGGAGATGAATGACCGGATCAATAAGCATGAGTATCATCTTGATTATATTCAGATGGTCTGCGCTGACATCGATGTGACCATAACATTTTTGCAGACGCAAATCGGTCGACTTATCTGCTATGTTGAGGCCAAGTCAGAAACGGTGGCACTAATAAACGAGCACGTCACATCCGAATATGAAAGCCACCGTGAGGAACTGAATGTAAACGGAAGGCACTTGGGTGAGATCAAAGACGATCAAGTTGAGAGAACCCAAGTGTGGAATGGCGATGAAGATTTACATCTTGATTGTTGTGAGTTTTTACCGTTTGAATTCTAATTGGTGATGCCGCCATCGATCCAAGATGATCGCATCTACGAGGATCCGATGTGGCTCACCTATCCTATCCCATTTCTATCTTAGTATATTCATACCAACCAAGCACATACATCAGAGCTAAGTCGAGTTGAATGATCGAGCCATTTAATACCATATCTTGCCAGTCTTGACGGCGTACTGAACCAAGACTCGTACGTTATGTTTTGTGACACGTACTACCAGCGGAAGCTTCTATTTGACAAGCCGTTCTCTGTGTTGGGCCGAGGACAATAAACTACACACTTCTTAGGAGGCATCCCAAGTTAAAAAATTAAATCCATCACTGCCGACTTGATTCGGAGGCGAGATTTTCTTGCCTCCCAGTTACGTGTTCTAAACCCTCTTCGTTAGCATACTTTAATTTCAAATGTTGAGATTGATGATTGGGTCACCGAGGACATTATCCATTTTAAGTTTGGCGGTGATGTGTAGGATGTTAGTATGTTTTACTATTTCACCGTATTGCATGTTTGTTTAGTGTAGAATGTTTTTGTATTGTTGTTGTTGCATGTTGAGTTTTGCGTTCATCTGATCAGTTACCCGATGATGATATTACCCCCTGATTGTTTTTCGAGGTGAAGGGTAATACTCATGCATGTGTGCTTGACAATGCGTTTTGGTGAAAGTTATTGTGGATCCTAATTTGCACGAGCACATAGACTCAATATATTTCTATTCAATTAATCTGAGGCTGATTATCGATTAGCTAAACTCATGAAAATTGATGGATTCTAGAACCTGATTAAGGGGAAGCTTGAGGCAAAATCCTAGGCAAGGTAGTTCAAGAGATATGATTTAGGCATTCATTTTGTTACTTGAGCCTTTTAAGCTTACCATGTTATATGTTTATCCCTCGTTACCCTGTCGAAGCGTATAATGTCGTTTCAATTCTGAACACATAACAAATACACTAGCCAATTGAATTCTTTGCAAACCTATATCACTGAACCGAAGACACAATTTGAGTGAATCAAGTTAGCATTTGAGTATGCTACTTGAAGTGATCGGTTGGGTTTAGGGAAAACTTCTGATTGGTTCGGTATTCGAGTACTTACTTGTTATTTTTTTTATTTCATTTTAACCACACCCATGAAATTGTAAAAATCGAATAAGTTTAGGGGTGTGGTTCGTTAAAAAAAAAAACATATGTAAATATAGTTAAATTTTCATTTCTTTTGAAAAGTGAGTACGTCGGTCTTAATTGAATGTTCAGGGTTATTTCCAACTTATATATGGGGGTTCGAGTGTGAGTATGCCAAGCATTGTGCCTTGGGTATCATTAAGTTAACAAAGTTAACCTATTTTATATTCCCGATATACCCTTGGCTATTGTTCCCAACCGAACCAAGACCTATTAATCTTTTTGAACTTCCAAGCCTACATTAGTGGAGAGTGGAACCAAATCAGGCATATGGGTATTCTAATCCTTTATGGTATAAGTTGTGAGTTTCGTTGGTGGATAATCCAATCCGGTTGTTGTATAGTTAATATCATTGAGTCTCCTACACACACGTTGAAAGGATCTAGAATGGCGTTTACCATTATTGAATGTAGAAATTCTAGAACATCACATGGTGCGTTTTACCACCTGAACTCGATATGATTAGAGGTTGTTGAGGGAAAATGACTTGGTCGATAAAAGAATTCAAAACTCGCATATTGTTATGTTTAGATTGTTTGTGTTTAGGTTGTTCATGTTATTTAATTTAGTTGTGTTTTTCATTTTAGTGTGATTGTTTTGCTCGAGTACTAGCAAAATTCTAAGTTTGGGGGTACTTTATAGGTGTAATTTACCTATCTATTTTCAAATCGAACTTGTTAGTTTTCGAGTGTTAATATAGTATTTTAATACGTTTTAATATGTTTTTATTATTTTTGTATTAAAACAGGTGTGTGGGGGTGAAAAGAGATGAAAACGGATAACAAACGATCAAATCAGATCAAGAACAGTGGGAAAACAAGCATAGAGGCAAAATTCTTAAATACAGCCCACTGCCGCGGCGTCTAGACCACCGCTGCCACGGTTAATTTGCAGAGAAGGCCTTTTCTTGCTGAAAGCTCACCGCCGAGGTGGTGAAACAACAGAGAGGTCTTTGCTCCCACCATTGAGTCCACCGTCGAGGCCATGACCAAATTGACTTAACCATCACCGTGGCGGTGACTCTGCACACAATTTAGATATTTATTTAGATATTTTTGAGCCCTATATCTTCCCCCTCTCCTCTATTTTAGCCATTAGAGAGCTCCTAGAATTAGAATAGGGTTGAGAGGTTTTTGGGGAATGCTCCACCAAATCCGAAGGAGAAGAATACGTTGTGAAGAAGGAGAAACGATATTGAAACAGTTTTAGTGCCAAATTTTCGGACTACAACTAGTTTCTCTCATTTCTTTCTTTATTTCTTAACTTCAGATTATGGTTTGTGCATGTTTAGCTCGTTTATCATTGTATATACGGTTATGGCTGTTGATAGGTGTAAAATACCTATCAATTTCTAAACCGAATTTGCCAGTTTTCGAGTGTTTTATTAATCTTTTATTGTGTTTTTGTTAGTGTTTATGTAATTCGGGTGTAGGGATGTTAATGAGCAATAAACAAGTAAAATGGTGGGAGAATGGCGAAGAAACGAAAGAAAAAGATAAGGTTTCATGACAGCAAATCACCACCGCAGCGGTATATCCACCGCCGCGGTGGTGAAAGTGCAGAGAGTTGTGTTTTCCTTCTGAAGCCTCACCGCCATAGCGGTAGATCCACCGCCGTGGCGGTGAAACAACAGAGAATTATGATTTCTGCTCAAAGGCTCCACTACCGCAGTGATAGAAGCCATCGCCGTAGCGTTGAAACAATAGAGAATTGTGATTTCTGCTCAAAGGCTCCCTCATCGCAGCGATAGAAGCCACCGCCGCCGTGGTGAAACAACAGGGAGTTTGTAAAATGATTTACCGCCGCAGCAGGAAACCCAACACCGCAGTGGTTCACTAACTGACTCAACCCATCGCCGTAGTGGTGATCCCAACCGCCACGGCGATAAACTCTGCAAAAGAGGAAAATATCTATTTAGATATTTTTAAAACCTTAGGATTATAAATACCACTCCCACTTATCTGGAACAGGTTGTTGAGAATCCCTAACCCTAATATAGAGTTCTTAAGCTATCTTTGAGAGATCAAGGAGGAGATTCATCATTTGGGTAAAGATGAATCATTTGCGGATTGATCATTAGCGACAGTGAATCGTTTCACTTTCAGATTTGATCGTTCTTCTCTTGTTTTTTATCTTTGTAATTACTTTTTCATATCTAATGATGTTGAATCACTCTTATTTTGTATGGTATATAGCTAAGATCATGTAGTATTAGTTAAATGTTACTTAGGTGTTGTTGAAATCATGTAAATGTTAGTTGAATGAATTAATGTTACTTTAATGAATGTTTGCCTAAATCTGATTGTGTTTACCGTTATTCTTGATATTATGCTTGTATTGATAAACCGATAATACGGAGTTTGACACCCGGGAGAGATAACCCCCGGATTCGAACTAGGGTAAACGCAACGTGACGTTCTAACGACCTGGGAGGGCGTTAGAACGTATGCAATCCATGACGTTAGCTCAAGACTCACGCGACCTAGGGTTTTTAAGGCGTTGAGGGGGACTTCTTCGTTGACACGAAGTCGTGTAATCCCCCGTCTTACACTCGGGAGAGGTAGCGTAGGAGTTGTAGATACAGAGATTGTCGGAATAGATAAACACCTTTATAGATAACTAAATGAAGTTAAGTATGTATTATCTGAAAGAAATCAATACCTAAGTAATTAGTGTACTTAGAACTAACCTAATAGTTGTAATTTGTCTTAGTAGATTAAATACAATACAAACCATTTTTGAATAGTCGAGATAATATGAGACTATTGCAATCACCATATTCAACTAAATTACACCATTCCTAGTGGAACAATATCCAATCTTAAAAGATCGATTATATTAAAACTAGATCTCGTGCACTTACGAGTAGTCATATACCGCGAGAATGTAAAATCCTGACGCGTACAAGTTTTTGGCACCGTTGCCGGGGAATAGCGTTTTTAGTTTGGGTTGATATTGTGATCAAGTAGTTGAATGTTAATCACGATAATTCTTTTGCTTTTAATTTCATTCAAATAATTTGTTTATTTGTTTGAACTGAGCAGTGCATGCGGTATAGTAAACAAATTCGTAAACAGAAAGAGGAGCAATCTACTACTATGGTCGGGGGAGGTGAAAACATCCCACAACCGTCAGAGCCACAGACATTCTAGCCTCCAGAACAAGAGCGCCCACAGAGAGTCCTTAGGGATTATTATCGACCATTGATGCTGGATAATTATTCAGGTATTCGGAGGTAACCAATCCAGGCGAATAATTTTGAGTTTAAGCCCGCCCTAATCAATATGGTTCAACAAAATCCATATGGTGGGAATCTTCATGAAGATCCCAATGTCCATCTGGAAACCTTTCTGGAGATATGTAACAGTGTGAAGATCAATGGTACTACTGAGGATGTTATCCGATTAAGGTTATTCCCTTTCTTATTGCGTGATAGAGCACAGGGTGGGTTCTAATCTATCCAACCGGGGAGCATTAATACTTGGGAGGACCTTTCTCAAAGGTTCCTCACTAAGTTCTTTCCACCTTCCAAGATTTCTCAGCTTTGAGGCGAGATTGCACAGTTTTGCCAGAGAGACTTTGAGCCGTTATTTGAAGCGTGGGAGAGATTCAAGGATCTATTGCGAAGGTGCCCTCAACACGAGTATCAGGATTGGTTTCAAACCCAATTGTTTTACAACGGGTTGGATGGCCAAACCAGAACGATCGTTGATGCTGCCTCGAGGGGATCGTTGTTTTCCAAAACCCCGACCGAAGCTATTGCACTGTTGGAAGAAATGGCGGCCAACAATTATCAATGGCCGAATGAGAGGAACATGGGAAGACGGGTCTCTTCTATCCAATAATCTGACCATATTGCAACGTTATCGGCCCAAGTGTCCAAGCTTTCAGATCAATTGGTCGTCTTGTCTACTAAAGAAGCTTTATCAAGTCAGGGGAGGAGAATGTTGCAAGTTGTTCTCAATCTGGATTGGATAATGAGTTCAAGGAATACTACTTTCTGAACAATCGAGCCTATACTTTCAGGCCCGCTACCAACATTCCAACTCATTACAATCCTGGACTTCGCAACCATGAGAACTTCTCTTATGTGAATAACCAGAACTCTTTGCGGCCACTTCCAGGATATGGAAACCAAGCTCTAGGATATCCGATGCAATCCAACCGTCAAATACAACAACCACCGAATGCATAATCCAAAATCAAATTTGGATGAAGTATTGGTTCATTTATGAAGGAGACTCAGACTATGATGCGTGAGACGCATAACCGGCTGAACAAATATGAAACACGGATTGACTCAATTGATACAACGTGTACAAATACCAATGCCACGGTAAAGTCTTTAGAAACTCAAATCATGCACCTTGTTAGGTTTATCTAAGAACAACAAAAGGGGAAGTTTTCAAGCAACACGGAAGCCAACCCTGGGGAATGCAAGATGATTAAGTTGAGGAATGGAAGAGAAGTGGAGGTGAGAAAGTCAAGGGAAAACGAGTTGGGAGAGAGTCTTGAGTTTCAACATAATAAACCAAGAACGAATGCGAAGGAAGAAGTTGAAGAGAAAATCGATGAAAGAAAGGAGAAGCCAAGTGAAGACTTGAATGAGGAGAATAACCAAGAGAAAGTCGAGGAGAGAAGAAGAAATAAAAGGATGATGCTGGGGTAAGTAACATTTTTAGAAAATCCACCTATTCTAACGACGCCATTGCCATATCCTCAAAGATTCCAAAAGAGGAAATTGGATGCACAATTTGAAAAATTTCTTGAAATCTTCAAGAAGATTCACATCAACATTCCTTTTGTGGATGCATTGGAGCAAATTCCCAACTATGGCAAGTTCTTGAAAGATATCATGACAAAGAAGAGAAAGTTGGAGGAGTACAAAACGATAAAGCTAACGGAGGAATGTAGTGCAATACTATAAAGGAAGTTGCCTACCAAATTGAAGGATCCGAGTAGTTTCACAATTCCATGGACTATCGGGAAATCTCACTTTGATAAGGCTTTTTGTGATCTTGGAGCTAGTATAAATTTAATACCTTCTTCCATTTATCAGAAGTTAGGACTTGGGAGTGCAAAGCCGACAACAATCTCTCTCCAAATGGCGGATCGTTCGTTAACCTATCCTAAAGGTGTCATTGAGGATGTGCTACTGAAGGTCGACAAATTCATATTTCCGGTGGATTTTGTTGTACTAGAAATGGAAAAAGATAGAGAAATCCTGATCATCCTAGGAAGACCTTTCCTTGCAACGAGAAAGTCCTTAATCGATGTGCACAATGGAAATTTAACGTTAAGGGTGAATGATGAAGAGATAAAGTTCAACATTTTTAAAACTATGAACTTTTCGGATGAACTTCGCAAATGTAATCGAGTTGATATTGTGGACTCTTGCGTGAGGAAGTTCTTTCTTGCAAATGTGGAGACGGATTCATTAGCACACACTCTCACAAATTCCTTATTTATGGGGGATCTTGGTGAGGACAGCTCTACCACGGAACTTGATGTTATGGACTACGTGCTGACTTTGGATGCTCCATATAAATACGTAGAGGATCCTATTCATGTGGCAGAGATTGAAGAAGTTGTAAACTCTCCCGAGGAATCAAATCCGCCTCACGGTGGATTAATACTCAAGCAATTACCGGAGCATCTTTGGTATATCCTTTTGGGAGAGAATTCAACCAATCTGGTTATAATTTCATCATCTTTGATGGAAGAAGAGGAGAGTAAGTTGCTGAGAATCTTGAAGAGATATTTATCCGCTTTTGCTTGATCTATATCGGATATCAAAGGAATTAGCCCTGCGATTTGCATGCATAAGATTTTGATGGAGGATTTGTTCAAACCCTCCATTGAACATCAATGGTGGCCAAATCCGGCTATGAAAGAAGTGGTGAGAGCAGAGATATTGAAGCTCTTGAATGCGGGGATTATATATGCTATATCCGATAGCGAGTGGGTTAGCCCAGTACAAGTGGTGCCTAAGAAAAGAGGTATGACAGTGGTGAAGAATGATAAAGATGACCTTATTCCCACACGGACCATCACGGGATGGCGTGTGTGCATTGATTATAGAAGATTGAATAAGGCGACGATGAATGATCATTTTTCTCTTCCTTTCATTGACCAAATGCTTGATCGATTAGCCTGATATGAGTACTATTGCTTTCTTGACGGCTATTCAGGTTATAATCAAATAGCCATTGCACCGGAGGACCAAGAAAATGCTACTTTCACATACCCGTATGGGACGTTTGCTTATAGGCGTATGCCGTTTGGCCTTTGCAATGCACTGGAAACTTTTCAACGGTGTATGATGGCAATATTTTTAGATATGGTGGAAGAGAAAATGGAAATCTTTATGGACGAATTTTCAATCTTTGGGTCATCTTTTGATCACTATTTATACAATTTGGCGCTCGTTCTTGACCGATGTGAGGAGAAGAATTTAGTTCTCAATTGGGAGAAGTGCCACTTTACGGTTAAAGAGGGGATCGTCTTAGGTTATCAAGTCTCTTCCAAGATTCTTGAGGTGGACCGAGTAAAGATTGAAACAATTGAGAAGCTTCCACCACTGATTAATGTGAAATGAGTTCGTAGTTTCTTGGGGCATGCCGACTTTTACTAGCACTTTATTCAAGACTTCTCGAAGACGGTGAAGCCGTTATGTCATCTACTTGAGAAGGATACTTCATTTGAATTCAATGAGGCTTGCATGTAAGCTTTCAAGGCAATAAAGGAGAAGTTGATGACGGCTCCAATAATGGTCGCTCCGGACTGGGAGGTGCTATTTGAGATTATGTGCGATGTGAGGGACTATACCATTGGCACGGTGTTAGGCCAACGGAAGGAGAAGATCTTCCGATCAATATATTATGCAAGTAAGACATTGAATGATGCCCAGGAGAATTACACCACGACTAAGAAAGAAATGCTAGCTGTTGTTTTTGCATGTGATAAGTTCTGGTCTTATATCATTGGATCAAAAGTGATTGTCTATACGGATGATGCGGCTATCCGATACTTATTTGCAAAGAAAGACGGCAAGTCAAGATTGATAAGGTGAATTCTTTTATTGCAAGAGTTCGATGCTGAAATAAGGGACAAAAAGGGGAATGAGAATGTTGTTGCCAGCCATTTGTTAAGGTTGATTCAAGAAGACGTTGGTGAAGAGTCTAGCATCACAGAGGTGTTCCATGACGAACAACTATTCTCAATTAAAAATGCACTTCCGTGGTATACGGACTTTGTGAACTTTCTTTCCTGTAATGTGTTACCACCTGATTTGAGTACAGCCAAAGGAAGATTTTTTTTTTTCGATTCAAAGTATTATTTGTGGGACGAGCCATTTCTATTTAAGAAATGTGCTAATCAGGTGATCCGGAGATGTGTTCCGGAGGAGGAGATAGCTAGTATTCTCTATCATTGCCATTCATCGCCATGTGGCGGCCATTTTGGTGCAACTCGGATAGCAGCAAAAGTGCTCCAATCAGGTTTTTATTGGCCTTCTTTGTTTAAAGATTCATACACGTTTTGTAAAAATTTGTGATAGATGCCAAATAGTAGGTAACATATCGAGAAGGCATGAATTGCCATTGATGTCTATTCTTGAGCTTGAGTTGTTTGATGTGTGGGGCATTGATTTCATGAGGCCATTTCTGTCGTCATTTGGGAGGGAGTATATTTTGTTAGCAGTGGATTATATGTCCAAATGGGTCGAGACCGTGGCAATACCTATAAATGATGCCAAAGTGGTCTAGAAGTTCCTTCAACAAAACGTCATGACACGGTTCGGGACACCTCGAGTCTTAATCAGTGATGAGGGAACCCACTTTTGTAACAAAATGCTTAATACTTTGTTGGCAAAGTATGGGGTTACGCATAAAGTGGTGCTACCATACCACCCACAGACAAATGGCTAAGTTGAAGTTTCTAACCGAGAAATCAAGCTAATTCTGGAGAAAACGGTTCATACAAATCGCAAGGATTGGGCAGTGAATCTTGATGATGCTTTATGGGCGTACCGCACGACTTTTAAGACACCGATCGGCATATTGTCATATCGATTGGTGTTTGGGAAGGCGTGTCATTTGCCCGTTGAACTAGAGTACCGTGCATTTTGGGCGATAAAGAAACTCAACTTTGACCTAAAGGCTTCTGGTGCGCAACGTCTCCTCTAATTGAATGAAATGGAGGAATTCCGGCACGAGGCTTAGGAGAATGCTAAGCTATATGAAGATAAAACTAAGAGATGACATGATCAAATGATAGTCAGGAGGGAGTTCAGTCTAGGCCAACAAGTTTTGTTGTTTAATTCAAGGCTAAGACTCTTTCCCGGAATGTTGAAGTCCAGGTGGTCTGGACCATTCCAGATCAAGCAAGTATTTCCTTTCGGCTCTGTCGAATTGGAAGGCGAAGACGGACGAACTTTCCTAGTCAACGGGGAGCAGATCAAGTACTACTTCAAAGATGAAGAGCGAGTTTTGGAGAACATCTTCCTCGTTAAAGGTTAGGCTAGAATTCACAACGTCCAGCTAGGGACGTTAAATCAAGCAATTCTTTTTGCTATGTCTTCGAGGGTATGAAACAACCCAACTTTTGTATTAATTTATTTTATTTTGGAGGCCGTAAAGGTCTCGAAACAAGTTTGGTGATAAATCTAGGAGTATGGATATTCCAGGTTGTGTTTTGAACTCAAAAGTTGATGAAATAGTAAGGTGGAAACAAGTGGTGAAGAGTTTTGTTGAGAAAAAATGAAAAAAATCAGCAAAAGGTCACCGCCGCGGCAAGAAGTTCACTGTTGTGGTGATGAGACAACAGACTGTTTTGCAAATTTTTTTAAAAACGAGTTACTTCTGCAGTGGAAAAGACATCATCGTGGTAGTAAGACAATAGAATGTTTAAAAAAAAATTCAACGCGTCGTCGCTGCAGCGGTGAGTCCTCACCGCCGCGGCGATGAAGCTGTCTGTTTAATTAAAAATGGCCGCTGCTTCACATTTTTGAAAACCAACTTCCCCAAACCCAAAACCTCTCTAGATTTGTTCTACCAAACCTTTCCAAAACCCAAAAATTTCAGCTTCTTCATTCCATATTATAAATTTAAACCTCAAATCATCCACCAAATCCGAGCATTCAACCCCCATTTTAGGATTTTAAGGGTTTTTTACCATAGGTTGCACTTTCGATGGATTTCAAACCATTTGGTCTTATTTCGTCTATCACGTAAGTGTTTTTCAACTTATATTTCATGTATATGATGAAATTATAGGATGATTTGCATCTACATTGTAAAAATGGTTGAATTTGAAGTAAACCCCAAACCCTAGGTCCTTTTTTCGCAAAATTTATTTTATTTATGGGTTTTTGATCAATTTTTGGTAGTGATTATCTTTAGATATGGATTTTGTATTGTATGGAAAAGAATTGTTAGCTACATTATCAGATTTTCGTGTGAAAACATTGTGGTTAGTTTATGCGCATTGTGAATAGGGGGTATTCATGACGGTTTGGACGCTTAAAATTGATTTGCTTTGTTTGGTTTTGATTTCCTTGTTCTATTCTATGATTGTGATTGATAGAGAACATGCCGAAAAAAGTTGTGACACAAAGGCCAAGACGAGGAGAAGCATCGGAGCCTCCTTCGGATTTCGATTCTATGAAGTTTGTATCCAAGGCTGCAGAAGAACACTACCAAAGGTATGAACACAATAGGGCTTGCATCAAACAGCGTGGCTTTGGATCTGTAGTGGCTCTTTCGGTGGATTTTAGAAATGTTATCCGAGTAAGGGTTTGGGAGCGATTCTGCAAATCGCCTCCTCCGACTGACGTCACACTCATCCATGAATTTTATGCCAATATTTCCATAGAGATGGACACCCAAACCAAAGTCTGAGGCCGCCTGATTGATTTTAGTGTTGCTTGGTTAAATTTTTCTATTGGAAGTGGTCTCGCCGGCACCATCTGATGAGGCCGTTGGTAGTTATTGGGTGAGTATGGAAAGAGTCCTCCCAGCCCTAACTATCAAAAATATCCAATGGCCTACCATAGGGTCAGAGCTAGTCAATTTTCCCGCAAGATTCCTAAATCCAATTCCGAAGGTGTGGCACTATTTCAATTGCGGGAATCTCATTCCAATCGCTTACCACTCCGATGTCTCCAAAGAGAGGGCTCGGGTTCTCTATGCAATCCAATTCAGGGAGCTGATTAATTTATTCAATTTGATCTATTCATCGATTCTCCATGTCGCCCAATCAACGAAAGTAGGTCTTCATTTTCCATCTTTCTTGACTGAACTTTTCAGTCAAGCCGGTGTTGTAATCGGAGTGGATAATTTGTTTCCCCTATCCTTCAAATTGATCAATCATCGATAAACCGAATGTGGAAGGAGAGAGCGCCGGGGCAGGGCGAAGAAATAAGGAAAACACGAGAAGCATATCGGGAAGCTGAGGCTGGACCTTCTGAGGCCCCTGTTCTCGAGGTGCCTAGGCAAGCTCTGGATGATTTCGTGCATATTTCTCAAGATATCCCGAATGTTCAACTAGATAACTGGGTTCTATGCCAAGCCCAGTATAATACTGATCTCCGGATTACAGTGCTCGGGGCTTACATGGAGCAATGTATGCAGTATAATAACCATATGCACCGGTTCATGTGCGAATGATCTAGCTATGACATGAGTTTGTTTCCGCAGATGCCACAGATATCACCTGACCTTTCACAGCCGCCACAATTCCTTTCACACCCGGCAGTGGTGGCGATGACGTTCCCCCATAAGGACAGTAGGAGGTGAGACTTCTATGTCTCATCTCCTAGGTATGTGTTTCGACCCGATATTTTTCACTACATGCTATATGTTGAAATTGGGTTCGCTACTCTGACAGTAGGGACACTAATTTGTTTTAGTTTGGGGGAGTGTGATGGTGTTTATGTTATGATATGGTGTTTATATTGATGTTATCCATAGTGTTAATCCATTTTGATTTTGATTTTTTTTTTTTTTTTTGTAGAAAAGGATGAACAAAAATTTGGCCAAATATTTTTTGATGTATATTATATGGATGTTTATGTATGTGTAAGTATGCTTTGTAGACGTTCTAATTTATAATGTTGATGTTAATGTCTAGTTACGTTACATTTTAAATTTTCGTTTATGTATGTATAATGTTTAGTTAGTGTATGTATGTTAGTTTTAGATTTAGAATAGTAATGTTAATGAATGAAGTTGTAAGTGCATGTTGAGTTTTTGGGTTCGTCTGAGCCATGTCCCGATGATGAAAATTATCCCCTAATTGTTTATTGAGATCGGGGGTGATACCATTCATGTGTGTTTTGTGTGCTTAGCATGTCGATTAGGTGAAAGTTATTTTGATCCTAAATCGCACAATTGCATGGACTCATTATATAATTAGTTGAACGATTTGACGACGATTATTTAGTAATAAGTTCATAACAGAAATAAGAAATCTAGAACTTGATTGGGGGAGGCTTGAGGCGAAATTATAGGTGAGGTAATTCCGGAGGCATGATAGAGGCCTTCACTTTTATCGCTTGAACCTTTTGAATCTAACCTGAAAATTATTCCCTCGGTCTCTTGTCGAAGCCCAAAAAATTTTCAATTCTGAACTTGTTTCTATACTTTAACCAATTAAATCTTCTAAAAAACAGTTATCGCTAAGGATAAAAGTCAAAAGTGAGTGAAATTAAGTAGCATTAGTTTATGCTACTTAAAGTGAGCGATTGGGGTTTTGGACGAAAGGCTATTGTTTGAGTATTAGCGTATTCACTTGTCAGTCTTTTAGTTGTATTTGCACGCCCCTAAAATTGTACAAATTTGAATAAGTTTGGGGTGTGTGTTAAAAAAAAATAAAAAATGTGTGAATATAGTTCTTAATTTCGGTTGTAGTGACAAGTGAATACAAGTTTATTAAATCTTGTTCAGGGTTGTATTTTCAACGTATGGGGTCACAAGAGAGATTTAGCGACAAACATTTGTGCCTCGGGTATCGTTAGATTATAAAGATTTTCTGTTTTCTGTGCCCACGATACCCTTGGTCATTCTTCAAAGCCAAGCCAAGCCCTATTGATCTCTGTGAATGTCTGAACCTATATTAGTGGATAGTTGAGCCTAGTTAAGTATATGGTTTTAAAAGTTTAAGTCATGAACTTATTTATTGAATAATCTAATCCGGTGTTTGATTCGTTATACATCTGAGTTCACACACACACATATTTCAAATGGATCTAGAATGGTTTTAACTGATATCGAGTTTTGAAATTCTAGAACATCACATGGTGTGTGTTATTCCTTAACTTGATTTGATTACGGGCTGTTGAGGGAAGACCACATGGTCTCTTCGATTGAATTTGAATCTCACATGTGTTTATTTCCGATTTGTTAATGTTTAGTTATTTTTAGTTTAGAAATTAGCTAATTAGAGTAGTTAGTTTAATTAAATGTTAGGATGTTTTGCTCGAGAACTAGCAAAATTTCAAGTTTGGGGGTATTTGATAGGTGTAAAATACCTATCCATTTCTAAACCGAATTTGCCAGTTTTCGAGTGTTTTTTTAATTTTTTATTGTGTTTTTATTAGTGTTTATGTAATTCAAGTGTGGGGACGTTAATGAGCAATAAACAAGCAAAATGGTGGAAGAACGGCAAAGAAACGAAGGAAAAAAATAAGGTTTCATGACAGCAAATCACTGCTGCAGCGGTATATCCACCGCCGCGGCGGTGAAAGTGCAGAGAGTTGTATTTTCCTTCTGAAGCCTCACCGCCACAGCGGTAGATCCACCGCCGCGGCTGTGAAACAACAGAGAATTGTGATTTCTGCTCAAAGGCTCCACCACCGCGGCGGTGAAACAACAGAGAGTTCGTAATATGCCTTACTATCACAGCAGGAAACCCACCGCCACAGCGGTTCACTAACCGACTCAACCCATCGCCGCAGCGGTGATCCCAACTGCCACGGCGATAAGCTCTGCAAAGAGGAAAATATCTGTTTAGATATTTTTAAAATCTTAGGCTTATAAATACCACTCCCACTCCTCTGGAATAGGTTGTTGAGAATCCCTAACCCTAATATAGAGTTCTTAAGCTATCTTTGAGAGATCAAGGAGGAGATTCATCATTTAGGTAAAGAGGAATCATTTGCAGATTGATCATTAGCGACAGTGAATCGTTTCACTTTTATATTTGATCATTCTTCTCTTGTTTTTATCTTTGTAATTACTTTTTCATATCTAATGATGTTGAATCACTCTTATTTTTATGGTATATAGCTAAGATCATGTAGTATTAGTTAAATGTTACTTAGGTGTTGTTGAAATCATGTAAATGTTAGTTGAATGAATTAATGTTACTTTAATGAATGTTTGCCTAAATCCGATTGTGTTTACCGTTATTCTTGATATTATGCTTGTATTGATAAACCGATAATACGGGGTTTGACACTCGGGAGAGGTAACCCCCGGATTCGGACTAGGGTAAACGCAACGTGACGTTCTAACGACCCGGGAGGGCGTTAGAACGTATGCAATCCATGACGTTGGCTCAAGACTCACGCGACCTAGGGTCGTTAAGGCATTGAGGGGGACTTATTCGTTGACACGAAGTCATGTAATCCCCCGTCTTATACTCGGGAGAGGTAGCGGAGGAGTTGTAGATACAGAGATTGTCGGAATAGATAAACACCGTTATAGATAACTAAATGAAGTCAAGTATGCATTATGTGAAAGAAATCAATACCTAAGTAATTAGTGTACTTAGAACTAACCTAATAGTTGTCATTTATCTTAGTAGATTAGATAGAATACAAACCATTTTTGAATAGTCGAGATAATATGAGACTATGCCAATCACCATATTCAACTAAATTACACCATTCCCAGTGGAACGATATCTTATCTTAAAAGATCCATTATATTAAAACTAGACCTCATGCACTTGCGAGTAGTTATATACTGTGAGGACGTAAAATCCTGGCGCGTACAGCTGTTTGCTAAATGGATATTGTCTAGGGATTACTATAATTTATAAATATGTGGTTTTGAAATCGGTGTTTTGTTAATAGTTGTTCTTCGTTATTTGATTGTGCTTACCGTTTCTCTTTATTTATTGTGTTTGTTATGATATACTGAGAATACAGGGTTTGATACTTGGGAGAGGTAACCCCAGATTTGGACTAAGGTTTAAACACAACTCGACGATCTAATAAGTCAGGAAGGAGTTAGAGAGTGTGCAGTCAATGACGTTGGGGCAAGACTTATGTGACTATGTGTTCGAAAAAATGCTAGAAGGGGACTTCGGCGTTACCGTGAAGTCACATATTCATTCACTTGTCACTCAAGAGAGGGAGTGAATGAGTTTACGATACAAAGATTGTCAGAAAAGTTGAACATCGTTAACGTAAACTGAACGAGATCAAACACATTCAAGTAAATGAAGTTAATCCCTAGATAATTCATTCCCTTAAACGTCTCAAAGTAGTATTATAGTTTAATTAGATAAATTAGTATTTTAATATTAGTATATTATTAATTATAAACTTCATTTTCTATCACCTAGATAAAATTAGGTTATGATAGTTACGGTACTCGACAATATTCTAAACCAATCATACTTGTGGTGAAAGTGGCGACGTAATATTATGCCACTAGTGGCATTGAGATGTGAACAAATCACATCCGAATGTGAAAGCCACAGTGAGGAACCGAATACAAACGGTAGGCACTTGGGTGAGATTGAAGACGATTAAGCTAATTGGGAGAGAACCCAAGTATAGATTGGCGAAGGAGATTCACATATTAATCGTTGTGAGTTTTCACCATTTGAATTCCAATTGGTGATTCCACACTCGATCCAAGATGATCGTGTCTACGAGGATCCGATGTGGCTCACCTATCCTACCCCATTTCTGGCTCCATATATTCAAGCTCTCCAAGCATATGATTCGAAGCAGAATCGAGTTGAAAGCCCGAGCCAATTAAAGCTAAATCTCGCTAGTCTTGAGGGCATTCAAAACCAAGACCCATACATGGTATTGTATGACACGTACTACAGGCGGAAGCCGCTCTTTTATGAGTCGTTCTCCGTGTCGGGCCAAGGACAATAAACCACGCTCTTCTTGGGAGACAACCCAAGTTCAAAAACTAAATTAAATCCATCACAGCCGACTTGATTCAAAGGCGAGATTCTCTCGCCTCCCAGGCACGTGTTCTAAACCCCATTCATTAGCATGCTTTAATTTCAAATGTTGAGATTGATGATTGGGTAGCTGAGGACATTGTCCATTTTAAGTTTGGCAGTGATGTGTAGGATGTTAGTATGTTTTATTGTTTTACCGTATTGCATGTTTGTTTAGTATAGAATGTTTTTGTATTGTTGTTGCATGCGGAGTTTTGCGTTCATCTGGGCCGTTACTTGATGATGATATTACCCCTTGGTTATTTTTCGAGGTCAAGGATAATACCCATGCATGTGTGTTATGTGTGCTTGACAATGCGTTTTGGTGAAAGTTATTATGGATCCTAATTTGCATGAGCAAATAGACTCAATATATTTTTATTCAATTAATTTTAGGCTGATTATTGATTAGCCAAACTCATGACAATTAATGGATTCTAGAACCTGATTGAGGGGAAGCTTCAGGCAAAATCCTAGGTGAGGTAGTTCAAGAGATATGATTTAGGCATTCATTTTGTCACTTGAGCCTTTTAAGCTTACCATGTTATATGTTTATCCTTCGTTACCCTATCAAAACCTAAGTTCCATTTCAATTCTGAACACATAAACAAATACCCTGGCCAATTGATCTTTTTCCAAACCTATATCGCTGAATTAAAGACACAATTTGAGTAAATCAAGTTAGCATTCGTATATGCTACTTGAAGTGAGCAGTTGGGTTTAGGGTGAACTTCTGATTGGTTCGATATTCGAGTACTCACTTATCGCTTTTCTTTCATTTTAACCACACCCGTGACATTCTAAAAATTGAATAATTTTAGGGGTGTAGTTCGTTGAAAAAGAAAGAAAAAACATATTTAAATATCGTTAAATTTCATTTCTTTTGACAAGTGAGTACGTCGGTCTTAAAAATGATTGTTTGGGATTATTTTCAATTTATCTATGGGGGTTCGAGAGTGAGTGTGCCAAGTGGTGAGCCTTGGGTAATGTTAAGTTAACGATGTTAGCCCGTTATCTGTTCCGATATACCCTTTGACAAATGTTCCAAAACAGAACAAAGTCCCTTTGATCTTTATGAATTACTCTGCCTACATTATTGGAGAGTGAAACCCAATTAGTCATATAGATATCCTAGTCCTTTACGGTCTAAGTCATGACTTTTGTTGGTCGATAATCTAATCTGATCTTGGATAGCTATATTATTGA
Source organism: Eucommia ulmoides (assembly GCA_016647705.1). Classification (NCBI taxonomy): domain Eukaryota; kingdom Viridiplantae; phylum Streptophyta; class Magnoliopsida; order Garryales; family Eucommiaceae; genus Eucommia; species Eucommia ulmoides. The sequence goes on along the minus strand of CM028332.1, from coordinate 37,610,284 downwards.
GTCTCGCACACACACGTTGACAGGATCTAGAATGATGTTTACCATTATTGAATGTCTAAATTCTAGAACACCACATAGTGCATTTTACTGCCTGAACTCGATATGACTGGGGGTTGTTGAGGGAAAATATTTTAGTTGGTAGAAGAATTCAAAACTTGCATATCATTATGTTTAGATTTTTTGTGTTTAGGTTTTTCATGTTATTTAATTTAGTTGTGTTTTTCATTTTAGTATGAATGTTTTGCTTGAGGACTAAGAAAATTCCAAGTTTGAGGGTATTTGATAGGTGTAATTTACCTATCTATTTTTAAACTGAACTTGTTAGTTTTTGAGTGTTATTATAGTATTTTAATATGTTTTAATACGTTTTTATTTATTTTTGTATAAATTAGGTGTGTGGGATAAAATGGGATGAAAACGGATCATAAATGATCAAATCAGATCAAGAACGGTGGGAAAACAAGCATAAGGGCAAAAATATTGCTGACAACCTATCGCTGCAGTAGTTAGATCCACCGCTGTGGTGGTGAAAGAACAGGAAGGTCTCTGCTCCCACCACTAAGTCTACCATCGAGGCCGTGACCAAACCGACTTACCCATCGCTGCAGCGGTCACTCTGAATATAGTTTAGATATTTATTTAGATATTTTTGAGCCCTATATCTTTCTTCTCTATTCTAATTCGGCCATTAAAGAGCTCCTAGGGTTAGAATAAGGTTGAAAGATTTTTGGGGAATACTCCACCAAATCCGAAGGAGAAAAATATGTTGTGAAAAAGGAGAAGCGATCTCGGAACAGTTTTAGCACCAAATCTTTGGACTACGGCTAGTTTCTCTCATTTATTTCTTTATTTCTAAACTTCAGATTAGGGTTTGAGTATGTTTACTATTAAGTAAACATATATTGTCTAGGGATTACTATAATTTATGAATATGTGATTTTGAAATCGGTGTTTCATTAATGGTTGTTCTTCTCTATTTGATTGTGTTTTCTATGATTGTATTTTCGTTATATGCTTGTTTAGGTATATTGAGAAATTGAGGTTTGACACTCGGGATTGGTAACCCTGAATTCGGACTACGATAAACACAATGCGACGATCTAATAACCCGGGAGAGAGTTAGAAAGTGTACAATCAATGATATTGGGCAAGATTCATGTGACTATATGTTCTAAAAAACACTAGAGAGAGATTTTGACGTTAATGCAAAGTCATATATTCACTCATTTTATACTCAGGAGAGGGAGTGAGCGAGTTTATGATACAAAGATTGTCGAATAGGTTGAATATTATTATCGATAACTAAACGAGATCAAATGCATATTTGTAAACGAAGTTAATCCATAGATAATCCATTCCCTTAAACATCTTAAAATAGTAATATAGTTTAATTAGATAAATTAGTATTTTAGTATTAGTATATTATTAATTATAACCTTTATTTTCTATCGCCTAGATAAAATTAGGTTATGATAATTATGATACTCGACAATATTCTCAACCAATCCTTGTGGAAATGATAACCCTTACTCTTCTCACTCTACTAAAACTTGACCCATACACTTGCGGTAAAAGTGGCGATGTAATATTCCGCCACCACGCTTCCGAGAGCTCATAATGATAGCCAAAACTCTTGACGAAGAGCACTCTTGGCTTCATGCTATTGAAGACGCCTCTACACTCTTCTCTTCCCTAGATACCATTCATTTTTATGCATTATCCTAACTCCACGAGCTCCAGATCCATTTGAAGATGGCTGAGAAGGAGAACGACGAGCTACGGGTCCAAGTTAATCTTTATTTGACCTACAGTGGCCTTCTAAATACGAGAAGGGATAAACTCATGGAGAAGAACGCTGAGAAAAAGGATAAGATACGAGCTCTGATTCGAGCGCTGAACCAGTATGAAGAACATGACTTCTACTACTCAAACTCAGACTCCAAGGACTTAGGTTCTGTGCCTTCTCCTGGGTCGAAATAGCTCCAGCCCTTTCAGCCCCAACTTAACGAAGAAAAATTTCTTTTTTGTTATTTATTTATTTATTTTGTATCTAAACAGTTTTTCTGTTCTTTTTTCTTTACATATAAAAAAGTCTCAAGAGTATTTTTTGAACAGTATGAGCTTATTAGTCACCAAATAAGCTCCTATAATTACTTCATCAAATATGGGTTGCTCATCTTCAGAACATTACTCATTCAACCAGTATTAAAATCTAGACAAACGTTCAGGTCTACACTAACTCCATGGTAATAGGTGATAAGTTCAAGAATAGAGAATACCAGTATCTTGAGAAGGATGTTATAGAACAAAACAAAAGAGAAATTCTCATTGGAAGGATTCTAGTGATGGTAAAATCTAATTTCTATTGGATGAAAAATGTAGTCATGTTAGATGAAAGATGTAATGTACCTTTCTTCTTTTTTGGATAGTAATTTACCTATTTTTTTTCCATATATAATATATTATATAACAATTGTTAGGTTTCATATGTTGTGAAATTTTTTGAGTCGAATGAAATTTCAAGAATAACACTCACATAAGAATGAACTAAAATTAAACGTGGAACAGTAACTGTCCACATATGAAGTATTGAATTTTCAAAATAAATATGAAGCATTAACTGTATATGTCCATATATTTCCTGCCCTCCTCTATAACAAGTTTAAGTAATAAACAGGTTATGGATTTGCATTGGTTTACAGGATTTATTTTTTCAAATGGTTGTATTTTCCATACCAAAATTCAGCCATTATTTATTTTGAAAAATGGGGAACCGTTATCGAAAAAGTCTTGACAATCTGATTGAAATAGTTTGCTTACCAATTTGAGACTGGATGATTTGTCACTAGTTATTTTTTAGACGAACTGGTCTGAATGAACTGATCTGAGCAGCTCGGTGTATTTGACGAACTGATTTAGGTAGCTCGGTTTTAGTATTTGAAACCTGGTGATTTGTCACCAATTATTTCTTTGGACGAAATTATTTGAGTTACTTAGTTTATTTGGCGAATTGATCCGAGCAGCTTCGATTTAGTATTTGAAATTTGATGATTTGTCACCAATCGTTTCTTTGGACAAACTGATTTGAGCAACTCGGTTTATTTGATGAATTGATCTGGGCAGTTCGGTTTTAGTATTTGAAACTTGGTGATTGGTCACTAATCATTTATCTGGATGAACTGATCTGAGAAACTCGATTTATTTGGCGAACTGATATGAATAACTTAGTTTATTTGACGAACTGATCTAGGCAACTCGGTTTTAGTATTTGAAACTTGGTGATTGGTCACCAATCGTTTCTCTGGATGAACTGATATGAGAAACTCGGTTTATTTAGCAAACTGGTCTAAGCAGCTCGATTTTAATATTTGAAACTTAGTGATTTGTCACCAATCGTTTATTTGGATGAACTGATTTGAGCAGCTCAGTTTATTTGACGAACTGATCTGAGCAGCTCAATTTTTAATATTTGAAACTTGATGATTTGCCACTAATTATTTCTTTAGACAAATTTATCTAAGTAGCTTTGTTTTTAATATTTGAAACTTGTTGATTTGTCACCAATCATTTCCTTAGATGAATTGATCTGAGTAGCTCGATTTATTTAAAAAACTCATTTGTTCAACTCGATTTATTTAATGAACTGATCTGAGCAACTTTGTTTTAGAAATTTTATCATCTTAGGCGTAGGGCTGATCATTTATTAAAATTTATTTATAAAAATAAATAGTTTTGCTGCTTATTTAAAGACTAACAATCAAAACAGAAAATAATTATTCTTGAAAGTTTTTAAAGAAATATCACAAAACAAAAAATAGAAAACTTACAAAAAATATTTTCACAAATGTGCAATGTTCTATGGACGAGTGATAAGTCGATTTCTGATCATTACATCTTCATAACTAAGCGCTAGTTTTGATTGATTTTTAGTGTTTTTGTGGTTAGTATCTAATTCTATTCAGCTTTATTATATAGACTCAGGAAAACAGAGAAAACAAATAACAACGTAAAAATCAAGGAGAAGAGGCCAATAGCAGCTCAGGGCTGCAACGCCAAACAGACGGCATTGTAGCGTGGCCTTCTATCACACTTTGGCGCTGCAGCGTGATCCAGTACTGCCTTTTGGCACTTCAGCACCAATACGATGGTGCTGCAGTGTTGTTTAGCACTGCAGCCTGGATAATTTGGCATTGCAGTGTCGTGGAATCTCCTATAATCCTGATTAGAAGTGACGCTGCGGCTAAATTTTGGTGCTGCAGTGCCAAACTACGAGTCCAAGTAATGAAATAAGACATTTTGGCTGAGAAAAATAGGCATCATACAAGAGCAGAAAAAGGAGAACTAGATTAGAAAAGAGAAAAATAGAAGAAATCGGACATTTGAGCAAAATCTTTCTACAAAAAAACTAGATTTGGATTTATCTTCTCCTCGTTTATCTTTTTTTATTTTTTATTTTTTTTATTTTATTTTTTATTTTTTATTTTTATCTTGGTTTGTTTGTTGTTAAACATGTATTCTTCAATTATTATTGTAAATGTAAAAATAATAATGTGTACCTAAAATTCTCTTATCTAGAAATTAATGTAGTTCAATTTCTATTCAATTGTGTTAATCCTTTTATTGTTTCCAATGTATGTTTGTATAAGATAAGTTGGTTGATTTGAGAATACGAGATTTGACACTCGGGAGAGGTAATCCCGGATTCGAATTTAGATTAAACACAACATAAGTTTTAATAGATCGGAAGATTATTAACACTTGTGCAATCCATAAGATTGGGACGTAACGAATGTAATCACCTAGATACCAGATAGGGATATCGATTTTGAATTGATTACATATTCCCTCACTTGACACTCAAGAGAGGTAGTGAGAGAGCATGATGGATCTTGATTGTTGAATAGGTCGATAACTATTAGCGTAAACTAGAATAAATCAAACAAACGTAGGAGTGAACGAAGTTAATCCCTAGATAATTTATTCACATTGAGATTATTTCAATTCAGTTACTTTAATTTGTTGTAGTGTTTCGAACACCATTCAAATTGTCAATTGTCTGGATAAAATTGAGTTATTTTAATAGTGGTACTTAGCTTGTTCTAACTGTAATCCCAGTGGACGATATTTGATCTTTGGATCTCTTTATTACTTCTTCGACCTCGTGCACTTGCAAGTATACATAAGCACATAATATATAGCTACAAGTTTTTGGCGCCGTCGTCGGGGATTAAAAGTTAGAAAAACATTTGATATTACTACCAAGTAACTCAATCTTAATTTAGATATTTTATTATTATTTTTAATCTTTTTCTTGGGTTGTGGTGATTGACAATGTATACGACAAAGCCGTAGCTTGGAAGCTCTTCCTCTTGATCTAGAAATTGAATGCACACTAAGGAAATTAAGGAGAGACCGAGCTCAGGAAATGGAGAACAGTGGTGACGAACCTCTACCACTACTACCACAACCACAACAACAATAGGTTCTCCAGGACAATTTTAGACCCCTTGTGCATGACAACTATTTTGAGATCAGACGGCTAACAATTCAGGCCAACAACTTTGAATTGAAGCCTGCTCTAATTAACATTGTTCAACAGAATCAATATGGTGGACTTTCACATGAAGATCCCAATGTTCACTTGGCCACTTTCTTGGAGATTTGTGATATTGTGAAGATCAATGGAGTCATAGAGGATGTTATACAGTTAAGATAATTCATGTTTTCTCTTCAGGATCAAGAAAGAGGCTGGCTCTAATCATCACAACTTGGAAGTTTCTCTATTTGTGAGGAACTAGCCCAAAGGTTTCTTACTAAATTCTTTCCCCCATCGAAGACTTCTCAACTACAAAGAAACATTGCTCAATGCAGCCAACGGGATTTTGAACCACTCTTTGATCCATGGGAGGAGTTTAAAGATTTACTAAGATGGTGTCTCCAGTACGGATATCAAAATTGGTTTCAAATTCAACTCTTTTACAACCAGTTGGATGGATAAACTAGAATGATTGTTGATGTTGTATTTAGGGGTTTCTTTCTGTCTAAAACCCCTGGGGAAGCTAAAGAGTTATTGGTGGAAATGGAAGCCAACAATTTTTAATGGCCCAATGATCGAAATACGGGATGAAGAGTAGTCGATATTCAGGAGGTGGAACCTCTAGCTACCTTGTCAACCTAAGTGTCGAAACCAACAACACAATTGGTATCTCTAAATGCTAAGGACACGTCATCAAGTAACAGGTGGCGAATTTGGTTGAGGGTCCTGGTAGCGGAATATTACGTCGCTACTTTCACCGCAAGTGTACGTGTCAAGTTTTAATATAGTAGGAAGAGTAAGGGTTGTCGTATCCACATGGATGAAATTAGATTGTTGCTAAGTATCGCGATTTTCATAACCTAACTTTATCTAGATGACTCTGTTGGTGTCAAAAATTGGTCCGACCAACAGTATGGTCTAAACACTTTAGGATCAGGGAGAAGGGGTACGGTAACTGAACTTCTTCACGTGTTGTAACCGGGCCAGACAGGTTCGATCTGACCCGCGTTCGAGCCTGGGTCTTCTTTTCCTTCTGCACTCCTAGTCGTTGTTCAGGCCAATCTCCAATCTATTACTTGCACACAGGACAAGCCAGGATTTCCCCGACGTGTCCCCTCCGACATGAGAGTAAGTACTCGGGGTAGAAATATAGATCGAAGAGTTATTATTACCTCGACCTACTTGAGTGACCTATGGCAAAGTTTCCCTCTCTAGAATGGTTGTTTCATCCTCCAAAAGTGTTGGGAAAGCCTCCTACTTATAGGCAGAAATGTGATTAGTGTAAACAAGATTAAGCCCTTAAGCTCGGATTACAGGTAAGCAGTCAAGCGCGTGGACGACATGGCTGATTAGAGCTATGGGCCTAGACCTTAGGCCCTTTAGTAATGATTGTGGGGACTGAGGCCCGACTTGCCGAGGAGGTAGGCCAAGCCGGTCACGGTGGTGAAGGTCGATCTGGGCCCTCCGACCTACAGTTGAATGTCGTTTTCACAGGGCTCCTGGAGGAGGCCCTCTTGTGCAAAGTTGATCAACCTGGGGCCATCCGGAGTATCTATACACTGGGCTTGCATGAGGTCATTGTTGACGTGGCATTTCTAATCCGGGTGGTTGACATATGGAGGGGGCCCGACTTTACCCACATCAGTTACCCCCCAAGCCTTAGCGTGGAAATGGGACGTGAGACATTGAGGATTCAATGGTCAGGCCTTTAGGAATGGTCAACTAGGCTGATGGAGAGAGGAAACGACGGAACTGGGATGGCACAGCCTGACCGGGCGCGCCCTTTGGCTTCCCCAAGAAGCTAGACTAAACCCTACCAAATGCGCCCTTTGGTTTTCCCAGGAAGCTAGGCTTTTCAGCCCGACTGGATGTACGACACGTGATCGTGGGTGCAGGAATCGAAGTCTTATGAATCGTTTGATGTGATGCGACAGTTTGGCTTCTCGGCACCCTATAAATACGCATCCCACTTTTTAAATTTCTTTACCAGATTCTCGCGAAAGCTCTTCCCAACCTCCAAGCATAGTACTCCTCCTACCCTTATATTATTTTCTTGTTCTTTTCATATTTTTTTCTTCTTCATGTCTTCTGCCTTGGGCCTGGCTCGTCGGGGAGTAGCGCATCCCTAATCGACATGATAGCGGCCTACTCCCTGGTCGTCCAGATTGAGCTCAGCTTATCTGTGACGGAGTACGATGATGCGGGAATCCCTCCGGCCTCCGGGCTAGCAGGTGAGCAAGAGCTCTCCGTTCAATAGATATCTTCTTCTAAGGAGTCTCAGGGAGAGACCGGAGTAGGGGCACTTGCTGCACCTCGTTTCCCCCGCGGGTCTTTGAGGACAAGGAGTGAGATGGGCTCATCTGGCAGTCCTGGGGTCTCTTTACCATCAATGTCTGGACGTTCTTCCCAGGCGAGCACGACTTCCCATCAATCAGCCTATAAGGTTCTCCCGGATGCTTTGGTCTGGAGGATGGATTCTAACCTATCACAAAAAGTTGTTCAGATACTGCGCACTACGTACGCGATTCCTAGCTCGATCGAGCTGCGTGCTCCCGGGGGGATGACCGAGCATACGACCTACTTGAGGGGTTCATCATAGTCTACGACCAGTAGTTACAGGGCGGACTGCGATTCTCCATCCACCCATTGGTGAGGGAGGTCTGTTGGGACTTGGGTCTGTGTCTGTCACAGCTCTCTCCCAATAGTATCCGCATAATTGTGTCATTCCACATCATCTGCCTGGCTTAGGGGATTACGTCATCCCGCGAACTGTTCCATACACTATTCCTAGTGAAGGCCATGCCCGATGGGAAGGGCTAGTTCTATCTCTTGGCCCAGCAAAAATTCCTTAAGGGATATTTTGATTCCATTAAGGATGGGAAGCTGGGATTCTTTTTCTTGGCAGGTACCAGGTGGGAGACTGACGAGGCCCCATCGTTCAATTTTATGATCCAAAGGCAATGGAGAGACCTAGGTAAGCCTTTTTAGTTCAGACCTCGTTCCTCCTCACCCCGGTTTCTATTCTAACATGCTCATTTTCATAGTGAGGAAGAAACAGAAGCCCAACCCAGAGATCCTTGAAAAGAAAGAGGTGATTCTCTAGACCTCGTACACTCATGTCGGCTCACTGCTCACGTCGTGCCTGTACGACGTATATTTTTGGATTGACCCCTCTCTACCTACGCCAACCCTAAACCATAATTCTCTGAACGGTAAGTACCTCAAGCTCAACCTGGTTATTTTATTTCACTTTGAGAATTATTTTTCTTCATCGACTAACAATTGTTTCTCCCTCCCTTTTTGTTTTAGCAATGGACATGGCGGCGATAGCCCGGATGGTGGCGAAGGGAGTAGAGGCACTCAAGGCAGCCCAAAGTGTTCAGGCTGATCAAAGGACCGAGGAGATGAGACTTGTTAGCCAGACGGGGCCCGTCCCTACCTAGAGAAGGCCTGGGACCCCAGCTACTGTAAAGACTGGGCAGACGAAGATCATCCGGGGAAATCCCACCCCCTCCGCAAGGAAAGACAAGGAGAAAAGGAAGGCGGGGACGTCCGATGCGCTGACTTAACATCACAAGAGGAGCCGACCCTCTATCTTGGTCTAAGAAGAGGAACAACCATATAGACGTGGCGAGGGGTCCGATGAGGTCGTCATCCGGAATGGGCTCCTTCCCGATGAACCTACCACCCAGAATCTGACCGTGTTGACGAACTTTGCTCAACGGATCATACCGTCGATGGACAAGACAAGATTCATAGAGAAGACCAACGCTTGGCTTTGTGCCGAGATGAATTGGTACATGCTTTTGGTAAGTTATTCTTCCCAGGCAGCGTTTGGTACTTTCTCTTTTTAAATTGTTAATGACTCCGGCTGTCACGTTGTATTTACCTTAGTCCGAATCCAGTGTTACCTCTCCCGAGTGTCAAACCCCGTATTCTTGATTTATCAATACAAGCATAATATCAAGAATAATGGTAAACACAATCGGATTTAGACAAACAACACATTAAAGTAACACTAATTCATTCAACTTAACAATTACGTGATTTCAACTACACCTAAGTAACATTTAACTAATACTATAAGATCTTAGCCATATACCATACAAAATAAGAGGGATTCAACATTCTTAGATATGAGAAAGTGATTAGAAAGATAAAAACAAGAGAGAAACGATCAAATCTGGAAGTGAAACGGTTCACTGTCGCTAATGATTGATCCACAAGTGATCCTTCTTTGTCCGAATGATGAACCTCCTTCTTAATCTTCAAAATATAGCTTAAGAGATTTCTACTAGGGTTAGAGTTCTTTAACTCTCTGTTTTAGACGTGGGAAATGAGTATATATAGTCCTAGGAGTTCAAAAATATGTAAACAGATATTTTGGGTTGTTCTGCGAATTCCGCCTAAGCGGTAGAATCTTTGCGTAGGCGGAGTTTAAGTCGATTAGAATTCCACCTAGGCGATGGTTTCTTCGCCTAGGCGGAGGACTAACTTCTTGGGCCCCCTTTCTTTTTGACGGATTTTCGCCTAGGCGGTAGCTACTTCGCCTAGGCAGATTTATAGCAGTGTAGCTTTTCCAGCAGTCCAGCACTTCCAGCGTTCTGATGGATTTTCGCCTAGGCAGTGGAAACTTCGCCTAGGAGGATTTCGATACTTCAGCCCTTGCAACATTCTGACGGATTTCCGCCTAGGCGGTGGAAACTTCGCCTAGGCGGATTTCAACTCTTCAGCATTTGCAACTTTCTGATGAATTTCCGCCTAGGCGGTGGATACTTCGCCTAGGCGGAATTGCGCTGTTCTTTAAAATCTCATTTTTTTATTTTTTTGGCTACCATTTTCTCCTCCATTTCGCTCGGTTTGCCGATTGTTTACGTCCCTTCTCCTGACTAATAAAAATAGCTAAAAAGGTATTCAAACTCCAATAAAATACTCGAAAACTGGAAAATTCGGTTTATAATTAGATAGGTATTTTACACCTATCAAATACCCCAAAACTTGGAATTTTGCTAGTCATCGAGCAGAACACCCTAATGCTAAATAACACTAACTACACTAATTAGCTATATTCTAAACTAAAAATAAGTAATCATTAACAAATAAGAAGTACACACCTGTGTGATTTAAGTTTAGTTAAAGAAACCATGTTATTCTTCCCTCAACAACTTGTAATCAGATCCGGTTAAGGAATAGCACACACCACGTGGTGTTCCAAAATTTCAACACTCAATATTAGTTAAAATCATTTTAAATCCTATTGAAATGTGTGTGTGTGAGAACCCGGATATATAACTAATCAAATGCCGGATTGGATTATTCAATGAATAAGGTCGTGACTTAAACTTGTTAAAACATTTAGGAAAGCCATATGCTTGACTGGGATCAACTATCCACTAATGTAGGTTCAGACATTCACCGAGGTCAATAGGGCTTGGTTTGGCTTTGGACAACGGCCAAGGGTATCGTAGAAATAGAAACTCGTTATAATTTTTAATGATACCCGAGGTACAAACGTTTGTCGCTAAATCTCTCTCATAACCCCCTTATCTTTGAAGATATTACCCTGAACAGGATTTAGTAAACTTGTATTCATTTGTCACAACAATCGAAATTAAACACTACATTCACATAGGTTTTTTTTTTTTTTTTTACACATACCCCCAAACTTATTCAAATTTATACAATTTTAGGGGCATGTTAATACAACTAAAGGATTGACAAGTGAATACTCTTATACTTAACCAAAAACATTTTAAACTGAAACCCTGATTGCCCGCTTCAAGTTAGCATAATCAAATGCTACTTGTTTCCACTCAATTTTTACTTTTATTCCTAGCGACAATGGTTCTAAAAGATTTACTTGGTTAAAGTATAGAAACAAGTTCAGAAGTGAATTTTTTTTTATGGCTTCGACAGGAGAACAAGGGAATAACTTTTCAAGTTAGTTTCAAACGGTTCAAGCGATGAAAATGAAGGCCTATATCATGCCTCCAGAATTACCTTACCTATAATTTTGCCTCAAGCCTCCCCCAGTTAAGTTCTAAATTCCTCATTTCTGTCATGAACTTATTATTGAATAATCGGCGTCAAATCGTTCAACTAGTTATACAATGCGTTTATGCGATCGTGCGATTTAGGATCAAAACAATTTTCACCTAATCGGCATTCTAAGCACACAAAACACACGTGAATGGCATTACCCCCGACCTCAATATGAAATTTAGGGTTTAAGTTTCATCATCAGGACATGGTTCGGACGAACTCAAAAACTCAGCATGCACGTACAACTATATTCATTAACAAATCTACTCTAATTCTACAAACTAACATTACTTATACTAATGATCCTTACACTTGCATAGCTAAACATTACACATGCATAACAAAAAGAATTTCAAAATGTACAAAAATTTTAACATTAATATCATTATAAACAACAATTTGTACACAAAAAGAATTTTGTCCCTTTTTACATCAATTTTTTTTTTATCCTTCATATCCCCCCCAAAAAACAAAAAACTACATGCTTTCATTGCATATCATATACCCCCAAACTTGAACGAGGCAGTGTCCTCACTTCCTAAGCAGCGAACCCAATAGCAGAATAGACAAATATGTATGGAAAACTGGGGCGGACACATACCTAGGAGGGAAGATATACAAGTCTAACCTCCTACCGTTCATTGTCGAGGAGATGGCGGTGGCGGCTCATCACTCTCGGAAGGCGGCACCGGCGTATAACGCGCCATGTTGATTCTGAGATGTTCAAATATAACTCTTTGGTTTTGATCTTGTTGCTGGATGTAGGAATCCATGTAGTTCTCCATCCGATCCAAATTATCTTGAAGTTAGCTCATATCAGATTGGAGACTATGGATATCTCGTGAAATTTGGATGAGTTGGCCGCGGCTGGTTGAGGGCGTCAGTGGCTCCAAAGGGCCAGCTTCTTCCTCTTCCTGACCCTATTCTCCTTCACCTGGTCCGCCTTTCCATACCTTATTAATCATTGCAAGATCCAGTGGATTTACAGGTAGAAAGGGGCTTGTGGACGTGATACGAACTCCGGCTTGTTGAAAGAGCGCGGTGAGGAATGAGGAAAAAGGAAGGCCACCCTTCTTCGTCCTGGCAGTATGAATTATGGAAGAATAAATGTGTCAGCCGACATTGACGGGCATCTCTCTATCAATGTCGTAGAGCATAAGCGCTCGCTCCTTGGACACATCGGACACATGGGTGGTCGGGAGCAGATTGGCGCAATAAATGAATGCCAAATCTTTGGTATCGATTTCAAAAACTGAGACTTGAAGATTGCCTGAACTTTCCATGTGTTTATCCATTGGGCATTTCCCATCGTCAGGGTCTGAATCACCGCACTCATAGTCGGTGTGGCGGCATCGGATAAATCTCTGGAGGCTTCGGGCCCCGTCAATCCCAGCAACTCATTGAAATGGTCGGCACTGAATAGAATGGGAATGTTTTGGACACTTGTTTGAAATCCCGTGGCCTCCGCAATGTTCGCATAGAATTCTCGTACAAGGGCCAACTCCCCTGGTGGGGGTAGAGCACAAAACTGTTCCCATCGTCTTTGTAGAATAACAGTCATGATTTCTTCCGGGAGTTCATTCAGAGGTCCGAACCCCCTCTGACGGATGCCAAGTCGCTTACTTTCATGCTCTTTGTATCAGTCCTCAACTTGCTTTGAAACAAATTTGAGGGAGTTGTAATCCGAAGCAGGCAGATGTTTGTCTGTTCGTGGTTGCTTGGTTGCACGGCACTTTGCCATTTTCCGTGAAAATCAAAATCACAACACCAACCACAATAATAACAATAGAACACGCAATTCAAACCCTTGTCAGCGAACACACAATGCCCTATTTGATCAAATATATGCCAACCAAAGCCAAACAATACAAATCTCACAAGATAGCCCACCAACCATAACCAAATCACATTTTTGTCGCAATGTAGCGCAAACTAAATGATTCACATTGTATATCAACACAAAAACATGATAGGGTTTACCATTTATCATTCCTCAATCCCAAATAGAATGAAAACCGCAACTTAGGGTTTAAAAGGGTTTAGGGTTCTAATCAAATCCAATGATTTTTGAAATAAATGAGCAAATGAAGCAAATATTTCAACAACTAAATGAAAAATACGATCATTGACACTTAGTTGTTGAAATTTTTTGATCAAATCACTGGAGAATGGCGATTTCGCACTGTTTCACCGTTCAAACCCTAATTTTCGGGAATGGGAAGAGGAATTCCACGTTTGGACGAAGATTCTTGGTGAAAATCCAAGTTTTTCGCAATATAAAATGAATCTTTAACGGGAGGAAAGAATTTGGGATAGTGAAGTTGAGAGGTTTCTTGAAATTTTTAGGAGGGAAATGCCATTTGCGAAGAGGACTGTGCGTTTTAAAACAGGGCTCGCGTGAATTCGCCTAGGCGGTGGTTTTTCTGCCTAGGCGAAGTAACACCTTTTTCTTTTTAAAAACCTTCTGGTGTTAATTTGCCTAGGCGGTGGTTTTTCCTCCTGGGCAAGTTTACACCAGTGTGAAACCCCTGATTTCATTGTAAATTCGCTTAGGCGGTGGGTTTTCTGTCTGAGCGAATTTACACTAGTGTAGGAATTCAGCTTTTCTTCATTTTTTCGCCTAGGCGGTGGTTTTATTGCCTGGGCGAAGGTACGGAAGTGTATAACTTCAGGTTTTTGCTTCCTATTTCTACCTAAGCGGTGGTTTTTCCACCTGGGCGAATTTACGCCAGTATGTTTCCTCAGTCTTCTGTCCAATTTTCGCCTGGGCGGTGGTTTTTTCCGCCTAGGCTAATTTTTGCCAGTGTGGACTTTAGATGGATTCCTTCAGGTTTTCATATTTTTTCTCTACACCTCTTATTTTCTCTTCATTCCTCAAATGAGTTTTAGCATGCAAATTGATCCTAAGTATCTAGCCTCATCAATTCACCACAAAAAATAGTATTACGAGATCAATACGATCTCCAAAAAGTAATTTATATAAAAGTTGGGAATATTCGTTACCCTCGATGACATATCAAAATATGTTGCTTGGTTTTACGTCCCTAGCATGGACGTTGATGAATTCCGGCTCTATCTTTCAACGACGGAGATTTTCTCCACAACTCGCTCTTCATCCTTGAAGTAGTTCTTGATCCGCTCCCCGTTCACTCGGAAAGTTCATCCATCTTCGCCTTCTAGCTCAATAGCACCAAATGGATAAATATGCTTGATCCAGAATGGTCTAGACCATCGGGACTTCAACTTTCCGGGAAAGAATCTCAGCCTTGAGTTAAACAATAAAACCTATTGGCCCGAACTAAACTCCGTCCAGACTATCATTTTATCATGCCACCTCTTCGTTTTATCTTTGTAAAGCTTGGCATTCTCATAAGCCTCATGCCAGAATTCCTCCATTTCATTCAATTGGAGGAGACGTTGCCCACCAGAAGCTTTTATGTCAAAATTGAGTTTCTTAATTGCCCAGAATGCATGGTGCTCCAATTCAACGGGCAAATGACACTCTTTCCCAAACACCAATCGATACGACAACATACCGATCGGTGTCTTAAAAGTCGTGCGATAAGCCCATAAAGCATCATCAAGCTTCACCGCCCAATCCTTGCGATTAGTATGAACCGTTTTCTCCAGAATTAGCTTAATTTCTCGGTCTAAAATCTGAACTTGGCCGTATGGTAGCGCCACCTTGTGTCTAACCCCATAATTTGCCAACAAAGCGTTTAGCATTTTGTTACAAAATTGGGTTCCCTCATCACTGATTAAGGCTCGAGGTATCCCAAACCGTGTCATGACATTGTGCTGAAGGAACTTCAAAACCACTTTGGCATCATTGGTAGGTGTTGCTACGGCCTTGACCCATTTAGGCACATAGTCCAGCGCTAACAGAATATACTCCTTACCAAATGATGGCGAAAATGGCCCTATGAAATCTACACCCCACACATTAAATAACTCAAGCTCAAGAATTGACGTCAGTGGCAATTCATGCCTTCTCGATATGTTACCTACCCTTTGACATCTATCACAGGTTTTCACAAACGTATATGAATGTTTAAACAAAGAAGGCCAATAAAAACCTGATTGAAGTACTTTCGATGCTGTGCAAGTTGCACCAAAATGGCCGCCACAAGGTGATGAATGGAAATGGTAGAGAATACTAGCCATTTCTTCCTCCGGAGCACATCTCCAGATCACCTGGTCAACACATTTCTTGAATAGCAATGGCTCGTCCCACAGAAAATACTTTGCATCAAAAAGAAATTTTTTTTCTTTGGGCTTCCGTCAACTCAGGTGGTAACACGTTACATGCAAGATAATTCACAATGTCTGCATACCACAGAAGTGCATTTTCCATGAAAATAATTGTTCATCAGGGAACACTTCCATGATGCTAGACTCCCCACCAACGTCTTCATGAATCAACCCCGACAAATGGTCGGCAATAATGTTCTCACTTTTCTTTTTGTCCCTTATTTCAGCATCAAACTCTTGCAATAGAAAAATCCACCTTATCAATCTCGGCTTGACATCTTTCTTTGCAAATAAGTACCGGATAGCCGCGTGATCAGTGTAGACAATCACTTTTGACCCAATGATATAAGATCGGAACTTATCACAAACAAAGATCACCGCTAGCATTTCTTTCTCAGTCGTGGTGTAATTCTCCTGGGCATCATTCAATGTCTTACTTGCATAATAGATTGAGCGGAAGATCTTCTCCTTCTGTTGGCCTAACACCACACCAACGACATAGTCACTCGCATCGGACATTATCTCAAATGGCTTTTCCCAATCCAAAGCGACCATTATTGGAGCCGTGATCAACTTATCCTTTATCGCCTTGAAAGCCTCCATGAAAGTCTCATTGAATTCAAATATGGTATCATTCTCAAGAAGGTGACATAACGGCTTCACCGTCTTTGAGAAGTCCTTGATAAAATGCTGGTAAAAGCCGGCATGCCCCAAGAAACTTTAAACTCCTTTCACATTAATCGGTGGCGGAAGCTTCTCAATCGTTTCAATCTTTGCTTGGTCCACCTCAAGCCCCTTAGAAGAGACTCGATGACCTAAGACGATCCCCTCTTTAACTATAAAGTGGCACTTCTCCCAATTTGGAACCAAATTCTTCTCTTCACATCGATCGAGAACAAGCGCCAGATTGTAGAGACAGTGATCAAAGGACGACCCAAAGACTGAGAAGTCATCCATGAAGATTTCCATTTTCTCTTCCTCCATATCAGAAAATATC
This sequence comes from Eucommia ulmoides, assembly GCA_016647705.1. NCBI lineage: Eukaryota > Viridiplantae > Streptophyta > Magnoliopsida > Garryales > Eucommiaceae > Eucommia > Eucommia ulmoides. The sequence continues at coordinate 37,593,458 of CM028332.1, read as the reverse complement.
TCCATCCTACACTGTTGGAAAGTTGCCGATGCATTGCAAAGGCGAAACGGTATACGTCGATAAGCAAACGTTCCAAATGGGCATGTGAAAGTAGTCTTCTCTTGGTCCTTCGGTGCAATAGCTATTTGATTGTAACCTGAATAGCCATCAAGAAAGTAATAGTACTTATATCTGGCTAATTGATCTAGCATTTGGTCAGTGAAAGGAAGAGGAAAATGATCCTTCCTCGTCGCCTTATTCAATCTTCTATAATCAATGCATACACGCCATCCCGTGATAGTCCGTGTAGGAATAAGGTCTTCCTTCTCATTCTTTACCACCGTTATACCTCCTTTCTTGGGCACCACTTGCACCTGGCTAACCCACTCACTATCAAATATAGCGTATATAATTCCCACATTCAAGAGATTCAACACCTCCGCTCTCACCACTTCCTTCATAGCCGGATTTAGCCGTCGTTGATGTTCAATTGAGGGTTTGAACTCATCCTCCATCAAAATCTTATGCATACAAATCGAGGGGCTAATTCCTTTGATATCTGAAATAGACCAAGCAAAAGCGGATCGGTGCCTCTTCAAGATTCTCAGAAACTTACTCTCCTCTTCTTCCATCATAGTTGATGAAATTATAACTGGATCGGTCAAATTCTCTCCCAAAAATATACATCGAAGGTGTTTCGGTAATTGCTTGAGTAATAACCCACCGTGAGGCGGATTTGATTCCTCGGGAGAGTTTTCAACTTCTTCAATCTTCGCCACATGAATAGGATCTTCTACATCTTTAGATTGAGCATCCAAAGTCAGCACGTAGTCCACAACCTCAAGTTCCATGGTAGAGCCTTCTTCACCAAGATCCCCCATAGATAAGGAATTGGTGAGTGTATGCTCTAACGAATCCATCTCCATAGTTGCAAGAAAGAACTCCCTCACGCAAGAGTCCACAACATCAACTCGATTGCAATTGAGAGGTTCATCCAAAAAGTTCATAGTTCTAAAGATATTGAACCTTATTTCTTCATCATTGACTCTTAACGTCAGATTTTCGTTATGCACATCAATCAAGGCCTTTCCCGTTGTAAGGAAATATCTTCCCAGGATAATCAGGATTTCTCTATCTTCTTCTATTTCAAGCACAACGAAATCTACCGGAAATATGAATTTATCTACCTTCACTAGCACATCCTCAATGATACCTTTCGGATAGGTTAATGAACGATCCGCCATTTGAAGAGAGATCATTGTCGGCTTTGCACTTCCAAGTCCTAACTTCCGATACACGGAAGAAGGCATCAAATTAATACTCACCCCAAGATCACAAAGCGCCTTATCAAAATGAGATTTCCTGATAGTACACGGAATTGTGAAACTATCGGGATCCTTCAATTTGATAGGTAACTTTCTTTGTAGTATTGCACTACACTCCTCAGTTAGCTTCACCATTTTGTAATCCTCCAACTTCCTCTTCTTTGTCATGATGTCCTTCAAGAACTTGCCATAGTTGGGCATTTGTTCCAATGCATCCGCAAAAGGTATGTTGATGTGGATTTTCTTGAAGAGTTCAAGAAATTTCTCAAATTGGGCATCCAACTTCCTCTTTTGGAATATTTGAGGATATGGAAATGGGGTTGCTAGAATTGGTGGATTCTCTGAAAATGTTACTCGCCCCGGTCGCACCCTTTCATCTTTTCTTCTCTCCTCGACTTTCTCTTTGTTATTATCCCAGTCACGTCTTTACTTGGCTTCTCATTTCCTTCATCGATTTTTGCTACAACTTCCTCCTCTGTACTAGTTCTTGGTTCATCATGCGGAAACTCACGACTCACTCCCGGCTTGATTTCCATAGGCCTTCTCACTTTCACGTCTCTTCCGCTCCTCAATTTAATCACCTTGCATTCCCGAGGGTTGGTTTCCGTGTTGCTTGGAAACTTTCCTTTTTGTTGCTCTTGAATGGCCCTAGCAAGCTGAGCGATTTGAGTCTCTAAAGCCTTCACCGTGGCGTTAGTGTTTATACAAGTGGTATCGATCGAGTCCAGCCGTGTTTCATGTTTGTTCAGCCGATTATGCGCCTCACGCATCATATTCTGCGTCTCCTTCATAAATGGACCCAAAACCTCATCCAAATATGACTTTGGATTGTGCATTGGTGGTTGTTGCATTGGACGATTGGATTGCATAGGATATCCCGAAGCTTGATTTCCATAACCCGGAGGTGGCCGCAAAGCATTCTGATTATTCGCATATGAGAAGTTCTCATGGTTACGAAGTCCAGGATTGTAATGAGTCGGAATGTTGGTAGCCGGCCTAAAAGTGTAGGCACGGTTGTTTAGAAAATGGCATTCCTCGAACTCGTTATCCAATCCGGATTGAGAACAACTTGCTGTTATCTCCTCCCCTTGACTCGACAAAGCTCATTTTGTAGACAAGGCGACCAATTAATCCGAGAGCTTGGGCACTTGGGCCGATAACGTTGCAATATGGTCAGATTCTTGGATAGAAGTGACTCGTCTTCCTATGTTCCTCTCATTCGGCCATTGATAATTATTAGCCTCCATTTCTTCCAATAATGCATTTGCTTCGGTAGGGGTTTTGGACAACAACGATCCCCCTGAGGCTGCATCGACTATCGTTCTAGTCTGGCCATCCAACCCGTTATAAAATATTTGGGTTTGAAACCAATCTTGATAACCGTGTTGGGGGCACCTTCTCAATAAGTCCTTGAATCTCTCTCATGCCTCAAACAACGGCTCAAAGTCTCTCTAGTGAAACTGTGCAATCTCGCCTCGGAGTTGAGAAGTTTTCGAAGGTAGAAATAACGCAGTGAGGAACCTTTATGCAAGGTTCTCCCAAGTATTAATGTTCCCCGGTTGAATCGACTGAAACCAACCTCTTGTTCTATCTCGTAAGGAGAACGGAAATAACCTGAACCTTATAACATCTTCGGCAACTCCATTAATCTTGACAGTGTCACAAATCTTGAGAAAGGTTTCCAAGTGGATGTTGGGGTCTTCGTGAAGGTTCCCGCCATACTAGTTTTGCTGAACCATATTGATTAGGGTGGGCTTCAATTCGAAGTTATTCGCCTGGATCGGCTGCCTCTGGATCCCTTAATAGTAATCCAACATGAGTGGCCGATAATAGTCCCTAAGGACTCGTTGTGGCCTCTCTTTCTCCGGAGGCTGAAGTGCTTGTGGCTCCGGTGGTTGTGGAACATTTTCACGTCCCTCGGACATAGCGATAGCTTTTTCCTCTTTCTGTTTCGCAATACGTTGACTACGCCGCATGCACTGCTCAAATTCAATAGATAAATCAAATAAATAAATGAATTGAATGAAATTTAAAAGCAAAAGAATTATCATGATTAACATTCAACTACTTTATCACAATATCAATTTAATTAAAAAACACATTGTCGTTCCCCGGCAACGGCGTCAAAAACTTGTACGCGCTCGCGGTAATTTGGACTACTCGCAAGTGTACGAGGTCTAGTTTTAATATAATGGATCTTGTAAGATCGGATATCGTTCCACTGGGACTAGCAGGTAATTCGGTTGAGTATTGCGATTTAGATAGTTTCATATTATCTCGACTAATCAAATTTTGTTTGTTTTCTATTTCATATACTAAGATAAACGACAACTATGAAGTTAGTTCTAATTACACTAATTTCTTAGGTATTGATTTCTTTCACATAATGCATAATCGAAGTTATTAAGTTAGTTATAATGGTTTTCTATCTATTCCGACCATCTCTGTATCAATAACTCCTCTGCTACCTCTCCTGAGTGTAAGATGGGGGATTACACGACTTCGTGTTAACGAAGAAGTCCCCTTCAATGCCTTTACGACCCTAGGTCGCATGAGTCTTTAGCTAACGTCATGGATTGCATACGTTCTAACGCCCTCCCGGGTCGTTAGAACGTCACGTTGTATTTACCCTAGTCTAAATCTAGGGTTACCTCTCCCGAGTGTTAAACCCCGTATTCTCAGTTTATCAATACAAGCATAACATCAAGAATGATGGTAAACACAATCGGATTTAGACAAACAACACATTAAAGTAACACTAATTCATTCAACTTAACAATTACATGATTTCAACTACACCTAAGTAACATTTAACTAATACTATAAGATCTTAGCCATATACCATACCAAATAAGAGGGATTCAACATTCTTAGATATGAGAAAGTGATTACAAAGATAAAAACAAAAGAGAAATGATCAAATCTAGAGGTAAAACGGTTCACTGTCGCTAATGATCGATCCATAAGTGATCCTTCTTTGTCCGAATGATGAACCTCCTTCTTGATCTTCAAAATATAGCTTAAGAGCTTTCTACTAGGGTTAGGGTTCTTCAACTCTCTATTTCAGACGTGGGAAAGGGGTATATATAGGCCTAGGGGTTCAAAAATATCTAAACAGATATTTTGGGCTGTTCTGCGAATTCCACCTAAGTGGTAGAATCTTTTCCTAGGCGGAGTTTAAGTCGGTTAGAATTCCACCTAGGCGATGGTTTCTTCACCTAGGTGGAGGACTAACTTCTTGGGCCCCCTTTCTTTCTGACGGATTTTTGCCTAGGCGGTAGCTACTTCGCCTAGGCAGATTTATAGCAGTGTAGCTCTTCCAACAGTTCAACACTTCCAGCGTTCTGATGGATTTTCACCTAGGAGGTGGAAACTTCGCCTAGGCGGATTTCGATACTTCAGCCCTTGCAACCTTCTGACGAATTTCTACCTAGGCGGTGGAAATTTCGCCTAGGCGGATTTCAACTCTTCAGCATTTGCAACTTTCTGATGAATTTCTGCCTAGACGGTGGATACTTCGCCTAGGCAGAATTGCGCTGTTCTTTGAAACCTTAATTTTTCATCTTTTTGGCTATCATTTTCTCCACCATTTCACTCGGTTTGCCGATTGTTTACGTCCCTTCTCTTGACTAATAAAAATATCTAAAAAAGTATTCAAACTCCAATAAAATACTCAAAAACTTGCAAATTCGATTTATAATTAGATAGGTATTTTACACCTATCATACACCTCCATCATGTTCCCGATTTCCTCCTTGAGCATTTTGTTGATAAGCCTCTGATAGGTCGTCCCTGCATTGTGGAGGCCAAACGACATGACTTTCTAGTAGTAGGTTCCCCTGTCGGTGATAAATAAGGTCTTGCTTTTATTCAGAGGACACATGGGGATCTGATTGTAGCTGATGTAAGCATCGAGAAAACTGAGCCGCTCGTGCCACACCGTGGCGTCGATCACGATGTCGATCCTTGGAACGGGAAAGAAATCTTTCTAGTTGGCTTTGTTCAGATCTTTGAAGTCGACACAAATTCGCTATTTGTTATAGACTTTCGAGGCCATCATGACATTTGCAAGCCAGTTTGAGAACTTGACCTCTTCTAAGACGTCCGACTTGATGAGCCTATCCATCTTCTTTTTTATTATCTTCTACCGGTCTGGATGAAACTTCAATTTTTTTGGCAAACAGGTGGATGATGCACGTCGGCGTGCAGCCGATGTATGATAACACTGAGATCAATACCAAGAAGTTCGTTGTGCAACCAGGCAAAAACATCATGGCTCCTTACCGGTAGCTCAATAAGGCTGGATCGTTCTTCTGGGCCCAACCGAGCCCCAATCCTCATCGTCCTCTTTAATATAGCGGGGTGAATAGGGACGTCAACCAGGTCTTCATGGGGCCGGGGGATGGGCTCTTCGTCACGCAGATCGTCGATCGGAACGAGCTCAACCATGTCCGCTAGGACCACGGGCTCCTCGTCAACCCGACTCAGGGCACACAACTCGGGTCTCGACTGTAATTGCTATTTCTTCACTAATGCCCTTCTTGCACAGGACCAGGTGGTCTCTTCATTCTCTTGTACTTCTCCAACCCCCGAATCCATGGAGAATTTTATTTTCTCGTTATACGGGGAGTATATGGCCTTCAGGGTGGCCACGGTAGGCCAACCCATGATCGCGTTGTAGGGAAACAACCTATCAACTATAAGAAACTTAGACCAGATAGTGGCAACGTTAGGTATGGAGCCAATGGTGATGGGTAGGAAGACTCAGCCGACCGAACTAACCACCCCACTACCAAACTCGATGAGGGGGGATCTCACGGGCTGTATGGAGCTCGATTCCACACCCATTTTATTGAAGGCTCCCTTAAAGATAATATCCACTGAGCTTCCTCCATCGACGAATATTCTCTCTATTTTGAAATGATTAATTAGGGCTGTAATGACCAGGGCGTCATCGTTACGCGCTTAGATTCACACATGTTTCTTCCTCGCGGTAATTGGACTACTCGCAAGTGCACGAGGTCTAGTTTTAATATAATGGATCTTTTAGGATCTGATATCGTTCCACTGAGAAGGGCAGGTAATTCAGTGGAGTATTGCAATTTCAATAGTTTCATATTATCTCGACTAATCAAATTTTGTTTGTTTTCTAATTACTATACTAAGATAAATGACAACTATAAAGTTAGTTTTAATTACACTAGTTACTTAGGTATAAATCTCTTTCATATAATGCATAATCGATTTCATTTAGTTAGCTATAACGGTTTTTATCTAATTCGACAACCTCTGTATCAATAACTCCTCCGCTACCTCTTCCGAGTGTAAAACGAGGGATTACACAACTTCATGTCAACGAAGAAGTCCCCTTCAACGCCTAAACGACCCTAAGTCGCGTGAGTTTTGAGCCAACGTCATGGGTTGCATACGTTCTAACGCCTTCCCGGGTCGTTAGAACGTCACGTTGTATTTACCCTAGTCTGAATCCGGGGTTACCTCTCCCGAGTGTCAAACCCCGTATTCTCAGTTTATCAATACAAGCATAATATCTAGAATAACGATAAACACAATCGTATTTAGACAAACAACACGTTAAAGTAACATAAATTTACTCAACTAAACGGTTACATTGATTTCGACTACTCCTAAGTAACATTTAACTACTACTACAAGGTCTTAGCCATATACCATACAAAATAAGAGGGATTCAACATTCTTAGATATGAAAAAGTGATTACAAAGAATAAAACAAGACAGAAACGATCAAATCTAGAAGTGAAACGGTTCACTGTCACTAATGATCGGTCTGCAAGTTTTCCTTCTTTATCCGAATGATGAACCTCCTTCTTGATCTTCAAAATATAGCTTAAGAGCTCTTATCTAGGGTTAGGGTTCTTCAACAAAACTGTTTCAGACGTGGCCAAGGGGTATTTATAGGCTTAGGGGTTCAAAAATATCTAAACAGATATTTTGACCTGTTTTGCGATTTCTGCATAAGCGGTAGAAACTTCGCTTAGGCGAAGCTGAAGTCGGTTGGAATTCTTCCTAAGCGGTAGAATCTTCACTTAGGTGGAGGACTAACTTCATGGCTCCTTATCTTTCTGACGGAATTTCGCCTAGGCGGTAGCTACTTCACCTAGGCGGATTCAATACTTCAGCCCTTGCAACCTTCTGACGAATTTCCGCCTAGGCGGTGGAAACTTCACCTAGGCGGAATTGCTCTGTTATTTGAAACCTCATTTTTTCATCTTTTTGGCTACTCTTTTTGCACCATTTTGCTCGGTTTGCCGATTGTTTACTTCTCTTCTCCTTACTAATAAAAACAGCTAAAACAATATTCAAACTTCAATAAAGTACTCGAAATTTAGCAAATTTGGTTTAGAATTAGATAGGTATTTGACACCTATCAAATACCCCGAAACTTGGAATTTTGCTAGTCCTCGAGCAAAACACCCTAATGCTAAATAACACTAACTACACTAATTAGCTACATCCTAAACTATAGATACGCAATCATTAACAATTAAGAAGTACACACCTGTGAGATACAAGTTTAGTCAAAGAAACCATGCTCTTCTTCCCTCAACAACCCATAATCAGATGCGGTTAAAGAATAACACACACCACGTGGTGCTCCAGAATTTCAACACTTAATATCAGTTCAAATCATTTTAGATCCTATTGAAATGTATATGTGTAAGAACTCGGATACATAACAAATCAAACGCCGGATTGGATTATTCAATGAATAAGGTCATGACTTAAACTTGTTAAAACATTTAGGGAAGCCATATACTTGACTGGGCTCAACTATCCACTAATGTAGGTTCGGACATTCACCGAGATCAATAGGGCTTGGTTAGGCTTTGGATAATGGCGAAGGGTATCATAGAAATAGAAACTCGTTATAATTTTAACGATACCCGAGGTACAAACGCTTGTCGCTAAATCTGACTCCCTTATCTTTGAAGATATTACCCTGAATAGGATTTAGTAAACTTGTATTCATTTGTCAAAACAATTGAATTTAAACACTATATTCACATAGGTTTTGTGTTTTTTTTGTTTTCCAAGTACACCCCCAAACTTATTCAATTTTATACAATTTTAGGGGTGTTTAGTTACAACTACAGGATTGATAAGTGAATACTCTTATACTTAACCAAAAATACTGAAACCCCGATTGCCCGCTTCAAGTTAGCATAATCTAATGCTACTTGTTTTCACTCAATTTTCACTTTTATTCCTAGCAACAATGGTTCTGAAAGATTTACTTGGTTAAAGTATAGAAACAAGTTCACAAGTGACAAAATTTTATGGCTTCGACAGGAGAACGAGGGAATAACTTTTCAGGTTAGTTTCAAAAGGTTCAAGCGATAAAAACGAGGGCCTATATCATGCCTCCGGAATTACCTTACCTATAATTTCGCCTCAAGCCTCCCCCAGTCAAGTTCTAGATTCCTCATTTCTGTCATGAACTTATTACTGAATAATCGATATCCAATCGTTCAATTAATTATACAACGAGTTTATGCAATCGTGCGATTTTAGGATCAAAATAATTTTTACCTAATCGACATGCTAAGCACACAAAACACACGTGAATGGCATTACCCCTGACCTTAAAACACAAATTAGGGGGTAATTTTCATCATCGGGACATGGTTCGGACGAACTCAAAAACTCAGCATGCTTGTACAACTCAATTCATTAACAATTTTATTCTAATTCTACAAACTAATATTACCTATGCTAATTATCCTTACACATGCATAGCTAAACATTACACATGTATAACAAAAAGAATTTCAAATTTTACAAAAATTTTAACATTAATACATAAATTTGTACACAAAAAGAATTTTTGTCCCCTTTACATCAATTTTTTTTTTCATCCTTCTTATCCCCCCAAGAAAAAAAACAAAAACTACATGCATCGCAGGTCATACTCCCCCAAACTTAAACGAGGCAGTGTCCCCACTACCTAAGCAGCGAACCCAATAGCAGAATAGAAAAATATGTATTGAAACTGGGGCGGACATATACCAAGGAGGGAAGACATGGAAGTCTAACCTCCTACCATTGATTGTGGAGGAGATGGAGGTGGCGGCTCATCCGGCTCGAAAAGTGGCACGGGCGTATAACGCGCTATGTCGATTCCAAGATGCTCGAATATAACTCATTGGTTTTGATCTTGTTGCCGGATGTAGGACTCCATGTAGTTCTCCATCTGAGCCAAATTATCTTGAAGTTGACTCACATCGGACTGGAGACTACGAACATCTCTTAAGATTTAGGTGATTTGGCCTCAGCTGGTTGTAGGCGTTGGTCGCTCCGAAGGACCGGCTTCTTCCTCTTCTTGACCCTTCTCTCCTTCACCTGGTCTGCCTTTTCATAACCTGTTAATCATTGATAGATCAAGTGGCTTCACAGAAGGAAAGGGGCTTGTGGACGTGATTCGAACTTTGGTTCGTTGAAAAAGCGCAGTGAAGAAGGAAGGAAAAGGAAGGCCACCCTTTTTCGTCTTGGCAGCATGAAGTATGGAAGAATAAATGTGCCAGCCAACGTTTACGGTCGTCCCTCTATCGATTCCGTAGAGCATAAAATCTCTCTCCTTGGACACGTCAGACACATGAGTCGTCGGGAGTAGATTGGCGCAGATAAATGAAAACCAAATCTTTGGGATCAGTTTCAGAAACTGCAACTTGAAGATTGCTTGGCCCTGCCATGTGTTGGTCCACTGTGCGTTTCCTGTCGTCAAGGCTTGAATCACCGCACTCATTGTCGGTGAGGCGGTATCAGATAAATCTCTTGAAGCTTCAGGCCCCGTCAACCCTAGCAATTCATTAAAATGATAGGCAACTGAAGAGGATGGGAATATTTCGGACCCGTGTTTGAAACTCCGTGGCCTTTGCGATGTTTGCATAAAATTCTCGAACAAGGGATAATTCTCCCGTTGGAGGTTGAGGACAGAACTGTTGCCATCGTCTTTGTACGATCACAGTTCTGATTTCTTCCGGAAGATCATTCAAAGGACCAAATCCTCTTTGACGGATGCCTGGCCACTTACTCTCATGTTCTTTATACTGATCCTCCGCCTGCTTAGAAACAAATTTAAGGGAATTGAAGTCTGAAGCAGATGGAGGTTCGCCTGTTCTTGGGTGTTTGGCAGCCCTGCGCTTTGCCATTTTCCCTGAAAATTAAAATCACCACACCAACCACAAGAATAACAATAGAACAAGTAATTTAAACCCTAGTCAGTGAACCAAATCTAATCAATACAAAACTCACAAGATATCCCACCAACCATAACCAAATCACATTTTTGTCGCAATGTAGCGCAAACTACATGATTCACACTGTATATCAACACAAAAATATGATAGGGTTTATCATTTAGCATTCCTCAATCCCAAATAACATGAAAATCTCAACTTAGGGTTTAAAGGGGTTTAGGGTTCCAATCAAATCCAATGTTTTGTTGAAATAATTGAGGAAATGAAGCAAATAATTCAACAACTAAATGAAAAATAGGATCATTGACACTTACTTGTTGAAACATTTGATCAAAACAGTGGAGAATGGCGATTTTGCATTGTTTCACCCTTCGAACCCTAATTTTTCAAGAATGGGCAGAGAAATTCCTCGTTTGGACGAATATTCTTGGTGAGAATCCAAGTTTTTAGCACTATAGAATGAATCTTTAACGGGAGGAAGGAATTTGGGATGGTGAAATTGAGAGGTTTCTTGAAATTTTTAGGAGGGAAATGCCGTTTGCGAAGTGGACTGTGCGTTTTAAAAATAGAGTTCGCGTAAATTCGCCTAAGCGGTGGTTTTACCGCTTAGGCGGATTAGCGCCTTTTCCTTTTTAAAAACTCTCTGGTGTATAACCGCTTAGGCGATGGTTTTTCCACCGGGGCGAGTTTACACCAGTGTGAAACCCTAATTTGGTTGTAAATTCGCTTAGGCTGTTGATTTTCCGCCGGGGCGATTTTACACCAGTGTGAAAGTTCAGCTTTTCTTCAATTTTCCGCCTAGGCGATGGTTTTACCGCCTGGGCAAAATTTAGGCAGTGTAAAAATGCTGACTTTTTCTGTCAAATTTTCGCCTAGGCGGTGGGTTTACCGCTTAGGCGAATTTACGCCAGAATGTTTTCTCAGCCTTTTTGTCCAATGTTCGCCTAGGCGATGGATTTACCGCTTAGGCAAATTTTTGCCAGTGTGGACCTAAGCTGGATTCTTTCAGGTTTTCACATTATTTCTCTACACCTCTTATTTCCTCTTCAATCCTCAAATTAGTTTTAGCATGCAAATCAATCCTAAGTATCTAACCTCATCAATTCACCACAAAACATTAATATTACGAGATCAATACGATCTCCAAAAAGGTATTTATACAAAAGTTGGGAATATTCGTTACCCTCGATGTCATATCAAAAGATGTTGCCTGGTTTTATGTCCCTAGCATGGACGTTTAAGAATTACGGCTTTATCCTTCAACGAGGGAGATGTTCTCCACAACTCACTCTTCATCATTGAAGTAATGCTTTATCCGCTCCCCGTTGACTCGAAAAGTTCGTCCGTCTTTGGATTCTAGCTCGATAGCTCCAAATGGATAGATATGCTTTATTCGGAATGGTCCAGACCACCGCGACTTCAACTTTCCGGGAAAGAGCCTCAGCCTTGAATTAAATAATAGGACTTGTTGGCCCGGACTGAACTCCCTCCGGACTATCATTTTGTCATGCCACCTCTTCGTTTTATCTTTGTAGAGCTTGGCATTATCATAAGCCTCGTGCCAGAATTCCTCCATTTCATTCAATTGGAGGAGACGTTGCACACCAGAAGCTTTTATGTCAAAATTTAGTTTCTTAATCGCCCAGAATACATGGTGCTCCAATTCAACAGGCAAATGGCAAGCTTTCCCAAACACCAATCGATACGGAGACATGCCGATCGGTGTCTTAAAAGCCATGCGATACGCCCATAAAGCATCATCAAGCTTCACCGCCCAATCCTTGCGATTTGTATGAACCGTCTTTTACAGAATTAGCTTGATTTCTTGGTTAGAAACTTCCACTTGGCCATTTGTCTGTGGGTGGTATGGTAGCGCCACCTTATACCTCACTCCATATTTTGCCAACAAGGCATTGAGCATTTTGTTACAGAAGTGGGTCCCCTCATCACTGATTAAGGCTCGAAGTGTCCCGAACCGTGTCATGACATTATGTTGAATGAACTTTAACACCACTTTGGCATCATTAATAAGTGTTGCCACGGCCTCGACCTATTTGGATACATAATCCACCGCTAGCAGAATATACTCCTTCCCAAATGAGGGCGGAAATGGCCCCATGAAATCCAAACCCCACACGTCAAACAACTCAAGCTCAAGAATTGGCGTCAGCGGCAATTCATGCCTCCTTGATATGTTACCCACCCTTTGACATCTATCACAGGTTTTTACAAACGTATATGAATCTTTAAACAAAGAGGGCCAATAAAAACCTAATTGAAGTACTTTTGATGCTGTCCAAGTCGCACCGAAATGGCTGCCACAAGGTGATGAATGGCAATGGTAGAGAATACTAGCCATTTCTTCTTTCGGAACACATCTCCGGATTACCTGATCAGCACATTTCTCGAATAGCAACGGCTCGTCCCACGGATAATACTTAGCATCAAAAAGAAATTTCTTCCTTTGGGCTCCCATCAAGTTAGGTGGTAACACGCCACATGCAAGATAATTAACAATGTCAGCATACCACGGAAGTGCATTTTCTACTGAAAAGAGTTGTTCATCAGGGAACACTTCCATGATATTAGACTCGTCACCGATGTCTTCTTGAATCAACCTTGACAAATGGTTGGCAACAACGTTCTCACTCCCCTTTTTGTCCCTTATATCCGCATCAAACTCTTGTAATAAGAAAATCCACCTTATCAACCTTGGCTTGGCATCTTGCTTTGCAAATAAGTACCAGATAGCCACGTGATCCGTGTAGATGATCACTTTTGACCCAATGATATATGAACGGAAATTATCACAAGCAAAGACCACCGCTAGCATTTCTTTCTCGGTTGTGGTGTAATTCTCTTGGGCGTCATTCAATGTTTTGCTTGCATAATAGATCGAGTGGAAGATCTTCTTCTTCCGTTGGACTAACACCGCGCCAACGGCATAGTCACTCACATCGCACATTATCTCAAGTGGCATTTCCCAATCCAGAGCGACCATTATTGGAGCCGTGATCAACTTCTCATTTATCGCCTTAAACGCCTCCATACAAGCTTCATTGAATTCAAACGAAGTATCCTTCTCAAGAAGGTGACATAACGGATTCACCGTCTTCGAGAAGTCCTTAATAAAGTGCTAGTAAAAGCTAGCATGCCCTAAGAAACTTCGAACTCCTTTCACATTTATTGGTGGCGGAAGCTACTCAATCGTTTCTATCTTTGCTCGGTCCACCTCAAGCCGATATACAATTAAACATACTAAACATCCCCTCCAAACTTAAAACGGTCAGTGTCCACAATAACCCAATCATCGTTCTTAACAATTGATATATAGTAAACCGATGAAGGGGGTTTAGAACATGTACCTGGGAGGTGAGACAATCTCGCCTCCGAGTGAAGTCAGTGATGATGATATAATTTATTTTAAAACTTGGGGACCCTCCCAAGAAGCGCTTGGTTTAATGTCCTCGACTTGACATGGAGAAGGGCTCGTTAAAAAGCGGCTTCTGCCCATAGTACGTGTCATACAACACAAGATATGGTTCTTGGTTCATAACACTCTCAAGCTTAGCGAAATATGGAAATGTATAACACGTACTCTCAACTTGATTCTTCTTCAGCTCATGAGCTTGGTAATCTTGAATTAACAATGCAAATGGCGGTGGAAGACAATTAAGCCACATTGGATCCTCATAGATGTGATCCTCTTGGATCGGTGGCGGTCTCAAAATTTGGATTTCAAGAGGTGAGAACTCAAAATCATCTTCTGATTTGTCATCAATGAACAATTTATGAGCCTCGTCCTCTTTCGAATTATCTCCATTGAATGCTTCCAATTTCCTCCCGCTTGTATCCGGTTCATCTTGGTGGATTTCATGGATAGATGTAGCTCATGTGTGTCTCAGTGCCACCATTTCTGACTTGGCCTCAATGAAGCAAATTAGCTGACCGATTTGAGTCGCAAGAGACTTGATGGGCTTATCAATTTCAGCGTAGGTCGTCTCAATTTTGTCAAGACGGTCCTCATACTCATTGATTCATTCATTCATTTCCCTCCAAAAAACCTGAGTCCCCCCCATAAATTCAGTGAACATGGTTTCCAATACGGGAGAAGACTCCACATATTGGTCCTGGGTGTCTATCCATGGCGTCGAAACGGTGAAACTATCCCCTAAGCTTTGGTAACTTGGTAAATAATTCCAATACTAAAAATTGAACTCCGTCATGTCTTCCAAAAACCAATAGGCTTTATCCGCGGTTAGTAGTTCGAAAGAGGAGGTACCGTTTCCTCTTTCCACCCAAGTTCTTGTTGCGGCTTGTAACTCATCGAGGAAATTCAGTAGTTGACACTCCCTCGGGAAATGATGATTGGGGAATCGGAATAACAACTTTTTGTATCCTTCCCATGCATAGTAAAATGGTTCAAAATCCCGTTGAAAGAAATTCATGAGGACTTGTTAATGATCCATCTCCAAGTACCTCGCAAACCAAAACAAACTAAAAACAAAAATTATGAACAAAATAAAGGCCTAAATTAAAATCAAGTTACTTACTCACAATATCAATAACAATCTAAAAACAAATCCTCGGCAATGGCGCAAAAAACTTGGTAGCGGAATATTACGTCACTACTTTCACTACAAGTGTACGGGTCAAGTTTTAGAATAGTAGGAAGAGTAAGGGTTGTCGTATCTATAAGGATAGGATTAGATCGTCGCTAAGTACCACGATTTTTATAACCTAACTTTATCTAGGCGACTCAAATTTAGGGTTTTTATATATTAATAATAAACTAAACTAATTAACTATTATACTAATATGACATTTATGGGAGTATATTGCCTAAGGATTAACTTCGTTCACTTAAACGTGTTGAATTCAATCTAGTTTACATTAACGACATTCATACTATCCAACATTCTAGGTATCGAAAACTCACTTACTACCTCTTTCGAGTGTAAAGTGAATGAATATGCGACTTCACGTCAACGCTAACGTCCCCGTATAGCGTCTATATGACACTTGGTCACATGAGTCTCGCCCCAACGTCATGGATTTCTTACTTTCTAATACTCTCCTGAGTCATCAAATCATCACGTTGTGTTTAAATCATAGTCCAAATCCGGGGTTACCTCTCCCGAGTGTCAAACTCATATTCTCAAACCAACCACTATACCATAACAAGTATACTACGGAAGTAATAAAAAAGTAAACACAATCGGATAATGATAAATAACCGTTAATAAAACATCGATTTATTCAAAGCACGTTTTCATGAATTACATCAAGCCCTAAACAATATATGTTTAGCTACACATGGCCATAGCCCAATATTCAACAATATACAAGCCAAACATGAACAAAACTACCAACCAAAGCTAAGAAATAAAGAGAGAAACAAAGGAGACTAGCCATTATCTGAAGAACGTCTGCTAAAACCGTTCCAAGATCATTTCCTTTTCTTGAATTTGTGATCTCCTCTTGGTTGATATATCTTGGAGCTCCAAAAACACTCCCAAAAACATCCTAAGGGTGTTGGGGAAAGAGGTGATCAAGTAGGGGTCCAAAATATCTCAAAAATATCAAGAAATATCTAAGCCACCTAGTTCCAGACCACTGTAGTGGTGGGAATCACCACTGCAGCGGTGGGAAGTCAATAGGTTCACTCACTCTTCACCGCTGCAGTGGTGGTCGTTTGGCCATAACATTCTCGTTTGAACTTCCATTTAGGTGATTAAAAAACCTATGGAAAGCTAAGACATAGATCTACAACTTCCATGTTTTGAGGTTTTCCAAATTAGAAATGAATCATGTCCAAAAGTGGAATTGAAGTTATTGTACCTGAACTGATTTTGCACATTTTCGCCCATTTATTCAAAAACCTATAAAACAATACAAACAAATAATAAACTAACAAAAATGCTTAAAAACACACATATTTTTTAATCTAAAAGTACTTGATTTATTGGTAAATAAACCACTCATCAAGTCCCAACTAGGAAATAAAGGCGAGTTTGAGGATTGTCACTTTATCAATAATCAGGATTATACCTTCAAGCCTGTGAATAATGTCCCAACTCATTATTACCCCAGCATTCAAAATCATGAGAACTTTTCTTATGAAAATAATCAGAATGCTTTGCAAACTCCTCTCGATTATGCTCCGCAACAACAAGGATCTTTTTCACAACAACTAAATCGTCATTTGCAACAACCAGTAGAGAAGAAGAAACTACCACTCAAAGATATCTTGGTTATATTCATGAGCCAAACTAATGGTTGCATGAAGTAAACTCAGGGTATAATGTGAGAAACTCATACTCATCTCAATAGACATGATGCTAGACTTGATAACATTGAGATAACCTATACTAATATCAATGCGACTATGAAGTCACTTGAAATGTAAATCGGTCAGCTGGTTAGCTCTATCAAGGGGAAATCTTCGGGAAGGTTTCCAAGTGACACATAAACTAACCCAAAGAATTTCAAAGCGATTACATTAAGGAGTAGCAAGGAGATTAATAATTCAAGGCCAGTAGAGAATGAGTTGAATGAGAAAGCTAATGCAGATAGAGAAACTAATGTGGAAGCAACGAGTAAAAAAGTCCCAAAAGTGAATCCGAGATCATTTTCGTTTCTAGATAATCCTCTTGTCATCAATTTGCCTTTACCATTTCTACAATAGTTTTAGAAGAAGAAGTTGGACGCTCAATTTTCTAAGTTGCTTGAGATCTTTAAGAAAATTCATATCAATATTCCTTTCATGGATGCGTTAGAGCAAATGCCTAATTATGGAAAGTTTTTTAAGGAGATTATGGCTAAGAAGAAAAAGTTGGAAGATTATGAAGCAGTCAAACTTACAGATAAGTGTAGTGCAATTCTTCAATGGAAGCTACCGCAAAGGTTGAAGGATCCTGGAAGTTTTACCATCCCATACACTATTGGAGGTTCAAATTTCAAGAAGGCATTATATGATCTCGGTTCCAGTATAAATCTTATGCCTTTGTTTATTTTTTGGAAGTTAGGGCTTGGAGAAGTTAAGTGGTGGCCGCAATTTAAGCATCGCCATTTTCACCACAAGCGTACGGATCAAGTTTTAATATAATGGACCTTTCAGTCGGGTATCGTATCCACAGGGATTGGTTGAGATTACTATCGAGTACTGTGAGTGTCATAACCTAACTTTATTTAGGCACTAAAAATGTAATTTAATTATTATTACTAATACTAAACTAAAATACTAATTAAGTTAACTATACTATAAATACTATATTGAGATTGTTTAGGGGAGTAAATTGCCTCGAGATTAACTTTATTTACTTAAATGCGTTTGATTTTGTTTTAGTTAACATTAACGGAGTTCGGTATATTTGACAATCTCAATTCGTAAACTCCCTCGCCACCTCTCCCGAGTGTAAGACGGGGGAATACGTTACTTCGTGTCAACGACTCTAGGTCACGTGAGTCTCGCCTCAACGTCATCGATTGCACACTTTCTAATGCCCTCCCGGGTTGTTAGATTGTCGTGTTGTGTTTATCCTAATCCAAATCTGGGGTTACCTCTCTCGAGTGTCAAACCCCGTATTTTCAATATATCTAAACTAGCATATAATTATAGAAAGATGGCAACACAATCGAAATTATAAAGAACAACCATAAACAAAACACAAACTCAACCAAAACACATTTTTATAAATAATATGGTAATCCCTAAGATAATCCATGTTTAGCTCATGGTCCTAACTATTTATACAATGTAAAACGAGCTAAATATGCTCAAACAATAATCCTAAGATAAGAGATGAAGAGAGAAATGAGATAAACTAGCCATAATCCGAAGATTTGTCGCTAAGAGCATTCCAAGATCGCTTCTCTTTCGTCGCTTTGTGTTCTTCCCCTTAGGATTTGCTTGAGCTCCCCCAAAACACTTTCTAATATCATAAGAACCTTAAGGGGTCTCCTATGGCCGGGGTGGAGCAAAGGAGAGGAGAGGAGAGGGTTTAAATAGGGCTCAAAATATCTAATAAAATATCTAAATTATGCAGAGTTGACCGCCTAGGCGGTGGGATTCACCGCCTAGGCAATGGGTATGTCGGTTTAATGTTCGCCACAGTAGTGGACTTGGTGACATCCTACATTGTCACCGCGGCGGCAGTGGATCTCAACGCCGTAGTAGTGGACGTTCAGCAATAATTTGGCGCTTTCTGCATTTTCACCACCTAGGTGGTGGGTTGTTGTTTTCAAAATCTTGCCTTCTTGCTTGTTTTTCCACTATTTTCCAACCGTTTTTGGTCTGAATTGATCGTTTGTGCTCTGATTTCATACCTTTTCACCTATACACCTATTTTAATACAAAAAGAATAAAAACATATTAAAACTTAATAAAAACGTATTAAACATACTCGAAAACTAAAAATTTCGGTTTGGAAATATATAGGTAATTTACACCTATCAAATACTCCTAAACTTGAAATTTTGCTAGTCCTCGAGCAAAACACCCACATAATACAAGAAAATATAAAAACTAATTACGAAATTGAAAACTAAAAATGAAAAAGACTAAAAACAAAAATGGGTAAGTTTTGATTATCATCTACCGGCCGAAAGATTTTCCCTCATCGGCCCCCAATCCTATCAAGTTCAAGTATAAATCACACCATGTGGTGTTCTAGAATTTCAACGTTCAAAAATAGTGAGAGCCATTCTAGATCTTGTTTAAGTGTGTGTGATTAAACTCAAATATACAACTATCCATTGATTAGATGAGATTATCCCTCAATATAGTTCATGACTAAAACCTTTAAGGTATAGGGAATCCATACGCCTGACCAGGGATCTATTCTCCACTCATGTAGGCTCGAAAGTTCATGAAGATCATTAGGGCTTGGTTCGTTTTTAGAATAATGGCCACTAGTATATCGGAAATACAAACCAGGTTAATCGTCGTTAACGTGACGATACCCGAGGCACATGCTTAGCTCTTTCTTACTCTCGAAACCCCATAGATATATTTGAAACAACCCCGAACATAAATTTAAGAACTTTGTACTCACTTGTCAAAAGAAACGTAAATATATATATATATATATATATATATATATATATATATATATATATATATATTTTGAATAACATACCCCCAAACTCATTCAAATTTCTACTATTTTAGGAGTGTGCAAAAATGATTAAGTAACACACTAATTTCTACAGCTTTAGGAGTGTGAAAAAAGGATTTAAGAAAATGACAAGTGAATACACTAATACCGAACCAATTCGATGTTCGCCCAAAACCCAACTGTTCACATCAAGTAGCATAGATAAATGACTTGATTCACTCAAATGTGCCTTTAATTCGGCGACATAGGTTTGGACAAAACTCAACTGACCAGGGTATTTGTTCATATGTTCATAATTGAATTGGAATTTAGGCTTCGATAGGATAACGAGGGATAATGATATTGCATGGTAGGCTTCAAAAGGCTCAAGCAATCAAATGAATGCCTAAATCATATCTCCTAAACAACCTCGCCTAGGATCTCACCTCGACTTTCCCCCAAATCAAGTTCTAGAATCCCTACTGTCATGAAATTGAGTGAAGGATAATCGGTTTCAAATCAATTAGACAGTGTTATATTGAGTTTACGTGCTCATGCATTTAGGATCTACAATAACTTTTACTAAGACAATACGTTAAGCACACAGAACACACATGAATGATTTTTACACTCGACCTCAATAAACAATCAAGGGACAGACTCATCATCGGGTAAAGGCCCAGATGACATCTAAACTTAGCATAAAACAACTAAACTAAACAACATGCACATGATAAAAATAGTAAAACTTAAGTAATAACATAAACACATACTAAACATACTAACACATCACCACCAACTTAAAATAGGCATTGCCCAAAATGACCCGTCAGCAATCCCAATGATAGTATATAGCATGATATTGAAGATGGGGGTTTAGAACACGTACCTAGGAGGCGAGAGAATCTCGCCTTTGACTCAAAATAGCAGAGATGGATCTAACTTATTTTTTTCCTTGGGTTGCCTCCCAAGAAGCGCTTGGTATATGGTTGTCAGCCCAACACATTCAGAACGCCCTCAAGCTTGGCCGGATATTGCTTTGTTAGGCTCGATCTTTCAACAACACGCCTTACCAACTTATGTGCGTAGCCACGCACTATAAACAGTTTGGAATCCCATTAAAAGATATGCATCAATACCTGTCGATCTAACATTGCCAAGTGACCTGCATAAGAAATACAAAAACAAAACTACAAAGAAAAAATTATATACACTAAAAAATGCCTAAATTAAAATCAAGTTATTTACTCACAATATCGATAATAACACTCATTTGCCAATCCCCGATAACGGCGCCAAAAACTTGGTGGCTGCAATTTAAGCGTCGCCACTTTCACCACAAGCGTACGTATCAAGTTTTAATATAATGGACCTTTCGTTCGGGTATCGTATCCATAGGGATTGGTTGAGATTACTATCGATACCGCGATTTTCATAACCTAACTTTATCTAGGTGCTAAAAATGTAATTTAATTATTATTACTAATACTAAACTAATATACTAATTAAGTTAACAATACTATAAATACTATATTGAGATTGTTTAGGTGAGTAAATTTCCTAGAGATTAAATTTATTTACTTAAATGCGTTTGATTTCATTTTAGTTAACATTAACGGCGTTCGGCATATCCGACAATCTCAGTTCGTAAACTCCTTCGTCACCTCTCCCGAGTATAAGATGGGAGAATACGTGACTTCATGTCAACGAAGAAGTCCCCCTCAACGTCTTAACGACTCTAGGTCACGTGAGTCTCACCCTAAGGTCATCGATTGCACACTTTCTAACGCCCTCCCGGGTCGTTAGATTGTCATGTTGTGTTTACCCTAGTCCGAATCCGGGGTTACCTCTCCCCAGTGTCTAACCTCATATTCTCAATATATCTAAACTAGCATATAATCATATAAACACGGTAACACAATCAAAATTATAAGGAACAACCATAAACGAAACACAAACTCAAGCAAAACACATTTTTATAAATAATATGTTAATCTCTAAGACAATCCATATTTAGCTCGTGGCCCTAACAGTTTATATAATGTAAAACGATCTAAACATGCTCAAATAATAATCTTAAGATAATAGATGAAGAGAGAAACAAGATAAACTAGCCATAATCCGAAGATTTGTCACTAAGAGCATTCCAAGATCGCTTCTCCTTCATTGCTTTGTGTTCTTCCCCTTAGGATTTTCTTGAGCTCCCCCAAAACACTCTCTAATATCATAAAAACCCTAAGAGGTCTTATTATGGCCGGGGTGGAGCGAAGGAGAGGAGAGGAGAGGGTTTAAATAGGGCTTAAAATATCTAATAAAATATCTAAACTATGCAGAGCTGACCGCCTAGAAGGTGGGATTCACCACCTAGGTGGTAGGTATGTCGATTTAATGTTCACCGCGGCGGTCAAGAAGGCGGTGGACTTGGTGACATCCTGCATTGTCAGCGTCACGGCGGTGGACGTTCAACAAGAATTTGGTGCACTATGCATTTTCACTACCTAGGTGATGGTTTGGACGCGTAGTCGGTGGGCTGTTGTTTTCAGAATCTTACCTCCTTGCTTGTTTTTCCACCGTTCTCCGACTATTTTTTGTCTGAATTGATCGTTTGCGCTCTGATTTCATACTTTTTCACCCATATCCATGTTTTAAAACAAAAATAATAAAAACATATTTCAACTTAACAAAAACGTATTAAACATACTTGAAAACTAACAATTTTGGTTTGGAAATATATAGGTAATTTACACCTATTATTAAGCCCACAATTATTACTTTACAAATGGAATATCGCTCTCTTACCTACCCAAGGGGAGTTATTGAAGATGTGTTGGTGAAGGTAGATAAGTTCATTTTTCTGGTCGATTTTGTTGTGTTGGACATGAAAGAAGACAAAGAAATTCCCATCATTCTTGGGAGGCCTTTTCTCGCAAGCGGGAAAGCATTAATTGATGTGCGTAATGGGAATTTAACCTTAAGGGTCAATGAAAATGAAGTGAAATTCAACATCTTCAACACCATGAAGTTTCCGGAAGAGAGCTCGACTTGTAATCGGGTGTAGGTGGTAGATATGCGTGTTAAAGAGTTCTTTCAAGAGATCATGCACCAAGATCTGTTGGAGTATAGTCTCACAAAATCCCTATCTATGGTGGATTTTGATGAGAAATATTCTACCAAAGCAGCAAGTGTAGTGGACTATGTTATATTTCTCAAAGTTTTACCTAGAGACGTGGTCAGTTCGGTCCAAGTGGAGGTTGGTAGCGGAATATTACATCGATACTTTCACCGCAAGTGTACGGGTTAAGTTTTAGTATAATAGGAAGAGTAAGGGTTGTCGTATCCACATAGATTGGATTAAACTGTCATCAAGTACCGCAATTGTCATAACCTAACTTTATCTAGGCGATTCAAATTTAGATTTTTGTTTTATAAATAATATACTAAACTAATTAACTAATTAAACTAAAATATTATAATACTAATATGACGTTTAAGGGATTATATTGCCTAGGGATTAACTTTGTTTACTTAAACATGTCCGTTTCAATCTAGATTACATTAACGGCATTCAAATCTATTCGACAATCTAGGTATCGAAAACTCACTCATTACCTCTCCCGAATGTAAAGTGAATGAATGTGCAACTTCGCATCAATGCTGAAGTCCCCCTCTATCATCTATACGATACTTGGTCACATGAGTCTCGCCCCAACCTCACAGATTGCACACTTTCTAATACTCTCTCGGGTCATTAGATCGTCGTATTGTGTTTAAACCCTAGTCTGAATTTAGGGTTACCTCTCCGGAGTGTCAAACTCCGATTTCTTAAACCAACCACAATACCATAATAGGCATATAATGATTATAATAAAACGGTAAACACAATCGGATATACATGAACAACCATTAACGAAAAAAATCGATTTAGACTAACAACGTTTCATGAACTCAATCAAATTCCTAGACAATAGATACTTAATTACTCATGATCATAACCCAATATTCAACATTACATAAGAATATTATCATCATACAAGCTACAAAGTTTAAGAACAAAGAGAGAAACAAAGAAATGAAAGCAAATATGTGAAGTAGAGTGTTCTACCTCTGCGAAATCGGTTTCAATCTTGTTTTCTCTTCTTGAATTTGTGATCTCCTCCCTTTGGTATGTCTTGGAGCTCTCAAGAACACTCCCCAAAAATGTTCTCATAGGTGTGGGAGAGAATGAGATATATATAGGATCCAAAATATCTCAAAATATCCTAAAACATCTAGTGTTGGAACGCTGCAGTAGTGGCGAAGTCAGCAGCCTTCTGCTGGATGATCGCTGCAACGGTGGTTTCACCACTGCAGCAGTGGATGTAGGCTCTAAATATTAATCTTTTTGCTCTTTTTCTCCACTGTTTTTCCACCGACTTGCTTGATTATAACCCGTTTTCGTCTCTTTTCATCCCAAATATCTTATTTATGACAAAAACAAATAAAAACGTATTAAAACATATTAAAAAGCTATAAAAATACTTGAAAACTACTAAAACTGGGTTGGGAATACATAGATAAATTACACCTATCAAGTACCCCCAAACTTAGAATTTTGCTAGTCATTGAGCAAAACACTCACACTAAAATAAAAAATACAACTAAATTAACTAATACAAAAACTAAACACGAATAAAAGCACAAACTACCTAAACATAACGACATACGAGTTTTCAATTCAACTATCGACCAAAACATTTTTCCCTCAACAACCCCCAATCATATCGATTTCAGGAGTAAAACGCACCATGTGGTGTTATAGAATTCCAATATTCGATAATGGTAAACGCCATTCTAGATCTTGCTCAAGTGTATGTGCGAAAACTCATCTATATAACTATTCAAAGACCAGATTCGATTATCCACCAACGAAGCTCACGACTTATACCATGAAGGATTAGGATATCCATATACTTGACTGAGTTCCACTCTCCACTAATGTAGGCTTGGAAGTTCAAAAAGATTAATAGGACTTGGTTTGGTTTGGCACATTTGGACAAGGGTATATCGGTAATATAAAATAGGTTAATGTTATGAACTTAATGATACCCAAGTCACAACGCTTGGCATACAATCACTCTCGAACCCCCATAGATTAATTCGAAACAACCCTGAACATACATTTAAGAACTTCGTACTCACTCGTCAAAAGAAACAAAAATTTAACTGTATTTACATATGGTTTTTTTTTTCAACAACAACCACACTCCCAAACTTATTCAATTATTACAAATTCATGGGTGTGGTTAAAACTAAAGAACAATGACGAGTACTCAAATATTGAACCAATGAAAAGTTTGCTCAAAACCCAACCGCTCACTTCAAGTAGCATAAATAAATGCTAACTTGATTTCACTCAAATTGTGCCTTCGATTTAGCGATATAGGTTTGGAAAAAGTTCAATTAGCCAGGGTATTTGTTACGTGTTCAGAATTGAAATGGCTAATTGGCTTCAACAGGGTAACGAGGGATAAACATTTTACAAGGTAAGCTTCAAAGGCTCAAGCGACAAAATGAATGCCTAAATCACGTCTCATGAACTACCTCGCCTAGGATTTCGCCTCAAGTTTCCCCAAATCAAGTTCTAGAATTCCTTAAATCGTCATGAATTTGGCTAATGGATAATTGGCCTCAAATCAATTGAATAGCTATACATTGAGTTTACGTGCTTGTGCAAATTAGGATCCACAATAACTTTTACCAAAACAACATGCCAAGCACACAGAACACACATGAATGGGTATTACCCTTTGACCTCGAGAAACAACCAAGGGATAATATCGTCATCGGGTAATGGCCCAGACGAATTCAAAAACTCAATACATGCATAACAACAACAACAACAACAACATAAACACATTTACACTAACCTAACAAACATGCAAACATTAAACTAAGCAACATTTAAACTTAAACTACATTACTAACAAAAAGAACACATACTAACATACTACACATCACCCTGAAACTTAAAACGGGCAGTGTCCATAACGTCCCAATCATCGTTCTCAACAATAGAAATAAAGCATACCGACGAAGGTGGTTTAAAACACGTACCTAGGAGACGAGACAATTTTGCCTCCGAATGAAGTCAGCGGTGATGGACCTAATTTATTCTAAAAACTTGGGTTGCCTCCCAAGAAGCGCTTGGTTTATTGTCCTCGGCTTGACATTGAAAAGGGATCGTCAAAGAGCAGCTTCCGCCCATAATATATGTCATACAACACAACGTATAGGTCTTGGTTTTGAATGCCCTCAAGATTGGCGAGATTTGGCTCCAAATGGCACGTGCTATCAACTTGATTCGGTTCCGGATTATGTGCTTGGTTGGCCGAAATGAACATTACCAAAGGCGGCGAAGGACAAGTGAGCCACATCAAATCCTCGTAGATGTAATTGTCTTGGATTAGTGGTGGCATCACAATGTGGATCTCCAATAGTGAAGAATCACAATCGTCGATCCATGCTTGGGTTTCTGTCTCATTTGAATAATCATCATTGAACTCACCCAAGATCCTTCCGCTTGTATCCGGCTCCTCCCGGTGGCTTTCACAAATAAATATGTCTTTGTTCATGTCTCAGTACCACCATTTCGGACTCGGCCTCAATGAAGCAAAGAAGAGGACCGATTTGAGTATCAAGAGACTTGACGGTCTCATCAATTTCAACGCATGTTGTTTTAATAGTGTCAAGA
Organism: Eucommia ulmoides; assembly: GCA_016647705.1. Taxonomy (NCBI): domain Eukaryota; kingdom Viridiplantae; phylum Streptophyta; class Magnoliopsida; order Garryales; family Eucommiaceae; genus Eucommia; species Eucommia ulmoides. The sequence goes on along the minus strand of CM028332.1, from coordinate 37,567,090 downwards.
CGAACCTCTTGCTCATTAAGCTGATCATTCATTTCCCTCCAAAAACGCATGGCTCACCCCCATAAATTCAGTGAACATTTCTTCTAGGGAGGGAGAAGACTCAACATATTGGTCCGAGGTGTCAATCCATGGCTTCGAATGGTGAAACTATCCCCCAAACTTTGGTAGCTTGTTGAATAATTCCAACAGTGAAAATCAAACTCCACCATGTCTTCAAACAACCAATAGGCTTCATCCACAGTTAGTTAGTTGAAAGAGGTAGTAATGTTTCCTTTTTCCACCCATGTTCTAGTTGCGGCTAATAACCCATTGAGAAAGTTCAGTAATTGACACTCTCTCAGGAAACGATAATTAGGGAACCAGAATAACAACTCCTTGCATTGATTCTAAGCACAATAAAATAGCTTGCAATCTCGTTGAAAGAAATGCAAAAGCAATTGTTGATCTAACATCTTCAAGTACCTTGCAAAAGAAACAAAACTACAAAGAAAAAAAAATTATAAATACAATAAATGCCTAAATTAAAATTAAGTTACTTGCTCACAATATCAACAACAATCCAAAAATCAATCCACGGCAACGGCACCAAAAACTTGGTAGCGGAATATTACGTCGCTACTTTCACCGCAAGTGTACAGGTTAAGTTTTAGTATAATGGGAAGAGTAAGGGTTGTCGTATCTACAGAGATTGGATTAAACTATCATCAAGTACCGCAATTGTCATAACCTAACTTTATCTAGGCGATTCAAATTTAGATTTTTGTTTTATAAATAATATACTAAACTAATTAACTAACTAAACAAAAATATTATAATACTAATATGACGTTTAAGGGATTATATTGCCTAGGGATTAACTTTGTTCACTTAAACGTGTTCGTTTCAATCTAGTTTACATTAACGGCATTCAAATCTATTCAATAATCTAGGTATCCAAAACTCACTCACTAATTCTCCCGAGTGTAAAGTGAATGAATATGCGACTCTGCGTCAACGCCGAAGTCCCTCTCTAGCGTCTATATGACACTTGGTTATATGAGTCTCACCCCAACCTCACGAATTGCATACTTTCTAATACCCTCTCGGGTCATTAGATCGTAGCGTTGTGTTTAAACCCTAATCCGAATTCGGGGTTACCTCTCCCGAGTATTAAACCCCGATTTCTCAAACCAACTACAATACCATAACAAACATATAATGATTGTAATAAAACGGTAAACCCAATCGGATATACATGAACGACCAGTAACGAAACATCAACATAGATAAACAACGTTTTCATGAACTCAATCAAATTCCTAGACAATATATACTTAATTACTCATGATCACAACCCAATATTCAATATTACATAAGAATAATATTATCATACAAGATATAAAGTTTAAGAACAAAGAGATAAACAAGGAAATGAAAGAAAATCTGTGAAGTAGAGTGTTCTACTTCTACAAAATTGGTTTCGATCTTGTTTCCTCTTCTTAAATTTGTGATCTCCTCCCTTTGGTATGTCTTGGAGCTCTCAAGAACACTCTCCAAAAATGTCCTCATAGGTGTAGGAGAGGAGGAGAAATATATATAGGATCCAAAATATCTCAAAATATCTGAAAATATCCTAAAAGATCTGGTGTCAGACCGCTACAGTGGTGGTTTTACCACTACAGCGATGAGAAAGTTAGCAACCTTCTACCGGATAACCACTGCTGCAGTGGAGAATTCAACAACTCTCTACATTTTGACCGTTGCAGCTGTAGTTTCACTGCTGCAGCGGTGGAAATGCAGTAACTCTCTGCATTTTGACCGCTATAGCGATGGATGCAAGCTCTGAATATTGATATTTTCAATCTTTTTCTCCACCGTTCTTCCACCGACTTGCTCGATTATAACCTGTTTTCGTCCATTTTCATCGCAAACACTTGATTTATAACAAAACAAATCAAAATTTATTAAAACATATTAAAAAGCTATAAAACAAATACTCGAAAACAACTGTACGACGAGCGTTTGTTACACGCTCGCGTATTGACTACTCGCAAGTGTACGAGGTCAAAGTTTTAGTATAATGTGATCTTTTAAGATCGGGTATCGTATCCATAGGGATTGGTTATCGTTATTATCGAGTACCGTGTTTATCATGACCTAACTTTATCTAGGCGAAAATGAATGTACAAAAGTTATATTAAACTAAACCAATTAACTAAATTATCTACACTAATATAATGAGATGTTTTAGGGGAAATAGTTGTCTCTGGATTAACTTAGTTTACAAATACGTGTTCGATCTCTTTTGACTTACGTTTACGGTGTTCGACGTATTTGAGAATCTCCATTCATAAACTCCCCCACCACCTCTCCCAAGTGTAAGACGAAGGAATAAGTGACTTCGTGTCAAAGAAGAAGTCCCTCTAAATGTCTTAATGACCCTAGGTCACGTGAGTCTCACCTCAACATCGTTGATTGCACACAATTAAACTCCTTCCCAGGTTATTGGATCATCACGTTGTGTTTACCCTATCGACAATCTTAGTTCGTAAACTCCCCTGCCACCTCTCTCAAGTATACGACGGGGGAATATTCAACTTTGGGTCAACAAAAAAGTCCTCATGAATGTCTGAATGAGCCTAGGTCACATGAGTCTTGCCCCAATGTCATCGATTCCCCAATATCTAACTCCCTCTCGGGTTATTGGATCGTTGTGTTGTTTACCCTAGTCTGAATTCGAGGTTACCTCTTCTGAGTGTCAAACCCCGAATTCTTGATATATCTATCTAAGCATAATAAACAAACAATACTACAAACATAATCAAACTTCAAAGAACAAACATAAATGAAACACCAAAATCATACGAATCACATATTTATAAATATATTGTTATTCCCTAAACAATCCACGTTTAACTAATAGCCATAACCGTATTTACAATAAAGCACGAGCTAAACATGCCCACAAATTCCTAAGTTAAAGAAATAAAGGAAGAAATTGAAGAACTTAGCCTAGTCCAAAGATTTATTGCTAAGAACATTCAACGATCACTTTGCCGTCTTCTTCCCCTTCGGGATGTGAGCTCTCCCTTTAAAACTCTTCAATCCACCCCTAGATATGATCTAAAGGTGGTAGCATGCAAAAGAGACTGAAAATGAGAGAGGAGAGAGAGGATTATATAGGTTAAATATCTCAAAAATATGCTAAAAATATCTAAATTGTGTAGAGGTCACCGCCGTAGAGGTGGAGTATATCGGTTAAGTGATCGCTGCAGTAGTAGAGACAGCGGTGGAATTAGTGACCATCCTGCAATTTTACTGTCGTGGCGGGTGGATCTCACCGCTGCGGTGGTGGATGTCCAGCAAGAATTGGCCCTCTCTACATTTTTACTGCCGTGGCAGAGGTTTGATGCTACGGCGGTGGGCTTCTTTTTAGAATCTTGGCTCTGTGCTTGTTTTCCACCGTTCTTTGACAACTCTTGGTTTGATCTGATCGTTTATTCTTCGTTTTCGTACCATTTTACCCCACACACCTAATTTATATAAAAAGAATAAAAACTAATTAAAACGTAATAAAATATTATAAAAAATACTCTAAAACTTAACAAAATCGATTTGGAAATATATAGGTAGATCACACCTATCAAATACCCCAAAATTTGGAATTTTCCCAGTTCTCACACTAAAATGAAAATTACAACTAAATTAAATAAGAAACAATCTAAACATGATAATATGCGAGTTTTAAATTCTTCTAACAGCCAAGTCATTTGCCCCTCAACAACCACCAGTTATATCGAGTTCAGGCGGTAAAACACATCATGTGATGTTCTAGAATTTTAGCATGCAATAATGGTGAACGCAATTCTAGATCCTATTAACGTGTTAGTGTGAGACTCAATAATATAACTATACAACACCTAGATTAGATTATCCACCAACGAAACTCATGAGTTAGACCGTATAGGACTAGGATTTCCATATGCCTGTTTGGGGTCCACTCTCCACTAATGTAGGTTTAGAAGTTCAGAAAGATCAAAAGGACTTGGTTTGGTTTTGGTATATTTGGTCAAGAGTATTTCGGAATAGAAAATGGGTTAACGTTGTTAACTTAACGTTACCCAAGGTTCAACGCTTGGCACATTCACTCTCGAACCCCCATAGAAAAATTGAAAACAATTCCGAACAATCATTTTAGACCAACGTACTCACTTGTCAAAAGAAACGTAAACAATTTTTTGTTTTGTACAAACACGCCCCCCAAACTTATTCGATGAGTATGATTTCACGGGTGTGGTTAAAACGAAAGAAAAATGACAAGTGAGTACTCGAATACCGAACCAATCCAAAGTTTGCCTTAAACCCAACTACTCACATCAAGTAGCATTTACAGCTGCGAACTTGATTGATTCAAATGTGCCTTTAAATTCAGTGATATAGGTTTGGAAAAAGATCAACTGGCCAGGATATTTGTTCACATATTCATAATTGAAATGTCATTTAGGCTTCGACAGGGTAACGAGGGATAACCATATAATAGGGTAGGCTTAAAAAGGCTCAAGCAAAAGAAAAAAAATGCCTAAATCACGTCCCCTGAACTACCTTGCCTAGGATTTTGCCTCAAGTTTTCCCCCAATCATGTTCTAGAATCCTTAAATTGTCATGAGTTTGACTAATCGATAGTCGTCCTCAAATCAATTGAATAACTATACATTGAGTCTATGTAATCGTGCAAATTAGGATCTACAATAATATTCACCAAAATACATTGTCAAGCACACAGAACACACAATCATGGGTATTATCCTTGACCTCGAAAACAACTAGGGGGTAATATCATCATCGGGTAACGGCCCAGGTGAATGCAAAACTCAGCATGTAACAATAAATACAAAAAAACACATACTAACCTAAACAAACATGCACACAAGAAAATAACAAAACATTTAACATAATATACCACACATCACCTCCAAACTTAAGACGGATAGTGTCCTCAGCGACCCAATCATCATTCTCAACATATGAAATTAAAGTATGCTGACGAATGGGGTTTAGAACATGTACCTGGGAGGCGAGAGAATCTCACTTCCGAATGAATTCTACTGTGACGGATTTAATTTATTTTTGACTTTGGGTTACCTCCCAAGAAGCGCGTGGTTCAATGTCCTCGGCCCGACATTCTCAAAATGCCCTCAACCATGGCAAGATATTGCATGGGATGGCTCGATCTTTCAACGACACGCCTCACCAGCTTATGTGTGTGGCGCCAGCACTATAAATGGCTTGGAATCCCGTTGAAATGAATGCATCAACACCTAGCAATCTAACATATCCAAGTACCCTGCATAAGAAATAAAAACAAAACTACAAAACAAAAATTATGTACAAAAGAAATGCCTAAAGTAAAATCAGGTCATTTACTCACAATATCGACAATAACTCAATCCAATCCCCAACAAGGGTGCCAAAAACTTATACGACGAGCGTTTGTTACACGCTCGCGTATTGACTACTCGCAAGTGTACGGGGTCAAAGTTTTAATATAATGTGATCTTGTAAAATAGGGTATTGTATCCACAGGAATTGGTTATCGTTATTATCGAGTACGGTGTTTATCATAACCTAACTTTATCTAGACAAAAAAGAATGTATAAAATTTATATTAACCTAAACTAATTAACTAAATTATCTATACTAATATAATGAAATGTTTTAGGGGAAAAATTTTTTTAGGGATTAACTTGGTTTACAAATACGTGTTCGATCTCGTTTGACTTACGTTTACGGTGTTCGACCTATTTAATAAACTCAGTTTGTAAACTCTCCCGACATCTCTCTTGAGTGTAAGACGAGGGAATACACGACTTAATGTCAACGAAGAAGTCCCCCTCAACATCTTAACGATCCTAGGTCACGTGAGTCTCGCCCCAACGTCATTGATTGCACACAATCTAACTCTTTCCCGAGTTATTGGATTGTCGCGTTCTATTTATCCTAATGACAATCTCAGTTCGTAAACTCCCCCGCTACCTCTCCTTAGTGTAAGACGGGAGAATACGCGATTTCATGTCAACAAATAAGTCTCTCTCTCAACATCTTAACAATCCTAGGTCACGTGAGTCTTACCCCAACGTCATCGATTGCCCACAATCCAACTCCCTTTCGGATTATTGGATCGTCGTGTTATTTACCATAGCCTGAATCCAGGGTTACCTCTTCCAAGTGTCAAACCCCGAATTCTCGATATATCTATCTAAGCATAATGAATAAACAATATGGAAAACACAATCAAACTTTGAAGAACAAACATAAACGAAACACCAAAATCTTACGAATCACATATTTATAAATATATTGTTAATTCTTAAACAATCCACGTTTAACTAATGGCCATAACCGTATTTATAATAAAGCATGAGCTAAACATGCTCACAAATTCCTAAGTTAAAGAAATAAAGGAAGAAATGGAAGAACTTAGCCTAGTCCAAAAATTTGTCACTAAGAACGTTCAACGATCACATCGCCATCTTCTTCTCCTTCGGGATGTGAACTCTCCCTCTAAAACTCTTCAATCCACCCCTAGATATGTTCTAAAGGCGGTAGCATGCAAGAGAGACTGAAAATGAGAGAGAAGAGGGTATTATATAGGCTAAATATCTCAAAAATATACTAAAAAAAATCTAAATTGTGCGGAGGTCACCGTCGCGGTGGTGGAGTATGTCGGTTAAGTGATTGCCGCAGCGACGGAGACAGTGGTGGAATTGGTGACCATCCTGTAGTTTCACCGCTACGGCGGTAGATCTCACCGCTGCAGCGGAGGATGTCCAGCAATAATTAGCCCTCTCGATATTTTTATCGCTGCGGCAGAGGTCTAACATCGCACCGGTGGGCTTCTTTTCAGAATCTTGCCTCCGTGCTTGTTTTTCCACCGTTCTTCAACCTTTCTTGGTTCGATCTGATCGTTTATGCTCCGTTTTCATACCTTTTCACCCCCACATGCCTGATTTATACAAAATGAATAAAAACTAATTAAAATGTAATAAAATACTTATAAAAAATACTCTAAAACTTAACAAAATCGGTTTGGAAGTATATAGGTAGATCACACCTATCAAATACCCCAAAATTTGGAATTTTGCTAGTTCTCAAGCAAAACACTCACACTAAAATGAAAAACACAACTAAATTAAATAACAAACAACCTAAAAACAATCTAAATATGACAATATGCGAGTTTTAAATTCTTCTAACGGTTAAGTCATTTTCCCATCAACAACCGCCAGTCATATCGAGTTTAGGCGGTAAAACACATCATGTGATGTTCTAGAATTTTGACATGCAATAATGGTGAACGCCATTCTAGATCCTGTTAACGTGTTAGTGCGAGACTCAATAATATAACTATATAACGACCGGATTGGATTATCCACCAATGAAACTCATGAGTTAGATCGTATAGGACTAGGATTTTCATATGCCTATTTGGGGTCCACTCTCCACTAATGTAGGTTTGGAAGTTGATAAAGATCAAAAGGACTTGGTTTGGTTTTGTTATATTTGGCCAAGGGTATTTCGGAATAGAAAACGGGTTAACGTTGTTAACTTAACGTTACCCAAGGCTCAACGCTCGGCACATTCACTCTCGAACCCCCATAGAAAAATTGAAAACAATTCCGAACAATCATTTTAGACCGATGTACTCACTTGTCAAAAGAAATGTAAATATTTTTTTATTATTATTTTATTTTAATTTTTTGACGAACCACACCCCCAAACTTATTCGATTAGTATGGTTTCACGGGTGTGGTTAAAACGAAAGAAAAATGACAAGTGAGTACTCGAATACCGAACCAATTCGAAGTTCTCCTTAAACCCAACTGCTCACATGAAGTAGCATTTACAACTGCTAACTCGATTCACTCAAATGTGCCTTTAAATTCAGCGATATAGGTTTGGAAAAAGATCAACTGGCCAGGGTATTTGTTCATGTATTCATAATTGAAATGTCATTTAGGCTTCGACAGGGTAACGAGGGATAAACACATAACAAGGTAGGCTTAAAAAAAGGCTCAAGCGAGAAAAAGAATACCTAAATCATGTCCCCTGAACTACCTTGTCTCGGATTTCACCTCAAGATTTCCCTCAATCAAGTTCTAGAATCCTTAAATTGTCATGAGTTTGGCTAATTGATAGTCGTTCTCAAATCAATTGAATAATTATACATTGAGTCTATGTGCTCCTGCAAATTAGGATCTACAATAAATGTTGCCAAAACGCATTGTCAAGCACACAAAACACACATGCATGGATATTATCTTTAACCTCAAAAACAACCAGGGGTAATATCATCATCGGGTAATGGCTCAGATGAACACAAAACTCAACATGCAACAACAAATACAAACAAACACATACTAACCTAAACAAACATGCACACAAGAAAATAATAAAACATTTAACATACTATACTACACACCACTTCCAAACTTAAAACGGATAGTGTCATCAGCGACCCAATCATCATTCTCAACATATGAAATTAAAGCATGCTGACGAAGGGAGTTTAGAACACGTACCTGGGAGGCGAGAGAATCTCGCCTCTGAATGAATTCAGCTGTGACAGATTTAATTTATTTTTAACCTTAGGTTGTCTCCCAAGAAGCGCGTGGTTAAATTTCCTCGACCAGACATTCTAAGAATGGCCTCAAGCTTAACGAGATATTGCACTGGATGGATCGATCTTTCAAAGACATGCCTCAACGGCTTATGTGCGTGGTGCCAGCTGATAGGTGTAAATTATGTATCTATTTCCAATCCGAACGTTGTTAGTTTTCGAGTATGTTTAGTATGTTTTAATATATTTTGATGTGTTTTTATTCTTTTTGTACTAAATCTGGTGTTTGAGGTGAAACGGTATGAAATCGGAGCGCAAATTATCAATTCGGACCAAAAATAGTCGGAAAACGGTGGAAAAAACCAACAAGGAGACAATATTTTAAAATAAGCCCATCGCCGCGACGGTGAAAATGCAGAGAAGGGCTATTAATGCTGTAACTCACCACATAGGCAGTGTGATTTACCGCCTAGGCGGTGAAACTGTAGGATGTCCCTGTAATCCACTGCCTTCTCCATTGCCACGGAGAACATTAAATCGACATACCCACCACCTAGGCGATCACCTCTACACAGATTAGATATTTATTTTAGATATTTTCCCTATAAAACTCATTCCTCTCCTCACCTCTGGCCATCAGAGCTCTATAGGACTATATGTAATTTAGAGAGAGGTTTTGGGAGTGCTCATTCAAATCCTAAGAAGAATATCACATTACCAAGAAGGGGGAGCGATCTCGAAATATTTTTAGCGATAAATCTTCGGACTAGGCAAAGTTTCTCTTGTTCCTTATTTTATTTATTAACTTAGGATTGTTGTTTGAGCATGTTTAGCTTAGTTTTCATTATATAACCGGCTATGGCCATGAGCTAAATGGGTTTGTGTCTAGGGATTAATATATTTATGAAAATGTTGTTTTGTTGAGTTTGTGTTTCATTTGCAGTTGTTCTTCGTTATTTTGATTGTGCTTATTGTATTGTTATGCTTATTATACTTAGATTGATATATCGAGAATACGGGGTTTGACACTTAAGAGAGGTAACCTCGGATTCGGACTAAAGTAAACATAACACCAATCGATGACATTGGGGCAAAACTCACATGACCTGGGGTCGTTAAGACATTGAGGGGGACTTCTTCGTTGACTCAAAGTCATGTATTCCCCCATCTTACACTCGAGAAAGGTGGCGGTGGAGTTTTAGAACTGAGATTGTCAATAGGGTAAACACAACGTGACGATCCAATGACCTGATTGGGAGTTGAATTGTATACAATCAATGATGTTGGGGAAAGACTCACATGACCTAGGGTCATTAAGACATTGAGGGGTACTTCTTCGTTGACACGAAATCCCATATTCCCTCGTCTTATACTCAGGAAAGGTGGCAGAAAAGTTTACGAACTGAGATTATCGGATAAGTCAAACGCCGTTAACGCAAACTAAAACGAGACCAAACACGTTTTTGTAAACAAAAGTTAATCCCTAGGCAATACTTTCCCTAAACATCTCATAATAGTATTAATATAGTTAATTTAATTAGATTAATTAACTTAGTATTAGTATTATTAATTTTAAACGTATTTATTTTTTCCTAGGTAAAGTTAGGTCATGACAAACGCGATACTCAATAATAATCAAAATCAATCTCTGTGGACACGATAACCCTAACTCTCCCGATCTATACTAAAACTTGACCTCGTATACTTGTGAGTAAAAGTAGCAACGTATTCACGCGGGACCAAGTTTTTGGTGCCGTTATCGGGGATTGTGTTTTTGGTTATTATTGATATTGTGTGTAAGTGATCGAATTTTACTTTAGGCATTTCTTTTGTTTATAATTTTTCATTTGTAGTTTTTGTTTTTGTTTTTCCGTAGGGTGCTTGAAGATGGTAGATCAACAGGTACTCTTGTAGTTCTTTCAACGAGATTTTGAGCCAGTTTACTATGCTTGGGATCGATACAAGGATTTGCTACTCTGCTTTCCGAACCATCATTTCCCAATGGAGAGTCAACTTCTCAATTTCCTCAACGGGTTACAAGCTGCAACCAGAATATGGGTGGAAGGAGGAAATAATACCCCCTCTCTCTACGACTTAACTGGGGACGAATTCATTTGGTCATTGGAGGAAATGGCGTCCTTTGATTTTCAGAGTTGGAATTATTCACCAAGACACCAAAACTTGCAGGATTTTTTTAACACCGCGGTGCTATGGATTGACATTCCGGATCATGACGAGGAGTCTTCCCCCAATTTGGAAAAAATACTCGCAACTGTTACAGGGGAGACTCAGAGATTGTTGAGAGAAATGCATGATCGGGTCAACGAACATGAGGATCGTCTTAATCATATCAAGACAGTCTGCACTGACATCGATGACACCATAACGTCTTTGTAGATGCAAATCGGTCATCTTCTTTGCTTTGTTGAGTCCGAGATAGGAGCGGTGGCACTGAGAGGCGAACAAGTCGAATCCGATTGTGAAAGCCACCGGGAGGAACCGAAAAGGAGCAGAAGGAACTTAGGAGTGTTCAACTATGTTTATCCGAATGAGACGGGAACCCAAGCATGGATCAACGATGGTGATTCGTCCCCATTGGAAATCTAAATTGTGATGCCACCATCGATTCCAGACAATCACATTTATGAAGATCCGATATAGCTAACATATCCTTCACGGCCGATAGCAACATTCTTCCATGCCTACCAAGTATATGAACCGATGAGGCGTGCTGTTGAAAGCCCGAGCCGAATATTAAATCTCACCAAGCTTGAGGGTATTAACAATCAAAACCCATATGTGGTGTTGTACAACACTTACTATAGGCGAAAGCCACTATTTGACGAGCACTTCGACGTGTCAAGCTGACGACCATAAACCAAGCACCTCTTGGGAGGCAACCCAAGGAAAAATAAATTAGATCTGTCACAGTCAATTTGATTCGGAAGAGAGACGGGTACGTGTTCTAAACCCCTATCTTCATTATCATGCTATAAATTGTCATTGGCATTGCTAATAGGGTTGTTGCGATCATTGCCTGTTTGAATCGAGTGTGATGTGTAGTATATTTTATTGTTTTTACGTGTGCATGTTTGTTTAGGATTAGTTTGTTTAGTTTAGATGTTGTGAATGTGCTGAGTTTTGACATCATCTGGGCCATTACCCGATGATGAGTCTGTCCCCTGGTTGTTTATTGAGGTCGAGCATAAAACTCCTACATGTTGTTCTGTGTGCTTAACGTTATGTTTTAGTAATAGTTATTATACATCCTACTTGCACAAGCACGTAAACTCATTATATAACCATCTAATTGATTTGAAAACAATGATATATCACCTAAATTCATGACATTAGGGTTTCTAGAACTTGATTTGGAGGAAATTCGAGGCGAAATCCTAGGCGAGGTTATTTGGAAGATATGATTTAGGCATTCATTTTCTCGCTTGAGCCATTTTAAGCCAACCTTGTTAAATCATTACCTCTCGTTACCCTGTCAAAGCCTAAATGCCATTTCAATTCTGAACACTTAACAAATACCATTTGACCGATAAAACTTCTTTCCAAAACAACATCGCTAAACTGAAGGCACAATCTGAGAGAATCAAATTAGCATTCATTATGCTTCTTGATGTGATCGTTGGGTTTTGGGCGAACTTTTGATTGGTTCGGTATTCGAGTACTCACTTGTCGTTTTTGTTCATTTTTCACACACCCCTTAAATTTTAACAATCGAATAAGTTTGGGGGGGTGTTTCGTTGAAATAAATAAATAAATAAAATAAAGAAAAAAGAATCAAGTGTACATACGGTTTATTTTATGTTTCTTTTTTACAAGTGAGTACGTCGTTCTTAACATATGTTCAGGGTTGCTTCCCAATTTAACTATGGGGTTTCGAGTGTGAGAGTGTCAAGTATGTGCCTTGGGTAACGTCAAGTTAACGACATTAACCCGTTTTCTCTTTCAAAATTACCCTTAGCCATTTGTCCTAAACTGAACCAAGGCCTATTGAATTTTTTGAACTTTCGAGCCTACATTAGTGGAGAATAGATCCCGGGTCAAGCCTCTGGATTCCCTATACCTTTGATTGATTTTTTTTTTGTCATGCGCTTATATGGTGGATAATCCAATCCGATTAACGGACAATTATATATTTGAGTTTTAAACACACACACACTTAACTAGAATCTATAACGGAATTTAATATTATAAATGTTAAAATTCTAGAACACTACATAGTGTGTTTTTATACCTGAACTCGATAGAAGTGGGGCCGATGAGGGATAATTCGTTTGGCCGGTAGATGATACTCAAAACTTGCACGTATTTGTTTTTCGTGTTTTTCATTTTTAGTTTTTAGTTGTTATATTTTCTTTTATTGCCTGGGTATTTTTTCTCGAGGAATAGTAAAATTCTGAGTTTGGGGCTATTTGATAGGTGTAAATTACCTATCTATTTTCAATCCGAACATTGTTAATTTTCGAGTATGTTTAGTACATTTTAATATATTTTGATGTGTTTTTATTCTTTTTTTACTAAATCAGATGTTTGAGGTGAAATGATATGAAATCGGAGCGCAAACGATCAATTCAGACCAAAAACGGTCGGAGAACGGTGGAAAAATAAGCATGGAGGCAATATTCTGAAAGAAGCCCACCGCCACGGCGGTGAAAATGCAGAAAAGGGCTATTGATGCTTGAGATTCACCTCTTAGGCGGTGAAACTGCAAGATGTCCCTGAAATCCACTGCCTTCTCCAACGCCTTGGTGAACATTAAACCGACATACCCACCGCCTAGGCAGTCACCTCTGCACATATTAGATATTTATTTTAGATACTTTCCCTATAAATACCCCTTCCTCTCCTCACCTCCAGCCATTAGAGCTCTATAGGGCTATATATATTTTAGAGAGAGGTTTTGGGTGTGCTCATTCAAATCCTAAGGAGAAGATCAGGTTGCCAAGAAGGGGGAGCGATCTCGAAACGTTTTTAGCAATAAATTTTCGGGACTATGCTATGTTTCTCTTGTTCCTTCTTTTATTTCTTAACTTAGGATTGTTGTTTGAGTATGTTTAGCTTAGTTTTCATTGTATAACCGGCTATGGCTATGAGCTAAACGGGATTTTGTCTAGGGATTAATATATTTATGAAAATGTTGTTTTGTTGAGTTTGTGTTTTGTTTGCGGTTATACTTCATTATTTTGATTGTGTTTATTTTATTAATATGTTTATTATGCTTAGATTGATATATCGAGAATACAGGGTTTGACACTTGGGAGTGGTAACCTCGAATTTGGACTAAAATAAACATAACGTCAATCGATGATGTTAGGGCAAGACTCACGTGACCTAGGGTCATTAAGACATTGAGGGGGACTTCTTCGTTGACTCAAAGTCATGTATTATCCCGTCTTATACTCGGGAGAGGTGGCAGTGGAGTTTTAGAACTGAGATTGTCGATAGGGTAAACACAACGTGACGATCCAATAACCCGATCGGGAGTTAGATTGTGTGCAATCAATGACGTTAGGGTGAGACTCACGTAACCTAGGGCCATTAATATGTTGATGGGGACTTATTCATTGACACAAAGTCGCGTATTCCCTCATCTTGCACTCGGAAGAGGTGGCGGGGGAGTTTACAAATTGAGATTGTCGGATAAGTCGAATGCCGGTAACGCAAACTAAAACGAGACCAAACACATTTTTGTAAACAAAAATTAATCCCTAGGCAATACTTTCCCTAAAAATATCATAATAGTATTAGTATAGTTAATTTAATTAGATTAATTAACTTAGTTTTAGTATTATTAATTTTAAATACATTTATTTTCGCCTAGATAAACTTAGGTCATGACAAACGCGGTACTCAATAATAGTCAAAACTAATCCCTGTAGACACGATAACCCTAACTCTCCCGATCTATACTAAAACTTGACCTCGTATACTTGAGAGAAAAAGTAGCGGCGTATTCACACGCTACTACCAGAACTATAAATGGCTCAAAATTCTATTCAAATGAATGCATCAATACCTGGCGATCTACCATCTCCAAGTACCCTGCATAAGAAATAAAAATAAAACCACAAAACAAAAATTATATACAAAAGAAATACCTAAAGTAAAATCTAGTCATTTACTCACAATATCGATAATAACTCAATCCAATCCCCGGCAACGGTGCCAAAAACTTATACGACGAGCATTTGTTATACGCTCGCGTATTGACTACTCACAAGTGTATGAGGTCAAAGTTTTAGTATAATGTGATTTTTTAAGATCGGGTATCGTATCCACAGGGATTGGTTGTCATTATTATCGAGTACCGTGCTTATCATGACCTAACTTTATCTAGACAAAAAAGAATGTATAAAATTTATATTAAAATAAACTAATTAACTAAATTATTTATACTAATATAATGAGATGTTTTAGGGGAAAAAATTGTTTAGGGATTAACTTGGTTTACAAATACGTGTTCGATCTCGTTTGTTTTACGTTTACGGTATTCAACCTATTTGACAATCTCAGTTCGTAAACTCTCCCGCCACCTCTCCCGATTGTAAGATGAGGGAATATACGAATTTGTATCAACAAAGAAGTCCCTCTCAACATTTTAACAACCCTAGGTCACGTGAGT
This sequence comes from Eucommia ulmoides, assembly GCA_016647705.1. NCBI lineage: Eukaryota > Viridiplantae > Streptophyta > Magnoliopsida > Garryales > Eucommiaceae > Eucommia > Eucommia ulmoides. The sequence continues at coordinate 37,551,857 of CM028332.1, read as the reverse complement.
CTCGCCCCAACATCATTGATTGCACACAATCCAACTCATTCCCGGGTTATTGGATTGTCGCGTTGTGTTTGCCCTATCGATAATCTTAGTTCGTAAATTTCCCCGCCACTTCTCCCGAATGTAAGATAGGGGAATACGCAAATTCGTGTCAACAAAGAAGTCCCTCTCAATGCCTTAACGATCCTAGGTCATGTTAGTCTTACCTTAACGTCATCGATTGCCCACAATCCAACTCCCTTTCAGGTTATTGGATCGTCGCGTTGTTTACCCTAGTCTGAATCCAGGGTTACCTCTTCCGAGTGTCGAACCCCTAATTCTCAATATATCTATTTAAGCATAATAAACAAACAATATGACAAACACAGTCAAACTTCGAAGAACAAACATAAACGAAACACCGAAATCATACGAATCACATATTTATAAATATAATGTTAATCCCTAAACATTCCACGTTTAACTAATTGCCATAATCGTATTTACAATAAAGCACAAGCTAAACATGCTCACAAAAGGAAGAAATCGAAGAACTTTGTCTAGTCCGAAGATTTATCGCTAAGAACGTTCAACGATCGCTTCGCCATCTTTTTCTCCTTTGGGATGTGAGCTCTCCCTCTAAAACTCCTCAATCCACCCCTATATGTGTCCTAACGGTGGTATCATGCAAGAGAGACCGAAAATAAGATAAGAGAGGGGATTATATAGGCTAAATATCTAAAAAATATCTAAATTGTACAGAGGTCACCGCTGTGGCGGTGGAGTATGTCGATTAAGTAATCGCCGCAGCGGTGGAGACAGTGGTAGAATTGGTGACCATCCTTCAGTTTTACCACCGCGGTGGTAGATCTCACTCCTGTAGCAGTAGATGTCTAGCAAGAATTGGCCCTCGCTGCATTTTCACCGCCGCGATGGTGGGTTTCTTTTCAAAATCTTGCCTCCGTGCTTATTTTTTTCACCGTTCTTCGACCATTCTTTGTTCAATCTAATTGTTTATGCTCCATTTTCAAACATTTTCACCCTACACACCTGATTTATACAAAAAGAATAAAAATTAATTAACACGTAATAAATACTTATAAGAAAATACTCTAAAACTTAAAAAAAATTGGTTTCGAAATATATAGATAGATCACACATATCAACTACCAAAACTGATTTGGAAATAAATAGATAAATTACACCTATCAGAGGCTCTCGAGGAAGATGAGAGTTCGGCCAACTCCTCAAATCCACATCACAGTGGGTTGATTCTCAAGAAATCACCAAAGCACCTTTAGTATGCCTTTTCAGGGGAGAGCTCTACTAATCGATGATCATTTCATTGTCGTTGAGTCAAGAAGAAGAACAGAAGTTGCTCCTTATCTTGAAGAAGCACAAGTCCGTGTTTGCTTGGACTATTTTCGACATCAAGGAAATAAGATCAACCATTTATATACACAAAATTCTTATGGAGGAGTCATATAAGCCCTCAATTAAGCATCAAAGAAAGCTTAATCCGGTGATGAAGAAAGTTGTTCGAGCTGACGTTCTAAAATTGTGGAATACCGGGATCATATATGTGATATTGGATAGTACGTAGGTAAACCCTGTGCAAGTGGTACCGAAGAAAAGTGGCATGTCCGTGGTGAAAAACGAGAAGAATGATCTTATTCACACTAAAACTGTCACGAGATGGGGAGTGTGTATTAATTATCAAAAGTTGAATAAAACCACAAGGAATTATCATTTTCCCCTTCAGTTCATCGACCAAATGTTGGATCGGTTAGCTGGTTATGACTACTATTGATTTCTTGAAAAGTATTCAAATTATAATCAAATAGCCATTGTACTAGACGATCAAGAAAAGACTACGTTCACTTGCCCGTACAGTACTTTTGCGTACCACCATATACCGTTTGGGCTATGCAACGCCCCAGCGAACGTTTTAATGGTATATGATGGAGATCTTCTTAGATTTAGTGGAAGATATTACGGAGGTGTTCATGGAGGACTTCTCAATTTTTAGTTCATCTTTCGACCATTACCTCTACAATCTCTCGCTCGTGTTAAAGCGATGTAAGGAAAAGAATCTTGTTCTCAATGGGGAGAAATGTCACTTTATGGTCAAGGAGGGCATTGTATTAAGCCATCGGGGAGAAATGTCACTTTATGATCTAGTGAAAAATGAGATAATTTAGAAACTTCCTCCATCGATCAATGTAAAGGGGGGTCCAGAGTTTTCTAGACCACGCTAATTTCTACCAAAGATTTATAAAAGATTTTTTGAAAATTGTGAAGCCGTTGTGCAATTTACTAGAAAACGATGCCCCATTCAATTTTGATGACTCTTTTCTAAAGGCATTTAATGCGATGAATGAGAAATTAATCTCGGCTCCAATCATAGTTGCACCCGATTGGGATGAGCCGTTTGAGATTATGTATGACGCCAGTGATTATTCGGTTGGAGCAGTTTTGGGCCAACAAAAGGAAAATAATTTTTGCTCCATTTATTATGCAAGTAAGACTCTAAACGATGTTCAAGAAAATTACACCACTACGGAGAAAGAGATATTGGTGGTGGTCTTTGCTTGTGACAAGTTTCGGTTATACATTATTGGGTCTAGGGTGATCATCTATACAAACCATGCAGCTATCTGATACTTGTTTGCAAAGAAAGATGCAAAGCCTCATTTAATTTGGTGGATTCTTTTGCTTCAAGAATTTGATTTCAAGATTCACGACAAGAAGGGCATCACAAAAATAAGCACGTAATCAGATTTTTACAAAAATCGTTTTAAAAATAATTTTTATGCACTTTAAACGATTTAACAAGATCTTTATAACCAAGCAAGCAATGATATTAAATATTCACAATTAAAAACAAAATCTTGGAAAGATCTCACTAGTATAACACCAAAAGATTGAAAATTGAATTGCTTAGACAACTCAGATCGGTGACGCTAAATCAATTAGTGCTTTAACTCAAGAACTGTTCTCACAATAGATCGCACAAATGACGCTCAATAAAATGTCAGAATAACAACTCTTAGAAATCTTAGGAACACTTAGTTCTTGATTGATTGAGATATTGATATGTGAAATCCGCAAGTTTATTTAAGTTGATTTGAAACAAGTCCTCCAACGGCTAGTTTTCACAAGGTAAGACTTTAAAGAGCACTTATAGACTCCATATAATATAACCATTTAATCCTGGTCAATTTCAATTAAATTTGACTTTTAAATCATTCAATTTAGTCCCCAAATTATTTCTCATTCTCAAATAGAAAGGGTAGGAACTATTAAATACACTAAATTGAGAAACACTTAAAATAAATGTACCATATCTATAGGGATATCCAAATAGGAGTATCATATATTCAATATATACATATCCTTAAAATATATCCAAACGATATGCCAAAAAATGGCTAGTTTTAGATTTGATCTTAAAATCCACAAAATCCTAACAAAACATTCGGTTAACTGAACTTTGCACCATTGGTCAACCGATCAATACAGGATACTAGCCAAGCCAATTTCAAACACTTGTCAATTAACTAATCCCCTATGGATCGGTTGACCGATCAATTCAGGATGCAATCTTATGCTATTTTTCAGCCCTAGTTGGTTGACCGATCGATACAGAGAGTTCAGCTTTCGGTCATCGGTTGACCGATCTTCCTCGATCGGTTGACTGATCTATTCAGAGACTTCCAATTCCTGTTGTCCTTTCCCATCAATTGACCGAATCTCCTTAGTCAGTTGATTGATCCTTACTGGAACACTTTCACCACAATTCATTTCAACTCTAGTCTTCGACATTTTAGACCCTTTAATCGATTTTTTTTCTCAATTAACTAAATTGACACTATTAATCAATTTTTAACACTAATCTTTCTTAGGTCAATTTTTATTTTTCAATTTCATATTAGAGCAAATATTTGAACAATTATTAGGACCTTAATTTCTTTAAATAAAACACACTTAAATATAATTCATTTAATTTGTGTCGTGTGTGATCCTAATCGAGATACATTAAGAGTAAAATAGATTTGAGTTATTTTCACCTAGTATCTTCAGAATCTTCAATCTCTTCATCTCTATAATGTCCGTTTCTGCATCCCTAATAATTACTTCATGATATTATCGTCTCTGCATCATTCATAATTACTTTATGATATTATTTTGAACTCCTAAACTGAAACACTCAACAAATTCATTAGTTTTACCAAAAATATCAACACTTAATTATCCATAAAAAATCTCGGGATCAACATGCTTGTTTGTTAGGTGCAATTTATTTTCTTGTTTTAATTTTGCTTGAGATTAGCAAAACTTAAGTATGGGGGTATTTGATAAGTCAATTTTTAATTATTATATCCTCATATTTAAGTGTTAGCTTTGAGTGATTTTAGTGTTTTTGCGGTTAGTTTCTAATTCTATTCAGTTTTATTGCGTAGGCTCAGAACAAATGAGAAAACGAATAAAAATAGAGAAATCAAGGAGAAGAGGCCAACAGCAGCTCGGGGTTACAACACCAAACAGACGGTGCAACTGCGTGGCCGTCCACCATACTTTGGCGCTGCAGCGTATGCCAGTACTGCCTTTTGGCACTGCAACACCGTCTTTTGCCGTTTGGCGCTACAACTCCATGGAATTTGCCTTAATCCTTATTAGAAGCGGCGCTGCAGCGCCAACCTACGAGTCTGAATGATGAAATGAGACATTTTTCCTAAAAAATAAGAGGGGTTAGATAAGAGAAGAAAAAGGATAACTATATAGGAAAATAGAAAATTAACATAAATCGAATGTTTGACCAGAATCTCTCTACAAAAAAACCAGATTTGAATTTATCTTCTCCTCGTTTATCTCTTGTGTTTTTATCTTGGTTTGTTTGTTATTAAACATGTATTCTTCAATTATTATTGTAGATCTAGAAATGACAATGTGTAGCTAAAATTTCTTTATCTAGGGATTAATGTAGTTCACCCATACTATGTTTGATTGATTTCACGTTTTGCTAATGGGTATCAATTTCTATTCAATTGTATTAATCCTTTTATTGCTTCCAATGTATGTTTATATATAATATGTTGGTTGATTTGAGAATACGTAATTTGATACTTGAGAGAAGTAATCCCGGATTCAGACTTAGATTAAACACAACATAAGTTTTAATAGATCGGGAGATTATTAAAATTTGTGCAATCCATAAGATCGGGACGCAACGAATGTAATTACCTAGATATTGGATAGGGATATCGATTTTGAAGTGATTACATATTCCCTCACTCGACATTCGGTAGAGGTAGTGAGAAAGCATGATAGATCTTGTTTGTTCAATAGGTCGATAACTATTAGCGTAAACTAGAATAAATCAAGAAAATGTATGAGTGAACGAAGTTAATCCCTAGATAATTTATTCACAATGAGATTATTTCAATTCATTTACTTTGATTTGTTGTAGTATTTCAAACACCATTCAAATTGTCGATCGTCTAGATAAAATTGAGTTATTCTAATAGTGATACTTAGCTTGTTCTAAATGTAATCCCAATGGAGAAAACTTGGTCTTCTGATTAATTTATTACTTGTTCGACCTCGTTCACTTGCAAGTATACATAAGCACGTAATTTATAGCAACAATGAAGAATCGATAAGCCATCCAGATTTTCTAACCAGTACGTCCCAAATTTATTAACTTTAACCACCATGCAAGGTACTTCCCAATTAAGAGTCGGTTTCCCTAACCGAGCCTCTGGACGATGTGGCATTACTCTTCAAAGTACTAGCTCTCCTACTGCAAAGTACCTTAAGCGTACTGCATGGTTGAATGATAGATGTAATTTACCTATCTATATTCAAACCAAACTTGTTAGTCATCGAGTATGTTTATTATGTTTTAATACGTTTTTATGTGTTTTTGTATTAAACAGGTGTTTGGGGTAAAAATGAGCTAAAATGATTGAATATAAAGCTAATCAAAGCAAGTCGGTGGAAGAACGGTGGGAAAACGAGAAAAAAAGGCAATTATTTCAAAGTTGCAGCCCACTGCCGCGGTGGTGAGAATACTGGGAATGCAGAAAACCCACTGCCGCAGAGTGAATTTAGCGGTGAAAATACAGAGAAGTTGCCTACTGTGCCCATCGCCACAGCGACAGATCACCACCGCAACGGTGACCTTGCCAACATGCCCACTGCCACGATGGTGAGATCTACAGCTATAAAGTGTAATTTTAGATATTTTGTGATATTTTGTTCTCTATATCCTTCCCCCTCTTCTCGATTTTGGACATAAGAGACCCCTTAGGGTTAAGAATAGTTTGAGAGATTTTTGGGGAATTCTCAACCAAATCCAAAAGAGAAGAACACGTTGTGAATAAGAAGAAGCAATCTTGGAATGGTTTTAGCGTCAAATCTTCAGATAACGGCTAGTTCTCTTCGTTTCTTTCTTTATTTATTAACTTTAATTAATTGTTTGAGCATGTTTAGCTCGTTTATCATTGTATATACGGTTATGGCCATTAGCTAAATGGATATTGTCTAGGGATTAATATAATTTATGAATATGTGAATTTAAAATTGGTGTTTCGTTAATGGTTGTTGTTCGTTATTTGATTTTGTCTACTATTATTCTTTGATTACATGCTTATTTAGATATATTAAGAATACGGGGTTTGACACTCAGGAGAGGTAACTGAATTCAGACTAGGGTTAAACACAATGTGACGATCTAATAACGTGGGAGGGAGTTAGAAAGTGTGCAATCAATGACGTTGGGACAAGACTCATGTAACCTAGTATCGTTAAGACGTTTAGGGAGGCTTCTTCATTGACGCGAAATTACATATTCACTCATCTTACACTTAGGAGAGGTGGCGAGTGAGTATACGATACAGAGATTGTCAGATAAGTCGAACACTGTTATTGTAAACTGGTGGTGGAATATTATGTCGCCACTTTCACCGCAAGTGTACGAGTAAAGTTTTAGTATAGATGAGAATGAGTAGGGTTGTCGTATCCATAGGGATTGGTTGAGATTATTATCGAGTACTGCAATTGTCATAACCTAACTTTATTTAGGCAACATAAAATGAGTTTATAATTAATTAATACTAATACTAAGTTAATTAAACTAACTATACTAATATTATATTGAGATGTTTAGGGAAAAAATTGCCTAGGGATTAACTTCGTTTACAAAAATGTGTTTGGTCACGTTTAGTTTACAATAATGGCATTCGACGTATCTGACAATCTCTGTATCGTAAACTCACTCGCCACCTCTCCTGAGTGTAAGACGAGTGAATATGTAACTTCGCATCAATGAAGAAGTCCTCCTCAACGTCTTTATGACACTAGGTTACATGGGTCTTGCACCAATATCATTGATTGCATACTTTCTAACTCTCTTCTAGGTTATTAGATCGTCGTGTTGTGTTTACCCTAGTCTGAATTCGGGGTTACTTCTCCCGAGTGGCAAACCCTGATTTCTCACTATATCTAAATAAGCATATAATCATGACAAATTGATAAACACAATAGAAATAGCGAAGAACAACCATTAACGAAACACAACTCAAACAAACAACGATTTCATAAAATATATTAATCCCTAGACAAAATCCATTTAGCTCATGGCCATAACCATTTATACAATGAAAATCAAGCTAAACATGCTCAACAACCTACCAAAATTAAAAAAAAATAAAGAGAGAAATGAAGAACTTAGCCGTAGTCCAAAGATTTGTGGCTAAAACCGTTCAACGATCGCTTCTCTTACTTTGCAACGTGTTCTTCTCCTTCGGAATTGGTTGAGCGCTCCCCAAAATACTTTCAAAATATCCTAACCCTAAGGAGTCTCTAATGAGCTCTCTCTTGGCCGAAATAGAAGAGAGAAGAATAAATGGGGGGCCAAAATATCTAAATAAATATCTAAATTGTGTGCAAAGTAACCACCGCGACGATGGGTTTCACCACCACAGCTGTGGGTATGTCGGTTAAGTCACGGCCTCAGTAGTGGACACAGCGGTGGGATCAGAGATCTCTCTGTTGTTTCACCACCGTAGCGGTGGATATTTAAAAAGTTTAAGGCCTACTCTGCATATTAACCGCCGTGGTAGTGGTCTGGACACCGCAGCGGTGGGCTGCAAATCTAAATTTTGCCCTTATGCTTGTTTTCCCATTGTTCTTCCACCATTCTTGATCTGATTTGATCGTTTATGATCCGTTTTCATGCCTTTTCACCCCCACACACCAGTTTTATACAAAAATATATAAAAACATAATAAACATACTCAAAAACTGATAAGATCAGTTTGAAAATAGATAGGTGAATTACTCCTATCAAATAACCCCAAACTTGAAATTTTGCTAGTCCTCGAGCAAAATACCCACACAATATAAGTAAATATAACAACTAATTACAAAATTAAGAACTAAAAATGAAAAATACTAAAAACAGTAATGTGCAAGTTTTGAATATAATCTACCGGCCAAACGATTTTTTTCCCCTCATCGGCCCCCAATCTTATCAATTTCAAGAATAAATTACACCATGTGGTGTTCTAGAATTTTAACATTCGATGATAGTAAGCACTATTTTAGATCCTGTCTAAAGTGCGTGTATTAAAACTCAAATATACAACTATCCGTTGATCAGATAGGATTATCCCTCAATAAAGTTCATGACGAAAATAAACTATCCTGGGTTCTATTCTCCCCTAACGTAGGCTTAGAAGTCCAAAAAGATCAATAGGTCCTGGTTCGATTTCTAGAAAATGGCTAAGGGTATATCGGAATAAGAAAATAGGTTAACGTCGTTAACTTAACGATACCCGAGGCATATCACTTGGCACAAAATCTCTCTCGAACCCCCATAGATAATTTTGAAACAACCCTGAACAATACATTTAAGAATGTCGTACTCACTTGTCATAACAAACGGAAATTATACTATATGTACATGTGCCCTTTTTTTTTTTTCAAATATTACCACACCCCCAAACTTATTCGATTGTTAGAATTTTACGGGTGTGGTTAAAACGAAAGAAAAACAACAAGTGAGTACTTGATTACCGAACCAATTAAAAGTTCGCCCTAAACCCAACCGCTCACATTAAGTAACATTTGCAACTGTTATCTTGATTCACTCAAATTGTGCCTTTAATTTAGAGATAAAGGTTTTGAAAAAGTTCAATCGGCAAGGGTATTTGTTAAGTGTTCAGAATTGAAACGGCTTTTAAGGCTTCGACAGGGAAATGAGGGATAAATATTTAACAAGGTAAGCATCAAAGGCTCAAGTGATCAAATGAATACCTAAATCATATCTCCCGAACTACTTCACCTAGGATTTCGCCTTGAATTTTCCCCAAATCAAGTTCTAAAATCCCTATTGTAGTGAATTTGGTGGATAGATAATCATTTTAAAATCAAATAGACAGTTATACGTTGAGTTTACGTGCCCATGCATTTAGGATCTACAATAACTTTTACTAAAACGATACGTCAAGCACACAAAACATACATGAATGAGCTTTAAGCTCGACCTCAATAAACAACCAGGGGCCAACTCATCATCGAGTAATGGCCTAGATGAAGTCAAAACTCAACACACAATAACAACTAACCTAAACAAACAAACAAAACAACATAAACTAATAATACTAAAATACTACACATCACTTCCGAACTTAAAACAGGCAGTGCCCAAAACAACCCACCAGTGATCCCAATGACAGCATAAAGCATGATAATAAAAACGGGGGTTTAGAATACGTACCTGGGAGGCGAGAGAATCTCGCCTCCGAATCAAGTCGGTTGTGACGGATTTAACTTATTTTTGACTTGGGTTACCTCCCAAGAAGCACTTGGTTTATTGTCCATGGCCTAACACAGACAACGACTCATCAAAGAGCAACTTCCACCTATAGTAAGTGTCAAACAACACTACATATGGGTCTTGATTGTTTACGCTCTCAAACTTGGCGAGATTTGGCATTATATGGACCAAGCTTTCAACAATACTTCTCACCAGGCTCATGCACTTGGTGGGCATGAAATAATGTTGCTAATGGAAATGAAGGACAAGTGAGCCACATCGGATCCTCATAGATGTGATCATCTAGGAATGATGGTGGCATCACAATTTGGATCTCCAATTGTGACGAATCACAATCGTCAATCCATGATTGGGTTCCTGTCTCATTCGAGTAATCATATTTGAACTCTCCCAAGCTCCTTCTGCTCATTTTCGTCTCCTCACGGTGGATTTCACATAATAAGGCTTGTGTATCTACCAGTGCCACCGCGTTTGACTCGGCCTCAATGAAACAGATAAGCTGACCGATTTGTGTCTGAAAAGACGTTGCAGTTGCATTGATTTCGATGCAGACTGTCTCAATATTATCGAGACGATCCTCGTGCTTATTGATCCTGTCATTCGTTTCCCTCCAAAATGTCTGAGTCTCCCTGATAGGTGTGATCTACCTACATATTTCTAAACCACTTTTGTTAGTTTTAGAGTAATTTTTATATTTATTTTATTATGTTTTAATTAGTTTTTATATTTTTTATATAAATCATGTGTATGGGGCGAAAAGATAGGAAACCGGAGCGAAAACGATGAGATCGAACCAAAAACGGTCGAACAATGGAAAAACGAGTAAGGCGGCAATATTCTTAAAGAAGCCCACCGCCGCAGTGTCCAAACCTCCACCGCGGCGGTGAAAATGTAGAGACTGACTTACCTTGCTGAACATCCACCACTGCGGCGCAATACCCCTGTCGTGGCACTGGAGATGCAAGATGTCAGCCAAGTCCACCACTATCTTCACCGCCTAGGCGATCAACTAACCGACCTACTCACCGCCGTGGCGGTGACCTCTGCACAATTTAAGATATTTATTAGATATTTTTTTTTATATATTTTGCGTATATATATCCCCTCTCCTCCCTCATTTTCTCACTCTCTTGGCATTTTGATCCCCTTAGAATATATCTAAGAGTAGGTTTAGGAGTTCTAGAGGGAGAGCACACATCCCGAAGTGAAGAAAGACGGCGAAGCGATTGTTAAACGTTCTTAGTGGCTAATCTTCGGACGAGACTAAGTTATTCGATTTCTTCCCTTATTTATTTAACTTAGGATATTGTGAGCATGATTAGCTCGTTCTTTATTTGTAAATGTGGTTATGGCCGTAGTTAAACATGGATTGTATAGGGATTAACAATATATTTATAAATATGTGTTTCGTATGATTTCGGTGTTGCATTTATGTTTGTTCTTCGTAATTTGATTATGTTTATAGTATTGTTTGTTTATTATGCTTAGATAGATAAATAGAGAATACGGGGTTTGACAAACCCCAGATTTGGATTAGAGTAAACAAACGCCACGATCCAATAACCCGGTCGGGGTTAGGATTGTGGACAATCGATGACGTTGGGGCAAGACTCACATGACCTAGGGTCGTTAAGACATTGAGAGGGACTTCTTTATTAACTTGAAGTCATGTATTCCCCTGTCTTACACTTGAGAGAGGTGGCGGTGGAGTTTTAGAACCGAGATTGTTGATAGGGTAAACACGACACAATGATCCAATGACCCGGTCGGGAGTTGAATTGTGTGCAATCAATGGTGTTGGGGCGAGACTCACATGACCTAGGGTCGTTAAGACATTGAGGGGGACTTCTTCATTGACACCAAGTTGCATTATATCCCCCTTCTTACACTCAGGAGAGGTAGCAGAGGAGTTTTAGATACTAAGATTGTCAAATAGGTCGAACACCGTAAACGTGAGTAAATCGAGATCGAACACGTATTTGTAAACAAGTTAATCCCTATGTAATTCTTTCCCCTAAAACATATTAGTATATTAGTATAGTTAATTTAGGTTATATTAGTATTAGTTTAATTAATTATTTACATTTTTGGTCGCCTAGATAAAGTTAGGTCATGACAATTACGGTACTAGATAATAATGACACCAATCCCTATGGATACAATACCCGATCTTAAACGATCACACTATACTAAAACTTTGACCTCGTTCACTTGCGAGTAGTCAATACGCGAGCGCATAACAAACGCTTCGTCGTACACTCCCCCATAAATTCAGCTAATATCTCTTCTAGGAGGGAAGACTTCTCCTCTTGGACCGAGGTGTCAATCCATGGCATAGTAGTATTGAAATAATCCCCCAAGCTTTGGTGACTTGGTGAATAATTCCAACTCTAATAATCAAAGGCCGCCAATTCTTCCAACAACCAAAAGGCTTCATCCACGGTTAAGTTGTACAAGAAGGTCGTACATTTTCCTCCTTCCACCCACGTTCTGGTTGTGGCTTGTAACCCGTCGAGGAAATTCAGAAGTTGACACTCCCTCGAGAAACCATGATTCGGAAACCAGAACAATAATTCCTTGTATCGATCCTAAGCACTATAAAACGGATCGGAATCCCATTGAAAGAAATGTATCAATACTTGTTGATCTAGCATCTTCAAGTACCCTGCATAAGAAATAGAAAACAAAACAATAAACAAAAAAAAAAGTTATAAACAAAAGAAATACCTAAATTAAAATCAAGTTATCTACTTACAATATCAACAGCAATCTAGAACACAATCCCCGGCAATAACGCTAAAAACTTGGTAGCGGAATATTACGTCGTCACTTTCATCACAAGTGTACGGGTCAAGTTTTAGTATAGATAGGAAGGAGTAGGGGTTGTCGTATCCACAGGGATTAGTTAAGATTATTATCGAGTACCGCGATTGTCATAACCTAACTTTATTTAGGCGACATAAAATGAGTTTATAATTAATTAATACTAATACTAAGTTAATTAAACTAACTATACTGATATTATATTGAGATGTTTAGGGAAAAGATTTCCTAGGGATTAATTTCGTTTACAAAAACGTGTTTGGTCTTGTTTAATTTATAATAATGGCGTTTGACGTATCTGACAATCTCTATATCGTAAACTCACTTGTCACCTCTCCCGAGTATAAGATGAGTGAATACGCAACTTTGCTTCAACGGATAAGTCCTCCTCAATGTCTTAATGACACTAGGTCACATGAGTCTTTCCCCAACGTCATTGATTACACACTTTCTAACTCTCTCCCAGGTTATTAGATTGTTGTGTTGTGTTTATCCTGGTCCGAATTCGGGGTTACCTCTCCCGAGTGTCAAACCCTAATTTCTCACTATATCTAAACAAGTATATAATCATGACAAACTAATAAACACAATCGAAATAGTAAAGAACAACCATAAACGAAACACAACTCAAACAAACAATTATTTCATAAAATATATTAATCTCTAGATAAATTTCGTTTAGCTCATGGCCATAACCATTTATACAAGGAAAACTGAGCTAAAAATGCTCAACAACCTACCGAAGTCAAGAAAATAAAGACAGAAATGGAAGAACTTAGCCGTAGTCCAAAGATTTGCCATTAAAATCGTTCAACGATCGTTTCTCCTACTTCGCAATGTGTTCTTCTCCTTCGGAATTGTTGAGCACTCCTCAAAACACTTTCAAAATATTCTAACCCTAAGAAGTCTGTAATGAGATCTCTCTTGGCCGAAATAGAGAAGGGAGCAATAAATAGAGAGCCAAAATATCTAAATAAATATCGAAACTGTGTGCAGAGTAACTGCCGAGGCGGTGGGTATGTCAGTTAAGTCACGGCCTCAACGGTGGGATCAGAGACCTCTCTGTTGTTTCACCGCCACAGCGGTAGATATTCAGCAAGTTTAAGGTCTACTCTGCATATTGGCCGCCGCAGCGGTGAGCTGCAGGTCTGAATTTTGCTTTTATGCTTGTTTTCCCACCGTTCTTGCTTTGATTTAATCGTTTATGATCTGTTTTTATGCCTTTTCACCCCCACACACCAGTTTTATACAAAAAAATGTAAAAACGTATTAAAATATAATCAAATGTAATAAACATACTCGAAAACTAGCAAACTCGATTTGGAAATAGATAGGTAAATTACACCTATCATAAACTAAACGAGATCAAACACATTTAAGTAAATAAAGTTAATTCCTAGATAATCCATTCCCTTAAATATCTCAATATAGTAATATAGTATAATTAGATAAATTAGTAATTAGTTTAGTATTTATTAATTAAAAACTATTTTTTATTGCTTAGATAAAATTAGGTTATGATAATTACGGTACTCGACAATAATCTCAACCAATCCCTGTGGATACGAAAACCCTAACTCTTCCAATCTATACTAAAACTTGACCCGTATATTTGCGGTGAAAGTGGCGACGTAATATTCCGCCACCAAGATTTTGGCACCGTTGCCAGGGATTGTGTTTTAGATTATTGTTGATATTGTAAGTAAATGACATGATTTTAATTTAGGCATTTTTTAGTGTTTATAATTTTTTTTCTTCGTAGTTTTTTTTTTTATTTCTCCTGCAAAGTATTTGGAGATGTTCAATCAATAGGTACTTATGAAATTCTTTCAACAATATTCTGAGCCGTTTTATTATGCTTGCGACCATTACAACGAGCTATTATTTTGGTTTCCAAATCATGGGTTCTCGAGGGAGTGTCAACTTCTGAATTTCCTCGACGGATTACAAGCCGCAACCAGAACATAGGTGGAAGAAAGAAACGGTACATCCTCTTTCTACGACCTAACCGCAAACGAAGCCATTTGGTCATTAGAGGAACTGGCGGCCTATGATTATCACTGTTAGAATTATTCACCAAGTCACCAAAGCTTGGAAGATAGTTTCATCACCACGGCGCCACAGATTGACACCCCGGACCAATATGTTGAGTCTTCTCCCACCTTGGAGGAAATATTTGCTGATTTTAGGGAGACTCAGGCGTATTGGCGGGAGACGAATGACCAGATCAATGAGCACAAGGATCGTCTTAACAACATTGAGACGGTCTGCGCCGAAATTTATGCGACCGTAACGTCTCTTCAGATACAAATCGATCAACTTCTTTGCTTCATTGAGTCCAAGTCCGAAACGGTGGCACTGAGAGGCGAACAAATCACATCCGAATGTGAAATCCACCGTGAGGAACTGAATGCAAATGGAAGGCACTTGAGTAAGATCGAAGACGATCAAGCTAATTAGGAGAGAACCCAAGTGTGGATTGGCAATGGAGATTCACATATTTATCGTTGTGAGTTTTCACCATTTGAATTCCAGTTGGTGATGTTGTACTCGATCCAAGATGAATGCATCTATGAGGATCTGATGTAGTTCACATATCCTACCCCATTTCCAGCTCAGTACATTTATACTCCCCAAGCACAAGAGGCAGATCAGAATCGAGTTGAAAGCCAGAGCCGAATAGAGCCATATCTCGCCAGTTTTGAGGGTGTATTAAATCAAGACCCATACGTGGTGTTATTTGACACGTACTATGGTCGAAAGCCGCTCTTTAACGAGTACTTCTTTGTGTCAGACTGAAGACCTTAAATCAAGCGCTTCTTGGGAGGTAACCCAAGCCAAAAATAAGTTAAATCCGTCACAGCCGACTTGATTCGAATGTGAGATTCTCTCGCCTCTCAGGTACGTGTTCTAAACCCCTATCTTCAATATCATGCTTTATGCTTTCATTGGGATCGTTGATGGGTTGTTGTGGACATTACCTGTTTGAGTATGGTGGTGATATGTAGTATGTTTAGTATATCTTAGTATTGTTAGTTTTTGTTGTTTTGTTTTTATTGTGTGCATGTTTGTTTAGGTTAATTATTATTGTGTGCTGAGTTTTGACTTCATCTGGGCCATTACCCAATTATGAGTCTATCCCCTAATTATTTATTAAGTTCGAGCGTAAAGTTCATTCATGTATGTTCTGTATACTTGACGTATCGTTTTAGTAAAAGTTATTGTAGATCCTACTTGCACGAGCACGTAAACTCAATGTATAACTATCCAATTGATTTGAAAATGATTATCCGTTAGCCAAGTTAATGACAATAGGGATTTTAGAACTTGATTTGGGAGAAATTCGAGGCAAAATCCAAGGCGAGGTAGTTCGGGAGATATGATTAAGCATTCATTTGATCGCTTGAGCCTTTTAAGCCTCCCATTTAATATCATTTATCCCTCGTTACCCTGCTGAAGCCTAAATATCGTTTCAATTCTGAACACTTAACTAATACCATGGTCAATTGAACTTTTTCCAAACCTATATCATTGAACCAAATGCACAAATTTGAATGAATCAAGTTAGCAATCATATATGCTACTTGATGTGAGCGGTTGGGTTTAAGGCGAACTTTTAAATTGGTTCGATATTCAAGTAATCACTTATATTTTTTCTTTCATTTTAATCACACCCGTGAAATTGTAATAATCGAATAAAGTTTAGGGATGTGGTCCGTTGAAAAAAAAAACATGTTTATACGGTTTTATTTTTCGTTTCTTTTGACAAGCAAGTACGGAGTTCGTAAATATAAGTTCAGGGTTGTTTCAAATTTATCTATGGGGGTTCGAGTGTGAGAGTGCCAAGCATGTGCCTGTTTTCTATTTCCGATATGCCCTTGACCATTTTCCAAAACCGAACCAAGTCCTACTAATCTTTTTGAATTGCTTAGCCTACATTAGTGGAGAATAGAACCTAGTTAAGCTTATGCATTCCCTATACCTTTTTGGTTTTAGTCATGAGCTTTATTGATGGATAATCCAATCCGATCGACGGATAGTTGTATAATTGAGTTTTATCATACACACATTGATAGGATCTAGAATGGCGCTTACTACTATTGAATGTTGAAATTCTAGAACACCATATGGTGTATTTTATTCTTGAACTTGATAGGATTGGGGGCTAATGAAGGAAAAATCGTTTGGTCGGTAGATGATATTCAAAACTTGCACATTATTATTTTTAGTGTTTTTCATTTTTAGTTTTCAATTTCATAATTAGTTGTTATATTTTCTTGTATTGTGTGAGTGTTTTGCTCGAGAACTAGAAAAATTCCAAGTTTGCAAGTATTTGATAGGTGTAATTTACCTATCTATTTTTAAACCGAACTTGTTAGTTTTTTAGTATGTTTATTACGTTTTATTACGTTTTTATGTGTTTTTTTATTAAACATGTGTTTGGGGTGCAAAGGAGCTAAAACAATTGAATATCAAGCTAATAGGAGTAAGTAGGGGGAAGAACGATGGGAAAACGAGCAAAAAGACAATTGTTTCAAAGCTGCAGCCCACCGCTGTGGCGGTGAGAATACTGGGAATATAGAAAACCTACCGCCGCAACGTGAATTCATCGCCACGGTGGTAAAAAAATAGAGAAGCTGCCTACTGTGCCCACCACCACAGCGGTGACCTTACCAACATGCCCACCACCGAGACAATAACCCTTGTAGCTGTAAAGTGTAATTTTAATTATTTTGTGAAATTTTGCACCCTATATCCTTCCCCCTCCTCTCTATTTCGAACATAAGAGACCGCGTAGGGTTTAGAATAGTTTGAGAGGTTTTTGAGGAATGCTCAACCAAATCTGAAGGATAAGAACACGTTGTGAAGAAGGAAAAGCAATCTCGAAACAGTTTTAGCGTCCAATCTTCGAATAACAGCTAGTTCTCTTTGTTTATTTCTTTAGTTCTTAACTTCGGTTTATTGTTTGAGAATGTTTAGCTCATTTATTATTGTATATACGATTATGATCATTAGCTAAATGGATATTGTATAAGGATTAAACACAACGCAGTAATCTAATAACCCAGGAGGGAGTTAGAAAGTGTTCAATCAATGACGTTGGGGTAAGACTCATGTAATCTAGTGTCGTTAAGATGTTGAGGGGGACATATTCGTTGACGCGAAGTCGCATATTCACTCATCTTACACTCGGGAGGTAGTGAGTGAGTTTACGATACAAAGATTGTCAGATAAGTCGAACACCATTATTGTAAACTAAACGAGATCAAACACATTTAAATAAATGAAGTTAATCCCTAGATAATCCATTCTCTTAAATATCTCAATATAGTAATATAGTATAATTAGATAAATTAGTAATTTAGTTTAGTATTTATTAATTAAAAACATTTTTTTATCGTCTAGATAAAATTAGGTTATGATAATTACGGTACTCGACAAAAATCTCCACCAATTCATGTGGATACGACAACCCTTACTCTCCTAATCTATACTAAAACTTGACCCGTACACTTGCGGTGAAAGTGGCGATGTAATATTCCACCACCATTGAACATCCTTGTCATCCTTGATTAATAAGTTGTCATTCTCAATGTGGTTTGGTCTTGTCTTATTTCTAGGTGGTCTTACTCTTGGCGTATAGCATCCTTATTTTCTACAAAACTAATTGTGCTATCACGTCTCAAAGGTAAACCGATCTCCATTAGAACCACTAATTTTGTTCTATACGTCATGGAGTATGGTGTTTCTCCAGTAGTTATTCTTGAAGTAGTATGGTAGGCCTACAAAATTTCAAGCAGATATTCCACCCATTTGCCTTTAGTATTCTCTAAAAGCTTTTTGAGCGCTTCTTTGATCAACCGATTCATAACATCTGTTTGTTTATTTGCTTGGGGATAGGTTGGGCTTGACGTCCGATGTTGTATCTTCAATTCATTATACATCAATGCAATCTTTCTCCCAATGAATGAGGTTCTGTTATCTGATATCAACATTGTCGGAATACCAAAACAACATATTACTTGCTTCTAAAGGAAGTTCTTGACTTCGTTTTTGCCTACAAACACAAATGCATTAGCTTCCATCCATTTAGTAAAGTAATCAATTTCCATAAGTAAATACTTCTTATTTCTTGGCGTTGGGGTAAATGGCCCTAGGACGTCCATCCCCCATTGAGCAAAAGTCCATGGACTGTCGATAGGTATTTGCATTTGGGAAGGAATCCGAATGTCGTTAGAGAACTATTGGCATTTGTCACACTTCTTAACATACTCCTATGCATTACTGTGCATCGTTGGGTAATAATAATAGATCGTAAGTGCCTTGTGTTGATCCTAAGATTTTGATGAATAATTAAACGTTGATGTTTTTGGTGGAACTAAAGATTTAATTGAGTATTTCAGTTTATTAGTTTCAATAATGAAGATATGATGACAAGTAATCAATGGATGTTAAAAGATGATGACAAAGATTATGAAGGATTAAGAGGTTGAAGAATTTGAAAAACCTAAGAAAAATAACTCAAGTTAAATTTCAACACCTAATATCCCAATTAGGATCACACACGACACAGAAAGTTTTTTAAAAGCTTATGTGTGTTTCGATAGGATCCTAATTAGTGAAATTATTTGCTCCTATGTGTTATTGAAAAAGAAGTAAATATAATTAATTAAAAAGGAATTTAAGAATGTAGTGGAGCTAACCGAAAAAAGAAATCGGTTAAAGGGGCAAAAACGTCGAAGAAAATGGATTAAAATTGAATTAAGGAAGGATTCCAGCATGGTCGGTCGACAGGTAGGTCGACCTATGTCTAAAGATGAAA
The DNA here is from genome assembly GCA_016647705.1 of Eucommia ulmoides. Lineage (NCBI taxonomy): Eukaryota > Viridiplantae > Streptophyta > Magnoliopsida > Garryales > Eucommiaceae > Eucommia > Eucommia ulmoides. Next base: position 37,532,391 of record CM028332.1, on the reverse strand, counting down.
GTCTCTGAATTAATAAGTTAACAAACAGGTTGACTTATAAAACTCTCTGGATTGGTAAGTTGACAGACAAGTCGAGTTATGAAACTCTCTGAACTGGTAAGTTGATAGACAAGTCGACTTATGGCACTGTTTCAGGATTTTGTAGAATTCCGAATTTTATTCTAAAAGTAACCGTTACTAGCCGTTTTATGGTTAAGATCTGAGAGATATTTTAGGGATTTGATGTTATTTGAGATATATAATATATATTATGATATTCCTATAAATATGGTTCATTAAGTTTGAATATTTTTCAATTTGTTACATGTAATTCTTTCTATCTTATTTAATTGTGATTAAAAAATATTTGGGGGACTTAATTGAGAAGTTTAAAAGCCATAATTATGTGATTTGAACCATGATGAAGTCTTAATGATATAAGGGGTCTATAAGAGCAATTAAATGTCATAACAAGTGGGAACTAGCCGTTGGAGAGATTATTTTATTTTCTTTTATATAGATCTGCGTCTTTCATATTAAAGTGGGATATATCAAGAGAATTATTGTGAGTTATTCAACTTTTGAGCTTTCTAAGAGTAATCATATTGATTGAGTTGTGAGATATTTTCTGAGAGTTATTCTTGAATAATATTTGCTGTGGATAATTGCTACTACCGATCTGAAGTTCCATTGCTATCTCTAATCATTATTTATTCAGTGGAATCTTGGTAAGATCATTCCAAATTACTTGTTATTAATTGTTGTTTGATTCTATTATTTATTATTTGGATTTTGATCTTTGAAATTGTTTTCCAAATTTTTTATTGAAAAATATTTTTGAAATAATTTCTTGAGAAATCTAATTACGTGCTTAATTATATGCTACCCAATTTTTGTTTAAAATCAGATTTTGAATATCTCACTTTTCTATTACTAGTTTTGGGATATTAATTGAGTTCTAATTTATCTAGGGTGGTAGAAGCTCCGAGTAGAAAAATCACTTATCAAGTATTTGTAATTGGTGAGTTGAGTGTCGGATTAGATACTACTGAGAGTGTCTAATCAAGGGTAGCTGGTTTCAATATCTTCCGATAAAGAGATTGAGGTTTTGATATTTGCCTAAGGTATAAAAAGATTAAGTGTTAATTCTTCCTTGATTGAATTTGTGAGTGATTTTGTAAAAGTTTCATCCTTACTTGGGAAAATGATAGTTGGAGTATTTTTGTGAGGTTTTAATTCTTGAGCCTAAGGTATAAAAAAAAAAATAGGTCCTGATTCTCCCTGTAATAGAATTAGGTTATTCTTGAGCTTGTAAAAATTAGAGGTTATTTCTGAGTTTGGGAAAAAGAATTTGTAAAGGTTGATTCTGAGCCTGTAAAAAAAATCTTTGTGAGGGTTTAGTTTCTACCTTTAAAGGGATCTTAGTTTAGTGGGTGCGAATCTTCGTAGGGCTCGGAGGACTGGATTAGCTAAGAGTAGCATGGTGAACCAAGATATATCGGTGTGTACTACATTGTTTATTTCCTTTATTTTATCTTGTGTTGTTTGGGTGTGCACCTAGAGCTTGTTACACTTATCTGTTGCTATAAAGATAATAATTAATTTTAGGATAAAATTAATTGTTTGATTTTCGAAGTGTTATTGTTCTGATAATTTTTTAATATTACCTAATTCACCTCCCTCTTGGGTAGCTCACTGGGTCAACACCTTGTGTGCTAAGGTTCTTCCTTCTTGATGATTTCCACAAACTTCTTCGTAAATCTTGTAGCACATATGTAGCTTCTTTTGGTCCCAAGCAAAGCAACAACGACCGTGTGAAAGACCTTCGGTATAACTTGTCATCCATCATAACGTACCTTGATACCTTATACAAAACTTTCTGAGCTAATTCTTTGTCATCTGGTAGCATTCCTTCTCTCAAGTAATGAACCAGTAGAGCTTTCCAATCTTCGTTTTATCCCAATTCTCCAATAAAGGCACAAGAGTCGGTAAGAGTTGGTACAAATAGCTACTCCAAATAATCTACTACCCTGGATTGGATTGCTAATTTGGACCAAGGGATGATACCAAAACTTCTAATGCATTTTCTTTTTCATTTTTGGCCCTAGGAATGGCCTTGATCTTGCAACTATGAAAGACCGTCATCAACTCTTTCACTTTCTCCATGTAGAGGCGTAACCTCCATTCGTTGACCGAGTATGTCCCATTTATTTGATTCACCACAAGTTGTGAATCCTATCTTACTTCTACATTACGGATTCCCAACCCCTTTGCTAAGATTAGATCTAGGATGATGGCTTCATACTCTGCCTCATTATTGGATACTCGGAATTCGAGTTGTATAGCCTTCTTAAGCTTATCACTTTCTGGGGGTCTCTAGGATTATTACAACTCCACATCCTTTCACGTTCGACGCCCCCATCTACCCACAACTTCTAGAGTGTTATTACTAAGGTGTCGTCATGAGGGTGAGTTATGCCTTTAGAGTCCTCGTCATTAAAAGTGATTATTGACTCAGATTTCTTGGTCAAAGGCATTGCTTCTCTGTAGTAACATTCCACCACTACCTCACGGACCTTTCTCTTTCGTTCACGGTTCGTCTCTCCAGTGAAAGGATCGGTTGTGTTTATCATGTAGATGACTCCACGAGTGTTGTTTGGGTCATCGTTTTTCCTTTCTTTGTTACGAATCTCTAGATGAGTTTCACTTCTCGACCTCTTCCTTTCCTTTATCTACTCCTTCAAATATCTGCATAACCGTCCTATATCAAACAACCGTTTGATCTCCCTTTGAAGTTCCCAATAGTCGTTAGTGTCATGTCCATGATCTTTATGGAACTCGCAATACTTGACCCTATTCTTCTTGTAAGATTTCATTGGGATTTTAGGAGGTTAATGCATGACCTCAGATGGCCTGATCTCATGAAGTATTCTAGAAATCAACATCCGTAAGTCTGGAAGGTTCGTCATCTGTCGTGCTCTTACTCTTGAAGCTGAGCTTCTGGGACGTTCTCTCTGCTTGTCCGAGGTAATGCCCTTTGTTCTCTAGTTATCTTTCTTGTTTGATCTAGAGTTATCTTTCATTGATACTTTGTCTTCCCTCACATACCTGACGTCTTCCAATTTCATATAAGGCTTTGCCTTCTCCATTAGCTCAGTCATGGTCTTCGAGGTATGCTTTGTAAGAGAATCTTGGAATTGGCCTTATCGTAATCCTGAGATAAACGCATTTATGATGAGGTTGGAGTTACAACCCTCAATGCATGTTAATTCCTCGTTAAAGTGATTCATGTACTAGCGCAAGAATTCCTCTTTTTCCTATCGTAAGGCTAACAGGCAATCAACACATTTTATCAACCTTAGGTAGGTGATAAATCATCCAATGAACTGCTTCCCGAAGTTAGTAAAAGACAAAGTTGAGTTGGGTGGTAACGTGTGTAACCACTCTAGAGCTGATCCTTTTAAGGTGGTCGCAAAATCCCTACAAAGTGCAGAATTACTCACTCTATAGAGTGCCATCAAATGCCTGAATTGACAAATGTTGTTAATTGGGTTCGTCTTCCCATCATATTTCTCAAAACTTAGTTGGGTCGAACTTGTCTAACAACGGTGCTTCTAGGATGTCCGAGGTGAATGACATCTCAGTTCCCTTCAATAATGTCTCTAACGCATCAGTTGGCATGTCTCTTTCCTCTAGAACAACACATTGCTGATGAGAATCTATCATTTCAGTTCGGCTAAGCAGTCGTCTCTCTCCTGGGTGGTTACTCATATTCTTCTGAACAACTCGTCCTCCTTGTAAAGGGTCCAGAGACGCTGCTGACTCTACCTGCTCCCCAAAGTCATTATGAACAAGAAGAGGTTGTTGAATGTTCCAAGTGATCTACTGGGCCATTTTTATCAGTATACTTTCCATCGCAACAATCTTCTCCTTCAACACATCAGTTCTTAGGTCTGTGGTCTGCACCTCAGAGGGAGGGATGGTATGAACTCCTTCTGAAGCTTCCATACGTGCTTCTATATTCACACGCGGTGGGATTTCACTCCCCTGACTCAGACCTGTTGCTCTTAATCATAATTGTCTTATCTCAACGATGAACTTTTTTTTGTTATTTTCCTACAGACGGAACCAAATGATGCTGCCAAAAAATCCCCACCACATGTAACAACTCCTCATGTACCAGAAACCTCCACAGCCTGCAATCTGAACCTGTGAAACCACTTAACTCCAAGGGACACCGGAGTGGTGTCAGCCAAATATCTTCCGACGTGAGAATAAGTTAGTCTGTTTATGGTGAAAAAGCTTTTTGTATGTTAAAAAAATAAAAAAAAAATAAAAAAATAATTACCTGGTACTTGTCTTCCTTATATATATAGACCATTTAATCCTCATAATCCGTTCATTGCTAACTCTTCCTCCCAGAACACCCCCCCCCCCCCCCCCCCTCTTAGGAGGCTGTTAGACAGTTATGTTTGCATGCATGGTGGATTGTGGGGGTTCTCATATAACTGCTCAACGTTCACTTGTTGGTCTTACCTGCTAGTAATCGGGCCCCCTATTAAGAAGCCTTCTTCTATCTAGATTAGCCCAAACATGGTTGGGCTTCTTAAGAATCATTTTGTTTTACCATGTGCTGGACTTCCTTAACGGAGCAATTCTACCGCATTTGGGCCATCAGCCCAATCGGCCATGGGCAACTTCCAAATTATTTCCTTGTGGTTGGATTTTACTATCCGACCCGACCCACCATCTCCCCCCACCGGCCTCTAAATATCGTGGGCCGGAATTTGCCCCCATCAAGTTTCTGGCTTCTTTCGCTGCTCATCTAATTCCATTTTACAGTTGTAGCTCCTAGCAAACAATCGTTAAAAGAATTCTATTTTTTGCCCTAACAAATGGATTTAATTCTCACATGCAATCTCGGAAGCGTAACTATGATTCCGCTGTCGCCTGCAACCGCTATAAACGGTGGCTTCCAGAGGTTCCGCCACCAAACTCAGGGCACATCGCTTCCATTTCGCCGTTTTCGGAGCATGTCAATTGTCGTCGGAGCCAAGAAGAGAAGAAACTCGCAGTCCGATCCAGTCCTCAAGCCGTCAATTATTGAAGAAGTGTCGCTCGAAGATGACGACGTGGACGAAGACGATGGAGATGAGCTTATCCTTGACGATTTTGAAGATGGTAATTTACTTCTGACTTCATTTATTCTGTACAAAATTTGATCAAATTTTCACTTATATGATGCGTATCCGCCAACAAAGTACAGATTCGGTTTATAATATAGAAAATTATGATGTTCTGTTTGGTTAATTCGATCTACATTTTCTATTACATATGCATTTAGGATTGTGAAATTTCAGCCATTCTTTTCTTAGTACTGTACTTCTTACGGGTAAATATCCTAGTTTTTTCATTAGTCTTCTGTTGTTTTTTGCGTCGAAAAAGCAAGATTTCAATTTTTTATTGTGCCCTAGACCTTTCTGTTAATGAAAATTTAAAATTTCAGTTGGAATTATCTGCAAGTTTGTAGATCATAAGAAAAAAAAAAAAAAAAAAACAACAACAACAAAAAACAAAAAAAAGATTTGGAGGAGTGCCTTTAAGTTGGGAGCTGCATCATTCAAATAGGTTTGGGGTAATGGGGTGAAGCAAGTGGCTTTCCTTGGGCTCAACATGGTAGCTCCTTAGGAATATGAACATTGAACATAGTAGAGTTGTTTTAATGGCAAGATAGCATAGCAGTGGTGGATTCACAAACTCAACTGGGGGCGTTGGGGGGTGGGGGGTAATTGTTTTAGAGGTTTATCCAATTTATGTATATCAGAGGGGGCTTATATAAAATTTTAAAGGTTTTAATTGAATTTTCAATTAAAAATATACAGGTGAAAGTGTGACTTAACAATTGGTTTGGGGTGGGGATGGGGTGGGGTTGGGTGTGCATGAATGGATTCACCAATGAACCATAGAATTGTCTGTGGCTTTTAGAAGGTTCATGCTACTGCAGCATAAAAAGCTTGGTCTTCCTCCATTCCTACACAGTTTTCAGCATTAATGTTATTCATGTGTTTTATGACCATGTTTTGTGTTTATTCTACTTAAAATCTGACTTGCTTTCTGATTGCCTTCTGAACAATAACATTGTAGTATTCTCTCTCTCAACCCCCCCCCCCCCCCCCCCCCCCCCCCCCCCCCGCCCCTGCTCGAAAACTAGTTAGGCAATTCCAATCACCATGGCTGCGATGCTACATAAATATCTTAACTGTATAGGGGGACTGGTGGAAGATAATGATTATTTAGAGGATGATTACTTCCAAGAAGATGGTGAAGCGTTTGTAAGTTTTATATGTTGAGAAGATTTTTGTAGTCATGATTAATTGCTTAGTTGTAATAGAATTTTTTTTAGTAGTTTTTAATAAGAAAGTAGGCATTTTTGTTAATCATTTTTCTCCCATTTCTGAAGGTTGGAGATGGAAACGAGGGAGGTGGAATTTCTCTTGCAGGGACATGGTGGGATAAAGAAGCATTAGCAATTGCTGAAAGGGTTGCCTTATCATTTGATGGAGATTTGGGGATATATGCCTTCAGGACATTATCGAATTTCACCATTCAAATACGCATTGAGAAACTATCAAACAAGTAAGCATTTAGACTGCAATACCAAACAATGCATACTTGGAAATTAAAATATCATTACAGAGAAAATAACCTTTGTTTAGTGTTTCTGTTCCCAAAATTTTGTTCTTAAAATCTGCTTCTATATTATTTACAGGTCTGGTTCACCAAGTATGGAAGATATAGAAGCATTCTCTACAACCTATAGAGCAAAACTGGATGAAGCTGAGATTGCTGGATCCATTCCTGATACCATTTCTTTGGAGGTATTAATTATCTTCCAATTTATTCCTGTGTATGTTTCTCGTTACGCTTGGGGGGGGGGGGGCGGAAGATGAAATTTTATATAGAAAATAGATTGATAAAAATCCTTCTCTTCTCTCTCTCTCCTTCCTTCCCCCTCCTCAACCCCCTGCCCCCCCCTCAAAAAAAAATTCTTACAAGCCCATTGATTGAGTTCATTGTTTTTTTTTCCTTATCATTCATAGTAAGAGGATTTGTATAATTAAAGAAGATTTAGAATGTATCCAAACAATGAATCTGCAACAAATGATGGGAATTTCAAAACCCTAATCATTTTGCGAATTTCATTACTTTTTTTTTCAAATCCCTCAGCCAAATGCACTATTGAGTTTCACGACAATTTAATTCTATTCAATAACATCCGAGTAGAAAAAACTTGTTTCCCTTTTTTCATTAAATTTTCAAATTATATCATCTTAGGTTTCTTCACCCGGTGTTGAAAGAATTGTTCGAATCCCACAAGATCTCGACCGGTTCAAGCACCGGCCCATGTATGTGAAGTATGCCCTGGAGTCGACTGATACTGTGCCATCACCACCATCTGAACATGATGGCATCTTCCGACTTGTGTCTTACGACTTGGAAATGAGTTGTTGCACTTGGGGTATAGCGGATGTTAGGGTTAACAGAGAAAAAGCCGGAAAAGGAAGGCCGCTCAACAAAAAGCAACGCGATTGGCGACTCAACACCCCCTTCGATTCCTTACTTTTAGTTCGATTGTATTCCAAAATTTGATTTTTATTTTTTATTTTTCATTTTTCTTTCTTTCGCGACTGGTTTGTGTCTATATATTAATTAAGATTAGTTTTAATCCCAGTTTATTTTTTATTTTTTACTATAAAACTTCTTCTTAGTCAGTAGAGTTTATATTGAAATAGTAAAATAATGTTAGAATCCTACATCGTCATTGTGAGACATCTCAAATTGTTCTATATATGAAATGGGTTATTTTGTCCGTTGTCGTATGGTTTTAGGTTGGAAGGGTCTTAACATGGTATTAGGGTTGGGTTGAAGAAGGTTTACTCGTTTGTCGTCGAATTGTTTGGAATGAAAATTATGTTTGATAATTAACAATTATTGTTCTCAATTTTTTATTTTTTTATTTTTTATTTTTTTGAGAATAGAAACAAGAACCACATCACTTTTTTTTTAATTTTTTTTAAATGTATGGTGGTCGGTGTAATTGTAGTGATCGGCAGAGTGATGGTGGGAATAGTTTTTATGGAAGTGAATAAGAATCAACATTTTTTTTCCTTCATATTTTTAAGAAATTCAAGAAATATTCTCAAAATATTTTTAAAATTTTGAGAACAGAAACATATTTACCAAATACGTTTTTATATATTAATCCCAAAATTTTGAGAATAGGAATAGAGACATACAATTTTTATTTAGTTTTTATTGTTTTGGTTTTTGTTTATTATTTTATTACTTGTGATATTTTTTTGGGTTCTATTTTTATTTTATTTGATTGTTTAATTATCTATTGTCTACTTTTCTTTTTTCTTTCTTATTTTTTACATTTTAATTATTTGCTTTATATTTTTTATTACTTTTTTTTTTCTTCCTTATTTTGCTTCTTTTAAATCAAAATAGAAAAATAAAATATTTAAAATTAATAGAAAAATAACAAAGTAAACAAAAACAGTGAAAAAAATCAAACTCAAAATAAATTTTTTTAAATTTAATATTAGAAAAAAATAAAACTAAAGAAAATTAAAAAACAAAAAAATAAAAATAAAAATAAAAATAAATTAAGAAAATAATATTTAAAAATAATGAAAAATAAACAAAGTTACAAAAATTGAAAAAAAATAAAACTCAAAAATGAAAATTTTAAAATTTAATATTAGAAAAAAAATAAAAACTAAAGAAAACTAAAAAAAAAAATAAAAAACACTAAGAAAATAATATTTTATAATATTGATCTTTATTGAAATGCATGCCCTACAAAATTAAGTGAAATGTGCATTGCTTAATTTTTCACTTATATTTTAACTTAATTTTTAAGTTAACTTAATTAATTAAGTGATTCTAATTGCATTTATTGAACAAACTTAATTAATTAAGTGCTTAATATAATAAGTTTTAAGTGCTTAGTTTGATTATCAAACAAGTTCTTACCAACTTTAACCCCATTTATTTTTTATTTTATTTTATGAAAATTCCACTTCTAAAAATATATTATTTTAATGTCAAAAATACCCCTTGATTAATTTTTTTTAATAAAAAATATTAATCATCCTAGAAATTTAGTCTTCTATAAGTATTCTTATTACATTCACCTCCACAATAAATATTCTTTATCACTGTCGTCACCAATACAACAAATATTTATCATCACTGCCACCAACATCACAATAAAAATTTACTATCACCGCCGCCCCATCACATAAAAAAATTATTATCATCAGCGCCACAACAGTAAATATTTACTAGTATCATTGTCACAACTACAACAAATATTTACTATCACTATCATCACCAACACAACAAATATTTTTATTACCGTCACCACCGCAACAAATATTCGATATTAGGAGCACCACCACAGTAAATATTCACTATCACCACAACTGCCACAATAAAAATTAACTATTATTGTTATCACAAAAAAATAAATAAAAAAAAAAAAAAAAAAAAAAAAAAAAAAAAAAATTGCTATTACCACCTCTACCAACACAACAAGAAATAATAATAAAAAAAATCACATGAAAACCCAATCAAATATTGCAACAAATCAAGATCAAAATAATGGAGCAACAACTAAAAATCAACATTTACAATAAATTTCACATCTAAGGAAAAAATATTACAACACATTTTCCTAAACTGAGAGAAGGAATTGATGGAGGAATGATTGTGGCGACTTTAGGGTTGGAGTTGTTAGGAAATTTTATTTCCTAATCTATTTTGGGTAATATATTATTAACTCAATTATATTTTCTATTTAAATTTAATAGGTTAAAATTAAGTAATTTAATTAAACATGTAGATACCGAAAAACTATTGGGGTGATTAGGGGATTATGAGAACCTTAATCACACTGTATATACAGAAAACATTAGGGTTATGGTCCCCATTACACCAAATCACTTGACGGCTCCCTTCTCCCCATTTAGAAGAGAATCGATAATCTCATTGAGGAACTTCAGAGATTTGTTTGAGGAAGATCACGTACCAGCTCGATCCGTGTCTTTCTTGTGATCAATCGTCGCAGATTTTTGCATCGGTAGTCAATTGCTCATAATGGATCCATGTACGCTATTTATGTGTATATTAGAACTCTTGGTGATTTGATATATCGATTTAGCTGTTATAGATTTATATCTATAGGGATTAAATATCAATAAGTGGAATCAGAGCCTACTTTATGTTGAATCATTAGGGTTCTTGAGTTTTTCAAGTTTATAGAAAATTAGGGTTTGTGTTTTCTCCATTAAAGTTTGCTTATTTGTAAAATAGTGGAAGAAAACATTAAGATTTTTTATGTGGTATAAGTCAATTTTTGCTAAATATTATGAATCTAAGGAACAATTTTTTATTTTTTTTTGGTATTTTCACTACAGAAACTTCAGATCCGAACCAGATCTGAAAAAATTGGTTAACCGATTCAATTGAATAGATCAACCGATTGGTGCAAAGAGAGTTCGAACAGTTTTGACACCTGTTCATATTTTGACCATAACTTTGTCATCCGAACTTTGATTGAGGTGATTCAAAATTCTGTGGAAATATTAGAAAAAGAGTAACAACTTTTATGTTTTGAGTTTTTCTTAAGAATCAGATTGAATCATTGTCAAAATTGGGCTTGAAGTCGGATCTAGATGAATCGATCAACCGATTCAATTAAGGGGGTGATAGGGTTTTTTTATTCTGGATCGATCAATCAACCGAACCTTTACAGTTGGTCAACCAACTAATATAGGATATCGATTTTTGGTAACTGATCAATCGATCAACCTACTCTTCATGACCTGTCAACCGATTGATACAGGATACCAAGGTTGCCCAATTTGGTCAACTGAACCTTCTCTGTCGGTCGACCGACTACTTCATGATCCCAACCTTTTTTGGGCTAGGCGATTCAGTCGACCGACTATTTTAAAATAGGGAAATAAGCTTCTATCCAATCCGGTCAACCGAATTTAAAAGGCTAGTCGACCGATTGAATGCCCCAACATCGGAAACTTTAACTTGTTGCACGACATTTGATCAACGGACCATAAGGACGGTCGACTAACATAATCTTATATCTTGAAATAAATTACAATGAAATAATATGTTACCAAAGTAATCTTTGTTGTGTAGTTTAATTTATTTTGGGATATTGAGATATTAAGTTTATTATTTACGCGAGCAATAGTCGGCTCAAAGGAAGACTATTGTTTGGATGAATAATAAACATTGATGTTTGTTCTTTATGCGAACCATAACTGACCCAAAGGAAGGTTATCGTTTAACTAAATAATAGATATTGTTTTGACATTAGCATGGTTGTTATCTATGCAATCAATAATCGGCTCAAAGGAAGGTTATTGTTTGGCCAAATAATAAACATACATACGGGAATAAATGTGTGATGATTATCAAGTTTCCATGCGAACAATAAGTCGGTCCAAATAAAGGCTTATTGTTTGACAAGACCTATTGTTAACATTTGATTCCTGCGCTGAGAGTACCAATTACAGTTAATTCCTTTGTCCAAAGACTAGGAATTTGGGTCCCCAAATTTGAATTAATTGTTCATGTCTTATTTTATTATTTTATAACATGCTTGTATATGTGTTTATTTATTTTGTTCTTTGTATAGTTTTTGTTGCTACTGCCATGAATGTCCCTACCCAAGTCAGCAATATCCCAATGCTGAGCGAGATGAACTTCAAAGTTAGGAAAGAAACCATAAAATTGTTCTCGGCTGTATAGATTTGGACCAAAACCAAACACTTTGGGACGATCGACCCACTTCTACTAAGGAAAACCTCAATATGGTTAAATTAGAATAGTGGGGACAGTCCAACTGGATGTGTTTGATAATCATGAAGTGCTCTATTCCGGAAGCGTTTCAGGGCTCTATTACTAAGAGTAAGAGTGCCAAGAAGTTGCTAGAGGAAATTGAGCAATTCTTTGCCAAAAACAAAAAGTCGGAGGCAAGAAACCTTTTGGGTAAAATTGCTGTGATGAAGTATAAGGGTAAATACAACATAAAGAAGTAAATCATGGAGATGTTAATCTTGCATCAAAACAAAAGACACTAAAGTTAGAGGTGTTTGATGACTTGCCCGTGCACTTAGTTTTGATCTCTCTTCTTGCACACTTTGGGAAATTCAAAGTGAGTTATAATACTTAGAAGGACAAATGGTCCCTCAATGAGTTTATATCTCAATGTGTGTAAGAAGAAGAGAGATAACAACGAGATAAGACTGAAAGTGCTCACCTGGCATGCAAAGAAGGGTATGCTTCTAACTTTGATTTGTTCTGATGTTAATTTAGCTTCTGTACCTATAGATACTTGGTAGGTAAATTCTGCTGCTATTACTCACATAAGTATGACTATGCAGAGTTGCCTGTGGAGCCAACCGCCAAGTAATGTTGAAAGATTCATCTTTGTGGGCGATGGCAAAAAGTTGCGGCCGAAACTATATGAAATTTGACATTACGGTTGAAAATTGGATTTTATTTGTATTTGTATGAGACATTTTGTTGATCCTAAGATTTTGATGGAAAACTAAATATTGATATTTTTTGTGAAACTAATGGATTTATTGAATGTTTCAGTTTATAAGTTCCAGTGAAGATATTATCATGAAGAAAATGAATGCTGAAGAGACTGACAAAGATGATGGACGTTAAGAGACTGAAGAAATTGAAGAACCTAATGAAAATAACTCAGATTAAATTTTTACTCTTAATGTATCCTGATTAGGATTATACACGACACAAAATATTTTTACGATTATGTGTGTTTTTAATTGGATCCTAATTAGCTAACATATTTGCTCCTATATGTAATTGAAGAAAAAATTGATTAAAATTGAATTTAAGAATTTAGTGGAGCTAACTAAGAAAAGAAATCGATTAAAGGGCAAAAATGTCGAAGAAATTGAATGAAAAATGAATTGAGGAACAAATTACAACAGGGCTTGGTCGACTTATGGAAGAGTAGCGGTCGACTTATGAAAATGAGCCAAAGTCCCTAAAATGTTCGGTCGACAGGTAAGTCGACTTGTACTTAGAGAATGAACTCTCTGGATCTTCCGGTCGACAGGTAAGTCGACTTGTGAAACTTGTTGAATCGTTTGATAGACTGGTAACGGATGGGCGGTCAACCGATGAGCGAAGAGATTCTGGATTAAGCTACGTCATGAATCGGGCAGTCGATAAACAAGCCTTGTTCGATTGACAGATGGATCTGTTTCAGGATTTATGGAATTTCGGATTTGATTCAAAACTAGCCGTTAACTAATCGTTTTTGCCTTACCTAATTGCGATATTGTAGGGATCTGTACTTAATTGAGAGATGGTCTATATATTTTATTATCCCTATTAATTTGGTCTATTTAATTAAATGTTCTTTTAATTAAAGTGCTTTAATACTTTCTATTTTGATGAATTTCAATTTAAAAAATGTTTAAGGACCAAAATGAGATTTTTCAAGAATATTTTTAAATGAAAAAGATATATTTTGATTATATATTATGTATGGGGTCTTGGGGTGTCATTTAATGACATAATATTTGAAAAGTAGTTGTTATAAGATATCTTTGAAATTCCTATATTTAAACCTGCGAATTTTAAGTTTAAATATTACTATTTTGGTGGAGAATATTTTGGACCTAAAATATAGGAGAGTTTTAAGGGATTTTATTTTGATCTTACGATTTAGTCCATATATTTAAATATAATGCTTTCTATACTTTCATTAATTAAGATCAAATTATTTTGGAGACTAAATTGATAACTTTAGAAGTTATATTATTAAGTTAAATATATCAGGATTGAAATGTATCAATATATGGGGTCTATAGGTAATTTTAAATGACATATTTTGTGGAAACTAATCGTTATAGGGATTGTTTCAAGTAGCATTAAATAGACCTGCGGATTTCACATGTTTACATATCAATATCAAGAACTATTCTGTTCCTGGGCTTTCTGAGAGTTATCATTCTAATATTATACTAAAAAATATTGTGAGATTATTCTGGAATTAAAGTTCTTGAGTTAAAGCACTAATTTATTTGGCGTCACCAATCTGAACTGTTTAGCGATCTGTTTTGCAATCCATTGGTGTTTTTCTGGTGAGATCATTCCAAACTTATTCTTTAATTGAGTATTTGATTATTACTACTTGCTTGGTGAATTGATTTTTTTGAAAAATCGTTTTTGAACTTTAAAAGCATAAAAAAAATTTAAAAACAATTTGTGTATTAATCTAATTGCGTGGTTAATTGTGCTACCCGCATTTTTCATTATAATCAGATTTTGAAATTCTTACTTTTCTATAACTAATATCGAGACATTAATTGAGTTTGAATTTATTTGGGGTGGTAGAATCTCTGAGTGGAAAAATCACTTATCAATTATTTATAATTGGTGAGTTGAGTATCGGATTAGATACCACTAGGAGTATCTAATCAGAGGTAGCTGGTTTCAATCTCTTCCGGTTAAAAGATTGAGCTTTTGATCTTTGCCTAGAGTATAAAAAAATTAGGTTTTAATTCTTCCTTTATAGAATTGTAAGTGAATTATAACGGTTCAATCCTTACCGGGTAAAAGTATATTTGGAGCATGTTTATGTGATGTTTAATTCTTGAGCCTAAGGTATAAAAAGAATTAAGTCGTGATTCTCCCTATAATAGAATTAGGTTAATCTTTCACCTGATAAAAAGATAGAGTTTATTCCTTATTCTATGAAAAGGGATTGTAAAGGTTGATTATGAGCCTGTAAAAAGAATCATTGTGAGGGTTTGGTTCTTACCTTTAAAGCAATCTTGAGTTTAGTGGGTGCGACTTTCCGCGGAGCTCGGGGGACTGGATTAGCCAAGAGTAGTTTGGTGAACCAGTATAAATTTCTGTGTGTTACATTATTTATATTATTTATATTTTGTTATTTGGGTGTGCACCTAGTTGATAATACATATCCGCTGCTATAAAAGATAATAATTAATTTTAGGGTAAAATTAATTGTTTGATTTTTGAAGTGTGGCCAACACATTTGTTGCACCATCCTTTAGATGGAATTTGATTTCTATTTCTAGTTTGGACAAATCAGGTTTTACTTGTTCTTTCGGAAATAATAAAATTAGTCTTTATCAAGGTTCAAATTTTATTAGTTCTGGTTCTTTGATTGATAATTTATATATGTTTGACATTAGTTTCTATAACAAAATACTGCAACCAAATTCACATGGTACATGGAAAAAATTCAATAAGAATTCTGCCACCTTATGATACAAACGCTTAGGTCATATCTCAAAACAGAGAATTCAAAGACTTGTGTCGGATGGAATTATTGAACCTCTAGATTTAACAAACTTTCAAGTTTGTATTGAGTGCATCAAGAGGAAACGAACAAACGAAAGAAAATTAGGTGTCGAGAGAGCTACAAATGTCTTAGAACTAATACACACGGATATCTGTGGGCCATTCCCTACAACTTCATGGAATGGACAATAGTATTTTATTACATTCATAGATGACTACTCTCGTTATGGGTACCTATATTTGATTAATGAGAAGTCTCAATCCTTGGACATTTTCAAGTCTTTCCAAGCTGAAGTTGAACTTCACCTTGGAAAGAAAATCAAGGCTGTCAAATCGAACCGTGGTGGCAAATACTATGGGAGAAATGACAGATCAAGAGAACAACGTTCAGGACCTTTCGTAATTTTTCTTAATGAGTGTGGAATTGTTCTGCAATACACCATTCCGGGAAAACCCTGCATGAATAGTATTACAAAGTAACAAAATCAAACTCTTAAGGATATGGTAAGGAGTATGATTAGTTATTCTTCCTTACTAGAGTCACTTTCGGGAAAAGTTTTAAAGACCACGGTGTACATCCTTAACAGGATACCGAGCAAAGTAGTTATCAAAACCTCCTATAAGCTTTAGACAAGCAAGAAACCTAGCATTAGGCATTTGCACATTTGGGGTTGTCCAGCCAAGGTACGACCTTATAGGCCACATGAAAGAAAGTTGGACTCAAGAATGGTTAGCTGTTATTTTGTTGGTTACGTTGAACGCTCTCGGGGTTACAAGTTTCATGATCCCACATCAAGATCCTTCTTTGAAATGGGAAATGTGAGATTCCTTGAGGGTGTTGAGTTTGAGGGAGAAAGAAACATAAGGAGTGTTGTCTTTCAAGAAGAATCTGCTATTAACGGTGATAAGATCTCTATACCTATTGCTGTTCAAGACACAGTTTTCTTCGAAAGGGAACCTATTATTGATAGTGATCACTGTTCAAGACACAGCTTCGGCTCTAGATAACAATGTTCAGGCTGAGGTTCCTATTCCTGACATTGTTCCAAAACAAGATAACAATGAGATTCTTCCTCAAACACAACCTATAGAACAAACTCAACAACCTCAAGAAATTCCATTAAGAAGATCCACTAGAGATAGGAGAAGTGCAATTTCGAAAGAATATATCGTCTTCTCCGAAAACGTTAGGATGGCGTTGGTTTAACAAAAGATGAGCCAATCAACTTCTGTCAAGCCATACGCAATTCTAACTCTAAAAAATATATTGATGACATGAAGGATGAGTTAAAGTCTATGAAAGACAATAATTCTTGGGATCTTGTCAAGTCACCTGAAGGTATGAAGCCCATTGGTTGTAAATGGATATTTAAAAGTAAAAGGGATTTGAAGGGTAACATCGAGATATATAAAGCTCGTCTAGTTGCAAAGGACTTTACTCAAAAGGAAGGCATAGACTACAAACAGACTTTTTCTCCGGTATCTTCGAAAGACTCGTTTAGAACTGTAATGGCATTGGTAGATTATTTTGATCTAGAGTTACATCAGATGGATGTCAAGACTACATTTCTCAATGGAGACATTGACGAGACGATCTATATGGCACAACCAGAAAATTTTGTATTGGGAAATCCAAAGTCTATGGTCTGTAAATTAAAGAAATCTATTTATGATCTTAAACATGCTTCCCATCAATGGTATCACAAGTTTCAACAAGTCATCACCTCATACGGTTTTAAGGTGAATGTCGTTGATAACTGTGTATATCACAAGTTTAGTGGGAGTAAATATATCTTCCTTGTATTATATGTCGATGATATTATGCTCACTAGCAGCGATATAGGCTGATTGCATGAAACCAAGAAATTTCTGATGAAAAAATTTGAGATAAAAGATCTTAGTAACGCCTCTTTTGTATTAGGGATCTAGATACTGAGAGATTGTTCTCAAGGTATCCTTAGGTTGTCACAAAAGAGCTATATCGATAAGGTTCTGAGTAGATTCGGCATGAAAGACAGTAAACCAGGAGATATGCCCATAGCTAAAGAAGACAAGTTTAGCCTCAATCAGTGCCCCAATAATGACCTTTAAAGGAAATAGATGTAGAAGATTCCTTATTCGTCAACAATAGGAAGTTTAATGTACGCTCAGGACTGTACTCGTCCCGACATAGCATTTATAGTGGAAGTTTTGGGTAGATACTTGAGTGATCTAGGTATGCAACATTGGAAGCCAGCTAAACGCGTGATGCATTATTTGAGGTGAACAAAAGACTACATACTCACTTATCAAAGATAAGACAGTTTAGAGATCATCGTGTTCTTTGACTCCGATTTTGCAGTGTTGGCCTAGTGAAATACCCAAGAGGGGGTGAATTTGGTAGTTAAAAAATTATCAGAGAAAAAATATTTTAATAACCCAAATAATTAATTTTAATTCTAAATTAATTATTATCTTCATATCACAGTGAAAATATAAAATCAACTAGGTGCACACCAAACAATAAAAATAAATAATGTAAAGATAGCAGTTGGTAGTGTAATATTACGTCGCTGCTAACACCACAAGTATATGGGTCAAGTTTTAGTATAGGTTGGGAGAGTAAGGGTATCGTGTTCACGGGGATTGGTTGAGATTATTATCGAGTATCGCGATTATCATAACCTAATTTTATCTAGGCGGTAAAAAATGCATATAAAATTAATATAAACTAATATTAAAATACTAATTAAACTATACTAATACTAATATTAATATGAGATTGTTAAGGAAAAAGATTTCCTAGGAATTAACTTCATTTACTTAAATGTGTTTGATTTCGTTTTAGTTTACGTTAACGGCGTTTGACTTATATGACAATCTCGGTTCGTAAACTCACTCGCCACCTTTCTCGAGTGTAAGACGAGTGAATATGCGACTTCGCATTAACGAAGAATTCCCTCTCAACGTCTTAACGATCCTAGGTCACGTGAGTCTCACCCCAACGTCATTGATTGCACACTCTCCAACTTCCTCCCGGGTTATTGAATCGTCGCGTTGTGTTTACCCTAATCCGAATTCGAGGTTACCTCTCTAGAGTGTCAAACCCCGTATTCTATAATTATATAAACAAGCATAATATTATGTCAAACCGATAAACACAATCAAACTACGAATAACATCCATTAAAGAAACACAAACTCAAACAAAACTACATTTTCATAAATATATTGTTAATCCCTAAGAAAATTCATGTTTAGATAATGACCATAACTATATATACAATGTAAAATGAGCTAAACATAGTCAAACAATAATCCTAAGTTAAGATATGAAGAGATAAATTAGATAAACAAGTCGTAGTTCGAAGATTTATTGCTAAGAACGTTCCAAGATTGCTTCTCCTTCGTTACACTGTGTTCTTCTCCTTAGGATTTTCTTGAGCTCCCCAAAATCCTCTCAAAATATCCTCTTCTAGTCTATGGAGGTGTGTCCTACCCCCGAACTTAGAATTTTGCTAGTCCTCGAGCAAAACACTAACGCTAAACTAAACTAACTAACAAACTAATTAACTAAAAATGAAAAATTAAACTAACACAAAAGAAGTATATGCATGTAAATATAAAGTTCAATCAAAATGACTAATTTGTTCCTCCCTCAATATCCTGAAATCGGATCAAGTTCGGGAAGCATCCCACACCAAGTGGTGTTCTAGAATTTCAACTATCAATATCAATAAAAACCATTCTAGATCCATTTGAAGTGTGCGTGTGAGAACTCAAATGTATAACTAGTCAAATACCGGATTCGATTATTCAATTGTTAAGCTCATAATTTTAAACTGTTGACGGATTCAGGAAAACCATACGCTTGATTGGAGTCTACTATCCACTAATGTAGGCTCGGATATTCACGGAAATCAATAGGACTTGGTTTGGCTTTGGAGAATAACCACGGGTATTATTGGAATAAAAATAGCAATTTGGTTTAATCAATCAATACCCGAGGTAAAATCGCTTGTCGCTATCCTCTCTCATGACCCCATATTTAAAGTACAACTCTGAATAAGAAACGAAAATCCTGGTATTCAATTGTCGAAAGAGAAGAAAATGAAAAACTATATTCACGTTTTTTTTTTTGTTTTTTAACAACATATTCCTAAATTAAGTCGAATAATTACAGTTTTAGGAGAGTGCAAAAAGAAATTAGAGAAACGCACCCCCAAACTTATTCAAATTTGTAAAATTTTAGGAATATGTAAAAAAGAAATGATAGAAACACACCCCCCAAACTTATTTTAGGAGCGTGCAAAAAGAAATACTAAAGTGACAAGTGAATACACTATTACCGAATCAATAAAAATTTATCAAAAACCCAACCGCTCACTTGATTTCACTCAAAAAAAATATTAAATTAGGCTTAGCGATATTGGGTTAGGAAAAATTTAATTGAAAAGAGTATTTGAAACGTTTTCAGAATTTGAATACGTTATCGGCTTCGACAGGGGAAATAAGGAATTAACATTATCAGGTTAGCTACAACGGATCAAGCAAAAAATTGACGGCCTAAATCACGTCTTCGGAATTACCTTACCTAGGATTCTACCTCAAGTTTTCCCCAAATCAAGTTCTAGTTTCCTCTTTTTCTATTATGAACTTAATATCGAATAATCGACGTCTAATCGTTTAGACAATTATTCATTGAGTTCAAATGTCGTGCAATTTTCGGATCGAGATAATTTTTACACAATTGACATGTTAAGCACACAAAACACACTAGGAAGGTATTACCCCCGACCTCAATATGCAATTTGGGGATAATTCTCATCATCGGGTTTTGGCCCAAATGAATTTACATCTAATCATGCAAACACAACTTTATACATACACAATATTAAACTAATTCTAATACTAACATACATACTAATCTAACCACTAAACATTCAAAAACAAACATTAAACTAACTAAACTAAAAATTTAAAAATTTAAAACATTCATAATACATAAATAAATAAAGGTCTGTACAACAAAATTTTTCATTTTGTTCAAAAATAGTAATAACTGTTCATCATTTTCTACAAAAAGTCAAAATGGATGAACATCCACTAAGCTATCATCCGATCCATACCACTCAGGCCTGAACATGGCAATGTTCCAATAGCAGCGAACCCAATAAACATATAGTATGCTTGCACAAAAAAAATGGGTTGAACACATACCTAGGGAATAAGATTTATTCCCTACTGTTCACCTGAAGACGAGTCATCACCATCATTACTTTGGGAAGGAGAATGTGGTCTCTGGAGTAGATATGGTGGCACAGATGGCATCGGTGGGAAATCGTCCATCTCAAGGCCAAGGCCCTCCCAAATCTTCCGTTGGACTCGATCTTGTTGCCTCGAAAATTGGTCCAGGAAAGAGGCAATCTCGTATTGATTCTGGAGGACCATCTGAAGCTTCCTCTCTTGGGAGTTTTCAGCTCGGGCTCCAGAGGGTCCAGCCGTATCGTCGGGCTGCTCTTCCCCTTCCTCCGGCTCAGGCTCGGGTGCCTCTTGTGCCCCATTCCTCCAAAATTGATTTATCGCTGACAGCGTGAGTGGAGAGATAAGTTCACACTGGCTTCCCCCGGATACAGTCACATCAGCTAATCTGAATATCTGGGTCAACAGTGACGGAAACGGGAGCCCACCCTTTACCAATTTCAAAGCATGAAGAATTGATGAATAGATCAGAAATCCAACGTTTATGGGTTGTCCGGTCTGGATTTTATAGATCAAAAAGGCCCTGTCCTTCGAGATGTCTGACAAATGTGATGTCGGCAGGAGGCTTCCACAGATGAAGTTGTGCCAGATTTTTGAAACTGGCTTGAGGCATCTCACTGAAAATGTAGCGACATTCGGCCCCTGGTGTTTCCACTTTACCGGTCCAGATGTGATATATTGGATGACCCATTGTAAAGAAGGTTCCTGGCTTTCAATTAACTCCGGTGCCGAAAGTCCGACGAAATTCCTCTGGGAGCTCCTCGATCGGACCGAATCCCCGTTGACGTATGCAAGCACGATGTTTTCGTGTTGTTTGAAGTGGTCCGCCGCTTGTTTTAACACAAAGCGGGTAGCATCAAAGTCAACATCAGTCGGTGCCCTTGGGGTTGAACCCGACCCTTCGCCTCTAGCCCTCTTCTTAGCTGCTCTTTTTGGTATTTCCTACAATCACAATCACAAAAACCCAATACAACCTCATCATATATGAACATTTGAAAAACATAAACTTCCCTAATCTCATTGTCATGAACAAATTCATCCCAAAACGAATACCCATTTGAATTTTTCAAACAATTTTTCACAAATGTGACATCCTATATTAATCCACACACTCAACCAATCCAATTAAACATGTGTATCATCAAGAATCAAACCAAAAACCCATTGAATATCAAAATCGCGAAACTAGGGTTTTAGGTTTTTAGGCAAAATCTCAAAATCCATTGATTTCTTTGATAGAATCATGAAAACCAACCAATAATTTCAACAACTAAACTAAATGTAATATAAAATAAACTTACTTCGTTGAAAAATAATGGTCCAATCAAAAGAAATGGTAGAAATCGCACCTTTCACGCGAAACCCTTGATTTTCGGAAATGGGGGTTGAAATCCGATTCTTGGAGGATGAATCGTGATGGAAATGACCACGTTTTGTAATGGATGGATGATTTTAGAGATTTGGAACGGTTTGGGAGTGAAGTTGTAGAGAGAAGGTAGAGGATTTGGGGAGGGAACTTGCGTTTTTAAATTTTAAGCGACGGGCTGTTTTTGTCCACCACTTAGGCGTTGGATTCACCGCTTGAGTGGTGGAACTCTTTTCTTTAAAATCAAACCTTCTGATGAAATTCCGCTTAGGCGGTGGTTTTTACGCCTTAGCGAAAATACACCAGTGTACAAACGTTTTGTTCTGCTGTTAATCCGCCTAGGCGGTGGTTTTTCCCGCCTAAGCGGTGGAGCATATTTTGAAAATTTGGTGCATCCTGTATTTTTACCGCCTGAGCTGTGGTTAGCCGCTTGGGCGGTGGGCTGTTTTCACCCACTCTGTATTTTTACCGCCTGAGCGGTGGGCCTTTAGGTCCCACTTTAATGTTTTTCTTAAATTTTCAAAAGACGGCTCCACCCTTTACGTTTTCGCTTCGCTTGTTCAACGTGTTTAAATTTAGAATACTTCCCCAAGTGTCCACACTCCTAAATTCACTGCCGAACACGTTTCGAAGCCATGCCGGCTTCCAAAAAGAATAAATAATTAAATTAATAGTAACAAAATTCGGGTAATTTGATACCCTAAGTTTCCTTTCAAAAGAATAGCGCTTGAGTTACCGTCCCCAGCTGGACTTTTGTGTCACTAAGTATTTTTCACCAAAATTCCCCATAGACAAGGAATTTGGGCGCAAATGCTTAGTCGAATCAAGATCATGGCCTTGAAGTCGGCGTCTCCTCTCAGTCCTTTATCATTTGCAATAAGCTCCATCTCGGGATTGAGAATTAAGAGTTACAATCTTCATCATTTCTTGCACCGCTTGATCTCATTAATCACAATGAAATAAAAATAAAAATTAAAAACAAAACAAAAATAAATGTCAGGATTAACTTTCGACCACTTAGTCGCAATATCAACTTAGAATTCACACTAATCTCACGTCTACAACGCCAAAGACTTGGTGTGTTGACGGACTAGGAAACGATCAATTTGCTTTTCCTATATAAAACTTAAGTTCTGAGCCGATACCGCATTTCTTTTGCAATATTCAAACAGTATTCAAATAACATTCACATTAATCCCCGGCAACGGCGCCAAAAACTTGGTAGGGGCTATTTTGCACACGCCTACTTACGCTCGCAAGTATACGAGGTCTAGAGTTTTAATATAGTTGATCTTTGAAGATCGGATATCGTTCCAACAGAGAAAAGTGTGAATAATTGAATTGAATACCGCAATTGACATAGTCTCCTGTTATCCTGACGACAGAAGACATGAATTGAAATTAAACTAAGCTAAACTACAATTAGTGGGTTAATTCTAACTAGGTTGATTAATTAGGGATTGATTTCGTTCACTTAATACACAATTGCTTTAGTTCGGTTAACAATAACGGAGTTTAGGTATCCGACAATCTCGGTTCGTAAACTCCTCCGCCACCTCTTCCGAGTGTAAGACGAGGGAATATGTGACTTCGAGTCGACGCCGAGGTCCCCCTCGATGTCTTAACGACTCTAGACTGCGTGAGTCTCGACCCAACGTCATCGATTGCATACTAACTAACGCCCTCCCTGGTCGTTAGGTTGTAACGATGTGTTTACCCTAGTCCGGCAACGGCGCCAAAAACTTGGTAGGGGCTATTTTGCGCATGCCTACTTACGCTCGCAAGTATACGAGGTCTAGAGTTTTAATATAGTGGATATTTGAAGATCGAATATCGTTCCCACAGAGAAAAGTGTGAATAATTGAATTTAATACCGCAATTGACATAGTCTCCTGTTATCCTGACAACGGAAGACATGAATTGAATCCTCCAAGCCCCACAAAGAGTCGCACCCACTAAACTCAAGATCTCTTTAAAGGTAGGAACCAAACCATCACAAAGATTCTTTTACACGCTTAGAATCAACCTTTACAAATTCCTTTTCACAGGCTTAGGAATAACCTCTACTTTTTACAGGCTCAAGAATAACCTAATTATTTTTAAAATAAAGGCTAAAGAATCAAAACTTTACAAAATACTCCAAATATCCTTTTACCTGATAAGGATTGAACCGTTACTAAATTTTCACAATACAATTCAATTCATGAAGAATTACTACCTCAATCTCTTTACAGAAAAAGACTGAAACCAGCTACCCTTAGATTAAATACTCCCAATAGTATTTAATCCATCACTCAACTTACTAATTAAAAATTGACAAGTGATTTTTCTCACTCATAGTTTCTATCATCTCAGATAAATTAAAACTCAATTAATATCCCAAAACTAATGATAGAAAAGTGAGATATTCAAAATCTGATTTTAAACAAAAATGAGTAGCACGTAATTGAGCACGTAATCAATTTGATTCAAGAAATTGTTTAAAAAAATATTTTTCAATAAAAAATAAAAAAAATAATTTCTAAAGATCAAATTCTAAAAATTAATCAAGCAATACTAAATAGAAAGTAATTTGGAAAGATCTCACCCAGAATCTACCGAAAGAATAATTATAGCGATGTTACTTCAGATTCAGTAGTAGCAAAGATTCACAACAAATAATTCTCATGAATGTCTCTTAGAAAAGCTCTCACAATTCTCAATATGATTTCTCTTAGAAAAACTCAGTATAATCTCTTCATCTCTCTTAATCTCTCTTACTGATATGAAAAACGCAGGTCTATATAAATTGGATTAAAATTAGCTCTCTAACGGCTAGTTCCCATTTGTTATGACACTAAATTGCTCTTATAGACCCCTTATAACAATAAGACTTCATTCTGGTTCAAATCATTTAATTATAGCTTTTAAACTTCTCAATTAAGTCCCCCAAATATTTCTCAATCATAATTAAATAGAATAGAAACAATTATATGTACCAAATTGAGAAATATTCAAACTTAATAAACCAAATCTATTGGGATATCATAATATGTGTTGTATATCTCAAACAATATTAAATCCCTAAAATCTCTCATGAATCCTAAACAAAAAACGGCTAGTAACGGCTACTTTCAGAATAAAATCCAGAATTTCATAATATCCTGAAACAGACCTATAAGTCGACCGACCAAGATCAGCAGTCGACTGTTCGATTCAAGATGTAGCCAAGCCAAAGATTCTGTGCCCATCAGTCGACCTGTTTATCGACCTAGAGATTTAGAAAGTTTCATTTCTCTTAACAGGTCGACCGCTCTGTCGACTTATAGATACAGAGAGTTCATATTTAAGTATAGGTCGACCTACCTGTCGACTGAGAGATACAGAGAGTTTTCCTTCTTTGTTTCGGTCGACTTACCTGTCGACTTATGAATATTGGAACCTCTTCTAAACTCGTTTTTAATTCATTCTCATTGACATTTTCATCCATTTAACCAATTTCTTTTCTTGGTTAGCTCCACTAAATACTTAAATTCAATTTTAATCAAATATAAATATTTCTTTTTCAATTACACGTAAGAGCAAATAATTTAGCTAAAAAGGATCCTATTAAAAACACACATTTATAAAAATAATTTAAAAATCTTTTTGTGTCGTGTGTGATCCTAATTGG
This sequence comes from Eucommia ulmoides, assembly GCA_016647705.1. NCBI lineage: Eukaryota > Viridiplantae > Streptophyta > Magnoliopsida > Garryales > Eucommiaceae > Eucommia > Eucommia ulmoides. The sequence continues at coordinate 37,506,752 of CM028332.1, read as the reverse complement.
GATATTAAGAGTTAAAATTTAACCTAAGTTATTTTTCCTAGGTTCTTCAAATTCTTCAACCTCTTAATCCTTTATCATCTTTATCATCATATCTTCATCGATTGGAACTAATAAATTGAAACACTTAATTAAACCGTTAGTTCCATAAAAAAACATCAACCTTTAATTGTCCATCAAAATCTTAGGATCAACATGCGCGATTCCAAGATAGTAAGCACTTCACATCATGCTACATCTTTATGTTGGCTGAATGAGCTATCTCATGGAAGTCTGCTAGGCAGACTCTCATAGATTTTTTAACTATGGCAATGGAGTTCATTACTTGTTATGAGGCTAGGCAGACTCTCATAGCTTTTTCAACTATGGTAGTGGAGTTTATTGCTTTTTATGAGGTGTCTAATCATGGAATATGGTTTCGAAACTTTGTCACTAGGTTGCGTATGGTAGATGGCATTGAAAGGCCATTGAAGATTTATTATGACAATAACTCAGTGGTGCTTTACTCCAATAACAACAGGAGCTCGATGAAGTCAAAATTTATCCATATCAAGTTTTTAATTATTAAGGAGAGAGTTTAAGATTAACAGATTGCTATAGAACATATAGGGACAAATTCTATGCTAGTGGACCCATTAACCAATGGCTTAACCCCTAAGATCTTTCATGAGCACATAACTCATATTGGTGTTATTTCTGGTAATACCTTTATTTAGTGGGAGTCATTTTTGTTCTATATGTTTTTCTTTAGACGTTGGATTGTTTAAGTTTTCCAGCAGAATAAAGTTGATTTTTATTTTTTATTTTTTGGTAATGTTTGCATTGCATTAAGGACTTTGAATTGATCTCACTAAACATTAAAGTTGGACCAATTGGAAATAAGCATGTCTGAGGTCACACTGTATGTAATTTTTATGCTACTCATCTACATTTGATCTATGTCATTGAGTATATTAGTATGGTGATCAATGTGGTTAAGTCACGACTGTATTGTGATATAAGCTAAGGTAATTCCATTGCTAATATATGAGATGGATCAGATTGTTTAAGGAGAAATCTAAGGATAAATAACATATGGATGCGAGCTTAAAAAATTTTGTGATATAATTGTTTCAGGAATAATATGTAACCCAAGTAGGAGATTGTTAGGAAATTTTATTTCCTAATCTATTTTAGGCAACATATTATTAACTCAATTATATTTTCTATTTAAATTTAATGGGCTAAAATTAAGTGATCTAATTAATTTGGATAAGCCCATAGACTACTCAAAAGAATGTGGGTTAATGTGTAGATACCGAAAACTGTTGGGGTAATTAGGGGATTATGGGAACCCTAATCACACCATATATATAGAAAATATTAGGGTTATAGTCCCCAATATACTAAATCACTTGACGGCTCTCTTCTCCTCATCTAGAAGAGAATCGATAATCCCATTGAGGAACTCCGGAGATTTGTTTAAGGAAGATCACGTACTCATTCAATCTGTGTCCTTCTCGTAATCGATTGTCGTATATTTCTGTATCGATATTGCTCATAATGGATCTAGGTATGTGATTTACGTGTATATTAGAACTCTTAGTAATTTGACATATCGATTTAGGTGTTATAGATTTAGATCTATAGGGATTAAATCCTAACAAAAGTTATAGGAGCGAACGAGCGACAACATAGAAAACCTAAATATGGTCGTCTATAGGCCATATCTCATCCTAAGATGACCAGAACCAACCGTCATTTTGTGAGAGACAAATAGGAAAGAGAGAGAAAGATGAGAGGGAGAGAGAGATAAAAAGACAAAGGGTTGTTTTGGCGAGAAGCAGAAATGAGAGAGGGAACCAGCGACAGAGTGATTATAGCATATTTAATGGTAGAGTTAAAGAAGCTGAAGGATGATTATGGCATAGCAAACCCAAATCTGGCTTGTAGACAGCTAAATGTAGCCCAAAGACGGCGAGACGGTGATAGTGGTAATATTGTTGGTTATTTTGGCACGAGTTCATCGCGCGATGGTGGCGAGATGGTGAAATGGAAGTTTCGATAAGACGGTGGAGCGATTACTCCAGCGGTGGTGGCAGCGAGACAGTGACCTAATACTTCGGCAGTCTAGTTGTGGTTACTAGATTTGGCCAGATCCAGACCAGTTTTCGTTACATCTAGCCAACTTGGTTCGGCGACCACCACCATTGATAATTCGGTGGTGGCTGATTATACACACAAATATACACAGATGGAAGGAGAAAGCAAAAGAGAGAGAGAGAGAGGCTTGGAAAATCAAGTCTACAGGAATAGTGCACTGGTGGTAATGACGGCAATTGTTCTTCTTTGTTGAGTTTCGGTTACCACGACGAGTGTCTTTGATATAGAGAGAAGGAGATAAAATGAAAGAAAAATCATGAATGCCTTGAGAAAGAGATAAGAATAGAAAAGGAAAGGAAACAACATGGACCCCTTTGACAGAAAGAGACAAAGAGAAAAGTAAAAGGAACGTGATCTGGTACAGAGAGAAAAAATAAAAAACTTATGGGTTATGGGTTGAATTAAGTATAATTAGATAATTAGAAATTTTATTTAGAAAAAAAATGGTAGTTTTAGAATTTTAATTTAAAATTATGGGGTTTTTTAAATTTTTTGTTATTTTATAAATCGTGTTTTATTGAAAAACAAATGGCCATGGGTTCCATTCTAATAAATTTGTTGGCCCAGAGATTGACTCAAGAGGGAGGTGAATTGGATCTTTAAAACTTTTGTATCTACTAGTAAAATCTCAATTGAAACTTGTTAGTTCTTGTGATTGTATGTGCAGGGTAATAAGTAATCAAATCAAAATAATCAAAGTAAAGAGTAAGGGATAGAAATAAGCAAACCAGAGACACAAGTTATTTATAGTAGTTCGGAAAATCCCTTGCCTGCGTCTACTTCTTTGTGCGCTCTCGATGGAGAGTTCTAATCCACTAATCCTTAATCTTCTTATGGGTGAAGATCAAATCTTTTACAATCTCTCAATCTTCTTACGGGTAAAGATCAACATTTTACAATCTTCTTACGGGTGGAGAATAAACCTATCACAATCTTCTTACGAGTGAATATTAAACCTATCACAATCTTCTTATGGGTAAATATTAAACATTTCACTTGATTTTCTTTCCGGCGAGATTGGTTTGTCACTTTTCAGCACAACCCAAAGCTCATATTTTGGACTCTTAAACTCTTCACAAGTTGTTGTTATGATGTGGTGATCTTGAGGATCTTCTTACTTTGATGTTTCTATGAAGTAAAATCTCTCAATACTCAAAATAGTTTTGTAATCTAATTTACAAAAACTGACATTGGAGCTCTAAATACTCTCTACAAAAATTACAATGGTTTGGCGCACTAGTGTTTCGTGCTTCTCACATATATTACTCAAAAAGATAAATAAACTTTAAGTACAAGAATGATCACACAAGAAGTGTAATAAAAAGAATCAAAGCGGTGATGTTAAAGAATATAGCATGAGAACTTGAAGATCTTTTGTATATAGCCCTTATAAGTTCTTGTGTGATTTTCTTAATTCTCTTAGTTGTTTGGATTCCATTTATTAGAAAAATATAGTATAAGATCATCTAAGACGGAATTTAAAAGTGCTCATAATCATTGCTCCTTGTCCCTTAGAAGATAATGCCAAATTGGCCCCTTGGCACTAAGTTTTCTCTATAGAAATTTAAAATCTACTGCAACTTTTCTCTTGATAGACGTCTGAATGTTTTCCACTTGGGACTAGGACCCATGTGTAATTAATGCATATTGATAGTATATTTAATTATCTTTCAAAACACATGTTTTCTAATCCAGCATAGTTTGAATGGGTTAAAGAGTAGGACCTTTCAAAAGGATCATTTTTGGGTTTTTTTTAAGCGTAGTTTTCCATTCTATTTTCAACTACTATAACCCTAAGTGGAGCTAGAGAATATCCATTTGTCTATCTCTCTGAGTTTCTACTACTACTAAGTAAAATTTCTATTATTCCTTCATAGAATATATTCTGATCAAGTGGAAAAAGCCTCAAGCTGAAAAAGAGTGAAATTTGACCCCACTTTCATTGACCAAGTTGTCAGGTTTGTAGAATAACCAATGGAACCAACTGAATCCACTCTCATGACATGATCGAAGTTTGATCCCCTACTTTTGGAAAAGAGAGGAGACGATTTACCCGTCTTAGCCAGCAAAGGTATCATAATTGCAAGTCTATTCGGGCTACAACCCTTGGGCTTCCTCAATTGAGTATCCCATGCTTCTTTCCTGGTTCAGGTGCCATTTGGACGACTACTTTGTACTTATCTCAGTCTTTTTTGTTCTTCCATCCAAGACCCATTCAGCCTAAGGCCATGATCGAGTCATGACGAGCTAGACTGATACAACAGACTAGCAAAACTTTGGGAAAGATTTGGAGTTTAGAGGTATCTATTTGGTAGTCAAAGAACCGATAGATTCCACTATAGGAATCATTTTGAAAGAAGACCCGGTGGAGTAGGATTAGAAAGATCAAAGGCCACCTATCATTAGCTACTGATAGGTCAAAGGAATAAAGCACGTTCTCCTCTTAGACGGTCAAGTAAAGTAGTTGTAAACCATATTCCACTTGAATTTAAGGAATTTTATTGCACTTAATTGAAATTACCCTCGTGAAGAGGCTCATTGGCTCAACGGATCAAAGTTAAGCCGGGGATAATAGGTTGATGACTCCCAAGAGCTCTTATCGATGGAGCCCTTTGGCACCTCGATATCAAACTTGGTGGCCACTAATTTATGTGCTACCACTATCACCGCAAGCGTACGGATCAATTTTTAGTATAATGGACCTTTCGGTCGGGTACCGTATCCATAGGAATTGGTTGAGATTACTATCGAGTATCGCGATTGTCATAACCCGATTTTATCTAGGCGACAAAAATGGAATATAAAATTAATACTAACACTAAAATACTAATTTAACTGTACTAATTACTAATACGAGATAGTTATGGGATGGATTATCTAGGGATTAACTTTATTTACTTAAACGCGTTTGATTTCGTTTAGTTCACAATAATGATATTCGACGTATTTGACAATCTCGGTATCTAGAACTCCTCCGCCACCTCTCCTAAGTTAACGAGGGATATAACACAACTTCATGTCAATGAAGAAGTCCCCATCAATGTCTTAATGACCCTAGGTTGTGTTAGTCTTGCCTCAACCTCATTGATTGCACACAAAACCTCAGTTCGTAAACTCATTCGCCACCTCTCCCGAGTATAAGACAAGTGATATAAAGTGACTTTGTGTCAACGAAGAAGTCCCCCTCAACGTCTTAACGACTCTAGGTCACGTGAGTCTTGCCCCAATGTTAATGATTTTATGCGTTGTGTTTACCCTATCGACAATCTCAGTTCTAAAACTTCCTCGCGACCTCTCCCGAGTGTAAGACGAGGGAATACACGACTTCGAATCAACAAAGAAGTCCACCTCAACGTCTTAACGACTCTAGATCATGTGAGTCTTGCCCCAATGTCATAGATTGTCCACAATCCTAACCCCAATCGGGTTATCGGATCGTGGCGTTTGTTTATTCTAATATGAATCCGGGATTTATCAAACCCTGTATTTTCCAATTATCATTCTAAGCATCATAAACAAACAATATGATAAATACACTCAAACATTGAAGAACAGTCATCAAAGAAACATAACTACACCAAAACTACATTTTTATAAACGATATTAATCCCATACATAATTAACGTTTAACCTATGGCCATAGCTGTTTATACAATTGAAACAAGGCTAAACATGCTCAAACATACATAGAATATAAGAAATAAAAGGAAAAATGGGTGAACTTAGCCGATATCCGAAGATTAGCCGCTAAAACCGTCCACCGAACGATTCTCCTTCTCCGTGTGTTGATCTTCTCCTTCAGATATATTTGAGTACTCCCTATACTATCTCTATATCCTAACCTAAGCCTTAAGTGCTATAATGGCCAGATGGGAGCAAAAGAGGAAGGAGGAAATGGGTATAAATAGACAAAATATCTAAATAAATATCTAACACTGCGCAGTGGCTGACCGCCGTGGCAGTGGGATTCACTACCATGGCGGTGCAGTATATCAGTTAAGGTTCGCCTAGGCGGTAGAGTTAACGGTGGCTGTAGAAGACTTTCTACTGGATTTTTGCCTAGGCGGTGGATTCTCTGCTTAGGTAGTGGAATTTTTGCCTAGGCCGAGGGCAGTCACCAGCATTTTGTTCTTCTCAGCATCTTCACCCCCGCGGCGGTGATCTGGACGCCTCGGCGGTGGGCTTGTTTGTATAATCTTGACATCTTGCTCATTTTTCCACCATTCTTTGATCGTTCTCGATATGATTTGATCGTTTATGCTCCGATTTCATACATTTTCACCCCACGCACCTGTTTTAATATAAAAAGAATAAAAACATATTAAAACATATAAAAATAACTATATACGTACTCAAAAACTAACAAATTCAGGTTGGAAATATATAGGTAAATTACACCTATCAAATACCCCCAAACTCAGAATTTTTGCTAGTCCTCGAGCAAAACACCCACACAATACAAGAAAATATAAAAACTAATTACGAAATTAAAAACTAAAAACGAGAAGAAAAAAAAAACACTAAAAACAAAAATGTGTAAGTTTTGATTATCATCTACAGGTCGAAAATTTTTCCCTCATCGGCGCCCAATCCTATCAAGTTCAAGCATAAATCACACCATTTGATATTCTAGAATTTTAACATTCAAAAATAGTAAGCGCCCTTCTAGATCCTGTTTATGTGTGTGTGATTAAACTCAAATATACTACTATCCATTGATTAGATGGGATTATCCCTAAATATAGTTCATGACTAAAACCTTTAAGGTATAGGGAATCCATATGCCTGACCTGTGATCTATTCTTCACTAATGTAGGCTCGGAGGTTCATGAAGATCATTAGGGCTTGGTTTGGTTTTGGGAAAATGGCCAAGGGTAAATTTGAATAGAAAACGGATTAACGTTGTTAACTTGACGTTACCCAAAGCACATCGTTTGACACTGTCACACTCGAAACCCCACAGTTTATTTAGAAATGACCCTGAACAAACGTTTAAGAACATCATACTCACTTGTCATGTCAAAAAGAAACGATTTTTTTTTTTTTTAATTTTTTTTTTTTTGCAAACCACACAACACACCCCCAAACTCATTTGATTTTTAATACTTAAGGGGAGTGTGAAAAACAAACAAAAACGACAAGTGAGTACTCGAATACCGAACCAATATAAAGTTCGCCCTAAACCCAACCGCTCACATCAAGTACTGAAATGCTAACTTGATTCACTCAAATTGTGCCTTCAGTTTAGCGATATAGGTTTGGAAAAAGTTCAATCGGCTAGGGTATTTGTTAAGTGTTCAGAATTGAAACGGATTTTAGGGTTCGACAGGGTATCAAAAGGTAATGATTTATCAGGGTAAGCTTAAAAAAGGCTCAAGCGATCAAATGAATGCCTATAGCATATTTCTTAAACAACCTCGCCTAGGATTTCGCCTCGAATTTTCGCCAAATCAAGTTCTAGAATCCCTATTGTCATGAAATTGAATGAGGATAATCGGTTTCAAATTAATAAGATAGTGCTATATCGAGTTTACGTGCTCGTACATTTAGGATCCACAATAACTTTTACTAAGACGATATGTTAAGCACATAAAATCACACATGAATGAGCTTCACGCTCGACCTCAAAACAATCAGGGGACAGAGTCATCATCGGGTAAAGGCCTAGATGACGTCAAAAGTCAGCACAAAAACAACAACTAAACTAAATAATCTAATCCTAAACAAGCATGCAAACAATAAAAGCAGTAAAACTTAACTATTAACATAAACATATACTAGGACATACTACACATCACCACCAACTTAAAACAGGTGATGTCCAAAACGAGCCGTCAGCGATCCCAATGATAGTATATAGCATGATATTGAAGATACAGGTTTAGAAGCGCTTGGTTTAATGTCCTCGGCCCAACACAAGCCCTCAAGACTGGCGAGATTTTGCAATGAACGAAACACAAGAGTACTTGTCGATCTAATATCTTCAAGCATCCTGCCGGAAAACAAAAACAAAACTACAAACGAAAATTATATACAAAGAAATGCCTAGATTAAAATCGAGTTTTTTACTCCTAATATCAATATCAATAACAATCAACAAGACAATCCCCAACAACAGCACCAAAAACTTGGTGGCCGCTAATTTATGCGCTGTCACTTTTACTGCAAGCGTACGGATCAAGTTTTAGTATAATGGACCTTTCGGTCAGGTATCGTATCCACAGGGATTGGTTGAGATTACTATCGAGTACCGCGATTGTCATAACCCGACTTTATCTAGGAGACAAAAATGGAATATAAAATTAATACTAAGACTAAAATACTAATTTAACTGTACTAATTACTAATACGAGATAGTTAAGGGATGGATTATCAAGGCATTAACTTTATTTACTTAAACGCATTTGATTTTGTTTAGTTCACAATAATGGTATTCAACGTATTTGACAATCTCATAATCTAAAACTTCTCTGTCACCTCTCCCAAGTGTAAGACGGGGGATATAACGCAACTTCGCGTCAACGAAGAAGTCCCCATCAACGTCTTAACGACCCTAGGTTGCGTGAGTCTTGCCTCAACCTCACTGATTGCACATAAAACCTCAGTTTGTAAACTTCCTCGCCACCTCTCCTGAGTGTAAGAAGAGGGATATAATGTGACTTCGTGTCAACGAAAAATCCCTCTTCAACGTCTTAACCACTCTAGGTCACGTGAGTTTCGCCCCAACGTCATTGATTTCATGCGTTGTGTTTACCCTATCGACAATCTCAGTTCTAAAACTCCCTTGCCACCTCTCCCAAGTGTAAGACGAGAAAATACGTGACTTCGAATCAACAAAGAAGTCCTCCTCAACGTCTTAATGACTCTAGGTTGCATGAGTCTTGCCTCAACGTCATAGATTGTCCATAATCCTAACCCCCACCAGGTTATCAGATCGTGGCGTTTGTTTATTCTAATCCGAATCTAGGATTTGTCGAACCCTATATTCTCCAATTATCATTCTAAACATCATAAACAAACAATATAATAAACACACTCAAACATTGAAGAACAATCATCAAAGAAATGCAACTAAACCAAAACTACGTTTTTATAAACGATAGTAATCCCATACATAATCCATGTTTAACTTATGTCCATAGACATTTATACAATTGAAACAACGCTAAACATGTTCAAACATACATAGAAGATAAGAAATAAAAGGAAAAACAGGTGAACTTAGCTGATATCCGAAGATTAGCCGCTAAAATTGTCCACCGAACGATTCTTCTTCTCCGCGTGTTGATCTTCTCCTTTGGATATGTTTGAGCACTCCCCATATTCTTTCTATATCCTAACCTAAGCCTTAAGGGCTGTAATGGCCGGAAAGGAGCAAAGGGGTATAAATAGATAAAATATCTAAATAAATATCTAACAATACGCAGCGGCTGACCACCGCGGCGGTGGGATTCACCGCCGCAGTGATGAAGTATGTCGGTTAAAGTTCGCCTAGGCGATGGAGTCGGCGGTGGCTGTGGAAGACTTTCTACTGGATTTTCGCTTAGGCGGTGGAATTTTCGCCTAGGCTAAGGGCAGTCAGCAGCATTTTATTCTTCTCAGCATCTTCACTACTGCAGCGATGGTCTGGACGCCGCGGCGGTGGGCTTGTTTGCAGAATCTTGCCGTCTTGCTCATTTTTCCACCGTTCTCTGACCGTTCTCGATACGATTTGATCGTTTATACTCCGATTTCAACCTTTTCACCCCACGCACATGTTTTAATACAAAATAATAAAAACATATTAAAATATATAAAAATAACTATATACGTAGTCGAAAACTAACAAATTCGGGTTGAAAATATATAGGTAAATTACACCTATCATCTATTCTCCACTAATATAGGCTCGAATGTCCATGAAGATCATTAGGGCTTGGTTCGGTTTTGGAATAATGGCGATGGGTATATCGGAAATACAAAACAGGTTAACCGTCATTAACGTGACGATACCCGAGACATATACTTGGCTCTTTCTCACTCTCAAAACCCTATAGTCTAATTAGAAACAACCCTGAACAATACAATTAAGAACGTAGTACTCACTTGTTAACACGAAATGTAATTTTTTTTTTTTTTTCAAACACACCCCCAAACTCATTCAATTGTTACAGTTTAAGGGGTGTAGAAAAAGGATTAAGTAACACACCCCCAAACTCATTCGAATTTCTATAATTTTAGGAGTGTGCAAAAATATGAATGACATACGACAAGCAAGTACTCAAATACCGAACCAATTTAAAAGTTCACCCTAAAGCCAATCGCTCACATCAAGTAGCGATATGCTAACTTGATTCACTCACGTTGTGCCTTCGGTTTAGCGATGTAGGTTTGGAAAGAAGTTTAATCGATCAGGGTATTTGTTTAAAGGTTCAGAATTGAATTGACTATTAGGCTTCGACAGGGGTATAGGTTGGGAGAGTAGGGGTCAAGTTTTAATATAGGTTGGGAGAGTAGGGGTATTGTGTTCACGGAATTGGTTGAGAATATCATCGAGTATCGCAACTATCATAACTCGACTTTATCTAGGCGATAAAAAAGGTATTTAATTAATAAATACTAATACTACAATACTAATTTATCTAATTATACTAATATATTGGTAGGACGTTTATGGAAATTATTGTCTAGGGATCAATATCGTTTACTTAAACATGTTCGTTTCAATATATTTTCATTAATGACGTTCATCCTATCCAACAATCTCTGTATCTATAATTCGCTCACTCCCTCTTTCAAGTATAAAAAGAACGAATATATGACTTCGCGTTGACGTCGAGGTCTCCCTCGAACGTCTTTTTGAACACATAGTCACATGAGTCATGAACCAACGTCATTGATTGCATACTCTCCAACTACTTCCCAGGTTATTGGATCGTCACGTTGTGTTTACCCTATCGACAATCTCAGTTCGTAAACTCCTCCGCCACCTCTCTCGAGTATAAGATGGGGGAATACGCAACTTTGTGTCAACGAAGAAGTCCCCCTCAACATCTTAACGACCCTAGGCCACGTGAGTCTTACCCCAACGTCATCGATTGTCCACAATCCAAACCCCGATCGGGTTATAGGATTGTGGCGTTCATTTATTCTAATCCGAATCCGGAATTTGTCAAACCCCATATTCTCATAACATGATAAACAAACAATACGGCACACACAATCAAAATAACGAAGAACATAAACAAACAAAACACAAACTCAATTAAACAACGTATTCATAAATTATATTAATAATCCCTATACAACCTATGTTAAGCCAATGGTCATAACCATTTATACAATGTAAAATGGCGTAAACATACTCAACAACTACCAAAATGAAGAAAACAAAGAGAAGAAATGAGCAACTTAGCCTATATCCAAAGAATTGGAGCTAGAACTGTCAAACAATCACTTCCCTCTTCATCCTCCACCTCGGGTTGAGAGCTCACCCTAAAAAATCCCTAAACCTAACCCTAAAATATAGCCTAAGGCCTTAGGGGCTGAAGAGCTCGGAAGAGAGGAGGAGAGAAGGGTTTAAATAGGGCAAAAAATATCTAACAAAATATCTAGACTGTGCAGAGGCCACCGCCGCTGCGGTGGGATTCAATGCCGCAGCGGTGAGTATGTCGGTTGGTGATCGCTGTAGCGATGAAGAAAGCGATGGCTTTGGAAAAAAATTCTGCTGGTTTACCGCCTAGGCGGTGGTCCATCAGTAGCCTTTGGTCTTTCTCAGTTTCTTCACCTCCGCGGCAGTGGTCTAGACACCACGGTGGTAGGCTTGTTTCACAGTTTTGCCTCCGAGATTGTTTTTTCCACCGTTCTTCGACCGCTTTTGGTTCGATCTCATCGTTTATGCTCCGATTTCATACCTTTTCATCTCACATACCTATTTTAATACAAAAAGAATAAAAATATATTAAAATATATAAAAATAACTATAAAACTAATAAAATCGGTTTGTAAATATGTAGGTAGATCACACCTATCAACAAGTCATGTGATCATTATAGCATGTTCTCAAACAAGTTCAACACTTAAAAAAAATTATCAAGTGAAAAATAGAGTATTTATAGTTTTCATGCCAAAATATCAATTAATCTTTGATATAATGTTATGCATTCTAATCAAGCACATATATATCATGTAGACACATCATATAAGCTTATAATAATATGATTGAAGCAATGGAAACAAGATTTGACATGCAAAACCAATTTTGAGTTCATGCAAAAAATCTGTCAAATTTGTTTTTAAATCTTCGAAATAGTTTTGATCAATATAAGCTTATAATAATATGATTGGAGCAATGGAAACAAGATTTGACATGCAAAACTAATTTTGATTTTATGCAAAAAAAATGTCAAAATTGTTCTTAAACCTTCGAAACGGTTTTGATTTAAATTAATAAAATGTTAATTTGATCAAATTGAATGTTTTGGATGATACTAGACACCTTAAATGAGTTATGAAAATAATCAAAAAATTTCAAGAGAAACCGAAGAACGATGCGAAAGCTAGAGCGAAAACAGAGCATGAGAGAGAAAACATTATGGTTCATAGTAGTCAACTACTATTCCCATGAATAGTTGGCCACTTGTGTTATTTTCTGCACAAGTGCCGTTTTCATCCATTCTTGGATTTTGGCTTTGGTTCATGATCGTTTCGCATCCGAAACACTTTTAAAACATTGTTTCAATGATAGTTGAAGTGTTTATAGGATGTGAACATACAATGTAGCTTAAGATCACTTAGAAATCAAATTTAAACATATTAGGCACATTTGTGATCAAAACATGAATTTGTCAAATAAGCATGATATGATCAACCGATGACACGTATTGTGATATATAAATATACTGGACATGCTAGTATCAAGATATCACAATTATATGCATATATTGATCATATTATCATGATAAACATATATTAAGCATTTGAAATATGTAATGCATGTAAGATGTGTGTTGAACACATTATATCATAAGTTATCAAATGTTTCTGCCTTTTAATCATATTAAAGAGTTAAAAATATTTTAACTTAATATTCAAGGTTTACAACAACATTGAAACAATTAAAGAATAATATCAAAATATATTTTAATTAATACATGAGATTGAAATATTTTAAAAATAGAAGACGTAAATGTAAAATGACAAGATTGAGTATATGATTTACATTCATCAGCTATTGCTTGGGTTTGTTGATATAAAACTCTTGTCAAGTGTTCTAAGAATGACAAGTATCTATAAAGAGCAGTTATTTTAGCGTGAAGATAAAATAAAGAAACTTGATTTATCTGATGGAAAGCTAGAAAGAGACCCTTCTCCCATTTTGTTTCCTTTTTTATAGTAAGCACCAACTTCCCAGCTACAATTGGATAAATTGTTCTCATTCTCATATATTGTTCGCCTTAAGCTATTGATTTGCTTCTGTTATTGCATCAATATAGTTTTGACAATATCTAAAACACTTGATTTGTGTTTTTTTGGCAATTCATCTAGTTTTTTTTTTTTTGGTCTTAAATAGTGAAAGCAATTAAAATTCCTTTTCGGTTTTAAAAGATAGAGAGAAAAGAAAAAGAAATAAAAAAAATTCTTTTAGTAAGGATAAAGTTGTTGTTGTAATTTTAATTATAAAGGCATTTAAGTTATTTATTATCTAAACCTAATATTAATTTTCTGTTTTAGTTAAAATAAAGAGAGGTAAGTATAATTTTTTAAGCAAAAAGGGTTGTTGGATAAAATGCAATTTGTACTAAATAAAGGTTTATGTTACTTCCTTAATTTGTCCAAAATCACAATTTTTTCATGTCATTTGAAAAATATTTGTCATCCTTTCATCATTTTGGTCAAATACCATTTTGTTCTCCTATAGATTAAAAATCAATAATTTTTTTTATTGTAATGACAATATTACCTTAATAATTTTAAAATAATTAAATAATAAAAAATTAAATATGTAAATACCTTCTTTTTTTTTTTTTTTTTTTAATATTTATCCCTTTTATCTTTTCACACTAACTTCCGTCTTTTGAAAAAAATAATTTTTTTTTTTCACCGCTTTATTTTTAACAAATTAAAAAAGAAAAAAAAAATAAGAAACTACCTCCTCCCCCCACCTAGCCGAAAATTCCACCACGACCACTGGACTCACCAGAATTTTCTTCTTCCTTCCTATTTCTTCTTCTTCCTCATTATTTTTCCTTATTCTTCTTCTTTTCTCTTTCTGCACAAATTCGCCACTACAGATCTGTGCAATCGTGACGAATGTACAGATCCATCGCAATCCTTTACAATGGATCTGGAGAGAGAGAGAGAGAATTTCAATGGGGGTGACGGGGTGGGAGGATGGGGGTGGAGGTAAATGTAATTGTTTAAAAAATTAGGTTACAAAGTATATATTTATATTTTAAAATTATGGGTATTTTTGAATTTTTAAAAAAAATAAAAGAATAAAAAAATATATTTTTAAGGACATTCATATTTTATTTTATTTTAAAAAAGAAAAAAATTAGTTAGATGGGGTGATCCATATTTTTTTTCTTCAAATGATAAAATTTATATTTTGAACAAAATAATAGGGGACTTGTAGGCTATGTTTGGTTGGGGTGAAATGGAAAATAGAAATGATAATTGGGTGAATAATGGGATGGGAGTGTGTTTGGTTATGGGTGAAAAAAAAAATGAAAATAAAAATGGAGGTGCAATTTCCCTTTCCCGCCTTTTTTTTTCCCACCCAATTTTGAGATGAAAATAAAAAGATTGGAGGTGAAATCATTATAAATTATCATTTTGCCCTTTGTTATATATAAAAAGTAATCTTATATTATATTATAATATGTAGTAAAGATAAAATAGTAAATTAAGAAATATATATATATATATATATATATATATTTTTTTTTTAATACACATAAAATATTATTTTCCTTCTTTCTATATCTCTCCAATCATCCTCTACAATTTTTTTTTTTTTTTTTTTTTTTCCTTTTCGTTTTCCACCAAACATCATCCTTAAGTAAATAGTATTTGAAGAACAATAAGGCGCGAGAGCAATAGAAAAGTCTACGACCGAGTAATGTCCGTGTGGCGTCCAATTCAATGCGTCGCAGAGCTCATCTCAGACTCACTTCCATCGCTAAACAAACCAAGGTCGCTCCATTACTCAACACTTCCACTAGAAACAACGCAACAGTACCCGAACCTCCAGTCTGTCTCGACCTCGGAGCATCAGATATACGCTCATCTTCTCGAAACATGTCTGCATCAGTGCAAGCAAATCCAATCACGCCGACTATTCGACGAAATGCCGCAGAGAGTATCTTACGCTTTGAGAGTCGGAAAAATTGTTCACGCCCAGGGATTGAAACTCGGGTTCGGATCAGTAGGCCATCTGGGTAGTGCCATTGTCGATTTGTACGCAAAATGCGGCGATGTAAATTTTGCCGAAAAGGCATTCAGCCAACTCCAGAAGGGAAACACATCGGCTTTCAATTCAGTTTTGTCAATGTACTCGAGGCGTGGGACGCTAGAACATGTCATTCAGCTTTTCGGGTCCATGCAGAATTGGGGGATGCGACCCAATCAGTTCACTTGCGCCATTATACTATCGGTTTGTGCAAGATTTTTCGACGTCGAATTTGGAAAACAAGTGCATAGTCTTCTTGTAAAGATTGGTCTTGAATTTGATTCCTTCTGTGAAGGTTCTCTCATCGACATGTACTCAAAATGCGGTCATATAATCAAGGCTCGTCAAATATTTGATGGGGCTGTCGCCCCCGATACAGTTTCTTGGACAGCAATGATTTCTGGGTATGCACAGATTGGTTTGCCCGAGGAGGCACTCCAACTGTTCGATGAAATGCAGAAACAAGGCTATGTTCCAGACCAAGTAGCTTTTGTTACTGCCATAACTGCCTATGTGAAAATAGGAAGGCTTGATGGTGCACGCCACTTGTTCTCCCAAATGCCTCGCCGAAATTCTATAGCATGGAATGCCATGATTTCGGGTCACGCCCAGAAGGGTTACGAGGTAGAATCCATTAATTTTTTCCGAGGTATGAATAAATCCGGCATTAAATCCACAAGATCAACTCTAGGGAGTGTTTTGAGTGTTATTGCTAGTTTTCAAAACCTTACTCATGGCACACAAATTCACGCTCTTGCGACCAAAATGGGGCTAGATTCGAATGTTTATGTGGGAAGTTCTTTAATCAATATGTACTCCAAGTGTCAAAAATTGGAATCCGCAAGGACAGTGTTTGATTCATTGCATGAAAAGAACATAGTATTGTGGAATTCAATGCTCGGAGGCTATGCTCAGAATGGGTACGCGTCTGATTGCTTTGAGTTATTCTCCTATTGGGAAAACTACGGTTTCAACCCCGATGAATTTAGCTATACTAGTATTCTGAGTGCATGTGCTTGTTTGGAAAACATAAACATCGGTCAGCAGTTGCATTCTTATATTATCAAGCATAAATTTGAATCAAATTTATTTGTTGGCAATGCTTTGGTGGATATGTACGCTAAAACTGGAGCATTATTCAATGCTAGAAAGCAATTTGAGCTGATGAGAAATCGAGATAATGTTTCTTGGAATGCAATTATTGTTGGGTATGTTCAGGAAGAAGAAGAAGATGAAGCTTTTTGTTTATTTCAGAGGATGAGATCAAATGGGATTAATCCCGATGAAGTTTGCTTTGCTAGTATTCTAAGTGCATGTGCAAATATAAAAGCTATGGACAAAGGAAAACAATTGCACTCTTTGTTAATCAAATGTGGTATTCAAACAAGCCTTTATGCTGGTAGCTCTCTTATTGACATGTATGCCAAGTGTGAGGCCATTGAAGATGCACATAAAGCTTACTCTTTTATGCCTAAACGGGGAGTGGTTTCTACTAATGCTTTGATTGCTGGATATGCTCAAACAAATATCGAAGAAGCAGTAAAAATATTTCGATGTATGTTGTCTGAAGGGCTCAACCCTTCTGAAGTCACATTCGCAAGCATTCTTGAGGCTTCTGAGTTGAATCTCGGGATTCAACTCCACTGTTTAATATTAAAGATTGGTCTTTCTTACAACGATGAGTTCTTGGTTGTCTCTCTCTTAGGAATGTATATTAAGTCGCGAAGGAAAAGAGATTCAGACACTCTTTTCTCAGATTTGCCAAATCCAAAAAGCACGGTTTTATGGACTGCTCTAATTTCGGGATACACCCAAATCGATTCCAGCAAGGAAGCTTTGATCTTTTTTAGGGAAATGCGAAATTCCAATGCGATTTCGGACCAGGCCACATTCGCAAGCATTCTTAGGGCATGTTCGATCGTTGCTTCTCTTCAGGACGGAATGAAAATTCACTCCCTTGTTTTTCGTACTTCTTTCGATAGAGATGAATTAACGAGTAGTGCGCTCATTGATATGTACGCTAAATGTGGGGACTTGGAAAGCTCAATCCGTGTTTTCGATGAAATATCGACCAAAAACGATGTTATCTCGTGGAATTCGATGATTGTTGGATTGGCAAAAAACGGTTACACGGAAAAAGCATTGGAGATCTTTGATGAGATGAAGAAGACAAAGGTAAAGCCTGACGAAATCACGTTTCTTGGCATTCTTACAGCTTGTAGTCATACAGGAAGAGTGTCAGAAGGCCGTGAGATCTTTGATACGATGATTAATCGATATGAGATTCAACCGAGAATGGATCATTGTGCCTGTATGATTGATCTTTTCGGGCGCTGGGGTTTTCTCGAAGAAGCCGAAGAGTTCATCGAAAAGATAAAAAATTTCGAGCCTGATTCGATGATATGGGCTTCTTTTCTAGGGGCTTGTAGACTGCACGGGGACGAAAAACGCGGGCAAAAAGCGGCCGAGAAATTGATCGAATTGGAACCTGAAAATTCTTCTCCTTATGTTTTACTTTCGAATATATATGCAGACTCGAGGAATTGGGATGGTGTTGATTCTGTGAGGAAGGAAATGAAAGAAAAAGGAGTTAGAAAATTTCCTGGTTGTAGTTGGGTAGTAGTGGGACAGAAGACAAGTTTGTTTGTTGCTGGTGATAAGTTTCATCCTGATGCTGACGAAATCCATGAAGTTTTGAAGGATTTGACGGTTGTTATGAAGAATGAAGGTTGTGTTGCTGAAAATATTGAATCTTTTGCACTTGGTGACGAATAGTTCAAATTGTGGATTTTAATGATTTTCCTCTCAATTTGGGGGTCAAAAGTATAATTTTTCTGTGGTAAGTTGTTAGGCATCTGAAATAAAAATAGGGCGACTTGGTGGCAAATACCGAATATGAAGCCAAAATAAGAAGAAAAAGAAAAACGGACGTCTTTCCATGTTATATTCCAATCCCTCGTACAAAACAGGACAGATTTGCCCTTCTCGGAGGATAAGCTGATCCCAGGAAATAGGGGTAAAATTGATAAAATGTAAGTGTTCTTGTTACTCTGCATTTCTATACATGTTTTGCACCAATATGATTTTTTTGTTTTCAAGATTTCATATGTTGATATGTAGTTTCGGTCTCAAGTATAGGTTTCTCCAGTCCGATGTTCCATGTATTCGTATGTAGTTGTTGAAAAGGTGGAAATGGATAACTGCTTTAGTATATTGGGGTTTTCCCACTTAGTTTGCAAATATCTTCATACTCACGTATCTTAGGAGGCATTTGTTTTGTGTTTCTGTTCCCAAATTTCTCGTTTTTGAACAGAATTGAAGTCAGGGAACAATTTTTTTTTTTTTTTTTTTTATTTTATTTCTTTCGAAAAGCATATTTTTTGTTCCCATATTTCTGGGACTAATATGGGAACAATTTTGTTCTGTTCCTCGTAAATTTGACCTTAAATTTATTGTATTGGACTATAACAGTTTTTTAGATGGCAACATGTCATTTGTTTAGGGCCTGTTACGTTCCCATTCCATCCCACTTGAATGAGAATTTTGTTTCTTAGTAGGAATAGAATCGCATTTGGTAATGACAATTTTTTTTTTTTCGTTCTGTTTCCAGTTCCAATAAATTGTGATTAGAATTCTATTTCCGTTTTGGAATATTTCGGGAATAGAAACATGTTTGGAAATGACCATTGTTCTGAAATTGTTTATTTTAATTTATGAGAACGAAAACGAGAAACACGTTTGGTTGCAATATTTGTTCTTTTTTTTTTCCCTTAAAAATGTATGGTGGCCGGCGCAGTGTTGGTGGGAATAGTTTTGTGGGAGTGATTAGGATTCAACAGTTTTTTGTTTCTCAGATTCTTAAGGAATTCAAGAAATACTCCCAAAATTTTGAGAACAGAAACGTGTTTACCAAATGCGTTATTGTACATTAATCCCAAAATTTTGGGATTGAGAACAAAAATCAGGGAATCTAAAGTTTATTTATTGAGAACTGGTTTCTTCCTTGTGCAGATTTGGTTGTTTATTTTATTCTTGCAATCGTGTAGAGCTGCAGAGGAGCTTGCAGCAACCTAGAAGCTGAAACATGAACTATATATATAATTTAGTTGTTCTCATGCTATTCAATTTTCTTGAATGTTTCAGTACATATAGCTTCATTCTCTTGTCATTTAAGCATTTAATATATATATATATATATAGATATAAAAAAAAAGGAAGAAAGGAAGAAAAAGAAAAGATAAAGGAAGTTCACTATCATCTTTTATACATCTTCACCGATTTTTTTCTCTTTTTTGGAAATTTCCAGCTCTAGGCAATACCTGATTGTTCATGAAGCCTGAATTCTTGCCTCAGTTCTGCGTTTTTAGGTGCGTTCGTTTAGTGTTTCTGTCTGCTCCCAGAATTTTGTTCTAAAAAGTTGGGAACAGAACTAAAACTGTTTTTTATTTTTTTTATTTTGGTTTTTCCTACAGCCTTTCTTTGGGGCTTGTGGGCTCAAGAAGAAGTGTTTTCAAATGCAATCAATGCCCACAAAACTTGAAATGAGAGTCACTTTTATGAAAACTTAAAAGCATTGTCCCAAACACTCCCTTAAATTGCCTCCAAACAACACTCACTCTCCACCACCACCAGAAATTCAAGTCTTCAAATGGCTTCCCCACTCAACAGCACCACCACCTTCCGCCACCTTCCACCACCACCGCCACAACCACCCAAAAATTCGAGTCTTCAAATGGCTTCCCCACTGAACAGCAGCAACACCTTCCGCCACCTTCCACCACCACCGCCGCCATCCGCCCACCCCATCCCTCCACAACCAGAAAACAAGAAGTTTGCTTCATATTGTTGCTTCATCAGGAAGAAGGAGAATAAGAAGGCGGCAGTTGAGGAGATTGATGTTTTACGGTTCGATGATCATAAGAAGGTGAGGGAGGATGTGGTGCAACAACCTGGCGGAGGTCAGACTGTGGTTTTGACTATCGATGAGGACATTCATCTCGAAGGACAGATCAGAAAGAATGAGGGGATCGGCAAAGAAGGCAGGAAAAAGGAGAAATCTTCCTCTGGAGAAATTGTTGTTAGTAATCCAATAGCTACTGAGATTGGAGGAACATCTTCTTCAGGTTCTGCCTCTGTTGGTCATCATCTGACTGAACAGCACAAACCTTGACTATGTTGTTAGTTCTTGCTCTTCTAGTTCTGCCTCATTGGTTGTTTGAGACAGAAAATGGTGAAATTGAATAATGGTGAACTTTCACTGTAATTAGTGCAATTATCCATCATTATTGCTTGAAAATTCTTAAATAAATAAATAAATCTGTTATGGTGTGTTTGGGTGAAGTATTTCAAGAAACTGGAGAAGAGACAAAGAAATGGTTAAGGCCTGTGAATCTTGGGTATACGAATAAATGTATAATTAAAAAATGGTTAAAAAAATATTGAAGCAGTGTTGAGAGTGGGATTTGAACCCACGCCCTTTCGGACCAGAACCTTAATCTGGCGCCTTAGACCAACTCGGCCATCTCAACATTTGTTCGATGGTGATAAACTTGTCATTTCTATTGACTCATCTGATAAGACTAACATACCACTGGACTCTCATCGCACTGAAACTAAATGCCAATAAAATTAGAAAGTAAAATACAATCAAAAGAAATTAGCCAAGCCGAAGCTCTGGTCGCATTTGGGTAACAATTAAATTCTTAGAATTTGTAGATGGAATTTCAAAAATTTGAATTTTGAAATTGACCATTTATTAATTATTTATTTGGATAATTATTTTAAATAAAGAATTTACTTGCATAATTTTATGATTTTCTTATTTTCATAAGTAAATATTTGTACGTAGAATTTTGAAATCTATTAAATTTTAATAATAAAAAAATATAAAAATTTATTCAATAAATAATTTTTATTTTAGTAATTTAATAATATATTTTTAACAATATAACTTTTATACATATTTTAATAATATAATTTTAATACTATCATTTTAATTATACTATTTTAATAATATCATTTTAATTATATTTATTGGGATAAGTGAAATCCCTCTTTAAAATGATTTAGAAATGATACATATTTTTGGAAATCTCCTTTTTCTCCTTTAAAATTCTATTTTAAAAATTCAATGGATTTTATAAATTTTTTCTGATAATTCATCTATCCTACATTTATATGCTTGATTTTTATTAATATAAACCGACTCAATTCAACCAAATAAACCCTAAATTCCATTCAAATCAATCTAAGCAATTCAATCCAAACAAATCAACCAAATCAATACAAATCCTAAAAAATATCACCTTAATAAACCAAATCAATACAAAATCGCGATTACCTAGAACCAGATCTAAGCCATCAAGATGAACAAAATCGAGATGAATTAATACACTCAAAATAACAGCAATTAAGAGTAGAAAAGGAGATCAAGCAAGATCAAAAGCAACAAACCCCTCTCTCGAAACATGAATTTCTCAAGCGAACATAAATTCGTCGATTGATTTCCCCATCCAAATGGCCCCCTTCCTTCGCTCATCATAGACTGCTCTCCCTCGCTCATCGCTCATCCTCGTCGTGACACTGACGAAATCACAACCAATGGCGATAGCTTCGGATCTAGGGTTACTAGTTAGCGTCGGCAGCATGTGGGGAGATCGGTAGATCTGGTGGTTGCACGAGGCTAGATGGAGCGCGGCGGCAATAGCGAGAAGCCGGAGCGAGGGTTGCGACGGCTGGATCTGTGGTCGCTTCGGAACTGCGATGACGGTAACTTTGGATCTAAAGGTTGCTAGTCGGCGCCGGCGTGGGGGGGGGGGGGGGGGGGGGAGAGAGAGAGAGAGAGAGAGAGAGAGCATTAATCACTTCCTTTGACCCTAACACCAACAATGCCATTCTTACTCCCTATTAATTCCCACTCCTCAAATTGGCTCTCTCAATCGAGCCCTAGAAGATCTGCTAGGAAGATGAAGAGTTAGAGAAGAGGAAGATCTGCTGTGTGGTCTGAGAAAATAAAGAAGGAAGGAGGAAGGGTAGAATCGTAATTTCAAAATGTTTAGGACTATATTGTGCAAACTTGCACTTTTTAAAGGGCTGTCATGTGCAAAAAAAAAATTAGTGGGACTATATTGTAGAATTATCCTTTTTGGAAGACTTTTTGGTATTTTTCCCTTTATTTTACTTGCTTGCTTTATTTTTGCATGTGTTTATTAGTTTTACTTCATTTGACATAAAAAAAAAAAAAAAAAAAGAAAAAAAAAAAAAAAAAAAGGAGGATGAGGGAAAAAAATTATGTTTAATCAACCAAACTAAACAAAACTTGGATTTAGTTTAATTTAAAATACTTAGACACTGAGTACCATTTTCGAATGGGTGTCTTGGGGTGCTTAATACATTCCCTGATCATAACCGACTCTCGAACTTAAAAAATACTCTGGTTAAGACATTTTTAGTTAAGATTTGGGCTATTTCAAAAGTGTTCTTCTTTTTATTTATTTTCTTTAAAACATGGTGACCTAGCACACCTTTTCAAAACCAATGCTAGGTGGAGATCCCAAAATTTTGAAAAAAATTTGGACCAAGTAAAGCAATTTAAAATTGACACCTAGAAAACCCCCTTGAACTTGTTTTCTTAAAATGTTTTTTTTCTTCTTTCAAATTAAAGCTTATCCAAAAGTCTTTTCAAAAGGATACATTTATTTAAAGATAAATGAGATTTCGAATATAACATTGGCACACGGTTGGTGTTGTCATTCGAGAACAATTTGGGGCATCAATGACGATGAAGAAAACTTGGATAGTAAGAGAGAACGAAACCTAGCACCCATGACAAAGAATTTTAGAAGGTTATCTCAACGATCCTCCCGAAGCAAAAGGAATTTCAACCCCAGCAACATCGAGTGCTTCAATTGTCAAAAGACAGGGTATTTTCAATCTGATTGCTCTAATTCAAAGAGGGAGAACAAAAAAAGTGAGAACATGAGGTCTTAAAAAAGAGAAAGAGAAAAAAAAAAATTCCCTGAAAGCTACCTGGGATGACTCAGCATCCAGTAGCTATTACGTATCCAATAGCGACGAGGAGTCCAACATGCTAGCTTTGATGGAAAATGTTGATAACGTAACGGATGTACGATGTTGTACTTCTTTTCTTGTAATTTTTGATGAACTTATTGAAGCTTATGAATAAATTTTAATGATTATTTTTGGTGTTCAAAGTGGTCTGCACCTTGAGTATGGTCCAGTTAGGTGACATGTGGGTTCTCTTGCTGAGGTGGAGTTGTTGAGTTGGAGTTAGAAATTCTTTTAGTGAGCGGTAACTATTATCCTAGGGGATTGGCTAGCTGGAATCCAGAGTCATTTCCTTTAGGGAGTTGTACCTACAAGAGGTTGAGCGAGGTTTTTGTCCTGATGAAGCTCATCTGACATGAAAGTAAGAGCTCAGAGAGAAAATGTATAGAAATGCGTCAAGTATGTAAATAACGATTGCGAGTTACATCGGGTTTTCATAGTTCTTGGTATTTATAAGCATTGGAGATGATTAGTTTTACTTAATCAGGCTTTAACATGGTTAATTAGGCGAAACCAAGTGTTTAGCCGATAATTCTGGACATTTAGGAAATAATCACTCGACTTGGGATTTTGGCATATTCAGGCTTATGGTGGAGTCCTGGTGGAGAAGATCGGAGATCCGTGGAATTCTGTATGAGAAACGTACTAAAATGGTGTGCTGGTTTAGATAAACAACTAAATCCCTAAAGTTGGCCTCCTAAAGTCGTGGCAAGAGCTCTGGGTGGAAGCGTCCCTACGAGGCACACTACTCCTCCCTGGGTGCAAAGGAGATTCTAGGGGAAGATCTTTGGCCGGCGTATGTTCTTGCTTGACACTTTGGATTCCTGAATATGACCACATCATGGCGATGGTGGACATGTGGTTGGGGCCTTGGTTCTAACTCGGTGTCGCCCAGAAATATCCTCATCAGTTGCCCCTAGCCTTGGGAGGCAAGAGAAGTGAGACAGTAAGGGATACAAACTTTTGGCTAGAATGGGAGCCTAGGCTTTGAAACATGAAAAACAACATCTACCGGTCCTTTGGAGTTTTCTACCGACCAGAGGCCTGTTTTCCTGGCCGGTAGATTTTGATTCTTACAGCGTTGGCCTCTAGGTTAGTGGAACTCCTAGGAGGAGATCACGTCTTCTAGGTGGCACTCTTCACGGGAAAAATTCTGAACGACACTTTTCGAACCATTAAGATCTTTTGGGGGACCAATTTTAGGAAAGGCCCTCATGTGCCTACATACTGAGCAAAGATAGCACGTTAGGGCGTTAACAAATTTTCTTAATTTCCTAAAGTTTAGGCCATCACGTCATATGGGTGAATAAATTTTGGGCGACACTGTTTGAACCTTTAACATATTTTAGGGGACGAATTTGGGAAAGGCCCCCATATGCCCGCATGCTAGGCAAGGATAACACGTTTGGACTTCAAATAATTTTCTCACTTTTCTTGTATTCAGGCCGTCACATCTTCTGGGAAAAGAAAGTTTGGGCAACATTGTTCGAACAGTTAACATATTCTAGGTGACAAATTTAGGAAAGGCCCTCGTGTGCCTGGGTGCTGGGCAGAGATAGCAAGTCCAGACCTCTGAAAAGTTTTTCAATTTTTTGAACTTTAGGTCATCACATCTTTTGGGCGGCTCTCCTGATGGACATAATTCTGTACGGCACTTCTTGAACCATTTATATATTATAGGGATCCAATTTGGGAAATGCCCCCTATGTGCCCACGTTCTGGGCAAAGATATCATGTCAGGGCGTCAACAAATTTTCCCAATTTTCTGGAGCTGAAGCCATCACGTCTTCTAGATGGCACTCTTGACTAGCAAAATTCTGAACGATATTTTTTAAGCTGTTAATATATTCTGGAAGATCAATTTGGGAAAGACCTCCCAAGTGCCCGCGTGCTGGGCTGAGATAGCACGTCCGAGTGTTAGCATATTTTCTCAATTTTCTGAATGTTAGGCCATCACATCTTCTGAGCGAAGAAAATTTAGGTGAACCTCCTTGACCAACGGAATTCTGAATGACGCTTCTCTAACCGTTTGAAAACAATCTTGAGCGAAGAAATTCCGGGTGAACCCCTGATGGACGGAACTCTAAATAACACTATCCCATAAAATCCTAGGCATAGATTTGCTTTCACTGAGGAGCAGTAGATGGAAGCGAGTAGGAAAGTCGGGCAAGATTACTTGCCAGAAGTGTCAAGAGCACAGGGTGGCTGGCATGCTGGCCAGTAGGCCAGCGCTGCCGGCCAACAACGTTTCTTACCAACAAACTGCTAGCCACCAGCTTGCTATCCAGTGACAGGCCACTTTGCACCCTTGAGTTTTTCTAACACTTTGTACACTCTTGAAGCATGATCATCATTTTGACAACTTTGCCTCACTGAAGCTTTTACCACAGTTCACCTTGCACCATGGATCAATAAGCTTGGCTATTTGTTTCAATTTGCACCCTTGAACCCTTTAGTGTTTTTGGGGGAGAGCTTGACCATTTATTTCACTTTATACCCCTTACACCCTTTAGTGTTTTGGGGGGAATCTTAACCATTTTTTTTTTACTTTGCACCTTTGAAGTTTTGGGGGCACCATCTTAACGCTTTCCACCCCTCAAGTATTTTGGGGGTTATTATGACACCATGCACCCCTCAAGATTTGCTATCACTTTGGTGTTTTGCCCCCGTAAAGCTTGCATATTATTTTGGCACTTTTGCACCCTCAAGATGGAACAACACTTTGACAAATTTGCACCACTGAAGTTTTGACATTATTTTGACACGACATTTTCTGTGGTTACCTTCTAGATGGGTAAGGCCTGAGAAGAGATCACATTGAGCACGTTAGGGAACTGATCGCTTGGAACTCTAGCAGATATATTTGGAGAAGACCCCCATTTGTACCTTACTGGCCCGAGATAGCATGATAGGGTAGTGGGCGCAAGATAAATTGATGTCGGCTTGAGGATATGAGGCGAAACTTTTGGACGACGCTCCTGGATGACAACTTTTTTTTTGGGAAGACACTTCTGAATGATGTTTTTGGAGAGGGCCTCCATTGGGACCCTTCTGGCTAAGAGTATCATGGTAGGGCAGCGTCCGTCAAACTTGATGATGTCTTCTACTGGGCGTTGAGGCTGAACCCCTGGATGGCGTCTTTGGGGAAGATCACCATGTAAAACTTGTTTTCTAGGGAGGTTATTTTATTTTTTGTGTATTCCTACTTTTCTATGCACGAGAGTGTAAGCTTCTGAGCTACACGATCATGGTATTTTAGGATTTATTCATTCTTCCTGATGTTTTCATCAAGTCTCTTTCTACTTGGTGCTCTTAGTCAGTAGGGGTGCAATGTAGCGATTGGTCCTCCATGGCTGGTCATTGGTGGGTTCTTTGTAGTTATGTTCATTCCTAAACCCTTTCAGTTTATCTCTATTTAGTCTATGTAGGAGCACCTTCCCCTTTAGAACGTTGGACTTATAATTGACTGGTGGGGAAAGGTACTTAACTGCAGGCCCTCAAACTCGATCAGTGCCCCGCCCTTGGTGGATGACCTTGATCTTTTCCCAAGTACAAATTATTGACCTGTGGAAAGGGTCTCGTTGTTACCCTCGATGCTAAGCACCAGGAGGTCACTTTCTTGTGGAGAATTACCTACGACGCTGAGGGTCGGGATTCTATTTTTTGGAGACTCATCTATGACTCTAAGGGTCGGGATGTTATCCTAAAGAATCATCTATGACTCTGAGGGTGAGGATGCTGTCTGAGGGTCAAGATGCCATTCTCGAGAATCATCATTGACTTTGAGGATTGAGATATCGTTTTGGAGAATCATCTGCGACTCTGAGGGTAGGGATGTCATTCTGGAGAATCATCTTCGACTCTGAGAGTTGGGATACCATTTACTAGAGAGAACATAAGGCAAATTGCACAAAACACCTTCTTTATTTTGATAAGCAAAACTGCTACACTTTGTACAAACTGGAAGTTGTTTACAAAAGTGGATCTTTCCTACAGAAGTAGTACTTTAGATGTTCATCATTCTAGGGGTGCCTGAGCGGCACGCCTTCTTCCGTCTTAAGATCGTAGGTGGGACATGTGGTCCTGGTGACTCCAAATGGTCCTTCCCAAGTGGGGGCCAACTTTCCTTTTGGTTCCCCGCTTGTGTCTCTTCCTGCAGAAAGATGTTACCATTCTCCCCTTGGTGCTGAGTTTATCATGAATGATGTTAATCTCGTTGTCCATGTACTAGTGATCGTCCTTAACCTCAACCATTTGGGGCTGGAGATGGCTACGGTTTTCTCATCTTCTATGGGCCCGAGGTTCTCCCTAGGGGTCATCCTCGTTGGGATGCTCCCTATATTCTCTTCGGGCATAGTTCTCAAGATAGTCTCTCTGGATAAAGGCTTTAATTTAGTGTGGGAGTTGGAAGCAACTTTTTGTAGAGTGACCTTGGTCATGGTGGAACTAGCAATACTTGGTTATCGACCTCCCGGTCAGCTTCTCTCTCAGGGGCGGCGAAGGAGGGAAGAAATCACACCCTGCGTTTTCTGCAAATATGGTGTACGCCGAGGCTGTAAGTGGAGTGAACCCTTGGGGGATGAAATAGTCTCCTATCCCTGGGTAGAGGTCCCAATCTCCTTTTAGCTAGTAATATTTTTGAGTCTTTGGCTCGATTTGGAACTTCATTCTTCGGTTCCTTATACTTATTCATTCATTTCCTTTCTTTTCTAGTTGAAGCACAGAGGTTAGCAGTATGAAACCTGGTCCCACGATCCAGAGCTTGATTAAGAGTACGAACATGATTCGAACAAATATCATAGGAAAACCTTTGGTGCTAGAGCCTATTAACAAAAGGCGTTTAGTGCCACGCCTTCAGGGAGCTCGTCGCACTCGTTGGATCCTCGGTTGAAGCGCTTGACGTAATCTCCCAAGGATTCAATTTGCTCTTGCAGAAGAGTACAGACATGAGCCATAGTCTTCGACCTCCACTGGGAGCAGTTGAAACAAGCTAAAAATAACTGCTCGAGCTCCCAGAATGTGGAGATAGATGCTGGCCTCAAGCCTTGGAACAAGAACCTTACTTCCCCTATAAGGGTAATCGAAAAGACTTTACACCGTAGGGCTGCAAAGGCCACTTGCATGTCCATATGAGACTTGAACATGGACAGGTAGTCGACCGGATCCGCTGCCCTATCATATGGACTCTTCTAGGGTTAAGCAAAGCATCTCAGCATTACCTCTCTCAAAACTTCTTCCACAAATAGAGATATCACCTCTGTAATAATGCCTTGTACTGCCCAACCTTTGTTCACCTCCTTGATGTAGGATTCTATGTACGAAAAGTAGTGTTCCATGGCTTCTCTTGCTTGGGGCTTCCCCTGAATATGACTACCCGCAACTCAGGCCACAGAGTGACGGGAAAGAGGCGAGTAGGAGCCAATTTCACATTCGCGTTGTCCTCTAGGATCGGACCTAGTTGGTCGATGGGGAGCTCGACTGTCGGGGGATGCTAACAGGTCTCTTGCTTACATCCCCGTAATAGAGGAGGTGGGGATCTTGGCGTTACTAGGGGGCCCTTTCCAATCCTATAGACCTGTGGTTGCGAGGTGGAGGGCAGTCCTTAGGTATGCGACCATTTAGAGATTCTATACGAACGTCGCTGTACGATGAGGATTTAATTGCTCGCATATATGACTACTTGCAAGTGTACGACATCAAAGTTTTAGTATAGTGTGATCGTGAAAGATCAAGTTATCGTATCCACAGGGATTGGAGTTGTTACTATCGAATATCGCATTTTTCGTGACCTAACTTTATCTAAGAGAAAAATAAATTTATTTAATTAATTAAACTAATACTAATATATCATAAATTAACTACACTAATATACTAATATGTTTTAGGGTGAAGAAATGCCTAGGGATTAACGTGTTTACAAATACGTGTTCGATTTCGATTTACTCACATTTATGTTGTTCGACCTATTTGACAACCTCGATGCGTAAACTCCACCGCCACCTCTCTCGAGTGTAAGATAGGGGAATACATGACTTCGAATCAATGAAGAAGTCCCCCTCAACATCTTAACGACCCTAGATCACGTGAGTTTCTCCCAACATCATTGATTGCATACAATCCAACTTCCTCTCGAGTTATTAGATCGTGCGTTGTATTTACCCTATCGACAATCTCTATTTTAAAACTCTCTCGCCACCTCTCCTGAGTGTAATACGAGGGATATAATACAAATTCGAGTTAACGAAAAAGTCCCCCTCAACGTCTTAACGACCCTAGGTCACATGAGTCTTACCCAACGTCATCGATTGTCCACGATTCAAACCCCGACCGGGTTATAGAATCGTGGCGTTTGTTTACCCAAATCCGAATCTGGGGTTTGTCAAAACCCCGTATTCTCTATTTATCTAACTAATCATGATAAACAAACAATATGATAAATACAATCAAACTACGAAGAACAATCACAAACGCAACACCGAAATCATTTAAACAACGTATTTATAAATATAGTATTAATCCCTACTACAATAATGTTTAGCTATGGCCTTAGCCGCATAAATAATGAAATAACGAGCTAAACATGCTCACATAATCCTAAGATAAAGAAATAAGGAAAAACAATCGAAGAACTTAGCCTCGTCCGAAGATAAACCGCTAAAAACGCTCAACGATCGATTTGTCGCCTTCTCCACTTAGGGATGTGAGCTCCACGTCTAAAACTCCTAAACCTAGGCCTAAATATAGCCAAAGGTGCCCAAATGGCTAGGGCGTTTACAAGGAGGGGAGAGGGAATGGTATTTATAACCAAAATATCTAATAAATATCAAGGCTGTGTCAGGGGTTTCCGCCTAGGCGTAAGTAGGTCAGTTAACTTTTTTCCGTTTTTCTGCCTAGGCGGTGGAATTTCCACCTAGGCCGAGGAACTGGAGGTTTGCATTTTGGTTTGACTGTAACTTCTTCATCCGAACTCCGATTAAGGTGATCCAAAAACCTATGGAAAGATAATAAAAGTATCTACAACTTCCATGATTTTAGTGGTCAGAAAATCATATTGTATCGTAGTCCAAAATAGTCTTGAAGTTACAGTACCTGTACTGGCTTTGCAGGTTTGGTGACTGCCTAGGCAAAGAAGTAGGCGGTGGACTTGAAAATGTTTCTGCTGGGGTTTCCGCCTAGGTGGAGTAATTTCTCGCCTAGGCGGTGGGCTGTCAGTAGCCTTTTGTCATTCTCAGCATCTTCACTGCCTAGGCTGTGGGCCTGTTTCACAATTTTGCCTTCGAGTTTGTTTATCCACCGTAACTTTGTCTGCTTTTGGTTCGATCTTATCGTTTTTGCTCCAATTTTCTATCTTTTTGCCCCATACACCTGATTTATACAAAAAAAATAAAACTAATTAAAACATAATAAAATACTATATAAACGCTCAAAAACTAACTTAATTCAGTTTGGAAATAGATAGGTGGATCACACCTATCAGTCGCGGTTTTGGAGTTGCTTTTTGGGCCCTGCAATCTGGAGAGTTGGTCCCCCTTGGACATGAGGCAGCAGCAGGTATGAGGAGGAGCAGCACACACAACTTGAAATTGCCTATCTAGCCCTTAGGACATCAATCCGAGATGCTTTTGCAGCCCCCAAGGTTTGTCTTGTAGTCGCAGGTGGAAGGGTAGATGGCTTTGCCTGGTTATGGGGGGTAGTTATCCTCGTTGGTGGGAGTTAGAGGGTGTGGCCTTAGAGTTTTCAACATATCTTTTGATTCTTTAGTTCTCTGTTGGTTTGTCTGATTAGACCTTGTGATCATCTAGGCTCAGCTGAGCATAGAGCAATTATAGGGAAGGCTTTTTTCACAATTCCTAATAAATGGAGCCAAACTATTGGTGTCCTAAAGTGGTCAACATCTCGAGTATTACCTAGTCAGGTGACAGTCCTCCTGCTGAGGTGGAGTTGCTGAGTTGGAGTTGGAGTTGGAAATTCTTTTGGTGAGCGATAACTGTTGTCCTGGAGGACTGACTAACTGAAATCTAGAGTCCTTTTAGGGAATTGTACCAGCACAAGGCTGAGCCGGGCAAAGCCCCTCCGGCGTGAGAGTAAGTGCTTAGGGAGAAAAGGTATAGAAACGCATCAAATATGTAAATAGTAATTGAGCGTTACCTCGAGCCTACATAACCCTGATATTTATAGGCATTGGAGATGATTAATTTTACCTAATCGGGCCTAAACACAATTAATTAGGCAAAACCATGTGTTTAGCCAATAATCTGGGGTATTTTGGAGATAATCACTGGGCTTGGGCTTTCAAACCCATTTGGAAAAGCCCTTGGGCCTTTGTTAGGCCTGTGGTGGTGTCGTCGTGGAGGAGATTGGAGATCCTAGAGTTTTGGAGGAGAAATGGACTGAAATAGTGTGTTGGTTGAGATAAAAAGCTAAGTCCCTGAGGTTGCTATCCAGAGTCGCGGCACAGAGTTCTGGGTAACAGTGTCCCCATGAGGCACACTGCTCTCCCTGGGTACAAAGGAGATTCCAAGGGAGGAGCCTTGGTTAGCGTATACTCCAGCGTGACACTTTGGATTCCTGAATGTGGCCACATTACGGCGATGGTGGACACGTAGCTGGGGCCTTGGTGTTGACTCAGTGATACCTAAAAACACCCTTATCAATTATAAAAACCAGTCTTAAAAAATTAATGCCCTAAAGATTATGGTTTTTTCATTAAACAAACAAATTAAAGTTTATGAGGCAGAAAACATATTCCTTACGAACGAGATTTCAAAACTAATTTCATCTGATTTGAATAGGAAAGAAAAAAGTTAAAATATGAGGTTGATAATTTGAACTCTATGAAGGGATCATATATTAAAAATAACAGATTTACACAACGAAATATATATAAAAAAACAATAAAATAAAATAAAATAACAATTTAATATCTAATTCCTTAAAGTCGGATCTAACCGTATCAACATTAAAAAAAAAAATGAATCAGGTAATATTAAAACACTTGTAATATAACTGCAACCTTTTTTTAACACTTAAATCTCAACATTGGTAGTTCTCGAGGTGTAATGTGAATAGGCTTTTCCGAGAGCGTCTGAACATAAACAAAACTGCTACTAGAGATTTGATTTTCTTAGAAGTGACACAGATATCTTACCACTAACAATATTTGCAAAGAGGATTTACATAAAAGAGGTGTTCTTGGGATTACTAACAATTATATTTAATATCAAGAC
Source organism: Eucommia ulmoides (assembly GCA_016647705.1). NCBI lineage: Eukaryota > Viridiplantae > Streptophyta > Magnoliopsida > Garryales > Eucommiaceae > Eucommia > Eucommia ulmoides. The sequence continues at coordinate 37,473,887 of CM028332.1, read as the reverse complement.
TCTAAGATGACTCTGATTTGAATTGATGGGGTAGTAAGATTCAAATTAGTAAGTGAATTTAGAAAAAAACAATCTCACAAAGACAAAACAAATGCCTATAGCTGAAAATCCCTTAGGATGGTCGAATCTATGAGGTTGACGGTCAAATGGAGTCTTCCACCTTAAAATGTTGTCCAGGGTTCTCAACCTTGGACCTCATATTCTCTATATTTGCACTTTGGCCCTTAAAATTCTTAAATTCGATATTACTACCCATTCATTTTTCAAGAACCGTTCTAACATTAATTCTCTATTGTTTGTGACCCATTAGGTTCATATCAAAAGTTGGATGGTGAAATTAAGTAATTAATTAATCAATAAAAAATAGAATAATTTTAATTTTGCCATTTCAAACGAAAACGTTTGTTCCCTTAAAGTATTTTCTCTGACATGAGTCATATCTACCCACATATCACAACCATATCTTGTTGGAACAAATTTAATCAAGAGAACCTCCTCAAGTGTAATAGGTATATTTAAAGCGTCGGTTTTCTCATAAAATAACTTAAGCCAATTTTAAAAAAAAAGAGTTGACACCAGCATTGAGTTTAAATGATATGCTAGGTCACAGGATTTTATTTGAAAAAACAATTCAAAAATGTATTAAGTAAAAATTTGACTCCAAAAAAGCATGGTCCGACTAAAAATTCGTTTTTAAGGGTTCAGGAGTCAATTACGTTCGGGGAAGGTGTTACGCACCCCGAGATGCCCATATGAAGATGATACTTTATCCAATAAAAATTTAAATCTAAATATTTTATTTGATTTTGAAATCTCTTCTTAGTAAATATATATATATATATATATATATATATATATATATATATATTTTTTTTTTAAAATTTTTTTTTGTTTAATTTTTTTTTTTTAAAAAAAAAAAGAGAAAACTTTATTTTTTTTTGGAATTTTCATGAAATAAAATGGAAAAATAATTTTTATTTCGTTTTAATTTTTTGAAATGTTCTCCGGTATGATCACTTATAAAATATCGATGATTAATAAGGATGACCCCTGAGGGGTTTAATGTATCAAATTTTAAGTTTGGAATATTTCGATAAAATGAAAGAATATGATGCATGCCAATTTTTTTTTGGTGATTTTTTTTTTTTTAGAAGCAAAGTACAAGGGAGTTGATTGGTTTGGAAAATATAATAAAACGTATTTTTGAGAGCATTTTCATTCTTAAAAAAACACATTTTTTTTAACGTGAAAACCAATTGGAATGATTCCCTTTTATTGATTTTTAAAAAAATACTCCCCTTTCAAAAAACTATATTTTTTTTTATTATTCATAATTTTTTTTGTATTTCTTAAAAATCGAAATGATTTTATATTTTTTAGAAAAACTCAATTTGCAAAAAAATTATTTTTTTACGTTTTTATAATAAAATATATGTGAAATGCAAATAAAATATTTATTCCTTCCATTTATCAACTTATCCCAAGCTCAAAACCCGGCTTAGGGAAGTGCTTTCCTAAACCTACCGTTTTCCAATTTCACACTGGTTCGGAAATCCAAAACAGTTGTACAGAAAACTCTCCCTTTCTCAGATTTCAAGTTAAGATTTTTTTTTTTTTTTTTTTTTTGCTTTTCCTTTTTTTTTTTGGATTTTTATGTTTCGATTTTTTAGAACAATAAAGTTTGATTAATTTTTCTCATTTTTCTAATGCAAGAAAGTAAATATTTACAGAAACATAATAACATTATATAAAGAGCATAAAATAAAATTACAGACATGAAAACGCGAAAAGGCGCAAAACAGAAAAATAAATACAACCAAAATAAAAGAATGGAAGATGCAGAATAGAAAATAGATACAACAAAATAAAACCGCGAAAAGGTGTAAAATTGGAAATAAATACAACAAAATAAAAGCGCGGGATGACGCAGAATAGGAAAATAAATACAGAAAAGGAAACCGATTTTTAAGTGTACTAGTGGAATGTCCTTTTAAGTTTTTTTCAATTTTAGGTCCATCATTTCAAGCGGTTTAAGCAAAAAATAAAGGTGTAGTTGGAGAGTAGGAAAAAACTTACCTAGCGTGAAAAGTTTCTCATTTTTTCCTTCTTCTTCTTCTTCTCCTTTTGGTAAAACTCAAATCCTCCTTTATTTTTCGTTTGGCTAAAACCCCACACCCAAATGTAAACCAAAAGAAAAAAAAAAAAAAAAAAAAAAAAAAAAAAGAGTAAAACCAAACTAAATCTAAAAAAGAAATTCCAAAACCTAAAAAAATTTCTGATTTTTTTTCTTTTTTTTTTTTTGTTTGCCAAACACCTCCCCAAACCCAAAAAATATTTCTTTCCCTCTCTTACTCTTTGGCCGAAACCCCAACACCTAAAACTTCACCCAATCTCTCGCTAATACTTCTCTCACTCTCTCTTGTTTTCCTCAAAAGTATTGAGATGGGTTGCCTTTTATAGGCAACCCACTTCCATTAATCCTATATATATATATAATGTGACAAGATGGGGGGCTGCAAAAGCAGTTCCCCATCACCAATTTTTTCCATGGACAAAGGGGCTGTCTCTCTATCTTTTTTTCTTTTTTTTTTCATTTATATATATATATATATATATATATATATATATATATATATATATATATATATATATATATATTATGGTATGAAAATAACATTGTATTATACAAAATAATTTTCATTTGTTCATCAATTTCATGAATTTTTAACAATACCCAAATTTTAGGGTCAAAAAATGAAAAATTTCAAAAAACTTTATTTGACTTGCTTTAATTTTGGAAACTAAAATTCACCAGATAAAACATGGTAAACTTTTTATGATTTATTTTAATTTGATTAATTTAGTACAAAATAACGTTTGTAAATTTTTATTTTGACCCCAAAACTTTGTTTTGGCTTACCGGATATCAGTTGGAGTTTTGATTTGAGTTTTTCAAGAATTAATCATTTGAAAAGATTCAATAGATAAAATTTGAATTAAAATTTATACCTTTTCGATGCCGATTTAAAACTTCTCAAGATTTTCAATTAGGCCTCCTAAACTTTCTAATTTGACAAATTATCTCAATTAGCTAACTGGGGGAACCAATTGGAATTATGAGATTTTCATTAACCCGTTTTGTGATTAATTGAACGTTTCAAAGATTAATTTCAAACTAAGAATCCAAATATCAATCTTTCAAAATTTTAAATTAGTCGTAAAACACTTTCCAAATGGAACAATTTTGATTCAAATCCTAATTGAATAACCCTTTTGACTTTATTGAACTTTTGAAATAATAATTTAAATCTTAGAGATTTAATTCATTATTTCAAACTTCTAATTAAACCAATAAGATTTTCAATTGCAAAATTCAAATTTGAATTAATTGTTGAAACCTTCGAATCGACCTCCATCTTCATTTGGATATTTTCAAAATTCATGAATAATTGACGTGACAATTTTTATTTTATTTTATATATATATATTTAAATGCCATGCATGGGTGGGACAAAATGTGCTGTCTACAGTTGCCCTTCTTTGTCATGCGAGTTTACTCGTGATGACAAAGATAGTAGACACATACCATTTTGTTTCGCCGTTAGTGTGAGTGCTGTGTAAGAAGATGATGATCAAAATCTTATGATATGTGGCCTAGCCTGTGGCTGGGGTAATGCATGCTTGGCGAAAGAAGAACTTACATAAGAATCGACCCGTCTCGTTTTGATTATGGAAACCTTCCCATAATTATGACCGAACCCATGCAGATTGCCTACGTACTTTGGGAAAACCAAAGATCAAGTTAAGCGTAGTTTAGTGAATGCCCCTGGCGGGGTTGGAGAGAATATTTACAATGAACTCTCGATGAACAATGCTCATTTCGTGGAAAGGAGAAACAAGTGGCTCATGACCAACATGGTTTGTTTATAGGGGTGGCTCTTGTGAGAAATGGGACACAACTCAGGACGAACAAAGTTCGTTTAGAGGAATGGGAGATAACTCATGATGAATAAGGTTCGTTTAGAAGAATGGGTACAACTCATGACGAACAAAATTCGTTTAGAAGAATGGGAGATCACTCATGACGAACAAAGTCCATTTAGAGGAATGGGATATTGGTAGCACGTGAATACATTGCTACTTTCACCGCAAGTGTACAGGTCAAGTTTTAGTATATTTTAGAAGAGTTAGGGTTGTCGTGTCTACAGGGATTGGTTGAGATTATCATTGAGTACCGTAATTATTATTACCTAAATTTATTTAGGCGATAAAAATATGTTTTGTTTATAATATAAATACTAATCTAAAATACTAATTAAACTAATTATACTATAATACTAATATTGAGACGTTTAGGGGAATGGATTATCTAGGGATTAACTTCATTTACAAATACGTGTTTGGTTTCGTTTAGTTATCAATAACGGTATTCGACCTATTCGATAATCTTAGTATCGTAAACTCATTCACTCTCTCTCTAGAGTGTCAAGTGAATGAATATGTGACTTCACGTTAACGCCAAAGTCCCCCTCTATCATTTTTTAGAACACATAGTCACATGAGTCTTGCCTTAACGTCATGGATTGCACACTTTCTAACTCCCTCCCGGGTTATTAGATCGTTGAGTTGTGTTTAAACCCTAATCCAAATTCGGGGTTACCACTCCCGAGTGTCAAACCCCGATTTCTCAATATATCTAAACAAGCAGATAATGGAAATATAAGAATGGTAAACACAATCGAATTGCGAAGAACAACCGTTAAAGAAACACAATTCAAACAAATGACATTTTCATAAATATATTAATCCCATAGATAATCCATGTTTAGCCAATGGCCATAACCATATATACAACGCTAAATGAGCTAAACATGCTCAAACAATAAACTGAAGTGAAGAATTAAAGAAAGAAACGAAGAGAACTAGCCATTATCCGAATATTTGACGCTAAAACAACTTTGAGATTGCTTCTTCTTCTTCTTCTTCTTCTTCTTCTTATTCTTCGCTTTGTGTTCTTCTCCTTTGGGTTTGTATGAGCTCTCCCCCAAAACACTCAAATCTATCTAATCCTCTAAAGAGGTCTAATGGCCGAAGGAAGAAGAAGAGGCAAGGATGTGGGCTAAAAAATATCTAAAACCTGCACTTTACAGGTGCAGGGGTCACCGCTGCAGCGATGGGTATGTCAGCCGTGGTCACCGCTGCAGCCGTGGCCTGATCGCTACGGCGATGAACTTTCTGTACTCCCAGTAGTTTCACCGACTGACCGCTGCAGCGGTGGACTATAGTTGCAGGATTTCATGTTTTTACTCGTTCTTCCACATCTGTTTCACCGATTTGATCATTTATGGACCGTTTTTATCCCCTTTTGATCCAAACACCTGATTTATAACAAAAAGAATAAAAGCGTATTAAAACATATAAAACTGCTATAAAAATACTCGAAAACTACCAAAATCGGCTTGAAAATATATAGATAAATTACACCTATTAAATACCCCAAAACTTAGAATTTTGTTAGTCCTCGAGCAAAACACCCACACAATAAAAGAAACTACAACAACTAATTAAAAAATTTAAATACTAAAAAAAAAAAACAAACACACACACACACACACACAAATAACCTAAAAACAACAATGTGCAAGTTTTAAATTTCATCTACCCGACCAAACAATTTTCCCTCATCGGCCCCCAATTCTATCAAGTTCACAAATAAAATGCACCATGTGGTGTTCTAGAATTTCAACATTTAATAATAGTAAACGCCATTCTAGATCCTTTTAAAATGTGTGTGCAAAAACTCAATAATACAAATATCCACCGATCGGATTGGATTATCCACTAATAAAGTTATTGATTAAAATCAATAAGGTATAAGAAATCAATAAGCCTGATAGGGTTCCATTCTCCACTAATGTAGAATAAGAAATTCAAAAAGATCAATAGGACTTGGTTTGGTTTTTAGAACATTTGGCCAAGGGTATATCAAGAATAGAAAACATGTTAACGTTATTAATTTCATGATACCCGAGGCACATGCTTGGAACTTAATCACTCTCAAACCCCCAAAGATCAAGTCGAAACAACCTTGAACATACATTTAAGAACTTCGTACTCACTTGTCAAAAGAAACGAAAATATAACGATATTTACATGTTTTTTTTAAAAAAAAAAAAAAAAACTTACCACACTCAAAACTTATTCAATTATTACAATTCCACGGGTGTGGTTAAAACGAAAGAAAAATGACAAGTGAGTACTCAAAAATTGAACCAATCAAAAGTTCGCCCTAAATCCAATCGCTCACTTCAAGTAGCATATACGAATGCTAATTTGATTCACTCAAATTGTGCCTTTGGCTCAGCGATATAGGTTTGGAAAGAAGTTTTATCGGCTAGGGTATTTGTTATGTGTTTAGAATTGAAACGGTTTTCGGGCTTCGACAGGGTAACGAGGGATAAACATATAATAGGGTAGGCTTAAAAGGCTGAAGCGATCAAAATGAATGCCTAAATCATATCTCCTCAACTCTTCACCTAGGATTTCGCCTCGAATTTCCCCAAAACCAAGTTCTAAAATCCCTATTGCCATGAACTTGGCTAACGGATAATCAACGTCAAATAAGTTGGATAGTTATACATTGAGTTTATGTGCTCGTGCAATTAGGATCTATAATAACTTTTACTAAAACAAGACGTCAAGCACATATAACACACATGAATGAGTATTACGTTCGACCTCAATAAACAACTAGGGGATAGACTCATTATCAGGTAATGGCCCAGATGAAGTACAACACTTAGCACATGCATAACAACTACCTTAAACAAACATGCAGATAATAAAAACAATACAACATAACTAACAACATAATAACATACTAAACGTTACCCCTGAACTTAAAATGGGCAATGTGCACAATAACCCATCAACGATCCCAATGAAAGTATAAAGCATTATAATGAAGATGGGGGTTTAGAACATGTACCTGGGAGACGAGAAAATCTCTTATCCGAATCAAGTCGGTAGTGACCGATCTAATTTATTTTTGAAACCTTGAGTTGCCTCCCAAGAAACGCTTGATTTAAGTTCTTCGGATTGACACAGAAAAGTGCTCGTCAAAGAGCGGCTTCAGCCCATAGTAAATGTCATACAACACTACATATGGGTCTTGATTTTGTACGCCCTCAAGACTAGCGAGATTTAGCTCTGTTTGGCTCGATCTTTCTACTCGATTCTTCTTCGGATTTTGAGCTTGGGAAGCTTGAATGTACTGAGTTGGAAATGGGGTAGGATAGGTGAGCCACATCGGATCCTAATAAATGTGATCGTTTGGATCGGGGGTGGCATTACCAATTGGAATTCAAACGGTAAAAAATCATAACTATTAACATGTGATTCTTCATCGCCAATCCATACTTGGATTTTCTCAGAATTTGCATGATCGTCTTCGATCTCACCCAAGTACCTTCTGTTTGCATTCAGTTCCTCATGGTGGCTTTCATATATGGATATGACTTTTGCTTCTCTTAGTGCCATCGCTTCTGACTCGGCCTTAACATAGCAGATAAACTGATCGATTTGCGTCTAAAGAGATGTTACAGTTGCATCAATTTTGGTGCAGACCGTCTCAATATAGTCAAGACGATCTTCGTACTTGTTGAGTCGATCATGTGTTCCCCGTAAAAAGGTCTGAGTCTCCCCCATAAATGTGACGAACATTTTTTCCAAGGCGGGGAAAGACTCTACATCTTGAACCAAAGTGTCAATCCATGGCGCCGTAGTGTTGGAATAATCCCCCAAGCTTTGGTAACTTGGTGAATAATTCCAACTCTAATTATCAAAAGCTGTCAATTCCTCCAACGACCAAAAGGCTTCGTCCGCGGTTAGGTCGTAGAAAGAGTGGGTACTGTTTCCTCCTTCCACCCACGTTCTAGTTGCGACTTGTAACCCGTCGAGAAAATTCAAAATTTGACACTTCCTCGAGAAACCATGATTGGGGAACCGAAATAGTAGCTCCTTATATCGATCCCAAACGCAATAAAATGGCTTGAAATCTCTTTGAAAGAAATATATCAATACTTGTTGATCTAGCATTTTCAAGTACCTTGCATAAGAAATAAAAAACAAAACTACAAACAAAAATTATAAACAAAATAAATGCTTAAATAAAAATAAAGTTACTTACTCACAATATCAACAATAATCTAAAACACAATCCCTGACAAAGGCTCCAAAAACTTGGTAGCTCGTGAATACTTTGCTACTTTCACTGCAAGTGTACGAGTCAAGTTTTAGTATAGTTTGGAAGAGTTAGGGTTGTCGTATCCACAGGGATTGGTTGAGATTATTGTTGAGTACCATAATTATCATAAACTAACTTTATTGAGGCGATAAAAATATGTTTTGTTTATAATATAAATACTAATCTAAAATACTAATTAAACTAATTATACTATAATACTAATATTGAGACGTTTAGGGGAATGAATTATCTAGGGATTAACTTCATTTACAAATACGTGTTTGGTTTCGTTTAGTTATCAATAACAATATTCGACGTATTCGACAATCTTAGTATCGTAAACTCATTCACTCCCTCTACCGAGTGTCAAATGAATGAATATGTGATTTCGCGTTAAAGCCTAAGTCCTCCTCTAGAATTTTTTAGAACACATAGTCACATGAGTCTTACCCCAACGTCATGGATTATACACTTTCTAACTCCCTCCTGGGCTAATCGTCGCGTTGTGTGGTGGTGAAATATTATGTCGCTACTTTCACCGTAAGTGTACGGGTCAAGTTTTAGTAGAGTGGGAAGAGTAAGGGTTATCGTTTCTACAGGGATTGGTAGAGAATATTGTCGAGTACCATAATTATCATAGCCTAATTTTATCTAGGCAATAAAAAATGTAATTTAAAATTAAATATATCTAATTAAAATACAAAAATACTAATTTATCTAATTAAACTATATTACTATTTTGAGATGTTTAAGAAAGTGCATTATCTAGGGATTAACTTCATTTACTTAAATATGTTTTGTTAGCCTAGTGGAATACCCAAGAGGAGGGGGGGGGGGGTAAATTGGTTAATTAAAAAAATATTAGATTATTTCAATAAATCAAATAATTAATTTTAATCCTAAATTAATTATTATCTTTATATCACAGCAGAATTATCAAATCAACTAAGTGCACACCAAACAAAAATAATAAAATAAATATTGTCGCATACTAGAAATTTATACTGATTCACCAAGTTACTCTTGGTTAATCCAATCCTCCGAGCTTCACGGAGAGTCGCACCCATTAATACTCAAGATCCCTTTAAAGGCAGAAACCAAACCCTCACAATGATTCTTTTACAGGTTCAGAATCAACCTTTACAAAATCCTTTTCACAGGCTAAGGAAGAACCTCTACTTTTTACAAGCTAAAGAATAACCTAATCCTTTTAACACAAAAGCAAAAGAATCAAAACCTTACTAACACTCCAAATATCCTTTTACCCGGTAAGGATTGAACCATTACAAAATTCAGACAAATCAATTCTATCAAGGAAGAATTACTACATCAATCTCTTTACAAGAAGATACTGAAACCTCTGATTAAATACCCCCAATAGTACTTAATCCATCACACTACTCACCAATACAAATTGATAAGCAAATTATCTCACTCAGAGCTTCTACTACCCCAGATAAATGAAAATTTGATTAATATCCCCAAACTAGTGATAGAAATATGTGAGATAGTCAAAATCTGATTTTTAACAAAAGATGGGTAGCACGTAATTTAGCACGTAATCATATTCAAGAAATTGTTTATAAAATATTTTCCTCAATAAAAATCAGAAATAATTTCCAAAAATTAAACAAGCAATGCAAAAAAGAAAGTAATTGGAAAGATCTCACCCGGAATCCATTGAAAAAATAAATAGAGTGATGTTACTTCAGATTCAGTAGCAGCAATGATTAACAGTTAATGATTCTCAAGATTGTCTCTTAGAATAGCTCTCAAAAAGAAATATCAGTATGATATCTCTTAGAAAAGCTCAATATGATCTCTTAATCTCTCTTAGCCACTCTTAATGATATAAAAAACGCAGGTCTATATATAAAAGATATAAATCACCTCTCTAACGGTTAGTTCCCATATGTCATGACACTTAAATGATCTCTTAGACCCCTTATATCATTATGACTTTATTTTGGTTCCATTCACTTAATTATAGTTTTTAAATCTCTCAATTAAATCCCCCAAATATTTCTCAATCTCAATATGTACCAAATTGAGAAACATTAAAACTTAATGAACCAAATCAATTGGAATTAAATAATGGGTGTAGCATATCTTAAATAGCATAAAATCCCTAAAATCTCTCACAAATCCCAATAAAAAATGTTTACTTTTAGATTTGAATTTGGAATCCTCAATATCCTGAAACTGCGCCATCAATCGATTGACCAGTCGACCACTCGATTCAGGATGTAGCCAAGCCAAAGATTCTGTGCCCATCGGTCGACCTATTTGCCGACTTAGAGATTTAGAGAATTCTATTTTCCTTCACCGGTCGACCTACCTATCGACTTAGAGATTCAGAGAGTTCCATTTCTCTTCACCGGTTGACCTACCTATCGACTTAGAGATTCAGAGAGTTCCATTTCTCTTCACTGGTCGACCTATATATTGACTTAGAGATACAAAGAATTTTACTTATTTGTTCGATCGACTTACCAGTCGACCTATGCATGCTGGATCTCTTTTCTAAACTTGTTTTTAATACATTCTTATTTACGTTTTTGCCCCTTTAACCATTTTCTTTTCTTAATTAGCTCCACTAAATACTTAACTCCAATTTTAATCAATTATAATTTTTTTTAATTACACATAGGAGCAAATAATTTAACTAATTAGGATCCTATTAAAAACACATATTTATAAAAATTATTTAATTTTTTTTTGTGTCATGTGTGATACTAATTGGGATATTAAGAGTTAAAATTTAAACCTGAGTTGTTTTTCCTAGTTTCTTCAAATTCTTCAATCTCTTAATTCCTTCATCATCTTTATCATCAAATTTTCATAATTCAGAACTAATAAATTGAAATACTTAAACAAACCTTTAGTTTCACAAAAAATATCAATGTTTAATTGTCCATCAAAATATTAGGATCAACAATCTCCCTCTTTTGATGATGACAATTAACTTTGATGTTTTATTCAAAATAATAATATAACCACACTCCTCCTGATCCAATGACAGGTTTTATAATGCTTTTAAGCATAAGAATGAAGATTTTTAAAAAATGATCAATGAAGCACAAATATAAAAATTAAACTTCTCCTTAAGATATTCAATAAAATATCAACTGATTATTTCCCTTTTTCATCTTCAAAAACAAAATTTAGGGAGGGGGGAACACTTAATAATTCTACTCTAGACAAACATCATTATGCCTAGCCATATCTAAACCACGAATTATTTTCACAAATTGATCTTCCATGAGTAGTTTGGTAAAAACATCAACAAGCTGGTCAGAGGTATCAATATACTCAATAACAATATCCCTTTTCTGAATGTGATCACGAATAAAGTGATGTCAAATCTCTATGTGCTTAGTTCGTGAGTACTGTGTAGGATTCTTACTTAGACAAATAGCACTTTTATTATCACAAAAGATCGGGACCTCTTCCATACAAATTCCAAAGTCATTTAACTGTTGCTTAATATATAAGATTTAAGCACAATAGTTACCAACTGCTATATATTTAGCCTCAGTAGTGGATAAGGCTATTGAATTCTGTTTCTTACTTGACCAAGAAACCAAAGCATGTCCTAACAAATGACATGACCCACTTATACTTTTCTGCTCAACTTTGCAACCGGAAAAATTAGCGTCAGAGTAACTTTCCAATTTAAAATCACTTCCGTAGGATACCATAATGCTAGGTCAGCCGTCCCTTTTAAGTATTAAAAAATTCGCTTAACCACAGTCAAGTGCGATTCTTTAGGATAAGACTAAAATCTAGCACAAAGACAAACACTATACATAATGTCAGGTCTACTTGTAGTTAAACACAACAGACTACCAATCATACCTCGATACATTTTTTCATCAACGCTTTTGCCCGTATTGTCTTTTTCTATTTTTGTAGCCGTTGCCGTAAGAGTTTTATATTCTTTAGCGCTTTCCGAGCCATATTTCTTTAACAGTTCCTTGGTGTATTTAACTTGGTTTATAAATATTCTCTCTTTAGTTTGCTTAATTTGTAATCCAAGAAAGAAATTCAACTCTCCTATCATACCCATTTTGAATTCCACTTTCATTATCTTAGCAAACTCTTGGCAAAAATCCTCATTAATAGATCCAAAAATAATATTATCGACATGCACTTGTACTAATAGGATATCAGAATCAGTTTGCTTCACAAACAAAGTCATTTGATATAACTCTTCAGCTAGGAAGCTATTTAGAAATGCACTCTTTACATCCATTTGATATAACTTAAAATTACGTGAACATGCAAAAGTGAGTACCATTCTAATTACTTCTAGTTTAGCAACAGGAACATAGGTTTCATCATAATCAATTTTTTCCTCTTGATTATAGCCCTGTGCCACTAATCTTGCTTTGTTTATAATTACCATACCAGATTCATCCTTTTTATTTCTAAACATCCATTCAGTACCAATAACTGGATGAAAATCCAGTCTCGAAACAAGACACCATACTTTGTTCTGCTCAAATTGAACTAACTCATCTTGCATTGCGAAAATCCAAGATTCATCAATTAACGCCTCATTTATATTTTTAGGCTTAATTTGAGATAAGAAAGCAAGATTAATTATATCCCTAAGAGAAGAACGAGTACCTACACCTCTTTCAAAATTACCGATGATTTCTTTAATCGAGTGTCCTGGTACTGTCTTTATAGCTCCCGGTAAAGTCGAATTTTTTTCCTTAGATTCCTCCTCTTGTTAGGACACCTCAGGTACATTATCACATTGGTTTAGATTATTTAAAATAGTTGCATCATCATCATCCAAAGCCTTTCTCGACAAGAATGGATCAGCTTCCTAAAAAACAACATGCATTGTTTATTCTACTACTACTGTACGTTTATTATAAACTCTATAAGCCTTACTATCAGTAGCATATCCAAGAAAAATTCCATAATCAGATTTAACATCAAATTTACCAAGATTATCTTTATCATTCAAGATAAAACACTTACATCCAAAAACTTTAAAATAGGAAATATTAGGAGTCTTACCATTCCAAATTTCATATGGGGTTTTGTTAAACCCTCTACGAATTGATACTCAATTTACTATATGACAAGCTGTACTTATTGCTTCGGCCCAGAAGTAGGTTGGCAAATGATTTTCATTAAACATTGTTCTTTCCATCTCTTGAAGCGTCTGGTTCTTCCTTTCCACTACGCCATTTTGTTGCGGTGATCTTGGTGTAGAGAAGGTATGAGCCTAACCAAACTTACCACATCATCATTCTTAAATTCTTTTCCTCTATTACTATGAATGTTAATAGTAGAGCATTGCTTCTTTTTTTGAACATGTTTACAAAATTTATCAAAAACAGAAGCAACCTCACTTTTCCTAGCAAGAAAAAATACCAAGATAAGTCTGGAATAATCATCAACTATAACAAATGCATAAAACTTACCACCAAAACTAGTAACAGAGTTGGACTAAAACAAATCAAGATGCAATAATTTAAGACACCAAGACGTAAACGTGCACAATTTGTTCTTAAATGATAATCTAACCTGCTTGCCTAATTAACATGCATCACATACTTTATCTTTCACAAATTTCAAATTAGGTAGGCCACATACAAGACTCTTCTTGGATAAGTTAGAAATTAACTCCACACTGGCATGCCCAAGTATTCTATGCCATAACCAATTATTTTCATATAAAGCCTTCAAACAAGATAAATTTTGAGAATTAAAATCATCAAATGAGCAAGTATAAACATTCTCAAAACGTGATACAACTAGCAAGATACTACTATCATGACTATTCTTAATAATGCACCTATCATAATCAAATATAACATTATAGTTATCCCCAAACTTGGAATTTGGCTAGTCCTCGAGCCAAACACACACACGAAAATGAAAATACACAAACTGAATTAAATAACAAACAACCTAAAAACAATCTAAACATAAATACATGCGAGTTTTAAATTCTTCTAACGGCCTAGTTATTGTTGTTCCTCAACAACCACCAATCATATCGAATTGTGGCGGTAAAACACATCATATGGTTCTAGAATTTTGACATGCAATAATGATGAACACTATTCTAGATCCTGTAAATGTGTTAGTGCGAGACTCAATAATATGGCTATACAACGATCGGATTGGATTATTCCCCAACGAAATTTACGAGTTAAGGATTACCATAAGTTGGATTGGGGTCCACTCTCCACTAATGTAGGTTTAGTAGTTCATGAAGATCATTAGGACTTGGTTCAGTTTAAGGATTATTTGGCTAAGGGTAATTTGGAATAGAAAACGGCTTAATGTTGTTAACTTAACGTTACCCAAGGCTCAAGCTTGGCACAATCACTCTCGAACCCCTATACTTAGATTGAAAAACAATCCCTAACAATCAATTAAAGACCGACGTACTCACTAGTTAAAATAAACGAAAATAAAAACTGTATTTACATTTGATTCTTTGTTTTTCCCATAATTTTTAATTAACACACCCCCAAACTTATTTAATTGTTACAATTGAAGGGGTGTGTGAAATACAAATGAAAAACGACAAGTGAGTACTCAAATACCAGACCAATTAGAAGTTCACCCTAAACCCAACCGCTCACATCAAGTAGCATTTACAATTACTAACTTGATTTACTCAAATGTGCCTTTAAAATCAACGATTTAGGTTTGGAAAAAAAAAAGATCCATTGGCCATGGTATTAGTTTATGTGCTCAGAATTGAATTTGCATTTAGGTTTCGATAGGGTAACGAGGGATAAACATTTAACAAGGTAGACTTAAAAAGGCTTAAGCGACAAAGAGAATGCCTAAATCAAGTCTCCTGAACTACCTCACCTAGGATTTCGCCTCAAGCTTCCCCTCAATCAAGTTCTAGAATCCTTAATGTGTCATGAATTTGGCTAATCGATAATATTTCTCAAGTCAATTGAATAGAAATACGTTGAGTCTATGTGCTTGTGCAAATTAGGATCTACAATAATTTTTACCAAAAAGCATAATCAAACACACAGAATACACATGCATGGGTATTACCCTTGACCTCGAAAATAACCAGGGGTAATTATCATCATCAGGTAACGGTCCAGATGAATACAAAACTCAACATATAAACAACACACAAAAACATAAACACGTTCTAACCTAAACACACATGCAATACAAAAAAACAATAACACATTAATAGGTGTGATCTACCTACGTATTTCCAAACCGAATTAAATTGGTTTTCGAGCGTTTATATAGTATTTTATTATGTTTCAATTAGTTTTCATACTTTTTGTATAAATCAGGTGTGTGGAGGAAAAATATAGGAAACTGGACCGAAAAAGATAAAATCGAATCAAAGGCGAGTCGAAGTTACGATGGATAAACAAACAAGGAGACAAAAATATGAAGGAAGCCCACTGCCTAAGCGTCCAGACCTCCGCCTAGGCAGTGAAGATGTTGAAAATGACAAAAGGCTACTGACATCCCACCGCCTAGGTAGGAAATTCCTCTACCTATGTGGAAACCTCAGTAGAAACATTTCCAAGTCCACCGCCTACTTCTTCGCCTAGGCGGTTACCCAACCTGCAAAGCCGGTACAGGTGCTATAACTTCAAGGCTATTTTGGACTATGATGAATTCCGATTTTGGAAACACTCAAAACATGGAAGTTGTAGATTGTTTGCTTAGATTTCCATAGGTTTTTGAATCACCTCAATCGGAGTTCAGATACAGAAGTTACAATCAAAACAAAATTGCAAACCTGCAGTAACATCACCAAGGCAAAGTTTCAGCATAAAGTTAACCGACCTAACTTTACCTAGGCGAAATTTTCTTTGCCTAGGAAAAAATCCGGCAGCACAGCCTTGATATTTATTAGATATTTTGAGATCTTTTGCCTATAAATACCCCTCTCCTCCCCCTTCTCCGGCCTCTCTTGGTTTTTTGAGCACTTTAGGCTATATTTAAGCCTAGGTTTAGGAGTTTTAGAGGTGGAGCTCACATCCTGAAGTTGAGAAGATGGTGAATCGATCGTTGAGCGTTCTTAGCGGTTTATATTCGAATGAGGCTAAGTTCTTCGATTGTTTTTCCTTATTTATTTATCTTAGGATCATGTGAGCATGTTTAGCTTGATTTATATGTTTATGCTACTATGGCCATGAGTTAAATATGGATTAACGGTATATTTATAAATATGTTTGTTTGGATGATTTCGGTGTTGCGTTTATGTTTGTTCTTCTTAGTTTGATTGTGTTTATTGTATTGTTTATTTATTATGCTTAGAATGGTAAATGGAGAATACGGGGTTTTGACAAATCCCGAATTCGGATTTAAACAAATGCCACGATTCTATAACTCGGTCGGTGTTTGAATCATGGACAATCGATGACGTTGGGGGCAAGACTCACACTACCTAGGGTTGTTAAGACATTGAGGGGGACTTCTTCGTTGACTCAAAGTTGTGTTATATCCCTCATCTTACACTCGGGAGAGGTGAAGAGGGAGTTTCAGAACGGAGATTGTCGATAGGGTAAATACAACGCGACGATCCAATAACCCGGGAGGGAGTTGGATTGTGTGCAATCAATGACGCTGGGCGAGACTCACGTGACCTAGGGTCGTTAAGACATTGAGAGGAACTTCTTTGTTGACTCAAAGTCATGTATTCCCCCCGTCTTACACTCAGGAGAGGTGACGGTAGAGTTTACTTACCGAGATTGTCAAATAGGTCGAACACCGTAAACGTGAGTAAATCGAGATCGAACACGTATTTGTAAATACGTTAATCCCTAGGCAATTTTTGACCCTAAAACATATTAGCATATTAGTGTAGTTAATTTAGGTTATATTAGTATTATTTTAATTAATTAAATACATTTGTTTTCGCCTAGATAAAGTTAGGTCACGACAAACACGGTATTCGATAGTAATGACACCAATCCCTGTGGATATCATAACTCAATCTTAACGATCACACTATACTAAAACTTTGACCTCGTACACTTGCGAGTAGTCATATACTTCAAGGGTTTAAATCCTCGGCGTACAAGTTTTTGGCGCCGTTGCCGGGGATTGGTCGTTAGGCGAATTCAATTCTTGGCGATCGCTACTAAGTTTTTGGTAATGATTATCGGGCATTGATTTGTTGTTATTATCGATATTGTGTGTAAATGATTTAATTTTACTTTAGGCATTTCTTTTGTATATAATTTTTGTTTGTAGTTTTGTTTTTGTTTCCCATGCAGGGTACTTGGCGATGTTAGATTGACGAGTATTGATGTATCCCTTTTGACAGGATTCCAAACGTTTTATGTTGCTTGGCCAATCACATAAACCGGTGAGGCGTTTCGTTGAGAGATTGAGCCATCCATAGCAAAACCTTGCCAATCTTGAGGGCGTTTTGAAAATTTCGGGCCGAGGACATTAAACCACGCACTTCTTGGTAGGCAACCCAAGGTCCAAATAAGTTAAATCCGTCATATCCGACTTGATTCGATGGCGAGATCCTCTCGCCTCCTAGGTAAGTGTTCTACACACCCTTCGTCAGCATGCTTTAAATTTTATATATTGAGATTGATGATTGGGATCGCTGAGGACACTGTCCATTTTTAGTTCAAAAGTGATGTGTAGTATTTAGTATTGTTAGTTTATGTGTTATCGGTTTGTTTTTTTTTTTTTTTTTTTTTTTTCATATTGCATGTGTGTTTAGGTTAGAATGTGTTTGTGTTTTTGTGTTGTTGTTTTCATGTTGAGTTTTGTGTTCATCTGGGCCGTCACCCGATGATGAAAATTACCCCTGGTTGTTAGTCAAGGGTAATACCCATGCATGTGTGATTCTGTGTGCTTGACTATGCTTTTTGGTAAAAATTATTTTAGATCCTAATTTGCACGGGCATATAGACTCAATGTATTTTTATTCAATTGATTTAAGGATGATTATCAATTAACTAAATTCATGACACATTGAGGATTCTAGAACTTGATTGAGGGGAAGCTTGAGGAGAAATTCTAGGCGAGGTAGTTCAGGAGACGTGATTTAGGCATTCTCTTTGTCACTTGAGCCTTTGAATCCTACCTTGATATATGTTTATCCCTGATTACCCTATTGAAGCCTAAATGCAAATTCAATTATGAACACATAAACTAATACCCTGGCCAGTTGATCGTTTTCCAAACCTATATTGCTGAATTTAAAGGCACATTTGAGTGAATCAAGTTAGCCATTGCAAAGGCTTCTTGATGTGAGCGGTTGGGTTTAGGGCGAACTTCTAATTGGTTCGGTATTTGAGTACTCACTTGTCATTTTTCATTTGTATTTCACATACCCCTTCAATTGTAACAATCAAATAAGTTTGGGGGTGTGTTCGTTAAAAAGAAAATAGAAAAGCAAAAAAATTAAAAAATCAAATGTAAATACGGTTTTTATTTCCGTTTCTTTTGACAAGTGAGTACATCGGTCTTAAATGCATGTTCGGGATTGTTTCAAATCTTTCATGGGGGTTTGAGAGTGAATGTTCCAAGCATTGAGCCTTGGGCAACGTTAAGTTAACAACGCTAACCCGTTTTCTATTCTAAATTACCCTTGGCCTAATATACCAAAACCGAAACAAGTCCTAATGATCTTCATGAACTACTAAAACTACATTAGTGGAGAGTGGACCCCAATCCAGCTTATGGTAATCCTTAACTTGTAAATTTCGTTGGGGGATAATCCAATCCGATCGTTGTATAGCCATATTATTAAGTCTCGCACTAACACATTTACAGGATCTAGAATAGCGTTCACCATTATTGCATGTCGAAATTCTAGAACATTGCATGTTGTGTGTTACCACCTGAACTTGAAATAATTGGCAGTTGTTGAGGGAAAAATAAATAGGCCGTCAGAAGAAGTCAAAATTTGCATGTTGTTATCTTTAGATTGTTTTTAGGTTGTTTGTTCTTTAATTCAGTTTTTTTTTTCATTTTAGTGTGTGTGTTTGGCTCGAGGACTAGCCAAATTTCAAGTTTGGGGGTATTTGATAGGTGTGATCTACCTACGTATTTCCAAACCGAATTAAGTTGGTTTTCGAGCGTTTACATAGTATTTTATTATGTTTTAATTAGTTTTCATACTTTTTGTATAAATCAGGTGTGTAGAGCAAAAAGATAGGAAACTGGACCGAAAATGATGACATTGAACTGAAGACGAGTCGAAGTTACGGTGGATAAACAAGCAAGGAGGCAAAAATATGAAGGAAGCCCACCGCCTAGGTGTCCAGAACTCCGCCTAGGCGGTGAAGATGTTGAGAATGACAAAAGGCTACTGACTGCCCACCGCCTAGGTAGGAAATTCCTCTGCCTAGGTAGAAACCCCAGTAGAAACATTTCCAAGTCCACCGCCTACTTCTTCGCCTAGGTAGTCACCCAACCTGCAAAGCTAGTACAAGTGCTGTAACTTCAAGGTTATTTTGGACTATGATGAAATCTAATTTTGGAAATACTCAAAACATGGAAGTTGTAGATAGTTTTCTCAGATTTCCATAGGTTTTTGAATCACCTCAATCGGAGTTCGGATAAAGAAGTTACAGTCAAAACAAAAAGGAAAAACTACAGTAACTTCGCCGAGGCGAAGTTCCGACAGAAAGTTAACCAACCTAACTTCGCCTAGGTGACGTTTTCTTCACCTAAGCGAATATTCGACAGTACAACCTTGATATTTATTAGATATTTTGAGATCTTTTGCCTATAAATACCCCTCTCCTCCCCCTTCTCCGGCCTCTCTTGGTTTTTTGAGCACCTTAGGCTATATTTAAGCCTAGGTTTAGGAGTTTTAGAGTTGGAGCTCACATCCCGAAGTGTAAAAGACGGCGAATTGATCGTTGAGCGTTCTTAGCGGTTTATCTTCGGACGAGGCTAAGTTCTTCGATTGTTTTTCCTTATTTCTTTAACTTAGGATATTGTGAGCATGTTTAGCTCGATTTATATGTTTATGCTGCTATGGCCACGAGTTAAATATGGATTGTAGTAGGGATTAACGGTATATTTATAAATATGTTTGTTTGGACAATTTCGGTGTTGCATTTATGTTTGTTCTTCTTAGTTTGATTGTGTTTATTGTATTGTTTATTTATTATGCTTGGAATGGTAAATGGAAAATATGGGGTTTTGACAAATCCTGGATTTGGATTAGGGTAAACAAACGCCACGATTCTATAACCCGGTCGGGGTTTGAATCGTGGACAATTGATGACGTTGGGGCAAGATTCACGCTACCTAGGGTCATTAAGACATTGAGGGGGACTTCTTTGTTGACTCAAAGTTTCATTATATCCCTCGTCTTACACTCGGGAGAGGTGGTGAGGGAGTTTTAGAATGGAGATTGTCGATAGGGTAAATACAACGCGATAATCCAATAACCCGCGAGGGAGTTGGATTGTGTGCAATCAATGACGTTGGGTGAGACTCACATGACCTAGGGTCGTTAAGACATTGAGGGGAACTTCTTCGTTGACTCGAAGTCATGTATTCCCCCGCCTTACACTCGGGAGAGGTGATGGTAGAGTTTACGTACCGAGATTGTCAAATAGGTCGAACACCGTAAACATGAGTAATTCAAGATCGAACACGTATTTGTAAACACGTTAATCCCTAAAAAATTCTTGACCATAAAACATATTATCATATTAGTGTAGTTAATTTAGGTTATATTAGTATTAGTTTAATTATTAAGTACATTTGTTTTCGCCTAGATAAAGTTAGGTCACGACAAATACGGTATTCGATTGTAATGACACCAATCCCTGTGGATACGATAACCCGATCTTAACGATCACACTATACTAAAACTTTGACCTTGTATACTTGCGAGTATTCATATACTTCGAGGGTGTAAATCCTCGGCGTACACGTATCAACTAACATACTACATACTATACATCACTTCTAAACTCTAAATAGACAATGTCCTCAGCGATCCCAATCATCATTCTCAACATATGAAATTTAAAGCATCCTGATGAAGGGTGTTTAGAAAACTTACCTGGATGGCGAGAGAATCTCGCCTCCAAATCAAGTCGGATGTGACGGATTTAACTTATTTGACCTTGGGTTGCCTCCCAAGAAGTGCGTAGTTTAATGTCTTCGGCCCAACGTTTTCAGAACGCCCTCAAGATTGGCAAGGTTTTGCTTTGAATGACTCAATCTTTCAACGAAACGCCTCACCGGCTTATGTGCTTGGCCAAGCAACATAAAACGGATTGGAATCCCGTTGAAAGGGATGCATCAATACCCAACGATCTAACATCGGCAAGTACCCTGCATTGGAAACAAAAACAAAACTACGAACAAAAATTATATAAAAAGAAATGCCTAATGTAAAATTAAGTCATTTACAGACAATATCAACAATAAACAACAAAACACAATCCCAGCAATATGAAATACTTGCTTCTCCTATCTAAAACTTAAGTCTCCGGCCGTTACCGCGTTTCTCTGGTAATAACATAAAAACAATCCCCAGCAATGGCGCCAAAAACTTGATAGTGCATAAAATATACGCCTCTACTTATACTCGCAAGTATACGAGGTCTAAGTTTTAATGTAGTGTGATTATTAAGATCGAGTTATCATATACACAGGGATTAGTGTCGTTACTATCGAATACCGTGTTTGTCGTGACCTAACTTTATCTAGGCAAAAAACAAATGTATCTAATTAATTAAACTAATACTAATATAACCTAAATTAACTACATTAATATACTAGTATGTTTTAGGGTGAAGAATTTCCTAGGGATTAACGTGTTTACAAATATGTGTTCGATCTCGATTTACTCACATTTATAGTGTTCAACCTATTTCACAATCTCGGTACATAAACTCCATCGCCACCTCTCCCGAGTGTAATACGGGGGAATACATGCCTTTGAGCCAACAAAGAAGTCCCCTTCAACATCTTAACTACCCTAGGTCACGTGAGTCTCACCCAACATTATTGATTGCACACAATCCAATTCCCTCCCGGGTTATTGGATCGTCGCATTGTATTTACCCTATAGACAATCTCCGTTCTAAAACTCCCTCTCCACCTCTCTTGAGTGTAAGACGAGGAATATAATGCAACTTCGAGTCAATGAAGAAGTCCCCCTCAACGTCTTAACGACCCTAGGTAGTGTGAGTCTTGCCCCAACGTTATTGATTATCCACGATTCAAACCCCGATCGGATTATAAAATCATGGCGTTTGTTTACCCAAATCTGAATCCGGGGTTTGTCAAAACCTTGTATTCTCCATTTATCTAACTAAGCATGATAAACAAACAATACGATAAATACAATCAAACTACGAAGAACAATCACAAACGAAACACCGAAATCATCTAAACAATGTATTTATAAATATATTGTTAATCCCTACTACAATACATATTTAACTCGTGGTCATAACTTTATAAACAATGAAATTGACCTAAACATGCTCACAATATCCTAAGTTAAAGAAATAAGGAAAAACAATCGAAGAACGTAGCCTCGTCCGAAGATAAACCGCTAAGAACACTCAATGATCGATTCGCCGTCTTCTCTACTTTGGGATGTGAGCTCCACCTCTAAAACTCCTAAATCTACCCGTAGATATATTCTAAGGGGCTCAAAAATTCAAGAAAGGTCAGAGAAGAGGGAAAAGAGGGGTATTTATAGGCAAAATATTTTAAAATATTTAAATAAATATCAAGGTTGTGCAGAGGGTTTCTGCCTAGGCGGAGGTAGGTCGGTTTGGCTGTTCACCTAGGTGAAGAAGTAGGCGGTGGACTGGAAATATTTTATGCTGGATTTTCGCCTAGGCGGTGGGCTGTCAGTAGCCTATCTTTGTTTCATCTGCTGGATTTCCGCTAGGCGAAAGAATTTTCCGCTTAGGTAGTGGTCCATCAGTAACCTTTGTTCTTTTCTCAGCATCTTCACCGCCTAGGCAGAGGCCTGGACGCCTAAGCGGTGGGCCTGTTTCATATTTTAGCCTCTGAGCTTGTTTATCCAACGTAACTTCGTCCACTTTGATTCGATCTCATCGTTTTCGCTCCAATTTCCTATATTTTTTCCCCACACGCCAGATTTATACAAAAAGTATGAAAACTAATTAAAACATAATAAAATACTATTTAAACGCACGAAAACTAACTTAATTCGATTTGGAAATATGTAGGTGGATCACACTTATCAATAATCCTTATCACATAGTTGACTAATACTAAGCAAATTATGTTTAAATCCATCAACTAGTAACACATCTTTAATAATAGTAGTACCATTACCAATATTACCTATACCAATAATTTTACCCTTTGCGTTGTCTCCGAAAGTCACATGATCTCTATCTTTAGGTGTCAAAGATATAAATTTTCCTTTGTCTCCCGTCATGTGTCGAGAACAACCACTATCCAGGAACTATTTGTCCTTGCTTATTGACACTTTTAGAATAACCTACAAAGAGCACCTCAAATAGTTCCTAAGTGGTACCAAACCTAAGTAGGTTTGATCTTGTTAGTTGAGACAATTTTAGTTCCTTTTGGAACCCAAACTTGTCTACAGTTAGATATTTTAGCAAAACATCTACGAATAGTATACCCCACAAAATTACATTTAAAACATCTAACAAGATCCTTGGTTTCATAAAAGAATTTATGAAAACGTTTTTGTTTAATATTTTTTTGAAATTCAATACTAGCTTTATCAAAAACTCCACGTGAAATTCCCAAAAGTATTTTCAAGTTATTTTCATTGCCGGTGAATTTGAGAACAATTGATTGCAAATCCACCAATTTGATTTCAATTCATTGTTTTTATATTCATAGTCCACTACTTGCTTGTTTAATGTGTTAATTGTACTTTGAAGGGCATTTATTTTAGAACATTGGTTTTTATAATCATGTGAAAGTTCTTGATAAACATCAAATAATTCGTTAAAATCTAAATGACAAGAACTTGAACATTCAGTTATCTCACTACCAATGGCCATTAATGCAAACATGAACGTACCTTCACTATCTGAATTTTCTGAGCTACTTGAATCAGTATCATCCCAAGTAGCCTTCATCGATTTCTTCTTACTCTTCTTTGCTTTCTTCTTTTATTTTTTCTTATTTTCCTTTTCTTTATCCTTCTTCGGTTCGGGACAATCGTTTTGAAAATGACCTGTCTTGTGACAGTTGTAACACTTTACTTTAGTTATGTTGAGATTTCATCTCCCACAGAATGTGCGCTGAGTCATTCTTCTAAAATTCTTTGTGAAAAATGCTACATCTTTCTCTTCCTCATTGTCAAGACTTTCATCATTACTGTCATCATCTTTTTCAATTTTCTGAGCTTTTAGCGTCAAGGATTTCCTCTTGCTATTTCCGGAATCATCCTCATATCCTTTAATTACCGATTAATGAGTCATCAAGTTGCCTATGAGATCATCAATTTCGTATTTGCCAAGATTATTGGCTTCCTCAATTATCGTTACCTTTGACTCCCATATTTTTGGTAAGGATCTTAAGACCTTTCGTATTTTATCCTCCATGGAGTATGACTTTCCAAATTGACTCAAGTTGTTGCATATGTTATTGAAGCGAGTATACATCTCATGAATCGATTTATTTTCTTCCATCCTGAACAATTCAAATTTTCTCATAAGAGCATTGATTTTCGACTGTTTCACTTGATTTGTCCCTTTGTGAGTAACTTGTAACTTATCCCATATCTCCTTTGCATATTTACAACCTAAAACTCTAGAATATTCATTAACATCTAAAGAGCAAAATAGAATATTAATAGCTTGAGAGTTTCTGCTTATTAGAAGCAGTTAGTTGTTCTTTCTTCTTCTCAACTCCGTTTTCCATTAGAATAAACAGACCATCCTTGATTGTTAGCCACACATCGTAATTTGTAGCCTGAAGGAAAGCTATCATCTTGTCTTTTCAGAACGAGTAACTTTCACCTGCAAACAAAGGTGGTCGGTGCATAGATTGTCCCTCAACTAATGTGCCTATTATGTGCTCCATGTGATCTTTGTTAGCTAAAAGTGTCGAGCTAAACCAACCCTGATACCAATAGTTAGCCTAGCAGAATACCTAAGAGGGGGTAAATTGGGTAATCAAAAAATTATCAGATAACTTCGATAAATCAAATAATTAATTTTAATCCTAAATTAATTATTATCTTTATATCATAGAGGAATTATCAAATCAACTAAGTGCACACCAAACAACAATAATAAAATAAATATTACAGCACACCAGAATACTGGTTCACCAAGTTACTCTTGGTTAATCTAGTCCTCCGAGCCACACAGAGAGTCGCACCCACTAATAATCAAGATCCCTTTAAAGGTAGGAACCAAACCCTCACAACGATGTTTTTACAGGATCAGAATCAACCTTTATAAAATCTTTTTTACAAGCTAAGAAAGAACCTCTACTTTTTACAGGTTAAAGAATAACCTAATCCTTTTAATACAAAGGCAAAAGAATCAAAACCTCACCAACATTCCAAATATCTTTTTACCCGGTAAGGATTGAACCGTTACAAAATTCACACAAATCAATTCTATCTAGGAAGAATTACTACCTCGATCTCTTTACAGGAAGAGATTAAAACTGGCTACCCCTTAATTAAATACCCCCAACAGTATTTAATCTGTCATACTACTCACCAGTCCAAATTGATAAACAAATTATCTCACTCATAGCTTCTATTACCCCAGATAAGTTAAAACTCGATTAATATCCCAAAACTAGTGATAGAAATATGTGAGATAGTCAAAATCTGATATTTAACAGAAGACGGGTAGCACGTAATCAGATTCAAGAAATTATTTAAAAAATATTTTCTTCAATAAAAATAAGAAACAATTTCTAAAGATCAATTTCTAAAAATTAAACAAGCAATGCAAAATAGAAAGTAATTGGAAAGATCTCACCCAAAATCTACCGGAAAAATAAATAGAGCGATGTTACTTCAGATTTGGTAGCAGCAATGATTAATAGCCAATAATTCTCAAGATTGTCTCTTAAAATAGCTCTAAAAAAAATCTCAGTATGATATCTCTTAGAAAAACTCAATATGATTTCTTGATCTCTCTTAGCCACTTTTAATGATATGAAAAACGCAGGTCTATATATATGAGATATAAATCACCTCTCTAATGGCTAGTTCTCATATGTCATGACACTTAAATGCTCTCTTAGACCCCTTATAACATTATGACTTCATTTTGGTTTAATTCACTTAATTATAGCTTTTAAATCTCTCAATTAAGTTCTCCAAATATTTCTCAATCTCAATTAAATAGAATATAAATAATTTTATGTACCAAATTGAGAAACATTAAAACTTAATTAACCAAATCAATAGGAATTAAATAATAGGTGTAGCATATCTTAAATATCATAAAATCCCTAAATTCTCTCACAAATCCCAACAAGAAACGGCTACTTTTAGATATGAATTCAGAATTCTCAATATCCTGAAACTGTGTCATCAGTCGACCGACCAATCGACTGCTCAATTTAGGATGTAGCCAAGCCAAAGATTTTGTGCCCATCGATCGACCTATCTGTCGACTTAGAGATTCAAAGAGTTCTATTTTCCTTCACCGGTCGACCAACATGTCGACTTAGAGATTCAGAGAGTTCCATTTCTCTTCACCGGTTGACCAACCTATCGACTTAAAGATATAGAGAGTTTCACCAGTTTTGTTCGGTCGACTTACCAGTCGACTTATGCATGCTGGATCTCTTTTCTAAATTTGTTTTTAATACATTCTTATTTACGTTTTCGCCCCTTTAACCATTTTCTTTCTTAATTAGCTCCACTAAATACTTAACTCCAATTTTAATCAATGATAAATATTTCTTTTTTTAATTACACATAGGAGTAATTAATTTAACTAATTAGGATCCTATTAAAAACACACATATTTATAAAAATCATTTAATTGTTTTTTATGTCATGTGTGATACTAATTGGGATATTAAGATTTAAAATTTAAACCTGGGTTGTTTTCTCTAAGTTATTCAAATTCTTCAACATCTTAATTCCTTTATCATCTTTATCAACAAATCTTCATCATTCGGAACTAATAAACTGAAACGCTTAAATAAACCGTTAGTTCCACGAAAATATCAATGTTTGATTGTCCATCAAAATCTTAGGATCAACATGTTTGATCTCGCTTTGTTTATGTTAACGGTGTTCGACTTATCTAACAATCTCTGTATCATAAACTCATTTACTCTTTCTCCCGAGTGACAAGTGAAGGAATATGTGACTTCGCGTTAATGCCAAAGTCCTCCTCTAGGATTTTTTAGAACACATATTCACATGAGTCTTGCCTCAACGTCATTGATTGCACACTCTCTAACTCCCTCCCGGGTTATTAGATCGTCGCGTTGTGTTTGAACCCTAGTCCGAATCCGAAGTTACCTCTCCCTAGTGTCAAACCTCGTATTCTCAGTATATCATTACAAACTTAATAAACAAGGAGAAATGAAAAATACAATCAAATAATGAAGAATAACCATTAATGAAATACCAATTTCAAAACCACATATTCATAAATATTATTAATCCCTAGACAATATCCATTTAGCTAACTGTCATAACCGTATATACAATGATAAACGAGCTAAACATGCTCAAATCATAAATTAAAGTTAAGAAATAAATAAAGAAACGAAGAGAACTAGTCGTTATCTAAAGATTTGACGCTAAAATGGTTCCAAGATCACTTCTCCTTCTTCTCTTTCAGATTTGGTTGAGCATTCCCCAAAAACCTCTCAACCTTATTCTAACCCTAGGAGCTCTCTTATTGCCAAAATAGCGGAGAGATGGAAGATATAGGGAGCAAAAATATCTAAAATGTGTGAGGAGTGACCGTCGTGGCGGTGGGTATGTCGGCTGGGTCACGGCCTCGGCGGTGGATGCGACGTTGGAGTTATTCTGATGTTTCACCGTCGTGGTGGTGAATCTCACTGCTGTGGTGGTGGATTTTTAATAAGATTAGGCCTTCTCTGCATCTTGACTGCCTCGGCGGCGATTTCACCACCACGGCAGTAGGCTACAGGTTCTGAATTTTGTCATTTTGATTGTTTTTTCCACCGTTCTTGATTCGATTTGATCGTTTATGATCCATTTTCATCATTTTTCACTCCTACACACCAAATTTAAGACAAAATAAATAAAAATGTAATAAAATGTATTTGAACACTATAAAAAATACTCGAAAACTAACAAGTTCGGTTTGAAAATAGATAGGTAAATTACACCTATCAAATACCTCCAAACTTAGAATTTTGCTAGTCCTCCAGCAAAGTACTTACACTAAAATAAAAAACACAACTAAATCAAATACCCCCAATCTAAACATAACGATATGTGAGTTTTGAATTCTTCTACTGACCAAAATATTTTCCCCGCAAAACCCCCCAATCATATCGAGTTCAGGTGGTAAAATGCACCATGTGGTGTTCTAGAATTTTGACATTCAATAATGGTAAACGTCATTCTAGATCCTGTCAACGTGTGTGTGCGAGACTCAATGATATAACTAGCCAACAATCGGATTGAATTATCCACCAACGGAACTCATGACTTAGACCGTAAAGGACTAGGATATCCATATGCCTGATTGGGTTTCACTCTCCACTAATGTAGACTGAGTAGTTCATAAAGATCAAAAAAACTTGGTTCGGTTTTGGAACATTTGGCCAAGGGTATATCAGAATAGAAAATGGGTTAACGTTGTTAACTTAATGTTACCCAAGGCTTAATGCTTGGCAAAAAATCACTCTCGAACCCCTATAGATAAATTGAAACAACCCCGAACATATATTTGAGGATGACGTACTCACTTGTCAAAAGAAATGGAAATTGTACTATATGTACATATTTTTATTTTTATTTTTTAAACAGTCACACCCCCAAAACTTATTCGATTATTACGATTTCACGGGTATGGTTAAAGCAAAAGAAAAACGACGAGTGAGTACTCAAATATCAAACCAATTTAAAATTTCTCTCTAAACCCAACCACTCACTTCAAGTAGCATTTACAACTGCTAACTTGATTCACTCAAATTTGTGCTTTCGGTTCAACGATATAGGTTTGGAAAAAATTCAATTGGTCATGGTATTTGATGTGCCCCATTTTTCTGAGAGGAAAATAATAAATAAATAATAAATAATTAAGGAGAGAGGGGTTTTTAAAGTGCCGATTTTCTCAAAAAATATACTTAGGCTATTTTAAAAAATTGAGGAGTCGTCACCTAGCATTGGATTTAAATGGTGTACTAGGTCACCAAATTTTAGAAAGTAAATTTAAAAGGCCTAAGTAAAAGTTGACTAAAAAAAACACGGTCAAACCAAAGATTATTTAAAAGTTTGGGGGTCGGTTACGCTCAAGGAAGGTGTTAGGCACCCCAAGATACCCGTCCAAAAATGTTACCTTATGTCCAATTAGTTTAGTCCGAGTGTTCTATTTTATTTTGAAATCATTTCCTTCTTACAATTTTTTTTGGTATTTTCACAAATAAGGTGGGACACGTTTTTGGATTTTTTGAAATGTTCCCCCTGGTATAACCTCTTATTGAATATTAAGGATTCGATAAGGAGGATCCCCGGGGGGTATTCATATATGTTTTCTAAATATTTCTTTATTTTAAATGGGCAAACATAAATAAGTGAATAAATATAAAACTATGAATGCAAAAAAAAAAAAAAAAAAAAACTAAAATTATATGAATTTATTTTATATGCAAAAATGACCAAAAAATAACTAAATGGTTTAATTTAAATACGTTAATGTAAACTGACATGAATACTACATAAATTAACCTACTTATATGTGACAATGATTTAATAAAAAAAAATGTAAGTGGTGCACGTGTCGTGACTAGATATGAAAAAGTAACATGGATTTATGAAATTAAAAAAAAAAAAAAAGTTAGAAAAAGGTGTGAGTGGTGAAAGTATACTAAACATGCTGTTTAAATAATGCAAGAAGTAAATATGCTAGATGGATGCAAAAATGTTTATTTTAAGTTTGCCCAATTAATTTAAAGAAGACTCTGTTGATGCCAAAAAGTGGTGGCTAGCCAACAGTGTGGTCCGAGAGGATATCTAGGACACAAGGCGGCTACTAGTGCCGCAGCTGGTTGAATTCAGGAGTGGTGACGATCTCTGAGCTGAGCTCCACTCTTCTGCTCCAAGCACCTGCACAAAGACTCACTACGGTTATCCCCAGTACCCTCCGGCGTAAGAGTAAATATTCCGGGGTGGAGAGCTGAAAATATATTGAGTTCAGTAGCAGTCACGTACCGTTGGGTAGTGGGTGTCCCGGTGTATTTATAGGCGCCAGTGCTTGATTAGCGCCGCAAATTTAGGGGGCCGACTTAGGTTAATTAACATAATCTGCTGGGCAACCAATGAGCAGATAGGTTAGCCCTCTAATCATCTGGGTTGGCTTTTGAGCCTATAACTAGAGGCCCATGGGCCAGAGCCTCACAACGGCCTGGTGAACTCTCGAGTGCTAAGGTGGCGAGCCAAGGGTGCCTCAGACCATCAGTTCGGAAGGTCGAACCTCAGCTTGCCGGTCCATATTTAGACGATCCTCAGTCCAGCTGGGAGACACCTCAGCTCGGTGCTGAGGGGATTTTAGCTCTCATCCCGGTCGCTCTTCTATAATCGGGCATATTTTGACCACGTGGTGTACCTGAAAAGATTTTCCTATATCAGTTGCCCCCCAAGTCCCGAGGGCAAGAGTGAAACGTGACGGCCTCTGGATTTTGAAGGAGTAAGTAAGTAGAAGTAGGGAAGGATATTAGGGTCAAAAATGCAAAAGCAGCATACCGCGGACCATAGGAGAGTAAAACGACTGTAAGAAAGAAGGTAAAGAGTAGAGTTTAGGCTTATGAGAAGACATTTTCGTCTGTTCGACAGGTCGGCAATACGACGAAAGCGGTGGTGGTAGGTGAGAATTTGGAGTCGTTCATGGGTTGAATGTTAGCAGAGCTGAGAGACCGTCAGGTCGTGAGTGTAGCCACTATCCATACCGTAGAATGCTGTGAGGGTGAAAAGTTAGAGGGCCTTTCCTTTGTTGAAATTGGCCGAGCTGAGAGCTCGTAGGGTCGTGATCTCGGCCAAAATGTGACGAATGAAAAAACTATTTTTTTTTTTTTTGAAGTTTGAGAGCCTTCTCCCTTTGGACTGTGTCCGAGCTGAGAGACCGTCAGGTCATGAGGTCGGCCAGTGTCACTGCTTTAGAATTTTTCAAGGGTAAAAAGTTGGAGAGCCCCCTTTCTGAAAGTAGCCGAGCTGAGAGCCCGTAGGGTCGTGAGCTTGGCCATTTGTCACGCCTTAGAAACTTTTGAGGGTGGGAAGGTTGAGAGCCTTCCCCCTTTTGATTTTGTCTAAGCTGAGAGCCCGTAGGGTCGTGAGCTCGCCCATTTGGCATGCCTTAGAATTTTTAGAGTGTGAGAAGTTTGGGAGCCTTCCCCCTTTTTGATTTTGTCCGAGCTGAGAGCCCGTAAGGTCGTGAGCTCGGTAATTTGGCATGCCTTAGAATTTTTATAGGGTGAGAAGTTTGAGAGCCTTCCCCCTTTTTGATTTTGTTCGAGCTGAGAGCCTGTAGGGTCGTGAGCTCGGTAATTTGGCATGCCTTAGAAAATTTTGAGGGTGGGAAGTTTGAGAGCCTTCCCCCTTTGATTTTGTCCGAGCTAAGAGCCCGTAGGGTCGTGAGCTCGGCCATTTAGCATGCCTTTGAAAATTTTGAGGGTGGGAAGTTTGAGAGCCTTCCCCCTTTGATTTTGTCCGAGCTAAGAGCCCGTAAGGTCGTGAGCTCGGCCATTTAGCATGCCTTTGAAAATTTTGAGGGTGGGAAGTTTGAGAGCCTTCCCCCTTTGATTTTGTCTGAGTTGAGAGCCCGTAGGGTCGTGAGCTCGGCCATTTAGCATGCCTTTGAAAATTTTGAGGGTGGGAAGTTTGAGAGCCTTCCCCCTTTGATTTTGTCCGAACTGAGAGCCCGTAGGGTCATGAGCTCGCCCATTTGGCATACCTTTGAAAATTTTGAGGGTGGGAAGTGTGAGAGCCTTCCCCCTTTGATTTGGTCCAAGCTAATAGCCCGTAGGGTCATGAGCTCTACCATTTGGCATGCCTTAGAATTTTTGGAGGATAGGAAGTTTGAGAGCCTTCTCCCTTTTGATTTTGTCCGAGTTGAGAGTCCGTAGGGTCGTGAGCTTGGCCATTTGACATGCCTTAGAAAATTTTGAGGGTCGGAAGTTTGAGAGCCTTTCCCCTTTGATTTTGTCCGAGCTGAGAGCCCATAGGGTCGTGAGCTCGGCCATTTGACATGCCTTAGAAAATTTTGAGGTTGGGAAGTTGGAGAGCCTTCCCCCCTCACACGTAGAAAAACGTGCCACATGTACCCCCCATTCTGAATCGTGTGATAGGCCATGCCATCATCGTTGGATGGGTGCCACGTGGCAGCGGCATTTAAACCAAGGCAGCCCCAACTATTGGCCTTTGCGACCTTTCATCTGGGCACACTATCCTTTTATAAATGGTGGCCCCTACCTTGCATTTGGCACTTGCGTAAATTCTAGAGCCCATTTTTCTTCCCCGGTATTGGTACCTCTTTTCTCTTTTTTGTGTCCGAACAAAATGTCGGGATCCCCTTCTTATTCTTCTTTTTCGACGTTTGGCTCTGCTGCCGGCTCGGAATCCAGCTCGTCGGACCGGTCGTCCTCTAGCTCCCCTCAATTTAAGGTGGAGAGGCGTCCTGCTCCGGGAGACGCCTCTTCAAGCGCTATGGCGAGAATCCATGAAACGAGCGGTGCTATCCAGTCATGCCTGGAAGACCGTGCATTCATGGTGAGCCATGCCGACGAGAGTGGTGGGGCATCTACATCACTTGACGCTGGGGTCGGGGTCCCTCCTAAAACCGTCACAGTGGTGGAGATCCATACCGGCGTCTCCATTCCCCAATTACTTCGTGAAAACGAGGTGCACAACACCGGGCCAGAAAAACTATTCATAAAAGTTCTACCCTCGAGTCCGGTATGGAAAATCAAAACAACCATGACCGAGGAATCCATGCTCTCCTGCCGGAGCAAATTCTTCATCCCGGAGGGGGTCACGACACTTGTTCCTGGGCCCGAGGATCGAGCCTATATGCCACCAGCTGGATTTATGACAGTCTATAGGAAACAGCTGGAGGCGGGACTTCGCTTTCCACTCCATTGGTGGATTAGGGCCATCTGTTAGGAGTACCATTTGTGTCCGTCACAAATTGCTCCGAACGGTATGAGAGCCCTGGTGGCCTCGTATATCATCTTCCGGGCCGAGAGACTCGAGTTGAGCATTGAGCTCTTCAGGGCTCTGTTCTTCCTCAAGCCACTCCTCCGGGGTACTGGGTGGTGTTATATTTTGTCCAGGTTAACTTTCCTGAAGGACCTCGACTCTTCCATTCATCGATGGAAGCCCCAGTTCTTCTATATCGGAGGGAGCAGTTAGCAATCTAGCCTGGAAGAAGAAGGAAAGTATCCCCTCCAGATGGAATAGGGAAAAGTTGGTAAGGCTGCGGCCCCTTAAGGAGAGTGTTTGGTTTTTTGGGTTTACTTATTGCCTGTACATTAATACCCTTGTTTTCGTGATTTTCTGCAGCTAAGGAGACGCCCAAGAAGAAAAGACCAGAGCTGAGCAGAGCAATTTCTGAGCAGAGGGACAAGGTCTTGAGGATTGCCTTCAAGGACGTGAACATCCTGATCGCCTCTCAGCTCTTTTTAGCCTTCTGGTTTTCTCCAGTGGACGTCTCAGCCGTACCCAATTTCTTTCTTGACTCGAACAACAGTAAGGAATTTTCTACTATGTTAAGTGTCCATACTTGGTAATTTTACGCATGTTACGCTCAATTCACGCATATATACTTGTATAGAATCGGATGATGCTGGCCTGGACAGAAGAATTTCTAAAAATCTTATTGAATATTGCAGCTATGGATAAGGCAATGGCAGTGTAGAAGCTTCTAGAGAAGAAGACCAAGGAAGCTGCCAAAGTGGAGAAAGCGGAGAAGGAACCCGCACGGCTTCCTGGGATGCCTGCCACAAGTCCTCGAAGAGAGCAAGGTTTGTGCCCAGAACGTCATCTGAGCTGACAGTTGATGGATCTTTCTTCGGGGTGGTGAACACCTAGCTGTTGGCCAATCGCGCGCTACTAAAGAGCGCGGAGGTGATGCCGGACTATCTTCGTCGTATGACGCCTCCTAATGATAAAGAACTGATGGAGGGGGAGAGCACCGGTAACTTGATGCGCCGGGCCATCTGTGATCTAGTCTCGGGAACATTTCATCACAATTTACTTTTCATTTCTCTTTTTGTGGCTAAAATTTTCTAAGTGTGATGAAATTCCCATTTTGGCGCAGTGCATGCTCCGGATGTCTGTGGTTTTTGACCGGATCTCTGAGAGTACCATGGAGGAGGCCATGCTGAGATTTGAGAAGAATGCTGCCGAGGCGAAGGTGAACCGCTTGAACGACGACCTTCAGCTTGCCGCCCAGGCCATCAGGGCCTACAAGCCAGGCACGTCCTTGTGACCAAAGAACGGGACGACTTCGATAGGCAAAAGGTGCACCTGGAGAAAAGGGTTGAGGAGCTGGAGAAGAGACTCAAGAAAGAAGAGCAACAGAGGGGGAAGGTCATCCGTCGGGCAGAGCAGAAAGCCGTTGAGGATTATAAATCCAGCAAAGATTTCAAAAATCTAAAGTACGAGCTTGTTGCCGAATTCATGGATGACAGTCACAAGGCCACGATCCTTTACCTTCAGCGCCATCATTCGGAGTTCGACTGCTCGGGTGTTGGGATGGAATTTCCCCAGCACGGTGAGTTGGCGGTGGAGCGGCCAGTTGAAGGGGCTGCCGAGGGTCCAGCTCGTGAAGCCGGTGCTGAAAGAGCTGGTGGTGAGGAAGCCGAGGGTGATAAAGACACCAATGTCAATATTGTGGGCGTCGAAGGTGATTCTGGGAAAGAATAGATCTTCACCTCGGCCTTTTTTGAAGACTTAGAAAAAAAAAAATTGTATTTTGGATTTTGTTGAACTCCCCTTGTACGCATTTTTTTTTTGTTTATTTTGTATACGGGCTAGAACCCCACCGATGTAAGCCTTTTTTTATTTTGTGGAATACAACACAATTTTTTTTTTTTTAGCATTTGTTCCCAATTCCTTCTCGCCTCCCCCTCCTTTAGGATGCAGCAGGCGATTTACTTCGACCCTTTGCCCCAACTTGAACAAGTGGTCGTGAACCCACTTATGTGCTCGGGATAGGGTTGCAGACTCTTACACTTTCACAATCCCACCTTCCTGTACGTGTGCCAAGACCTTACAAACCTTAGTTCAACGCTTACAACTTCAAACATGTTGTGGAATCATTTGGCGACTACTTGTCGTGGTTAAGACCACCCTGCCCCCCAGCCTGTAGTAGGAGTAGTCTTATTTCTCATGTTACTGGTTACAACGTGACATATTCGGTCCGTTACTTTGGTACCTTAGTGCGCCAGAATGCCCATTTAAGTAACAAAGTCTTTATATTATCAACAAAATACTCGATACTTGGTGGTATACAGATGAAATGATTACAAAATGATCTCAGTCCTAAAGTGGTATTATTTGAGATAGTCAGCATTCCACAGGTGTCGCAGCGGAACGCCTTCCTCAGTTTCAAGCTCATAGGTGCCCGGCGTTGCAACTCTTATCACGCGATAAGGTCCCTCCCAACTGGGAGCCAACTTTCCTGCGTTTGGCTCCTTGGTCTCTAGGGTTACCTTTCTGAGGACTAGGTCTCCGATGTCAAAATTCCGTGGTCGCACCCTTGTATCATAGTATCGAGCTGCCCGTTGCTGATATGCTGTCTGGCGCACTCGAGCGTTCTCTCGTCGTTCTTCTAGAAGGTCCAGGTTAAGGGCCAGCATTGCGTCGTTCGTCTGCTGGTCCTGCCCCTTAAGGGATGTTCGGAAGATTGGCAATCCAATTTCTGCAGGAATTACAGATTCGGATCCAAAAGTCATTGCGAACTGTGCCTCTCCAGTTGGGGTCAGGGAAGTAGTGTGGTATTCCCAGAGGACCGGGTAAAGTTCCTCCACCCACCTCCCTTTGGCTTTGTCAAGTTTGGTCTTTAAATCGTGCAAAATCATCCGATTCGTGACCTCTACCTGTCCATAAGCCTGCAGATGACCAGGAGATGCAAATTGTGTATGGATACCCAGGCCGGAGCAAAAAGAAGTAAACAAATTGTTGTCGACCTGAGTGTCGTTGTCGGACACAATTACCCTTGGGATTCCAAATTGGCACACCATGGATTTCCAGACAAAGTCCAGGACTTTCTCCTTGGTAATGCGGGCCAGGGGTTCGGCTTCCACCTATTTGGTGAAGTAATTGATAGCGACAACGAGGAATTTTCTTTGACTAGTGGCCTATGGGAAAGGGCCCAACAAGTCAATTCCCCACTGAGCAAAGGGCTACGGACTCGCCATGGGCACCATGGTCGTTGGCGGTAGATGAGGGTAGGGACCGAAACGTTGGCATTTGTCTCACCTTTTTACGAACTCACTCGCGTCTTCTAGCATTTTTGGCCAAAAATATCCTTAGCGGAGGAGTTTGTCAGCCAAGGCCCTGCCCCCCACGTGATTGCCACAGATTCTCTCATGGGTCTCTCTCATTACATAGTTGGCCTCTTCCGGCCGCAGGCACCGTGAGTATGGTTTAGAGAAGGAACGTCGATAAAGGACCCCGTCCAGAATGCAATATTTGGCTAACCTGTATCGCATCCTTCTTGCTTCGTTACGGTCGTTGGGGAGCGTTCCGTCTTCCAAGTATCTATGGATAGGGTCCATCCAAGTGGGATGGTTATTAAGCTCACAGATCGGAGCCACCTTGTCAGAAATTGTGATGCTCGGAACATCCAGATACTCAACTGGAAAACTTCGCTTCAGGGTTAATGCTACTGCCGAGGCAAGATTTTCCAAGGCATCGGCATGCCTGTTATCCTCCCGTGGTATTTGGGATACGTTGATTTCTTCGAATTTTCCCATTAGGGTTTTGACCCGCTCAAGATACACAGTCATACTAGGATCTTTTGCCAAATATTTCCCATTGACCTGGTTGACGACCAGCTGAGAGTCGCAAAAGATGGACACTACTGTCATATTGAATTCCCTGGCCAGGCAGAGCCCTACCAGCAGAGCCTCGTATTCCGCCCCGTTCTCAGTTGCTCTGAACCCCAGTCTCAGGGCGTATTCTATTTCTTTATTGCTTGGGGCAACGAGCACCATCCCTACTCTACAACCACTGGTGTTGGACGATCCATTGGTGAATAGTTTCCACTTCGTTGGACCGTTATCTGGGCTGGAGTCACCCGGCACTTCCTCTTCTTCCACCCTTTTCGCTTTCGGTTGAGCGGTGGGTGGCTCGGGGTCCTCAGGAAATGTGAGCTCAACAATGAAATCTACCAGGACCATCCTGGGGCGATATTCGATGTGAAACTGACCCAGCTCAAGGCTATACTTTATTAATCGCCCCGAGATGTCTGGTGAATGTAAAATTTGCCTTATCGGTTAGTCCGTGAGGACGACGATCTCGTGGGCTTGGAAATACTGTTTCAGCTTTTGGGAAGCCACCAGTAGAGCATAAGTCAGTTTCTCAAACTTAGAGTACCTCATCTCGGCATCCGAGAGGACCCTGCTAGAATAAAATACCGGGTGCTAGGCCATGACGTCATCCCTTACAAGAGCAACACTCACCGCCGTTGTAGACACTGCAATATACAGGTAAAGGGTCTCCCCCTTCTTCAAGGTGCTGAGCAGAGGAGTAGAGGATAGATAACTCTTGAGAGCTTGGAAAGCCAACTCGCACTCATTGGTCCATCCAAAATTGCTGTTGCCTCTTAGCACTTTGAAGAATGGCAGACACTTTTTCGATGCTCTAGATATGAAGCGGTTGAGTGCAGCGAGTCTCCCCGTCAACACCTGCACCTCTTTCTTGTTCCGAGGAGAGGCCATCCCGAGGATCGCATGTATTTGATCGGGGTTAGCATCGATGCCGCGCTGGGAGACCATGTATCCCAGGAACTTTTCCCCAGAAACCCCCAAAAATACACTTGTTTGGGTTGAGCTTTATACGGTGTGCTCAGAGTTTCTCGAAGCAGTCGTGGAGATATTGGGTGTGGTCAAGGGCCCTCGAGCTCTTGATCAACATGTCATCAATGTAAACCTCCATCGTCCGTCCGATCTCTACCTTGAACATTTTGTGCACCAGTCGTTGATAAATGGCTCCAGCGTTGCGCAAGACAAACGGCATTACCTTGTAATAGTATGTACCCCTATCAGTGATGAATGATGTTTTTTTCTTATCGGGGAGGAACAGTGGGATTTGATTGTACCCGGCATAAGCGTCGAGAAAACTCAGGCACTCATACCCCATTGTGGCGTCTATGACGATGTCAATCTGGGGCAGGAGGAAGAAGTGTTTCAGGCAAGCCTTATTCAGATATTTCATATCAACGCAGAGGCGCCACTTGTTGCCAGCCTTGGGAGCCAGGACCACATTCGCCAAAAAGTTCGGGAATTTGACTTCTTCAACGACGCCAGAGTTGATCAATTTATCCATCTCTGCTTCAATTAACTTCTGGCATTCTGGATGAAATATTTATCATTTTTTCCACACGGGAGGATGGTGTGGATCAGCGTAGAGGCGGTGCATCACCACGCTCGGATCAATACCCGGCAGCTCGTCATGGGACTAGACAAAGACGTCGTAATTGCGTTGGAGTAGTTGGATAAGTTCATCCATATGTTCAGAAGGGAGACTAGCACCGATCCTCATAGTTCGTTCTTCGATGGTTGGGTGTATGGAAATATCCTCTAGTTCTTTGTGAGGTCAGGGACCAGCCTCCTCCCTCCTTGGATCATCGATGGGCACAAGCACTGGCCCCTGACCTAAAGCCATGAGTTCAGAATCCCTGAGACCTGGCTCTATCTGTGATTGCTATTTCTTCTTCTCCAATGCCCTCCGAGCACAAGCCCAGGAGGATTCTTGGTCACCCCTCACTACTCCCACACCTTCCTCGGTGGGGAACTTCATCGCTTGGTGGTATGGAGAGCAGACGGCTTTAAGGGCAGCTACCGTGGGTCGATCCATGATTGCGTTATAGGGTGACGGCCTGTCCACGATCAGAAATTTGGTCCAAATAGTGGAGGTTTGTGGATGGGCCCTGACTGTGACGGGAAGTGAGACCCACCCGACAGCGTTCGCAACATCCCCTCCAAAACCAACTAGAGGGGCCGTCGATGGTTTTATCGCATTGGGGTCCACATTCATTTTCTCAAACTTCCACTTGAAGATAATATCGGTAGAACTACCACCATCTACCAGGATCCATCCCATTTTGTAGTGATGGATGAGGGCCACGATGACGAGGGCGTCGTCATGAGGCATGTGCACGTCCCTAAGGTCTGCCTCACTGAATGAAATAACATTGTGCTCTGTAGCATCGACCGTGCTGACCTCGAAGACGTCTTCACTCACTTTTATTTTGGCTTTGTGCTCGTACCTCTTCTTGGATGAGAGGGTCTCCCCCCAAAGGCCTAATCCTCCATGGATGACGTTAATCTCACCATCAATCCTGTGTTCGTCATTGCCCCTACTTGCCTCTGACCTAGGAAGGGGGTGACTTCTATTCCTTCTTCTTCTGTAACCCCTATGTTCATCGCGGGAGTCGTGCTCCTCCGTCTTGGGAGCTCGATCGTCCCTTCAAACATAGCGACCTAGGTACTCCCTGTTAATGAGGGCCTCAATTTCTTCCCGAAGTCAAAAATAATTCTCGGTGGAATGTCCCCGATCTTTATGGAATTCACAGTATTTGTCCATAGATCTCCCCATTGGTTTTCCGCTAGGTGGAGGAGGAGGAGGAAAGAAATTCCTCCCTGCATTCTTAGCTAAGATGGTGGCCACTGAGACTGTGAGCGGCGTGTAGTTCTATTGGCAGTTCCCCTGGGGCAGGAACGGTCTCCGATCTCCAGGCAACGGGCCCAGCTTTCCTTTTGCCTGCAGCCTTTTGGATCCATAGTGTTTGTTCGGTCCTTTCTCTGCCTTTCTTTTTTTCTTTTGATCGCCTCCTCGATCCTTCTGTGCTGCTTCCCGCTCATCAGCATTGTGAAACCTCGTGCCTCTCTCTAGGGCAGCATCCAGAGTAGGAGCTGGGTTACAACAGAGGTCATACATGAAGCGTCGATGCTTCAGGCCGTCGATGAATGCACTGATTGTGACCACGTCGCTGAGCTCATCCCACCCGATGATCTCCTTGTAAAACCTCTCCACATAATCCCCCAGTGACTCATCGGGTAATTGCCGGAGTGCGAGGATGTGGGTCATGGTTTTTGGCCTACGTCGCAATCGTCCAAATCACGAAAGGAAGAGTAGCTCTAACTCATGAAAATTGGAGATGGAAGTTGGTGTGCCAAAGTTCGGAACCAAGCCCTGGCGGCCCCCGTGAGGGTGAGGGAAAATGCCTTAAACCTCATTGTTATTGAGGCGGTGTGTAGGTCCATATACGACCTGAAGATGGACAAGTGATCTGTTGGATTAGTGACACCATCATAAAGGATCATTTGGGGATGGGTGTATCACGCGAACATGGGTTCTTCCAGAATCTCATTGACGAAAGGAGATCTTACCTCCGAAGGAAGCCCGGATGGGCCCCTGGTTCCCCAGATCTATTGTAAGGCTGCCTCCATGTCAGCTAAGTGCCTTTCCACCACCATCTCAGCCCCTAGCTGGGCTCGAGCCTAACTGAAAGTGGCACGAAGTGGGAGCTGTCGTGGTGGGGAATGTGAATCTACCTCCCGAAAGCGACGGGGGTGACGATTGGACCACCTGGTAGCGTTATGGGCGGGGGGTGATTCAGCACGGTCGCCTCCTCTTTGCCTTGGTAGAGGTGGCGACGGGGATCCCGAGATCTCAGGGGGTGCTAACTCCACTTCCCTCCAATCGACGTTGCAGGTCCGAGGTGACAGAATATGCCCGTCAGAATGGATGATACGTTCTTCACCCTCGACTGCCCAACCTTCCCAGCTCACAACTTAGACTGTAGAAAGATCCACTGGAGAGACTGGTGGCAAGCGGGCCGAGACGATCTGGAAGAAGGTTTGGAACTTGCCGAGCTGACGCTCCAAAAGATCGACGCAAGCTGCCTCAGGTGCTCCAGAAGCCTGCCTAATAAGCTACCCTGGGGGCAACATCGGCCCCCCTCAGGCGGCTTGCTGAGTGGTCGGTCCTCCCAGCCCGAACCGGATGGTGGACAGGTGGGACCTCTCCTCAGGAGGTACCGGGGAATCCGACCTGGGAGCCCTAGACATACCTTGCACGGATATGGGGTGTGGATTGCTACTAGTGGCAAGTGCTTCGTCAGCCTGGCAGATTTCCTTCCCAGACCTTGTGATCCTCAAATCTTAACCTCGTGGGGAGCTGATGATCAAGGGAGGCTTTTAGTGCATTCCCACAGACGGCACCAAACTGTTGATGCCAAAAAGTGGTGGCTGGCCAACAGTGTGGTCTGGGAGGATATCTAGGACATAAGGCGGCCACTAGTGCCACAGCTGGTTGAATTCAGGAGTGGTGACGATCTTTGAGCTAAGCTCCACTCTTCTTCGCTAAGCACCAACAGAAAGACCCACCGGGGTTATCTCCAGTAAAGTCCCTCCGGCGTAAGAGTAAATATTCTGGGGTGGAGAGCTGAAAATATATTGAGTTCAGTAGCAATCACGTACCGTTGCGCAGTGGGTGTCCCGGTGTATTTATAGGCGCTAGTGCTTGATTAGCGCCTCGAATTTAGGGGCCCAGCTCAGGTTAATTAACATAATCTGCTGGGCAACCAATGAGTAGACAGGTTAGCCCTCTAATCGTCTGGGCTGGCTTTTGAGCCTATAACTAGAGGCCCATGGGCCAGAGCCTCACAGCGGCCTAGCGAACTCCCGAGTGTTGACGTGGCAAGCCAAGGGTGCCTCAGACCGTCAGTTCGGAAGGTCGAACCTCAGCTTGTTGGTCCATATTTAGATGACCCTCAGTCCGGCTGGGAGACACCTCAACTCGGTGCTGAGGGGATTTCAGCTCTCATCCCGGCCGCTCTTCTATAATTGGGCATATTTTGACCACGTGGTGTACCTGACGAGATTCCCCTATATCAGACTCAATTTGAAATTTCCTCAAATTCTAAGGATATGAGAATCGAGGGAAGTTCGCGAAAAACATTTAGTTGAAATTAATTTTTCTAAAACTTAAACGAAATCCCACGAAAAATTTACCAAAGGAAGATATTTTCTAAAACCATTCGTTTCTAAATTCCAATCAGGTTGAGGAATGGAAACGAGGCCATGGAGAACTCTCCCACGATTAATCGAATCGTCAGATTCGATTTAAGGTTCGTAAGGATTAATTCCTACCAATAATTTTTTTTTTTTTTTGAATTTTATATTTTTTTATTTTTTAGGATTTTGATAAGAAGAATAAAGTAAAGTTAAAAAAAAAAAAAAAAATACAAAATAAAGAATGCAGCAAAATAAATATTAAAGCATCATTCACCTAACGCTCGGGGTTAGGTTTAAACACCAGAAATCCACCCTGGCGTTTTCATCGGATCATCGGACGACTTGCTTTTTAGTTTTTTCTCTTTATTATTATAAAGTAAAAAATTGCAGAAAAAAAAGAAAGAGATATGGGTGTCCTCGTCTAAATGCTCAAAGATTCAGATCGAGAATGGGAAAACTTATCTTGGCGTTTTTCATTGAGTCATCGGACAATAAAAAAAATAAAACTTGCAGG
Source organism: Eucommia ulmoides (assembly GCA_016647705.1). NCBI lineage: Eukaryota > Viridiplantae > Streptophyta > Magnoliopsida > Garryales > Eucommiaceae > Eucommia > Eucommia ulmoides. Next base: position 37,430,766 of record CM028332.1, on the reverse strand, counting down.
AATCTAAATTGTGAAGAGAATAAAATAAACTAAAAAAAGAATTAAAAATCCAAAAACATACTTGTTCTAGGACAAGATTCCCGATGCTCGGGCTTTTCTCTGGCGCAGACAGCTTCCCGAAAGATTTTACGATGAGAATCACTCTCTAAGGATTTTTCTCTCAATTTCTAAATCTCTCCGAAGGGTTTCTCTCTTAATTTTTGTGTCTAAACTATGAGGAGGAGAGTTTTATTTATAGGAAGGATATGGAGTGAGAAATCCTAGAAAGCCTAGGAAATCATAATCCCAATTTGACGAGGAAAATGAAACAAAACCTAACAGGAAAGGGAAAAAGAAACCTTTTTTTTTTTTTTCCATCTTTTTTTCAGTTTTATTTTTTTTATTTTTTCCTTTATCTTTCTTTTCTTTTTTCATTTTTTCTTTTCTTTTATTTTTTCTCTTTTTTTTTTTTTTTTTTTGAAAATAAAAATAAAATAAATTTTAAAATAAAGCACAAAATTTTTGCGGGACGATCAAAATGTCATGTCTATAGTATTAGTTAAGCGTTCAGAATTGAAACGGCTCATAGGCTTCGACAGGGTAACGAGAGATAAATGATATTACATGGTAGGCTTAAAAGGCTCAAGCGATCAAATGAATGCCTAAATCATATCTCCTGAACTACCTCACCTAGGATTTCGCCTCGAATTTTCCTCAAATCAAGTTCTAAAATCCCTATTATCATGAATTTGGGTGACAGATAATCATTTTCAACTCAATTGGATAATTATACATTGAGTTTACGTGCTCGTGCATATAGGATCTACAATAACTTTTACTAAAATGATACATCAAGCACACAGAACATACATCAATGAGCTTTACGCCCAACCTCAATAAATAACCAGGGGATAGACTATCATCGGGTAATGGCCCAAATTAAGTCAAAACTCAGCACACAATAACAACTATTCTAAATAAACATGCACACAATAAAAACAAAACAACATAAACTAACAATACTAAAATATTACACATCACTTCTGAACTTAAAACATGCAATGCCCAAAACGACCCATCAGCGATCCCAATGACAGCATATAGCATGATAATAAAGACGGGAATTTAGAACACGTACTTGGGAGGCGAGAGAATCTCGCCTCCAAATCAAGTCGACTTTGATGGATATAACTTTTTTTTTTCCTTGGGTTGCCTCCCAAGAAGCGCGTGGTTTATTGTCCTCGGCCTGACACGGAGAACAATTCATCAAAGAGCAGCTTCCGCCCATAGTAAGTGTTATACAACACCGCATACGGGTCTTGATTTTGTACGCCCTCAAGACTGGCAAGATGAGGCTCTAATAGGCTCAATCTTTTAACAACATTCCTCACCGGCTCATGTACTTGGTGCGCATGAAATAACGTTGCTAATGGTGGCAAAGGATAAGTGAGCCACATTGGATCTTCGTAAATGTGACCGTCTGGGATCGATGGTGGCCTCACGATTTGGATCTCCAATGGTGACGAATCACAATCGTCGATCCATGCTTGGGTTCCTGTCTCATTCGGATAAGCACCATTGAACTCTCCCAAGCTCTTTTCGCTCATTTCCAGCTCCTCACAGTAGTTTTCACTGAATGTGGCTTGTAAATCTCCCAGTGCCACTGCGTCTGACTCGGCCTCAATCAAGCAGATAAACTGACCGATTAGTGTTTGAAGAGACGTTACGGTCGTATCAATTTCGGCGCAAACCATCTCAATATTATCAAGATAATCCTCGTGCTCACTGAGTCGGTCATTTGTTACCCTTCAAAAAGCCTAAGTCTCCCTTATAACTGGAGCCAATATCTCTTCTAGGGCGGGAGAAGACTCCACATTTTGGTCCTGGGTGTTAATCCATGGCTCCAAAGTTGTGAAACTATCCCCCAAGCTTTGATAACTTGGTGAATAATTCCAATACTGAAAATTGAACTCTGGCATGTTTTCTAACAACCGATAGGCTTCGTCTATGGTTAGTTGGTCGAAAGAGGTGGTACCGTTTCCTCCTTCAACCCACATTCTGGTTGCGGCTAATAATCTATCGAGGAAGTTCAGTAGTTGACACTCCCTCAAGAAATGATGGTTCGAAAATTGGAATAGAAATTCCTTGTATCGATCCCAAACACTATAAAATAACTCGAAATCTCATTGAAAAAAATGCATCAATACTCATTGATCTAACATCTTCAAGTACCCTATATAAGAAATAAAAACAAAACTACGAAGAAAAATTATACACCAAAGAAATACCTAAATTAAAATCAAGTTGTTTATTCATAATATCAACAATAATCTAACACACAATCCCCAGCAATGGTGCCAAAAACTTGGTGGCGGAATATTACGTCACCACTTTCACCTCAAGTGTACGAGTCAAGTTTTAGTAGAGTAGAAAGAGTAAGGGTTATCGTTTCCACAAGGATTGGTTGAGAATATTGTCAAGTACCATAATTATCATAACCTAATTTTATCAAGGCGATAAAAAATGTAGTTTAAAATTAAATATACTAATACTAAAATACTAATTTATCTAATTAAACTATATTACTATTTTGAGACATTTAAGAGAATGTATTGTCTAGGGATTAACTTCATTTACTTAAATGTGTTTGATCTCGTTTAGTTTACATTAATAGTGTTTGACTTATCTGACATCTCTGTATCGTAAATTCATTCACTCCCTCTCCCGAGTGGCAAGTGAATGAATATGTGACTTCGCGTTAACGCCAAAGTCCCCCTCTAGCATTTTTTAGAACACATAGTCACATGAGTCTTGTCCCAATATCATTGATTGCACACTATCTAACTCCCTCTTGGGTTATTAGATTGTCGCGTTGTATTTGAACCCTAGTCCAAATCCGGGGTTACCTCTCCCGAGTGTCAAACCCCGTATTCTTAGTATATCATTACAAGCATAATAAAAAAAGGAGAAATGACAAACCCAATCTAATAATTAAGATCATCCATTAACAAAACACCGATTTCAAAACCACATATTCATAAATATTATTAATCCCTAGACAATATTCGTTTAGCTAGTGACCATAACTGTATATACAATGATACGATCTAAACATGCTCAAACCATAAACTGAAGTTAATAAATAAAGAAAAAAATGAAAAGAACTAGCCGTTATATGAAGATTTGATGCTAAAACCATTCTGAGATCGCTTTTCCTTCTTCGTAACGTGTTCTTCTCCTTTGGATTTGGTTGAGCATTCCCCAAAAACCTCTCAACCCTATTATAACCCTAGGAGCTCTCTTATTTCTGAAATAGAAGAGAGGGGGAAGATATGGGGAGCACAAAAATCTAAATAAATATCTACAATATTTGCAGGGTGATTGCCGCGGCGGTGGGTATGTCGAATGGGTCACGGCCTTGGCGGTGGATACGACTGTGGGTGCAGAGTCATTCTGATGTTTCACCACTGCAGTGGTGGATTTTCAGCAAAATTAGGCCTTCTTTGCATCTTGACCACCTCAGTAGTGGTTTCACCGCCGCGACGGTGGGCTGCAAGTTCTGAATTTGCCCTTTTGCTTGTTTTCCTACCGTTTTTTATCTGATTTGATTGTTTGTGATCCGTTTTCATCCATTTTCACTCCTACACACCTAATGTTAGACAAAATAAATAAAAGCATATTAAAATGTATTAGAAAACTATAAAAAATACTCGAAAACTAACAAATTCAGTTTGAAAATAGATAGGTAAATTACACCTGTCATTGTGTTTAAACCCTAGTTTGAATTCGGGATTACCTCTCTCGAGTGTCAAACCCTGATTTCTCAATATATCTAAATAAGTATATAATGGAAATACAAGAACGGTAAACACAATCGAATAGCGAAGAATAATCGTTAAAGAAACACAATTCAAACAAACGACATTTTCATAAACTATATTAATCCCATAGATAATCCATGTTTAGCTAATGGCCATAATCATATATGCAATACTAAATGAGCTAAACATGCTCTAAAAATAAACCAAAGTTAAGAAATAAAGAAAGAAACGAAGAGAAATAGCCGTTATCTAAAGATTTGACGCTAAAACTTCTTCGAGATCGCTTCTCCTTATTTGCTTTGTGTTCTTCTCCTTCGGGTTTGGATGAGCTCTCCCCAAAAATACTCTCAAATTTATCTAATCTTCTAAGGAGGTATAATGGCCGAAGGAAGGAGAGGAGGCAAGGATATGGGCTAAAAAATATCTAAAAATATCTTAAAAAGGCACTTTACAGGTGCAGAGATAATTACTGCAGCGATGGGTATGTCGGTAATGGTCACTGCTGCAGCGGTGGCTTGATCGTTGTAGCAGTGGTTCATTAGTAGCATCCTGTTGTTTCATCGTTGCAGGAGTGGCCTGACCGCTATAACGGTGAACTTTTTGCACTCCCTGTAGTTTCACCGCTGCGACGATGGACTGACCGCTGCAGCAATGGATTGCAGTTGCAGGATTTGCTATTTTTTATCGTTCTTCCACTACCGTTTCACCGATTTGATCGTTTATGGACCGTTTTCATCCCTTTTCGACCTAAACACCTAATTTATAACAAAAAGAATAAAAACATATTAAAACATATAAAAATGCTATAAAAATACTCGAAAACTACCAAAATTGGCTTGGGAATAAATAGATAAATTCCACCTATCAGAGATCACTCATGATGAACAAAGTTTGTTTAGAGGAATGAAAAACTACTCAGAAAGAACAAAGTCTATTTAGAGGATTGAAAGATTACTCACGACGAACAAAGTTCATTTAGAGGAATAAGTACAACTCATAGTGAACAAATTTCGTTTAGACCAATGGGAGATTACTCATAATGAACAAATTTTGTTTAGAGGAATGGGAGATCACTCATGACGAACAAAGTTTGTTTAGAGGAATGGAAAACCACTCATGACGAACAAAGTCCGTTTAGAGGACTCATGATTAACAAAGTTTGTTTAGAGGAATAGGTACAACTCATAACGAACAAAGTTCGTTTAGAGCAATGGGAGATCACTCATGACAAACAAAGTTCGTTTAGAGGAATGGGGAACCACTCATGATGAACAAATTCTGTTTAGAGGAATGAAAGATAACTCATGATGAACAATGTGCTTTTAAAGAAATGAAAACAACTCATGATGAACAACGTCTATTTAGAGGAATGTGTACAACTCATGAAAAACAAAGCCCGTTCAGAGGAATGAAAAATCACCCATGACGAACAAAGTTTGTTTAGAGGAACGAAGACAACTCATGATGAACAAAGTCCATTGAGAGGAACACTTAGTGAAAAGAACTATAAATATTGATGACAAGAATCAAACCACTATTATGCGAGAGGATTGAGAAGATTTATAACAAAACTAACAATACCTTTCGGCTTTTGGCTGGGAGGACTAACACGAGCTGAAATTGACATACCTCCCGACCTGTGGTAGAGGGGGATTGACACGAGACAAAATAAACATATCTCCAGGATTTTGGTTGAAGGAGGATTGACATAAGATGAGATTGAACATACCTCCCAACCTTTGGGTAAAGGAGGTCTAATACAAGATGAAATTAACATATTTCCCAACATTTGGCAAGGAGAGACTAACACAAAAAAAGATTGACCTACTTCCAAGCTTTTAGGCAGATGAGGATTTACACAAGATGAAATCAAACATACCTCTTGGATTTTGGGTCAGAGTATTGACAAACAATAAAATTGGTGTACCTCCTGGATTAAGGAAAATGAGGATTGACACAAGATGAAATCCGCATACCTCCAGGGTTTTGGGCCAAAGAGGACTGACATGAGATGAAATTGTCTTACCTCTCGGCTTTTGACAATGGAGGGTTGACGCGAGAAGAAATTGACGTACTTTCTTAATTTTGAAACAGGATGACTGACATGAAACGAAATGAACATACCTCTAGGCATTTGGAAATAGAGGATTAATACAAAATAAAATTAATTATATACCTCTCGAATTTTGGGAAAGAGAGGATCGACACAATGAAATCAACGAACCTCCTGGAGGAGGTGTGACATAAGATGAAATTAACATTACCTCTGGCCTATGGTAGGGGAGGATTGACACAAAACAAAATGAACATACCTCTCGACTTGGCAAGGGATGATTGACACAAGATGAAATTAACTTACATCCTAGATTTTGGGTAAAAGAGGATTGACACAAGACGAACTCGACATACCTCCCGACCTTTGGCAAAGGAGGATTGACACAAGATGAAATTGACTTACCTCCTGGCCTTTGGGCAAAAGAGGATTGACACACAATGAAATTGACATACCTCCTGACTTTGGGTAAGGGGGGATTGATACAAGACGAACTTGATATACCTCTCGGCTTTGGGCAGGGGAGGACTGACACTAGGTGAAATTGACATACCTCCTGGCCTGTTGCAGAAGCTCAATAATGGGTAGACATCACATAATGTGCCCCAGCCTATGGCTGGGGCTGACAAGCTCAACTTTTAGGACCTAAATATGGGTAAACACTACAAAATGTGCCCCAGCCTGCAGTTAGGGCGAAAAAGATATCAAAGGTGTAAAATATACCTAGCCTGTGGCTGGGGTTTGCACTTGGATAACCTAACCTTAATAGGTTGCTTACGTACCTCAGTATTACACTGAGGATTAGGTTTAGCATAGTTCCCTGATGCCCTTTTTAGGGTAGGACATACATATTCAACAAGATGCTCATGAAATGGTAAAAAGACAACTGACCCATGTAAGAATTATACAACGACAAACATTGAAACATTCTTTTTTGAAGAAAATATTGGTCATCCTTAAGCAAACCACAATTTTTTTTCATTTGTTTTTTTTTTTTTTGTCTTTTTTGGGCTATGTTTGTAATTTGGGAATTTTCCTCCCCTTGGATTTGGTGAGATTTTGTTTTTGACCTGTTGAGAGGATTGAAAAGAGTACTGCACTTTGACCTTTGTGGTACAAACTCGACTTGAATTTCTTGGATATTGAATTAATTTAGACACTTGGGGATCTACAACCCCTATATGCTTTGTATTTTAATCAACTCTTGCAACTGTATTACCAAGGAATGCACAAAACTTTAAAGTTTTTTTACTCAAATATCTATCCTTACCTGATATGATTTTTTGTGTTGATTTTGATTTGAGTATAACAAATATGATATGGATAATTGTCAAGATTCTTCTATAAAATTGATTTCACAACATGACTTTCCTCAACTAACGAGTATTCGAACCAGTTTTTTGACGATGAGACTTTTGAATAACTGAAATAAAGATGCTTCTACATTCTATTTTTATTTATTTAGTTATTTATTTGCTTTTTCTTTTTTTTTCTGTTTTTTTGGGAGCATCTTTATATGTTGGACAAGTTTATTGACAACAAAAAGTTTTGGAGATAATGACTTTACTTTATGACGGATTGCCTAGCCGTTGAATGGACAAATCTTTGGGCATAAAAAACTATTTTTTGGGGTTGAGGCATAGCTTTATGATGGATTGCCTAGTCGTTGAAATTGGTTATTTGAGGAATGGATTTTCAGAAGATGGACTTTCAGATAACGACTTTTCGGATAATGGCTTTACTTTATGATTGATTGCCTAGCCGGGAAATGGTTTTGGGTTCAATCAATGCTCTTACCAATTTTCTAACGGTTAGAAGAAAGATAAGGTGGAATTTGAAATTGATAGGAAATACAACACCCTTTTGGTAATCTGGCTTTCCATCAGGAAGTGTGTATTCCTAGGCGATGGTGATGAATAATCTTCTGTTTACTTTGATCTCATCCCATTGGTCGGGACTGAAAATTTTGGGCTTCGAAACAAGAACATGTTTTATGGTGGATGGAGTTTTGCAATTTGTATCAGGAGATGCTTGGGGCCCAGGGATAGGAGTTTTTGAGAGTCATTTTCATTTTCCAATTAGGACGAATCGTCTTGTTTCACTTTCTTTCAGGTCAAAATCTTTCTTATTATCAAAATCATATTTATCATGCTCAAGTTCATTTTCAATACATAGATAATAAATAGAAATTTTTGGAATATTTGAAAAAATAAGCATTAGACTTTTCAGACGTCCTTTAGAAACACAGTAGAAATTATTGAAAGTTTCAAGCGATTTACAAAGTAAATCCTCTACTATTCAGAAGGCTAAATAGATGGAGAGGTGGATTTAAAAATTTTCCAATTTTATCAAGAAATAAATCCCAACACACCAAGGGATATAAATCAGGCTCACAAATAGTACCCTTAAAATTTGGCTATTGGCTCATAATCGAAGCGATTAATGTTTCAACACAGAGTAGGTTCAAAAAAAGCCCTCATTTTTTCGAGGATAAGGCACAAAGAGTTTATTGAAAAGATGGGATCACAAGGTGGAAGACGAAAAAATAAGGCTTATGAAAATATTGGTATTTAGGGGTACCACTTGATGTAGGGACATGGGACAAGTAGTAATTGGGTGGTATGTAGCTGAGTATGGTTTGGATTGAGGTTTTAAATTTTGGTCAAACTTTGAAGGTACCACTTGATTTGGGAATACAGGTCGATATGAGTTTCATTTATGATCGACTGATTTCATTCTAGGGAATTTTTGTAGCCCCCCTCCCCCCCTTTTTTGTTTGTTTTTATTTTTATTTATTTATTATTATTATTATTTTATGATTCACTCTTAGATAACTAATATTTCCTTCAAATTATTAGGTTACTCAATATTGGTATATGTTAGTTAAAGAAGACCGAAGATCTATTAGGTTACTCAATTTTGGTGATGACTAACAAGACAACACTACAATTTGGCAAAAGAATGTCACTTTGTCTCAACGGACTTGACATAATATTACAACCATATCGAATGACTCGAAGAATATTACAATACAATCTGAGATGACAAAATACAACCTTGAAATAAATTACAGACTCGTTAACAATCATTTTGAGACTCGTGGAATCACCGGTATTGAAAACCTTAAACTTGTTTCGTTCTAAAGACTCAAAAATATCATCAATACAAACATAATATACAAAATCCTCTTACATTTCCTAGGATCAAGTGTCCTACAAAGGTTCAGACGACACCTAGACCTAGGATTACTATATGAGGCTTGTGGCTTCTAACAAATGCATCCTATTAAAGGCTCGGTTCCTAGATCTTCAAACTCCGGCGTCCCGATCGAACATCCACCGTTGGTTAGTGATATGAGCGAGGTGAGTTTCGAAACCGCTCTCGGCGGATAAACACGCATGGCCTAGTCCCTACTATTAACCTTTTTGTAGTCCTACAGGGTTTCAGAATTGGACTCAGCGGATGAATCGCACAATCTGGCTCCTACTATCGGCCTTTCTAAAGGGTTATAATGGGTATAAATATGGATGCACTACAATTGTGCTCGTGCCTTGGAAGAGTATATAATATAACAACAATACAAAAAATAAGAAGTTGATATATGTACAAAAATAACATGGAAAATAAGGAATAAATATATACATTAAAAAAGAAAAGTAAAACCCATCACACACAAACACATAATTATTTACAAATGAAAATGAAGAGATAACAAAATAAAACATAACATTACAAACACATAATTATTTACAAACGAAAATGAAGAGATAACAAAATAAAACATAACATTCGGATTTAAATTTTTTGGACTTATTTGGATATCGTAGGCTTGACCCTAAAAAATAAATCCCAAGCAGAGTCGCCAGCTGACATAACTCGGATTTTGAAAAGAAAAGAAAATAAACAAATATATGAAGCATTTTTGTTTTGTTTTTTTTTTTTTTTGAAAAAATATAAAAAAGAGGGGCTTTTTAAAGCATCGATTTTCTCATAAAATAAGTTAAGTCAATTTAAAAAAAATGAGTCATCACTTAGCAATGAGTTTAAATTGTGTGTTAGGTCACAGGATTTTATTCGAAATGGCAATTTGAAAAAAGGTTTAAGTAAAATTTTGACTCCAAAACATCACGGTCCTACTAGAGATTCGTTTTTAAGGGTTCAGGGGTTAATTATGTTCGGGGAGGGTGTTAAGCACCCTAAGACGCCCGTCTGAAGATGATACTTTATCCAATTAAGTCCAATAAAAATTTAAATCCGAATATTTTATTTGATTTTGAAATCTATTCTTAATAAATATTTTTGTTTCTTTGTTTTTTTTTAATTTGTTAATAAAATTTTTTAAATTAATTTTTTAAAATATAAAGAGCAAACCTTTTTTTTTTTTTTTTTTTTTTTTTTCATGAAATAAAATGAAAAAATAATTTTTGTTTTGTTTTAATTTTTTGAAATATTCTCTCGGTATGATCACTTATAAAATATCGATGATTTAATAAGTATGACCCTCGGGGGGTTTAATGTAGCGAATTTTAAGTTTGAGAAATCGAATGATGGAATATGGATGCATGTCAAATTTCTTTTTTTTTTTAGAAGTGAATTACAAGGGAGTTGATTGGTTTGGAAAACATAATAAAAAGTATTTTTGAGAAAATTTTAATTCTTAAAGAAACACATTTTTTATGTGAAAATCATTTGGAATGACTCCCTTTTACTAACTTTTCAAAAATACTCCCCTTTCAAAAAACTATATATTTTTTTTATTATTCATAATTGTTTTGTGTATTTCATGAAAACCAAAATGATTTTATATTTTTTTTTAGAAGAACTCATTTGGCAAAAAACTATTTTTTACGTTTTTATAATAAAATATACGTGAAATGCAAATAAAAATTTTATTCCTTTCATTTATCAACTTATCTCAAGCTCGAAAATGGGCTTAGGGAAGTACTTACCTAAACCCACCATTTGCAAGTTTCACACTAGTTGGGAAATCTGAAACGGTGGTACAGAAAACTCTCACTTTCTCAAATTTCAAGTAAAACTCTTTTTTTATTTTTTATTAGAACAATAAAGATCGATTTTTTTTTTCTCATTTTCTGATGTAAGAAAGTAAATATTTATAGACACATAATAACAATACATAAAGTGCATAAAATAAAATTACAAAAATGAAAGCGAGGAAAGGCACAGAATAGGAAAATAAAAATACGAAAAGACACAAAACAAAAAAATAAATACAATCAAAATAAAAGCACAGAAAGACGCATAGTAGAAAATAAGTGCAACAAAATAAAAGCGTGGAAAAGTGCAGAACATAAAAAAAATTATCAAAATAAAAACGCGAGAAGACGCAGAACAGGAAAATAAATATAGAAAAGTAAACTGGTTTTTAAGTGTTCCAAATAAACGTCCTTTTAAGTTTTGACCAATTTTAGGTCCATCCTTTCAAGCGGTTTAATAAAACAATAAAGGTGCAGTTGGAGAGTAGGAAAAAACTTATCTGGGTGTGAAAAGTTTCTCAATTTTTCATTCTTTTTCTTTTCTCCTTTTGGCAGAATTCAAATCCTCCTTTATTTTTCGTTTGGCCAAAACCCCACACTAAAATGCAAACCAAAAAGAAAAAAAACAAATCAAAATAAGTAAAAGCAAACTAAATCTAAAAAAGAAATTCAATAACCCAAAAATATTTATGAATTGTTTTTTTTTTTTTTTTTTTGGTTTGCCAAACACCTCCAAACCCGAGAAGATATCTCTCTCTCTCTCTCTCTCTCTATATATATATATATATATATATATATATATATATACACTATGATACAACCCGTGCTTGAAGGCATGGGTTTTAATTTTTTTAATGCAGAAAATAACATAATTTAGCAAAAAAAAATAAAAAATTTGAACACGACAAAAACAAACAACACAAATTAATATGATCAATAAAAAATTTAAAATATTTTCAAAGTGAACACAACTAATAATTAATATATAAAATAATTGGATATAATCCCTTTTATTTATATGACCATTCGAACTTCTCATCTAATGTTTTATAACAATATAATATTAACAAACACAACTAGCACAATCATATCATAAACAATTATTTTCTAATTTATGATAATACCATAATCTACAATATGAACTTTAACAATCCAACATAATAATCTATTTTCATACATTATAAATTTAGTAAGATAAATTCACCACCCCGGACACTAAAACCTACCACTCAGGGTTACAGAAACTTACCTTAATTATAAAATGTCAATTCTTAAATTCTCTCCATTTGTTTTCAATATTTGAAGTGCCACATGTTTGTATATTGTCTACTAAAATACTAACGCAATAATTAATTAAATATAAAAAGGGCATAATTTAGCAAGACAAAAATTTAACATAACCTTTTTTATTTATGTAACATTCCCAAATTATCAATACCTTTCTTGTAATAAACACGATAGGAACAAACACAACCAAACCACCAATTTTGGACTTCAACTTTTCTGAAGCTTCGTATTTTGTCTGGTGAATTCAACAATTAATATTAATGTTTCAAAACGGTGTTGGGAATTAAAATTTAGAAATATATATACACCAAATAAAACCCCCAAAGTTCAAATTTTGCAGACACCACATAAACTTTTGCAGAAATCCACACGATTATATATAATCCAAAATCGAGATTAAATGATACCAATAAACATTGAGGGTATTTGTTTTTTGTTGAGTCCCCTTTCCGATACTCACATTCCAAATTCTGAAAAATAATGTACGATAATTAATGTAAAAACAAAATGTGTTCGAGTGCTGTTGATCGTGCAAGAGCTAAAAATAAGTTCAATGGTGATTAAACAATAACCAATAGGATAAATATTCCAAAAAATTGAAAACAAAGTGCCTTCTAGCTCTATTGATGGTGGTAAGTCAAAGAATCTAATCCAAAAATTCACTATAGATCTTACTGTTATGTCAAGCAAAAATACCTATTGAAGTTGGAATCGAAGCACTGTCGCTTAGACCGAGCTTGCTGTGATGAAGTGTGATTTAAATTTGGTTGGAGGAACTCACACCGTAGGAGAAGATTTTAAAATGTCCGAATAGTTTCTGTGACAACCACCTACAAAATTTTAAAAAAATAAACAAAGAATTTAAAAATCAGGCAACGAAAAGCACCAAAACAAATAATAGACAATGTTTTCCAGCCACTACGACATATATCATCAAGATATGGATAATCAAGAAATTGTGAACATTAACCGTGAGTTAAACATGCTAGGAATATAAACAGGCTAGATTCAACCTATTGTTTATTCATTGTATAGTGTGATCCGGTTATATATTTAGAAATGTTCAATTCAACTGGTGAATTAAAACTTAAAACTAAATATGCAGTAATTTGTTTGTAATTCAAAATCTAATTCTCAAGTTAACCCAAATCAATTAAGATGAGGATTACTCAAATTTATAAAAACAATCACTTATAGCCTAGAGTGAAATTTGTTTTCTCTTACAGTCTAGATTATGTGTATATGTTAAGTATTCTTAGATACAGAATTAGAAGGTTTTCAAAATAAGAAATATATTAAGTTACAAAAATAAAAATAAAAAATTAATGTTGTAAAGGGGATTATACCCTAGGTAAGCCTTCCTTAAGGTATAACCCCTGCCTACAGTATAAAATAACAAATATATTTTAGGATCATGGAGGAGCATGACGAAGAACTGGTAAAAGAACGTGAAATTACCATTCACTACAATGCCATCGTGATTGACTTCAAAAATTCATACAGAAGGCTAAGTCTGCAAAACCCATAATAGAACGTTAATCCTAAAGAACAAACATACATTTAGAAGTAGATTAACATGAAATCAAGAAGGTAGGTATTGCGATTTCATGAATAAAGACCTTAGAACATAAAGTACCTTTTAAATCGTCAGAGTCATCAATGTTGTCTTTGTCCTTAGGTTACGTTTTCTTATTAGGTTGCACAATCCCATTTTTACATTCTACTTCAAGAATTAGATTTAACAAATAATTTTCCTTCTTCGACTTCTGTCACTGACATTCCTGAATTAAATAAAGTCAATCGATGTTATAAAGTATAAAAACATAAATACCAAATGAAGGAAACTGCATTGGCATACCATTGGTTGCAGGAACAACAAGAAGACCATCTTTCGACTCATCAGAGGAGTCTTCCATTGACCTATTTGACATGATCAACCAGGAACGATTGTACGTCAAGCAATTATCACAAACGACTTCTTATGTAGTTCAGACTAATCCAAGAAATCAAGTGGATATTATCCATGGAAACGAAGAAACAACCACCACAACATATAAATTAAATGCGCGCAACAGAGTAACAAAATTTCCAAGAATCAATTGATATCATTAGTACAAAATTCATTACTTTCTGCAATTTGCATTTAAGAGAAAAATCAGAAAAAAGCAAATCGAGATGGAGAAGAAATAAGCTCCCAGATCAAATAAACATAGACCCCGAATGTAAATTTCAGAAGAAAAAAAGAATCATGTACATTTTACAATTAAGAACCCTAAAGTTTGATTACTTAATCATATTCCTCCTTGGACTGCAAAAAAAAAAAAAAAATAGAGTAATAAAAGTGATGCGTCTGTTTGATCAACTGGTAATTCAAGAAAAACTAACATTAGTTGACAATAAGAAATGAAGTATCACCGGTCTATCAAGTTATGAACTTCCGAAAGAAATCCTCAATTTTAATACATTTAACTATTTCCACTACCAACAAAATGAAACATATCCTACTTTGCAAACAACATACATGTAAAGATGTACTAATCACGTCAACAATCCAAGAATAAAATGTGATTAGGATACTCTAATTGCACGGCAGTCCACTTGTTCATACACATATACTAATAGTTCGGGGAACTCACCAAAAAATTACGATAAATAACTGCTCTTGGCTCCCAAGAGATCACTTCAACCCACTGATCTTCTTTCCCATCAACTCCATCAACTCTACACCCAAATTAAAACTCAAACATTTCATATTATAACCGCCACATCAATTTGGAAAAAAAAAAAAAAAAGAAGCATACAAATAAAATTCATGATGCTAGGGTTATAAAATATATATTCTATAAAATTAAAGTACCTTGAGATACTGCAATACTCCTCTATTGGAGATGATGATCAAAGCGACCTCTGCATTGCAAAGCACAAAATGCTTGCAATTACCCAATATGAATTTCAAAATCATTTTTTTTTTTGGTTAAAGAAGAATTCAATATCAGAGTACTGCAATTTGTTTAAGAATGTGTATCCAAGAATTTTAGAAAATGAGTGTGTGTGAAGTTGTCGTACCAGGAATGGCGGTGAAATAGATAGCCTCTCCAATCAATGATTCGAGCATTAGGCTCGTTGAAGCCCCGGTGTATATGGCCTCCCCACATGTCCTCCCACAGACCCCGGTGACTCCCCGTAGAACTACGTGATTCCCTTCTGCAGCCTCTCCACCTCCTTCGCCACTGCGTTGTCAACTACTATCGCGTGTCCTTGAGCCGATATGAGATAGTTAGGATTATATTGAAAAAAAATAGTGATGATGATCCATTTAGTAGGGTTTACCTTTGTTCGATTAAAGAAAATGGCTTCGAGTTCTTCGCCGTGAAGTTATTTAGGTTTTCTGGAAGATGACAGTAGAAAAACGATAGAGAGAAAGATTTAAGGGACCAAGAAATGAGAAATTGAGATAGCGAAAGGAGGTCGTGAAGGAGGCAGAAGCATCTCGGTGAGTCAGATGGGGTAATTTGTGAGATTTGTGCTGACATTTTCTTAGGGGTAGGGAGAGAGACATCGACAACGGTAGGGTTCACATATATGGAAGAGAGGTCAGATTGGATGATGATGTTAAGCCATATACAGAAGAGAGGTCGGATCTGTTGTTCGTCAGCGTGAGGGTTCGCCGTAATGGCGCAGAAGAAAGGTCGGATCTTGCATGGCGCTGTGGGCTGTGAATGATAATGTGATGGGGGATGGGATGATGTAGAGAGGAAGAGGAAAGAGATTAAATGTTTTCTCAACCAGTGGGTTGGGTTGAAAGAGATGAGGGGAGTTGGCGAGATTGGGGGGATTAGACTGATTTGGGGGATGTTTTTAGCGATATTGGGGATTCTTGAGTTTGGTAGCCGGTTTTTGTGAGGTACCAAGCTTATAAAATTAATTATAAAAATTAAATCTAATTTAATGTTCAATCTCAACCATTGGATCAATTTGATCCAATGGTAAAACATAACCAATATTTCAACCCTCGGATCTAATCAAAGGCTGAAAATATCTCTTGATATCATTCAATCTCGGCCGTTGGATATTCGATCCAAGGGCCCAAAAAGTCTCAAATATAAAATGTCTCCAAATGTAATCTCAGCCGTTAAATATTCGATCCGACGGTTCAAAATATCTCAAAATGTAATTATGTCCTAATATATATATATATATATATATATATATATATATATATTAGGACATAATTTCTTTTGGCCCAAATCAGTCCAATTTAGTACAAAAATAACTGGTGTAAATTTTTATTTTGACCCAAAAACTTTCTTTTGGCTTTCCGGACATCAATTGGAGTTCCGATTTGAGTTTTTCAAGAATAATTTGTTGATCTCGAGGTTTTGATGGACAATTAATGATTGATATTTTTGGTGGAATTAATGTGCTTGTTTAGTGTTTTAGTATAATAGTTCTAATTAAATATTAAATCATGAAGAAATTATCGAGGATTCAAAGATGGACGTTGAAGAAATGAAGAATATTGAAGATTCTGAAGAAATTAGGTGAAAACAATTCAAATACTCTTATACTCTTAATGTATCCCGAATTAGGCTCACACATGACACAAATTGATAAATTATATTTTTGTGTGTTTAATTTAATGAAATTTAGGATCCTAACTAGTGTTCAAATATTTTCTCCTATGTGAAATTGAAAAATAAAAATTGATCTAAGTAAGAATAATGTTTAAAATTAAATTTTAGTGTCAATTGTGTTAAGCGAGAAATGCAATCGGATAACGGGATTAAACGATGAATTTTAGAGCTAAAATAAGTGAGAAAGTGACCAACCAGAATCAATTAATCAATTAATCTGAGAAGGATCGGTCAACTGATTGAAACAATGAGGTTTTAGAGCAAAATATGAAGATCCGGAAGGGATCAGTCAATCGATGGGTCTAGGGATGGAAAAGTGAAAAGTCTCTAAACTAGTCGGTTAACTGATTGGAAGGCGATCACTCAAACAACTATTGTGTGTTTTGAATGGGAAAACTCCCTAAATAAATCGGTTAACCGATTGATGCACCTGCAACCACAATCAGTCAACCGACCACAGGAATCGGTCAACCAACTGTTTCGGTTGAGATCTTGAGGAACTTGGACTTTTGAAAAAAAAAACAAACAAACATTTTTTTATGGTTCCAATGGAGAGATTCGGAGGATTTGAAATTATGGAAGATCTGGTCCATATATTTTGAATAGATACTAATTTGGTCTATAAATTAAATGATTTTTTCAATTTGGTTTATTAAATAATTCCTATCTTTGTGATTAGAAATTGAGAAATAATTTATGGAATTAATTGAGAAGTTTAAAAGTTATATTTGAGTGAAATACTTTAAAATTGAATGGTTGTGATATATGGGATCTGTATGTGCCTTTTAGAGGCCCATTTTTGTGAAAACTAGACGTTGGAGGGCATGTTTAAAATCATTATATATAGACCTGTGAAATTAGATCTACAGACATCAACGACTATCAGTTCCTAAGCTATTCTAATAGTTATCATTCTACTGTGATTTATTCAAGAGAGATATTGTGTTGCGTTCTTGATCTAAAACTTTGATTGTTGAATTAGCATCACCGATTTGAGCTGTCTAGCAATTCTATTTACATTCTTCGATGTTATCCTGATGAGATCTTTCCAAACTATTATTTTTTACTGTGATTTCATATTATTATATTTGTCTGATTGATAAAATCATTGAAAAAATCGTTTTCAAACTTAAGAGCATAAAAATTCTTTTTAAAACGATTTTGTGATATTATCTTATTACGTTCTTAATTTTGTACTACCCACACTTGTTATAATCATATATTAGTTTGCCTCACTTTAATTCTATCACATAGTAAATTTTGGGACATTAATTGAGTATAATTGTTTTGAGGCGGTAGAAGCTCCGAGTGGGAAAAAACTCATAATTTTTTTGTATTTGTGAGTTTTAACGAATTAGACACGATTGAGTCGATGTTTAGTTAGGGTGGCTAGGGTTTCAATCTTTTCCAGGAAAAAGATTGAGGTTTGATTTTTACCTAAGGTATAAAAATGTTAGATTATTCTTTTCCCTTGAAAAGAACTAGATTTTGATTCTTTCTTAATTGAATTGATTGAATTGTAAATGTTCAATCATTACCTGTGAAAATGATACTTGGAGAGTTGTGAGGTTTGATCTTTAGCCTATAAAAAGATTAGGTTTGATCCTTAGCCTGTGAAAGGATTAGGTTAGTCTTACACTTGGAAAAAAGATAAGGTTATTCTTGTGCCTGGGAAAAGGATTAGGTGGTGATTCCTCTTGTAGTAGAATTAGGTTAGTCTTTAGCCTGGTAAAAAGATAAGTTTTTTTCTTAAACTGGAAAAATAATAATTGTAATGGTTGATTCTGAGCCTAGTAAAAGAATTACTGTAAGGGTTTGGTTCCTACCTTTAAAAGAATCTGGATTTTAGAGGGTGCGAATCTCCGTGAAGCTTAGTGGACTGAATTAGGTAAGACTAGCTTGCTGAACCTGGATATATCTTGGTGTACTACACTATTTACTTTATATTTATTTTTTTTGGATGTGCACCTAGAATTTAACATTTATCCACCGTGTAACGAAGGTAATAATTAATTTAGGATAAATTGATTATTTCATAAATTAAGTGTTGAAATATTTAAATTGCTTAAATTTTTAAAACTACCCAATTCACCCCCTCTTGGGTAACTCACTGGGCCAACAAAATCATTTGAAAAGATTAAATAGAAAAAATTTGAATTAAAATTTATACCTTTTGGATGATGATTTAAAACTTCTTAAGATTTTCAATTAGGCTCCCCCAAACTTTCTAATTCGATAAATTGTCTCAATTGGCTAATTGGGGGAACCAATTAGAATTATGAGATTTTCATTTAACCCATTTTGAGATTAATTGAACATTTCAAAGATTAATTTCAAAATAAGAGTCCAAATATCAATCTTTCAAAATTTTAAATTAGTCCCAATTTGTTTTCCGAAAGGAACAATTTTGATTTAAATTCTAATTGAATAAACCTTTTGACTTTATTGAACTTCTGAAATATTAATTTAAACCTTAGAGATTTAATTCATTATTTCAAACTTCCAATTAAACCAATAATATTTCCAATTACAAAATTCAATTTTGAATTAATTCTTTAAACCTTCGAATCGACCTCCATCTTCATTTTGACATTTTTTGAAATTCAAGAATAATTGGCATGGCAATTTTTTTTTATTTTATATATATATATATATATATATATATATATATATATATATATATTAAATGACATGCATGGGCGGGACAAAATGCAGTGTCTACAATACCTTTAAAGACTCGTGGCTAAAGAATAACACTTACGACTCGTTTGGTTTGATGAAATGGAATCATGGTGGAATAGAATATGAGAAGGAATAGAATTAGAGAAGGAATATAATGAATTTAGCAATAGAATTACTATAAAATTATCTTGTTTGGTTGTTATTGATTGCTAAAAATAAGGGTATAAAATAATGCTCTTTTACATATCAATTTTGAGATAAAATTCATTCACAATATATACATAATAATAATTTATTTAAAAAATGACTACAAAATATTAGTAATATCTTATGTGAAAAATATTCAAAATCTGGCATCAACTGAAATCGTTTTATTCTTAAATTTTTGTTTTTGTTTTCAACTTTGAGTGCATAAATAGATTTTTTCTCAAATAAATATACATATTGTCATCAAATTTCTATATCTAATTTAGGAAAACAAATAGATTTGTATTTCTACTTCAAGAACAATAACATATTTTTTGCTCTCAAATTTATGTTCATTTTTCGGGAATCTGAACTGATTTTTTCACTTTTCAAATTTTTATTTTTGTTTAAAATATAAACTTGTAAGCACGAAAATATATTTTTGCTTAGGAAATATAAACAAAAATCTAGAAACAAAAAAACATGCTTCTATTAAAAAAATGAGAACAAAAAAAATCTATTTCTATTTTCCCAAAACAAAAATAGAATATTATGAAAAAAAACTACTTTCCCAAAATAAAAATATAAAATTGAAAGAAAAATATTTTTGTTTCCATCATGAATAAAGAAAAAGGAAGTTCACTATCATCTTTTATATATTTTCTCCCATTTTTTCTCTTTTTTTTAGAACTTCCCAAATCTATGTAACTACCTGATTGTTCATGAAGTCTCAATTTTGGCCTCAGTTATGTGTTTTTAGGTGCGTCTGTTTAGGGCCCGTTTGGTTAGTGTTTCCATTCCATTCCAATCCAACCCAACCCAAAAATTTTGGGTTTGATTTTTGGGAACGCGTTTGAAAAATACAAAACTCAATCCAACCCAACCAAAAAAATAAGAATTGATTCACAAAATCCTAAAGAAACCAGAAACAAAAAAAAAATGTGCCCAAAAAACTCAACCCAAAGTTCTCAACTTCTGTCTTCATCCGCCGGCTGACCACCACCACCCGTCGCCGTCCGCTGCTGCCGGCCACCTCTGCCACCGCCGCCGTCACCACCAAAACAAACAAAAAATCTCAAAAAAAAAAATAGTTTTAGGATAAAATCGTTACCAAACACGATTATATTCTCAGCACAAAACAAAAATTGTCGTTACCAAACGCAATTCTGTTCTCAAAAGGAAACAAAATTCTCAACCCAACCCATCCCAGTTGGGTTGAGAAAGGTGGGAACACTAACCAAACGCCACCTTAGTGTTTCTGCTCTACTCGTAGAATTTTGGTCGAAAAAGGTTGGGAACAGAACTAAAACAAATCTTTTTTGTTGTTGTTCCCACGACCTTTCTTTGGAGCTTGTGTGCCTATGAAAAAGGCTTTTCAAATGCAACCAATGACCCCAAAACTTAAAATGAGAGCCAATTTTGTGAAAACTTGAAAGTATTGTCCCAAACACTCTCTTACAAATAGCCTCCAATCAACAACACTACCACCACCACCCAATTGTCAAGTATTCAAATGGCCTCCCTACCCAACCGCAGCAACACGTTCCACCACCACTGTCACCCCCCTCCGACCACATCCATCTACCACCAGACAACAATAAGTTTGCTTCATTAGGAATAAGAAGAAGAATGAGAATAAGAAGAAGGCAGTTGAAGATTTTACAGTTTGATGAACATAAAAAGGTGACAGATGATATGGTGCAACGTCCTCGTGGAGGTCAGACGGTGGTTTTGATGATCGATGAGGACATTAATTTCGAAGGACTTATTAGAAGAAATGAGAGGTTCGGCAAATAAGGTAAGAAGAAGAAAAAATCTTCCTCTCGAGAAATTATTGTTAATAATAATCTAATAGTTACCAAGATTGGAAGAACATCTTTTACAAGTTTGACTTCAGTTGGTCATCATCATACTGAGCAATGCACACCTTGATTATGATATTAGTTCGTGCTCTTCTGGTTCTGTCTCATGGGGTTATGATACTACCCTACCTATACAGTTGGAGTGCAGCCTTAGAAGAACCCAACTCAGCAGCAGAAGAAAATGAGCTAACCAACGGTCCAAACCGAATCAGGAAACCTCCAACATGGCTGAAGGATTCGATTGTATAAAAAATGGGGTTGGAATCTTCTATTCTCTTATTGTTAGTTTGTTATTTTGTTAGTTGGTATTGTTAGTTTGTTATCTTGGTTGGTTATGTTATTAGTTTGGCTACCAAGAAGTTATATATATATATACTAGGGTATAACCGGTGCCTAAATGCACGGGTTTTAATTTTTTTAATACAGAAAATTATATAATTAAGCAAAAAAAATAAAATAAAATTGAACACGACAAAAACAAACAACACAAATTAACATGATCAATAAAAAATTTAAAATATTTTTAAAGTGAACACAACTAATAATTAATGTATAAAATAATTGGATATAATCCCCTTTATTTACATGACCATTCAAACTTCTCATCTAATGTTTTATAACAACATAATATTAACAAACACAACTAACACAATCATATCATAAACAATTATTTTCTAATTTATGATAATACCATAATCTACAATATGAACTTTAACAATCCAACATAATAATCTATTTTCATACATTATAAATTTAGTAAGATAAATTCACCACCCCGAACACTGAAACCTACCACTCAGAGTTACTGAAACTTACCTTAATTATAAAATGTCAATTCTTAAATTCTCTCCATTTGCTTTTCAATATTTGAAGTGCCACATGTTTGTATATCGTCTACTAAAATACGAATGCAATAATTACTTAAATATAAAAAGGGCATAATTTAGCAAGTAGAAAAATTTGACATAACCCTTTTTATTTATGTACCATTCCCAAATAATCAATACCTTTCTTGTAATAAACACAATATAAACAAACACAACTAAACCACCAATTTTGGACATCAACTTTTTTGAAGCTTCGTATTTTGTTTGGTGAATTCAACAATTAATATTAATGTTTCAAAACAGTGTTGCGAATTGAAATTTAGAAATATATATACACCAAATAAAACCCCCAAAGTTCAAATTTTGCAGACACCACATAACCTTTTGCAGAAATCCACACGATTATATATAATCCAAAATCGAGATTAAATGATACCAATAAACATTGAGGGTATTTGTTTTTTGTTGAGTCCCCTTTCCGATACTCACATTCCAAATTCTGAAAAATAAAGTACGATAATTAATGTAAAAACAAAATGTGTTCGAGTGTTGTTGATCGTGCAAGAGCTAAAAATAAATTCAACGGTGATTAAACAATAACCAATAGGATAAAAATTCCAAAAAATTGAAAACAAAGTGCCTTCTGGCTCTATTGATGGTGGTAAGTCAAAGAATCTAATCCAAAAATTCACTATAGATCTTACTGTTATGTCAAGCAAAAATACCTATTGAAGTTGGAATCGAAGCACTGTCGCTTAGACCGAGCTTGCTGTGATGAAGTGTGATTTAAATTTGGTTGGAGGAACTCACACCGTAGGAGAAGATTCTAAAATGTCCGAATAGTTTCTGTGACAACCACCTACAAAATTTTAAAAAATAAACAAAGAATTTAAAAATCAGGCAACGGAAAGCATCAAAACAAATAATAGACAATGTTTTCCAACCTCTACGACATATATCATCAAGATATGGATAATCAAGAAATTGTGAACATTAACCGTCAACTAAACATGCTAGGAATATAAACAGGCTAGATTCAACCCATTATTTACTCATTGTATAGTGTGATCCGGTTATATATTTAGAAATGTTCAATTCAACTGGTGAATTAAAACTTAAAACTAAATATGCAGTAATCCGTTTGTAATTCAAAATCTAATTCTCAAGTTAACCCAAATCAATTAAGATGAAGATTACTCAAATTTATGAAAAAAAAATAAAAATAATCACTTATAGCCTAGAGTGAAATTTGTTTTCTCTTACAGTCTAGATTATATGTATAAGTTAAGTATTCTTAGATACGAAATCAAAAGGTTTTCAAAATAAAAAATATATTAAGTTACAAAAATAAAAATAAAAAATTAATGTTATAAAGGGAATTATACCCTAGGTAAGCCTTCTCTAGGGTATAACCCCTACCTAGAGTATAAAATAACAAATATATTTTAAGATCATGGACGAGCATGATGAAGAACTGGTAAAAGAACATAAAATTACCATTCGCTACAATGCCGTCGTGATTGACTTCAGAAATTCATACAGAAGCCTAAGTCTCCAAAACCCATAATAGAACGTTAATCCTAAAGAACAAACATATATTTAGAAATAGATTAACATGAAATCAAGAAGGTAGGTATTGCGATTTAATGAATAAAGACCTTAGAACATAAAGTACCTTTTAAATCGTCAGAGTCATCAATGTTGTCTTCATCCTTAGGTTATGTTTTCTTATTAGGTTCCACAATCCCATTTTTACATTATTCATCAAGCATTAGATTTAACAAATAATTTTCCTTCTTCGACTTCTGTCACTGACATTCCTGAATTAAAAATCCATAATTCCTGAATTAAAAATCCATAAAGTTAATCGATGTTATAAAGTTTAAAAACATAAATACAAATTGAAGGAAACTGCATTGGCATACCAATGGGTGCAGGAACAACAGGAAAATCATCTTTCGACTCATCAGATGAGTCTTCCATGGACCCATTTGACATGATCAACCAGGAACGATTGAACGTCAACCAATTATAACAAACCACTTCTTATGTATTTCAAACTAATCCAAGAAATCAAGTGGATATTATCTATGGAAACGGAGAAACAACCACAACAACATATAAATCAAATGCGCGCAATAGAGTAACAAAATTTCCAAGAATCAATTGATATCATTAGTATAAAATTAATTACTTTCTGCAATTTGCATTTAAGAGATAAATCAGAAAAAAGCAAATCGAAATGGATAAGATATAAGCTCCCAGATCAAATAAACAAAGACCCCGAATGTAAATTTCAGAAGAAAAAAAGAATCATGTACATTTTACAATTAAGAACCCTAAAGTTTGATTACTTAATCGTATTCCTCCTTGGACTGCAAATTAAAATAAAAAAAAAAAGTATTGAAAGTGATGCATCTGTTTGATCAACTGATAATTCAAGAAAAACTAACGTTAGTTGACAATAAGAAATGAAGTATCACCGGTCTATAAAGTTACGAACTTCCAAAAGAAATCCTCAATTTTACTACATTTAACTATTTCCACTACCAACAAAATGAAACATATCCTACTTTGCAAACAACATACATGTAGAGATGTACTAATCACGTCAAAAATCCAAGAATAAAATGTGATTAGGATACTCTAATTGCACAGCAGTCCACTTGTTCATACACATATACTAATAGTTCGGGGCACTCACCAAAAAATTACGATAAATAACTGCTCTTAGCTCCCAAGAAATCACTTCAACCCACTGATCTCCTTTCCCATCAACTCCATCAACTCTACACCCCAATCAAAACTCAAAGATTTCATATTATAACCGCAATATCAATTTGGAAAAAAAGAAAAAGAAAATTCCTGATGCTAGGGTTATAAAATATATATTCTATAAAATTGAAGTACCTTGAGATACTTCAAAACTCGTCTATTGGACATGATGATCAAAGCGACCTCCGTATTGCAAAGCACAAAAATCCTGCAATTACCCAATATGAATTTCAAAATCATTATGTGTTTTGATTAAAGAAGAATTCAATATCAGAGTACTGCAATTTGTTCAAAAATGTGTATCCAGATTTTTAGAGAAAGAGTGTGTGTGAAGTTGTCGTACCAGGAATGGCGGTAAAATAGATAGCCTCTCCAATCAATGATTCGAGCATTAGGCTCGTTGAAGCCCTGGTGCATATGGCCTCCCCACAAATCCTCCCACAGACCCTGGCGACTCCCCGTAGAACTCCGTGATTCCCTTCTGCAGCCTTTCCACCTCCTTCGTCGCCGCGTTGTCAACTACCATCGCGTGTCCTTGAGCTGATATGAGATAGTTAGGATTATATTGAAAAACAAATAGTCAAGATGATCCATTCAATAGGGTTTAACTTTGTTCGATTGAAGAAAATGGCTTCGAGTTCTTCGCCCTGAAGTTATTTAGGTTTTCCACAAGATGACAGTAGAAGAACGATAGAGAGAAAGATTGAAGCGACCAAGAAAGAAGAAATTGAGATAGCGAAGAGAGGTCGTGAATGAGGCAGAAGCATCTCGGTGAGTCAAATGGGGTAATTTGTGAGATTTGTGCTAACATTTTCTTAGGGGTGGGGAGAGAGACATCGACAACGATAGCGTTCGCGTATATGGAAGAGAGGTCAGATTGGATAATGATGTTAAGCCGTATGCAGAAGAGAGGTCGGATCTGTTGTTCGTCAACGTGAGGGTTCGCCATGATGGTGCAAAACAAAGGTCAGATCTTGCACGGCGTTGTGGGCTGTGATGATAATGTGATGGGGGATGGGATGATGTAGAGAGGAAGAGGAAAGAGATTAAATGTTTTCTCAACCAGTGGGTTGGGTTGAAAGAGATGAGGGAAGTTGGCGAGATTGGGGGGATTAGCCTGATTTGGGGGTGTTTTTAGCGTGATCGGGGATTCTTGAGTTTGGTAGCCAGTTTTTGTGAGGTACCAAGGTTATAAAATTAATTATAAAAATTAAATCTAATTTAATGTTCAATCTCAACCATTGGATCAATTTGATCCAATGGTAAAAAATGACCAATATTTCAACCCTCGGATCTAATCAAAGGCTGAAAATATCTCTTGATATCATTCAATCTTGGTCGTTGGATATTCGATCCAAGGGCCCAAAATGTCTCAAATATAAAATGTCTCCAAATGTAATCTCAGCCGTCAAATATTCGATCCGACGGTTCAAAATGTCTCAAAATGTAAATATGTCCTGATATATATATATATATATATTATAGCTCTTGTTTTCATGAAGAATAATGAGAAATTAGTAGAATTTTCTTCTCTTAAATATTCTTCTTCTTATTCTTTTATTTGGAGCTGGCACTCGCTCGAATAGTGTTCTTCTTTCACGAATTGTATTATTGGCACTTTTATTGCTTCTTTTGATGGCTGATTTGGATGTTCTTTCGACAGTTAAGGCTTTGTAGGCTTAATGTGAGGGCCTGACGATGTCGATTCACTAGACGATAAAACAATACATGTCCATTGTTGATTCTCGTCTGGAGGAGCTGCCACCATCTTCGTCTCAATCTACAAATGTGTTTGCTAGAGGTACTGAGCTCGCCACTACTCTACGCTCCATGAAAATGGAGGTTTCAAAGTTTGATGTTCGGATCCGAATGGGTGGGTATTTCAAATCGATGAATTCTTTGATTTTCATGGCACACTAGAGCCACTCCAATTACAGATTGTATCGTTCTATATGGAAGGCCAAGCAGCTGCTTGGTATCAATGGATTAAGGCGAATAATTTGTTCTCTTCATAATTTTTGCTCAGTCTCAAGCATCATTGTGGGGCTTTACTATACGAAGACCATCAAGGTAATCTCCTTAAGCTCACTCAGACTTCTACTGTAGCGGAATTGCAGTCAGCTTTTAAGGATTTGATAAATGAAGTCACTGGGATTTTTGAGTCGTTGTTCATTAGTTTTTTTATTACTAGTGTAAAATCGAATATTTGTCATGAACTGCTTTTTTCACGGCCGTCCACATTGATAGAGGCATTTGCCTTAGCCCGAACTTATAAATCTCATTGTGAGGAGGTCAAGTAAAGTGCTCAACCTTGGCCTAAATGGACCTCTTCTTCTGTTTCGAGCCCTTCTACTATGGGTTCCACTAAACAAGCCACTGTGTTGCTCCTCCTACGGCACCGTATCAGAAGGTGGTTCTAGCTCCAACCTTACCTTTGGCAGCAATTGCGCATAAACAGTTTCCTACCACGGTTCCTACCCTAGCTTTGCCTATTCGACACGTCACTCCGGCTGAGCTACGGGAAAAATATGAAAAAGGTTTATGTTGTAATTGTGACAAAAAATATAGTGCTAATCAATATTGCCGCAGTAAATTCTTGATTCTTTTAGGGACTGACGATATTGACGAGGACCCAAGTGATGATGGTGTGACGATTAAGCAAGCAGATGATTTGGTCCCTAGTGACATCTCTAGTTTAAATGTATTGGCAAGGCAGGGTAATCCTCGCTCTTTGTGTTTACTTGGTAAGTTTGGTCTCATTGATAGTGGCAGTACCCACAACTTTATTAAACCTACTTTGGTGGAACATTTGGGACCTCATATTCAGCCAACCTTGAAATTTTGGGTTTAGATTGGCAATGGAGATTTTCTGGTTTGCCAATACTCTTGTTCTCAGGTTGCTTTGACGTTACAAGAGAATGTGTTTCTCTAAGACCTTTTTGTTTTGCCTATTGGAGGGCTTGATGTGGTTCTTGGTCTTCAATGGCTACAACAAATGGGTTGTGTTTCTCATGATTATTCAGCTCTTTCATTGGAGTTTTGTTGGGAAGAAAAACAGGTTATTCTTCATGGAGTCCACCAACTACCTTTGGAGAGTATGGAAAACATACCTCTGTCTTTACCAGCTGTAGTTTGCGCTATTTGGACAGTTCTTCGTCATGGAAACGAAGTTCGTCAAATTTTGGTGCAGTGGACAGACAGTGCTCCTGAGAATGCTACATGGGAAGATTTTGTGGAGTTTTGCAAAATTTACCTTGATATGCACCTTGAAGACAAGGTGGTTTTTCAAAACCTAGGGAATGATATGACCCTGCCTATACACTTGGTACAGGCCTTCGAATAGCCCAACTCAGCAATAGAAGAAGAAGAGCAAGCCAAGGGTGCAAACCAAATCAGGAAACCTCCAACATTTCTAAAGGATTTCATTGTGTAAAGAAGGGATTGCAATCTTCTATTCTCTTATTGTTAGTTTGTTATTTTATTAGTTGGTATTGTTAGTTTATTATCTTGGTTGGTTATGTTGTTAGTTTAGCTACCAAGAAACTATATATATTATAGCTCTTGCTTTCATGAAGGATAATGAGAAATTAGTAGAATTTTCTTCTCTTAAATCTTCTTCTTCTTGTATTTGGAGCTGACACTCGCTCGAAGAGTGTTCTTGTTTCACGAATCTTATCAGGTTATTTGAACCAAAAATTGTGAAATTGAATAATGGTGATTTTTCATTTTATTTAATGCAGATAGATCATCCACCATTATTGCTTGAAAAATCTTAAATAAACAAATTTAAAAAAAAAAAAAAATCCGTTATGGTGTGTCTGGTTGAAGTATTTCAAGAAACTGGACAGAGACAGAGGAATGGTTAAAGGCCTGAGAAAATGTGGTGTACGAAGAAATGTGTAAGTAAAACTGGTTAAATGGTTTATAAAATAATGAGGAAGTGTTGAGAGTGGGATTTGAACCCACACCCTTTCAGACCAACACCTTAATCTGGCGCCTTAGACCAACTCGACCACCTCAACCCACGTTAGCTCATCTGACCCAACTACTATAAACCTGGATAAGATCCTACAGGACTCACTCCTAGAAACTAAAGTCTATACAATTAAAAAGGAAAATACCAGGAAAAAAAATAACCCAAGCCGAAGCTCCTAAAGAATTTGTACAAGATGATTGTAATACCTAGATAACTGAAGGATATTCTAGAGAGTTTTTTTTTTTTATATAGAATATTTATGACAATTTAAAGAGAAGTTATGGAGGATTGATTCTAACCATTAGATCTTAGACGGTTTAGAACATTCTTTCAAAGAATATTTAGGATATTTTAGAGCAAAATTGGAGATCAATTGTAATGTTCATGAGTCATGACAGGCCAGGTTCGGATTGGACTTTATAAAGGAATTTATAGGGTTGTCAAAGGCCCGAGCCTAACTAAGCCTAGCCTTTAGATCTTACTTTCAGTTGAAAGCCTCCCGTTATTAAAAACATAAGGCCCAAGCTCGGTCCTAGAGCCAGTCCATCCCTATAAAAAAAATTCATATGAATTGAAAATAATCTCGGCAAAATACATTTTTTCTTCATAAAATAAAATAATTCAAATAGAATCAAACATCCCTATTAATTAAACATTTATATCGCTAATTTCACTTCTATGCCAAAATATATTTATTCATACTAATCAAAATTCATCAACTAAAAATTAATAAACAAAGGAATTTTTGGAGAGAAGACCATTACAAATGTCAAAAAACAACAACAACAACAACAACAACAACAACAACGAAACCCCAATGACCCAAGCCCGCCCAAAGAAAACTCAAATTTATTGTTAGCCCTAAAGGGTTTAATCTCGTAAATGATGATTTTGATGGTAATAATAACTTGATGGTTTTTTGCACTAATCTATTTGTTGAGATAATGTGACAAATTAAGTATATAAAAAATGACAAGTCAAATATACGATGATGATGATGAATCGTAGACAATCATGTTGAGTAGATGAATTGAAAGATTAAAGCCTTTTTGAAAAGATGATTTTTTGTACTTCATAGGTAAAATAATATTTATACTTATCTAATCATCTTTCAACTCGATTATGATCACACACAATACTTTGACATTATAAAATTACAAGATCTTATGTGTGTTACTCATTACATTTGCATGATACATGAAATATGTTTATTACATTGTTGTTCATGCTCAATTGAGTATTATAGTTTTCAAAACAGTCAATCAATATGGAAAAATGGTCAATTGGATGTAACTAACTTATAAAAATATTGAATTCTAGTTGAAATGATCAACTTGATACCTCGGGTAGTCGACTATATTGCACAGAATGTTAAAATTTTGAAAACTATGCTAAAACGGTTGACCAGGTGGATGTGGCGATTGATTGATCTAAACAGACACTGAAAAGTTTTTGAAATAGCCTACGTCAGTCAAATGGATCAAGGAAGTGGTTAAGTGACCTCAGCAGTAGGTTGAATAGTTAAAAAAATTCTCTAGTTAGTTAACCGAATTGTTGTAGTTATTTTCGAAAATATGAACGTTTGATTTGAAATATTTTTGTATTTTTTGTAATGAAAAATATTTAAACTATTTTTCTAATATTCATAAATGATATATCTTTTATTCAAAACATTTTATAAAGAGATTTATGCATTAAAGATTATTTGAAGAAGGAATTTTGTGATATTCTATTTGACTCCTTAAATTTTAGATTTCCTGGATTTTCCTTGATGATCTTTGACCCTTTTGAATTGCCAATAAATATCTAAATGTTTTTATAAGTTAAATTGATGAATCTTCATCTATTTTATGTCCAAATACATTTGGTTAATTCAAATTTGAATGGGCTGAATTAAGGTGGTTAAAGTCTATGGTCAATAAGTAGATTTGTAAGGAAAAAAATATGATTTTATGACTGTTGGGAATTTCTAGATTTTCATCCATTAAATATCAAGTTAAAATATTTAGGATATTTTTTAGGATTAATTGTAACTTAGGGTTGTTCACGAGTCAGGTTAGACCGAATTCAGGTTGGACTTTGCAAAGGAACTTACAAGGTGGTCAAAGGCCCGATTCCGACCAAGCCCAGCCTTTAGGTCCTACTTTTCAGTCTGAAAGCCCTCATTGTTAAAAACATAAGGCCCAAGCTCGGTCCAAAAGCCAATCCAACCCTATAAATTTTTTCATATGAAATGAAAATAATCTCTTCCCTGACAATTTTTTTTTTTTTTTCTTGCATAAAATTTTTGGATTCAAATAGATTCATATATCCTATAAATTAAACATTCTTATCAGTAATTGTACTTCTATGCCAAAATATAGTTATTCATACTAGTTAAATTTCATTAATTAAAAATTAATAAACAACGGAATTTTTTAAGAGAACACCATTACAAATGTTGAAATTACGAAGAAAAAAAAAAAAAAAAACCAAGAACACAATCCTATACAAAGAAAACTCAAATTTATTGTCAGCCCTAACGTCTCATTTGGTTAGATGGAATGGAATCACGATGGAATGTAATGAGAAAATAAATGGAATGAGGAAAAGAATATAATAGATTTGTCAATTAAATCACTATTAATTGTCTTGTTTGGTTGTTATGAAATGAGAAAACGAATGGAATAGTGAAACATAACAAAAATCCCATAATGTCGCTTTAGATATCAATTTTGAATATCTATCTAATAATAGATTATTTAAAAAAATATAATTATTAATGAGTTTTGCTCTATTTACTACATTAGTGTATGCATATACACATATGTATGTATATACACAATAATATATACAATATATATATATATATATATATATATATATATATATACACACACACACATACACATGTATGTATATATACCGTAATATATATAGTATATAAGTGTATATATATGGACACATATATATACACATATATAGTATAGGTTGGCCTCATCTTAAACACCAAAAACATCAACCACTAGAACAGAAATCAGAATTGGAACTGGTGTTGGAGTTCGCTACGCAACTAGTTAGTTGAATCAGAACTGCCCTTCTGCAACCTAGGGATCACCTTAAAATGGTCTCAGGCAAGCATGTTGAAGTGCTCGTGTATTCCACTCTACCTCGGGAAGATGAGCTTCTTGAGTTGGAAATATATGTATAGAGGCAGTAATACAATACATATACTATATATATGTATATACTGTATATGTTCATATATTGTGTGTGTGTATATATATATGTGTGTGTGTGTGTGTGTGTGTGTATAAATATATATAATTAAAAATGTGGGTTTGCCCGATGGATGAATATTAAGGTAGACTTTTGGGAATAGACAATTGTGAAAATTAACTTTTAATTTCATTGGTCTAAGTTGTTGCCACCGCATCAAGTATGGAATTCAATTCCATCATTTCTCATTCCAATGTAATCAATTTTTCTGATTTCATTAGATAATCAAACAAGAGAATTGGAATCGAGGGTGGAATGACAATTTCATTCTACCATGATTCCGTTCAACCAAACATGCTATAAGGGTTTAATCTCATAAATGATAATTTTGATGATAACAATAACTCAATGATTTTCCGCACTAATCCTTTGATTGAGAAAATATGACAAATTAAGGGATAAAAAAAGGGCAAGTCAAATATATGATGATGATTATTAATATATGTATATGGACTTGGCTCATTAGGTTAAAACCTTAATCGTAGGGTTTTTCTAGTCTCCTATAAATATCTCCCCTATAAAGCTTTATCATTGTACTTTTCCTGAATATCCATATATTACTCAATAAAACATTCCATATTTCAATTAACTTAACATGGTATTAAAATCCAATGTTTCCTGGTCCTATTCCTATTAAATTTTTCAAAACCCTAACCCAGACAAGCCTTCTGTCGCACAATTTTTCTTGTTACATATGTTGACTGCTACTGTAACAACCTAGTTTCTCAGGACCGCCACTCGATTTCTCCATTTTATTTTTACGGAGAAATAGAGACAAAAGACAAACCACTCCACCACCAAGCTTCCACTACACAACAACGATAAAATAAAATAACAACAATAACAATAACAACAACAATAATAATAATAATAATAATAATAACCTCGAGTTGCTATTAGTCAACCAATAATAAATATAAATTGTCAACTGACATAAATTCTAAAATTTACTTAACACTACAAAACTTTGAACCATTGATTACCAACAACTGCCCTGACTTCCCCAAAAGCAACACCAGCTTCTGACTCTATCTAACGCTAGTAGTGAATCCATCTCTACTTGGAGCACTTAAGATAAAATATTTTATTGGTGTACTGTCTTTATAATATAAAAATAATTTATGAATCAAGTATATTTATCAAATATTACTTTCTAAAACAGAATATATCATATACAGAGCAATAATAAAATCTCACATGTGTCATCATGATAAAATAATTGAATTCAAATCAACTAGTCATATTACTATGATATAAATAATAAAATACCGTACACATACTTCCCTACTAGCCATATGATCGTTTCACCTCATGATCGGGAGTTTTAACGGTACCGTAACATATACAACTGTGCAATCTAAGGTTTCTATCAGTGCTAAGGCCATTCAATATCTCCATGCTAAGAGTTAACACGTGATATAAACCACCATATCATGAAGATAATCATCATCGTCGTCAACAACAATATCCACCTGCAGGGCTTTCTCTCCTGTGAGGTCACAACGTAACGTCTTATAGAATATACCCTCCTGTTAAGACTAACAACATCCTGCAGGACATGCCCTCCAGTCGGGATCACACTATAGGCGACCAAAAATGTAAATAATTAATTAAACTAAACTAATATAACCTAAATTATCTATACTAATATACTAATATGTTTTAGGGGAAAGAATTGTCTAGGGATTAACGTGGTTTACAAATACGCGTTCGATCTTGATTGACTTACGTTTACGGTGTTTGACCTATTTGACAATCTCGGTATTCAAAACTTCTCTGCCACATCTCTTGAGTATAAGACGGGGGATATAACGCAACTTCATGTCAACAAAAGAGTCCCCCTCAACGTCTTAACGACCTTAAGTCACGTGAGTCTCGCCCCAACGTCATTGATTGCACACAATCCAACTCCCGATAGGATTGTTGGATCGTGCGTTGCGTTTACCCTATCGACAATCTCAATTCTAAAACTCTACTGCCACTTCTCCCGAGTGTAAGACGGGGGAA
This sequence comes from Eucommia ulmoides, assembly GCA_016647705.1. NCBI lineage: Eukaryota > Viridiplantae > Streptophyta > Magnoliopsida > Garryales > Eucommiaceae > Eucommia > Eucommia ulmoides. The sequence continues at coordinate 37,396,422 of CM028332.1, read as the reverse complement.
TACATGACTTCGAGTCAACGAAGAAATCCCTCTCAACGTCTTAACGACCCTAGGTCACATGAGTCTTGCCTCAACGTCATCGATTGTCCACAATCCAACTCCTGACCGGGTTATTGGATCGTAGCGTTTGTTTACTCTAATCCGAATCCGGGGTTTGTCAAACCCCGTATTCTCTATGTATCTCTCTAATCATAATAAACAAACATTACGATAAACACAATCGAACTACGAATAACAAACATAAATGCAACACCAAAATCATACGAAACACATATTTATAAATATATTGTTAATCCCTATACAATCCATGTTTAACTAGCGGCCATATCCGCATTTACAAATAAAAATGAGCTAAACATGCTCACAATATCCTAAGTTAAATAAATAAGGGAAGAAATCGAAGAACTTAGCCTCATCCGAAGATTTATCGCTAAGAATCGTTCAATGATCGCTTTGCCGTCTTCCTCCACCTCAGGATGTGAGCTCTCCCTCTAAAACTCCTCTACATATCCTATACTAAGCCCTAAAGGGGCTCTAATGGTCGGAAAGAGCAAGACAAGAGGAGAGGATATTTATAGGCAAAATGTCTAATAAAAATATCTAAATTGTGCAGAGGCCACCGCCGCCGCGGTGAGTAGGTCGATTGGCTGATTGTCACGGCGATGAAGAATGCGATGGATTAGAATGACATCCTACAATTTCACTACCTAGGTGGTGAGTGTCCAGCAAGAATAGGTCAGTCTCTACATTTTCACCACCGTGGTGGAGGTCTGGACGCCGTGGCGGTGGGCTTCTTTCAGAATTTTGCCGTCTTACTCATTTTTCCACCATTCTTCGACCATTTTTGGTTCCATCTCATCATTTTCGCTCCAGTTTCCTATCTTTTTGCCCCACACACCTTATTTAAACAAAAAGTATAAAAACTAATTAAAACATAATAAAATAAATATAAAAATTACTCTAAAACTAACAAAACCGGTTTGAAAATATGTAGGTAGATCACACCTATCAAATACCCCTAAATTTGGAATTTTGTTAGTCCTCGAGCAAAACACACACACGAAAATGAAAAATATAACTAAATGAAATAAAAAAAACATCCTAAAACAATCTAAACATAACGACATGCGAGTTTTAGATTCTTCTAAAGGCCTAGTCATTTTTCCCTCAACAACTGCCAGTCATATCGAGTTCAGGTAGTAACATACATCATGTGATGTTTTAGATTTTCGACATGCAATAATGGTGAACATTATTCTAGATCCTATAAATGTGTTAGTGCGAGACTCAATAATATCATTATACAAGACCAGATTGGATTATCCACCAACGAAACTCACGACTTAGACCGTGAAGGACTAGGATTTCCATAAGCCTGATTGGGGTCCACTCTCTACTAATGTAGACTTGGAAGTTCAAAGAGATCAGAAGGACTTGTTTCGATTATGGAATATTTGGCCAAGGGTAATTTGGAATTGGAAACGGGTTAACGTTGTTAACTTAACGTTACCCAAGACTTAACGCTTGGCACATTCACTCTTGAACCCCCATAGAAAGATTGGAAACAATCCTAAACAAATGTTTAAGACCGATGTACTCACTTGTCCAAAAGAAACGAAATTTAACAATATTTACATTTTTTTTTTAACAATGCTAACCACACCCCCAAACTTATTCGATTACTATAATTTAGGGGTGTGGTTAAAACAAAAGAAAAACGACAAATGAGTACTCGAATACCGAACCAATCCGAAGTTCGCCCCAAACCCAACCGCTCACATCAAGTAGCATTTGCAATTGCTAGCTTGATTCACTCAAATGTGCCTTTAAATTCAGCGATTAGGGTTTGGAAAAAGATCAATTGACTAGGGTATTTGTTTATTTGTTCAGAATTGAAATTGGCATTTAGTTTCGACAAGGTAATGAGGGATAATCATGTTACAAGGTAGGCTTAAAAAGGCTCAAGCGACAAAGAGAATGCCTAAATCACGTCTCCTGAACTACCTTGCCTAGGATTTTGCCTCAAGCTTTCCCTCAATCAGGTTCTAGAATCCTTAATGTGTCATGAATTTGGTTAATCTATAATCGTCCTCAAATCAATTGAATAGAAATACATTGAGTCTATGTGCTCGTGCAAATTAGGATCTACAATAATTTTTACCAGAAAGCATAGTCAAGCACACAGAACACACATGCATGGGTATTACCCTTGACTTTGAAAACAACCAGGGGTAATTTTTATCATGGGGTAACGGCCCAGATGAACGCAAAACTCAACATATAACAACAACAACAATAACAACAAACAAACACAAACTAACCTAAACAAACGTGTAATACAGTAAAACAGTAAAACATTTAACATACTATACTACACGTCACTTTTGAACTTCAAAATGGACAGTGTCTTTAGCAATTCCAATCATCAATCTCAACATATGGAATTAAAGCATGCTGACGAAAGGGGTTTAGAACACGTACCTGGGAGACGAGAGAATCTCACCTCCGAATCAAGTCGGATGTGACGGATTTAACTTATTTTTTTACCTTGGGTTATCTCCCAAGAAGCGCATGGTTTATTGTCCTCGGCCCAACATTCAGAACACCCTCAAGCTTGATGACGTTTTGCTTTGTTCTGCTCGATCTTTCAACAACACGCCTCACCGGCTTATGAGTGTGGCCCTGCACAATAAACAGCTTGGAATCCCGTCGAAAGGGATGCATCAATACCTGTCGATCTAACATCGGCAAGTACCCTGTATAAGAAACAAAAACAAAACTACAAACAATAATTATATACAAAAGAAATGCCTAAAGTAATATCGGGTCATTTACTCACAATATCAATAATAAACGACAAACACAATTCCTGACAATGTAATCAAAAACTTGGTCATGATTGTCGAAAACTATATTTTGACAAACAACCAATCCCCAACAATGGCGCGAAAAACTTGTACGGCGAAGCATTTGTTACGCACTCGCGTATTGACTACTCGTAAGTGTACGAGGTCAAAGTTTTAGTATAGTGTGATCGTTTAAGATCGGGTATCGTATCCACAGGGATTGGTATTCATTATGATCGAGTATCGTGTTTACCATAACCTAACTTTATCTAGGATAAAAAACAAATGTAATTAATTAATTAATACTAATACTAATATAACTTAAATTAACTATACTAACATAAAAAGATATTTTAGGGGAAATAATTGTCTAGGGATTAACTCGGTTTACAAATACGTGTTTGATCTTGATTTACTTACGTTTACGGTGTTCGACCTATTTGATAATCTTAGTTTGTAAACTCCCCCCCCCCCCCCCCCCCCACCCCCCTCTCGCGAGTATAAGACGGGGGATATAATGCAACTTCGTGTCAACGAAGAAGTCTCCCTCACCGTCTTAACGACCCTAGGTCATGTGAGTCTCGCCCCAATGTCATTGATTGCACACAATCCAACTCCCAACCGGATTGTTGGATCGTGCGTTGTGTTTACCCTATCAACAATCTCAATTCTAAAACTCCACTGCCACCTCTCCCGAGTATAAGACGGGGGAATACATGACTTCCAGTCAACGAATAAGTCCCCTCAATATCTTAACGACCCTAGATCACGTGAGTCTCGCCCCAACGTCATCGATTGACTTTATATTTACATTAGTCCGAATCTGGGGTTTGTCAAACTCCGTATTCTCCGAATATCATTCTAAGTATAATAAACATAACAATACGATATACACAATCAAACTACGAAGAACAAACATGTTGGCCCAGTAGAATATATCACACACAGAGTAGTAACATAATCTCACAGGTGTCATCATGATAAAATAACTGAATTCAAGTTAACTAGTCAAATTACTTTAATATAAATAATAAAATACCACATACATACTTCCCTACTAGCCATGAGATCGTTTCACCTCACGATCAGGAGTTTTGACGGAACCGTAACCTGTGCAACTGTGCAATCTAAGGTTGCTATCAGTGTCAAGGCCATTTAATATTTTCAATGGTAAGAATCAACACGTGATATAAATCACCATATCATGATGATAATCATCATCATCGTCAACAACCACCACTTGCAGAACTTTCCCTCCTATCAGGTCACAATGCAACGTCCTACAAGACATGCATTCCTATTTGGACCAACAACATCTTGTAGGACATGCCTTCCGGTCGGGATCACACTATGACATAATCAGATAATAATAAAAACCAATTCCCACATTCAACATTTGACTTGATCCATCTAACATGATAAAACAGTCAATTTTAATAAAAAAAAAAAAAAAAAAAAAAAAAAAAAAAAAAATCACAATTTAGTACGAAATATAATTTGGCAATTTACGTAGAAGACAATACACTCACCTCGATAATTACGTTGTTTTTTACAACACTGTCAGAACCCGGACGGGGTCGGCCTCACCTGTGACCCTAACAACGACATGGCCTAAACTAAGAATTTATTTAAATAAATCTAATATGACATAAAATACGTGACACTAAAATGCAATTTTTAATTTTCATATTTTCTTAATTATATAAAATTTATTAAAATTAAACAATATGTTTTTCTCAACTTTATATTAATTTTATAGCTAAAATATTATGGTTTCATTAATAAAATTTATCAATTGGTGATTTAATTACAGAGAAAAATATTAATTGGCTATTAACAATATTACTAGACAATTAAATACCAAAAATATTATTCTTATCAAATTTATAATATTTTAAATATACATATATCTATATATAAACCCATTATATTTACCCCGATCCATATATATATATATATATAGTTCGCATATATATATATTTACACACACATATAAATACATATATACTAGCACTGATATATATACATACACACGTAAACACACACACATATATATCATAAGCTAATCTTAATTTACATACCTAAGAGTGAGAGATTGCTCTTTTGTACTTTTTCATTTTTTTTATTACATATTTATGTATGCGTAGAAGGAGAAGGTTTCATAAGGTTTTAAGGTTTTTTCTTTTTCTTTTTTGGTTAATTATTTATGTATATACACATGTGTGTGCTATATATGTATATACAGTACACAATTTCTTGTGTTGTCTTCTTTCAATTTTTTTTTTTAATATATTTACGCTAACTACCCTTTTAATATAAAAAAATATAACAATTTATTCCAAAACTCTTAAAGTTATATTTCAAATAACATAATAATCTCTAAACTTTTTAAAAGTCAAAATTAAAATTAACACTTAATTCCCAAAAAATTTGGAATCAAACTTTTAAATACTATAATAACCCTTTAAAAATTTTAAAATAAAATTTAAATGTCAAAATTGACCCAATTATTTTTTATTTAGTCCAATATGCAGATAAAAATATGCATATTCAAAAGTTAGGTCTTACAACTATGGATCTCACCACTGATCCGAAATCATCTCCCATCACATCAACACTTCATCTCAAAGAGACGAGCACAACGCTATCAAAACCATCGCCAACGGAGTATTCAAGCGCTTACACACACTGCCAAACGCTAGCAACAACACCACCACCAATCTCCATGGATTTTGAGCTCTACAACAATAACCGGTGCTTAAAATTCATCAACGGTCATACCATCAAAACCGTCTCAACGAGAAGATTCCAATGTCATAAACAGAATCTTCATCTGATCATCCACGCATTCTCACGAGTGATAAATTCGAAGTAGAGTCTGATCTACGTGTCGTTGTCCCCTCAGAGCTACATCAGTTGCCAGCAATGTCGCCAAGTTAGCGCCATGTTATGGCGACGTCATTGGCACCTCATTGCGACGTCAGCGCCATGTTTCGACCATATCAGCTCCAGGTCATTGCGACATCATTAGTTGACCGTGTCACGTCACCTCCAAATTAGCGTTGAATCATCGCCACGTCAGTGCACATTCAGTGCCATGTTAGGATCAATTATTGCCAAGTCAACAGTTGGCTCCATCAAGACTACCACGTCATCGGTTTACTGAGGAAACATTCCATAAATTGGTTTAGGCACTCTTTGAGATACATGTTTAAGATCAAATTTTGTAGGAAAGAGAGTGAGGTTTTTCATAAGATATTGTGATGATCATTGTTTACTACATACCGAGCTAAATTACATGTTTATTTTGAATTATTCTTCATATGCCGATGAGATCTTTCTTTATTTTGTTCATTAAAATCTTATTTTAATTTGGTTATCCATCACATAAGCTCCTCTTGAAATATTATCTGTGATCATATCGTTGCTTAAAAAATACTCAAAGTTTGAAACAAAAATATCTTGAATTGAGTATAAATCTTTTAATTGTTCAATAATTGATCTTAAAATAAAAATTACTTTATACTGTTAATTGAGTTATTGAAAATCTATATCTGAACTTGCATGTTTAAAACTTGATATATTTGATACTAGCGTATAATTTGTGCCTAAAAGCACAAGTGTAAAAAAATGAACCTTAATTATTTTTTAACATAGTCTCTTTTATTTATACAACATTCTACACCTCTTTTATTAGAATATTAACAATAATTAACATTTATACCATTACTAACTAACAATGTATATTACAAATACAACATAATCAATATCCAATAACGTAGATATTCAACTATTAAAATAATACCACAATTATGCATGAGTTTAACCGAAATAAAATCGAATCAAATCATGTTTACTAACTATCCAAATCTCATTACTCTAATACTACATTTCACAAATGCAACTAAACAATTAATAATTAAAAAAGCAAAATATAGTTCCATGAAAATGGATTAAAATTAAAAAAAAAAAAAAACACTTTGCAATTTAAAATGAGAAAAAACTCAAATTACTATATCTACGACTACAGTTTTGTCCTTCACCAACAAAAGAAAGACGATGTAAACCTATAAAAATAATAAAATATAAAAACTTATTGTGCATTATGGATCAATAAAAAAAAAAAAAAAAACAAAAAAAAAAAAAACAAACAAACAATACTGCATAGAAAATAAGTAACCAAAAAATAAAAGAATTATAAAATAAAAATGGTTGAGATATGCTCCCAATCCACATTACGTTGTTGCCTCATCATAATTTTGGTAACAGAAATACATAAATATGGGAACAGACACTGAAATCTGGGAACAGAGACAGAACAAAAAAAGAAAATGACTTGGAACAAAAACACTAAATAAACACCACAATATAACTTTATTCTTTTTTTATTTAATTCTTCTTAGGTTCCATTTGGCAATCGAAATTGATCTTTCTAAAATTGTTTGGAACAGAAACACTAAACATTCAGCGCCTACAAAAATATAAAAGTGAATTTTTCATGAACTTTTTGTTTGGACACGGTAATTCCTGGCTCGTGTATTTAATTAATACTTATTGCTCCCAATCCACATTACAATCTGACTCATCAGAAATCTAGGAATATAATTACAAAAATATGGGAACAGGCCCGAAAATCTGGGATCAACCACAAATATGGGAACAAAAATATGGGAATACACTCAAAAATCAGGGAACAGCCACAAATATGGGAACAGTTAATTAAAAAAAACATAAAATACATTTAACAGAATGATAATAAAAGTCAAATTGATACACGCAAGACTAAATCATGAGTAAATTACACACCGTAGGGCTAGGATCAAGCCATTGTAATCTTTCACACTCAGCTATCTGATTCTTTCCTCCTCAGTCCAAGCATCACTTGTTGCCGGTGATCTTTCATTGCTTGTAGGAGGATAAAGACTAAAGAGAAGTAGTAGAGAATGAAAGAAAACTTACAATGAAGGGCAACTGAGGGTTAAGCGAGAGAGAGAGAGAGACGTTAGACTGCAACTTATTTTATAAAGGGAAGTATTTGCCTGAAATTGAAATTTGAGAAAATATGGATTATAAAAATATTTGTTCGCTTCTATTTTTATTCATATGTTGCAAGTTTCATAGAACATAATCTAAACAACAAAAAATATAAACAAAACATACAACCTTATATAAACAAAAAAATATAAACAGAAAATACAAACAAAAAAATATTCTTATTTCAAGAATATTTGTATTCCATTGTTGAATATGAAAATAGTTAAGAATTCGTAATCAAAACATACAGAAAATCAGGAATTACATAAAGAAAATAAGGAATTTTCATTTTTAATTGTTTCACTGAATTTAAAATTTAGTTCATTACGACCTTCACATGCAACGCCTTCAAATATAACAACAAAAGGAAAAATAATACAATTGTAGAACACAATGGTGAAACAACATGATTAATTTCATAAATAAGAAGAGTCAAAAGAAGAAAAAATAAATGCTACAAAATAGAAAAGGTAAACTAAAAAAAATGCATAGTAAAAAAATTGTGAGCAAAAGGGGAAAAGGGGGACATACGCGTGGTGGTTTTCGAGAATAAAACTAAAGACGTCGATGGCAGTAATTTGCGGCGGCAGTTGCGATGCCCATAGCGGCTATCAACACCATAAGCGAAGCGCACGTATGGAGGCCATAGAGAAAGATGGTTGAATAGCGTGTTAATGTGTTGGAGAGTGTCAATTGAGAGAATTGATAGGGCATAGCGTCGATGGAGAGAGAGAGAATATGGGGGCATTTGTGAAAGAGTGGGAAGGTAGGTGTGGGATTGAACATCGATGGAGAATATGGGAGATGAACGGAGAATGAAGGTTAGGGTTGTGAAATGAGAAAGGGAGAATGAAGGTTAGGGCTAGTCCGGCTGGATCGTGGGGGGAGGTAGGGCCACATTGATGGTGGCCAAACGCGAGAGATGAGCGGGGAGGTTAGGGATGTAAGATGAGAGGGGGAATGAAGGTTAGGGCTGGTCTGGCTGATCGTGGGGGAGAAGTAGGGCTGATGGTAGAAAATTAGGAAAAAAAAACAAAGTGAAAGAGGGCGGGATTCGAACCCCGTCGCACGCGATTCTTCTATCGATTTAACCACCTAACCAACAACCACCTCAACGTAACTAAAGAAGTGACATCCACTTTAATCACGTTCTTTTATCCTTTAGAGTTGCAATTCAAACCGTTGAAATGTTTTAATCAGCAAAATTAGTTGTGATTTATTATATAGATTATTCGAGTTAAATAATTTGACTAACTTTACCTGGAATACTTGACTACGTGTTCATATTGATTAAGTCCAGATAAATTCATAAGATATTTTTAATTTGATTATTTGAATATCATGTCAAATTCACTTCCATCACACTTAGTCAAGTCGATTTTTTATTGATATTTATAATTATTGGTTGAAGTTTTGCGTGATTTTTTTTTTTTTTTTTTTTTTTTGAGGATGTATAACTTGAACTTAACTATAATTAGTTTAATTGCGAGTGTTGTTTGAGTGTAAGGGTTTGATTCTCACTTGGGAAGAGGATCGAGATTTAGTGTATTAAATTCCTTACGAGAGCTTAGGGGGATAGACGTAGGAAATAGTAACTTATTGAATTACTATAAAATCTTACATGCCACGATCTTTATCTCTACTCTGTTTGTAGGACTCTTCAAAAATCCCAAATCCCATGGGCTACTTGTTAGCCGCTTGAAGACCGTCAGGCTTAGCCCAACCTGAGCCCAAACACTGGACCTCTCGGACCAAGCCCATAGGGCTTCCGGTTGGACTTGAGCTTTGTATATTTTAGAGAAATCCAGCCCAAGGCCCGACATTTGGACTACCCGAGGCCCTAATCCAAAGCCCATGAATTTAAAATTAATATAAAATATGTCTAATTTTATATATATTCAAAAATAGAAAGGGGGGGGGAGGGTAACAAGACATAATAGATCCCTTAATAAACACTTAGTGAATTTAAAATTATCAAAATCCTCATTTATGGAAGATAGTTCCCCAGATAAAGGTGGTGAAAGAAGATTGCTGAATATTTTAATTTTAATTTATTTTACTTTTTTTTTACTTATTTTCATGTAATTTATTTTACGTTAATAACAATGCAAATGATTGTCAATCTGGTTAAGATGCATGCATTTTGTAATGATGCATTTACTTACCAAAATTTACTAATTACAACCTAGTAAATCTTAAAATGGTGATGTGATTGTTTTATTATTAATAAAAATACCACAATTCAATTCTCAATTTACTTTTGTTAAGTTTGAAACTTTGAATAAAATGTTGGGATTTTATTCTCTATAGATCTAAATCTATAAGACCTTATTCAACAAGTCAAATCACTAAGAGTTCTAATGTACACATAAATTACGTACCTGGATCCATTACGATCAATTACTTCTGATGTGGAATCCTGTGACAATCAATCATGAGAAAAACATGGATCGAGAGGGTACGTGATATTCTTCAACCAAATCTCCAGAGTTCGTCGATGGAATTCGCGATTCTCTTCTAGATGGAGAGAAGAGAGTTGTCAAGATGATTTGGTATATTGGGGACCATAACCCTAATATTATGTATTTATATGGTGTAATTAGGGTTTCCATAATCCTCTAATCACCCACAACAGTTTCCGGTACCTACTCATTTAACCCACATTCTTTTGAATAGTCTATGGGTTTACCTAAATTAATTAGATCACTTAATTTTAACCCATTAAATTTAAATAAAAAATGTAATTGTATTAATAATATGTTGCCCAAAATTAGATTAGGAAATAAAATTTTATAATAATCTCCCACTTGGGCTACATATTATCCCTGAAATAATTATATCATAAAATTTCTTAGGCGCGTATCCGTATGCTATTTATCCTTAGACTTTTCCTTAACCAATCTGGTCTATCTCATATACTAGTAATGGAATTACCGCAACTTATATCACAATACAGATGTGACCAAATCACGATGATCACCATACTAATATACTCAATGACATAGATCAAATGTAGAAGAGTAGCATAGAAATTACATGCAATGTGATTTTAGACATGCCTATTTCCAACTGATCCAACTTTAGTCTTTAGTGAGATCAATACTTAATCTTTCTATCCTCATGTTAAACCACAATTAGAAAGAATACATTCAAAGTAAATAAAATTTCATATATCAGCTTTATTTTGCAGAAATCAAATATACATATCTAATAAAAGAACATTCAACAAATACAAACTCCTACTAAACTAGCACATCATCAGATAAAACCACACTCATACGAGCAGTGTGCTCATGAAATACCTTAGGTGGCAAACCTTTAGTGAGCAGATCAGCAATCATGGAGTTTGTTCCCATATGTTCTATAGACACTATCTTACTCTAAATTCTATCTTTAGCAACTAAAAACTTGATCGGAATCAGAATACCTAATGATTTCCAAATGATCTGTCTTTCGATAAGTGAGCATGTAATCTTTTGTTTTCTGTAAATAGCTTATAACCCGTTTGGCAGGTTTCCAACGATCCATTCCAGGGTTAGATAAGTATCTGCCAATATCCCAAATATGAACGCTAAATCCAGACACGTAAATACTTGAGCGTACACAAGACTCTCTTTTGCCGATGCACAAGAAATCTTTTATATCTCTTTCTTTTCCAACTCATTCTTGGGGAATTAAGTGGGACTAAACATGTCTCCTTTAGCGACAAGAGTATTTACTAGTGCATAATATTTCATGCCAAATCTAGTAAGCACTTTATCGATATAACTCTTTTGTGACAACCCAAAGGTACCACAATAGCGATCTCGGCGTATATTTATTTCTAATACAAAAGAGACGTCCCCATGATAATTCTTAGTTAGAAATTTCTCGGTTTTATGCAATAAGCCTATATCGTTGCTAGCTATCAATGTGTCATTGACATATAGCACTGAAAATAAGGAATTTACTCTCATTGAACTTGTGGTATACACAATCATCAATTTGATTTACCTCAAAATCATATGAGACAATGATTTGATGAAATTTGTGATACCATTTGATGGAAATCTTGTTTGAGAGTGTAGATAGATTTATTTAACTTGCAAACCATAGACTTTGGATTGCCTGATACAGAGTTTTCTAGCTACACCGTATATATCGTTTGGTCAATGTATCCATTAAGAAATGTAGTCTTGTCATCTATCTAATGTAGCTTTATATCAAAAGGAGCCACCAGTGCCATAATAGTTCTAAAAGAGTCTTTTGAAAATACTGGAGAGAAAATCTCTTTGTAGTCTATGCCTTCCTTTTGAGTAAAGCCTTTGGCAAGTAGACAAACTTTATATCTCTCAATATTACCCTTCAAATCTTTCTTCGTTTTAATTATCCATTTTCAACCAATGGGCTTCGCACCTTCAGGTAACTCAACAAGATCCCAAACGTCATTGTCTTTTATAGAATTCAACTCATCCTTCATGGAATAGATCCATCTTTGAGAGTTAAAATTGTGCATGGCTTGACATAAGTTGATTGGATTATCCTCTGTCAAACCAACGTCATCATCATGTTCTTGCAGAAAGACGATATATTCATTCGAAATTGCAATTCTCCTCTCCCTAGTGGATCTTCTTATGACACTTCTTGAGGTTGTTGAGTTTGTTCAATAGGTTATCTTTGAGGATGAATCTCATTGTTTTCTTGGTTTGTAACAATATAAGAAAAAAGAAACCTGAACCTAAACATTGTTATCCAGAGTCAGAACAATGTCTTTAACAACGATATTTATAGAGACTTGATCACTGTCTAACATGTTCCTCTTCAAAGAAAACTGTGTCTTGAACAACAACAGGAACAAAGACCTAATCACCTTTAATAACATATTCTTCTTCAAAGACAACATTTGTTCTTTTCCCCTTTAAACTCAACACCCTCAAGGAATCTCGCATTTCCCGTTTCAAAGAAAGATCTTGATGTGGGATCGTAAAACTTAAATCCTCTTGATAGTTCAGTGTACCCAACAAAGCAGCAACTAACTATTCTTATGTCTAGTTTTCTTTTATTTGGCCTGTAAGGCCTTACCTCAGCTGGATAACCCCAAATGTATGAATTCCTTAAGCTAGGCTTTATGTCTAACCATCGTTCATTAGGGTTTTAGCCACCGCTTTACTTGGTACCTTGTTCAGGATATATGCTGTAGTCTTAAGTGCTTCTCCCCAGAGTAATTCTGGTAAAGAAGAATGAATTATCATACTTCTTATCATGTCCTTAAGCATTTTGTTTCATCTATCAGCAACACGGTTCATGCCAGGTTTACCTGGCATGGTGTACTTTGGGATAATTTTGCATTTCTCTAGGAATTTAGCAAAAGGTCCTGAACGTTATTTTCCTGATCCGTCAAATCTCACGTAATATTCACCACCACAGTCTGATTTGACAGCCCTAATTTTCTTTTGAAGTTGAAGTTCAACTTCAGCTTGAAAGACTTAAGTATGTCCAAGGATTGAGACTTCTCATGAATTAAATATAGGTACCCATAATGAAAGTAGTCGTCTATAAATGTAATAAAATACTATTTTCCATTCCAAGATACCGTAAGGAATGGTTCGCAGTATGTATTAGTTCTAGGATACCGAAACTCCTATTGGCACCCAATTTCCTTATGTTTGTTTGTTTCCCCTTTACTCATTCAATACAAACTTTAAAATTTATTAAATCAAGGGGATTAAGAATTCAGTCAGAAACAAGCATCTTTATTCTCTGTTTAGAGATATATCCAACAACTATATATTATCAATTAAATAACCAGTTGTAATAATATTTGAATCTCGAAAAAGACCGAGGTTATTATTTCCAAATGAAAAAGAAAAATCAAATTTGTCCAAAGTAGAAATAGAAACCGAATAATGTCTAAATGACGGTATTACATATGTCTCTTTCAAATCCAAAAAGTAACTAGCCTTTAAGGATAATCTAAAAGTCCCTATTGCCTCAATAACAACTATTTTGCCATTGCCCACATAGATGCATCTTTCAACATCAATTGGTTTTCGGCTCCACAAACAACCCTGCATAGACATACTTATATGAATAGTAGCACCAGAAGCCCACCAAGTGTGATTAGGTACATAAGCTAAATTAACCTCAGAATAAACCAAAGTAAGAAGCATACCCTTCTTTACATGCCATACGGCGTACTTGGAATACTCTATTTTTATATGTCCAACTTTCTTGCAAAAGAAACATGTAAAATCCTAATCATAATTCTTTGGCAATTTGGACTGTTGTGCTCCAACTACAGCTTTCTAACTTTTATCTCTTTGTCGTTTCTTATCCTTAGTGGTAGTGGCTAAGTGAGCACTTTCTGTCATTTCTCGCTTAATTCTTTTCTTCTTCTTGAACTCATTAAGAGTCTATTTATCCTTTTGAGTATTATAACTTACCACATAAACTGATTGTATTGTGTAGGCAGAGAAGTGAGTACTAAATGCACAAACTAATCCTTAGACAGCTCTAACTTTAGTGTCTTTAGTTCTGAAGTGATATTGGACATTTCCATAATGTACTCCCTTAAATTCCTTTTTCCTTGTATACTTTATTAAGACAAGATTAGCTAAAAGCGTACTTGTCTCTACTTTTTCATTCCTTACAAAACGTTTTTCTATTTCCTTAGGGAACGTCTCAATAGTTGCCTCATCGGATATACCGCCCTTGAATATTTTCGGAATGCTGCGTTGAATCATCATAAGATTTATGCGATTAGAATAGTCTTACCTCTCTTATTCCCTTTTAGCCTCAGGGGAACTTTCTTTAGTGAAAGGTGAAGGTTGTTCTTTCATTAGCACAAAGTTAAGATCCACGCAGTCGAGAACAATTGAAATGTTCTCTCTCTAATCTTTAAAATTTGTGTTGTTAAGCACTAGAATTGAATTTATGTTGGCAGTAATAGTAGCAGTAACTAAACAGAAAACAAAATAAATAAACACACATACAAGCATGTCATAAAATAATAAAATAAGACATGAATAATTAATCCAATTTCGGGGACCCATCTTAAGATACCTAGCACAATATTAATTCCTAGTTTTTGGATAGAGGAATTAACTGTAATTGGTACTCTCAGAGCAAGAATCAAATGTTGATAATAGGTTCGGTCAAACAATAAGCCTTCCTTTAGGCCAACTTATTATTCACATGAAAACTTGATAATTGATAGGTATAATTTATCTATTTATTCCCAAGCCGGTTTTGGTAGTTTTTGAGTATTTTTAATATATTTTTATTTATTTTTCAATAAACCAGGTGTTTAGGATGAAAATGAGCTAAAACGATCCATAAATGAGTAAGTCGGTGGAAGAACGGTAGAGAAAAAGGGCAAAACAAACAATATTCAGAACTTGCATCCACTACTGCAGTGGTGAAAATACAGAGAGTTGTTGAACTCTCCACTACAGCAACGGTCACCCGCTAGAAGCCTACCGACCTCTCCACCGCTACAATCCACCAGTAGACAGTTTAGATATTTTAGGATATTTTGAGATATTTTAGATCCTATAAATATCGTCTCTTCTCCACCAAACACAGAGTTAACGTTTTCGGGAGTATCTTGAGAGCTCCAAGGCCGATTAACCAAGAGAAGATCACAACGCCAAGAAGAAAAAACGTTCTCGGAGTAGTTTTAGCGTCGGATCTTCAGATAATGGCTAGTCTCCTCGTTTCTCTCTTTATTTCTTAGTTTGGTTGATTGTTTTGTATATGTTCAGCGTATATTTTGTTGTATATTTGGTTAGGGTCATGTATAGCTAAACATATATTGTCTAGGGAACGATTTATGTATGAAAACGTTGTTTATATAAAATCTATGTTTCGTTAATGGTTGTTCATGTTTATCTAATTGTGCTTACGATTTTATTACAATCTTAATATGCTTGTTATGGTATTAGGGTTAATTTTTAGAATACAGGGTTTGACACTCGGGAGAGATAACCCTGGATTCGGACTAGGGTTTAAACACAACGCGATGATCTAATGACCCGGGAGGGCGTTAGAAAGTGTGCAATCCATGACGTTGGAGTGAGACTTATGTGACCAAGTGTTGTGTAGACACTCGTGGAGGATTTCGGCATTGATGCGAAGTCACATATTCATTCACTTTAAACACGGGAGATGTAGTGAATAAGATTTCGATATCGAGATTGTCAGATAGGATGAATATCATTAATGTAAACCTGATTAAAGCGAACACATTTAAATGGACGAAGTTAATCCCTAGAAAATTTACTCCCTTAAATGTCTATATTAGTATAATTAGTTTAATTAACTTAGTTTAGTATATTATATTAACAAAAATATAAATTTGAGTCGCCTAGATAATGTTAGGTTATGATAATTGCGGTACTCAACGACCGTCTAATCCAATCCCTATGGATACGACAACCCCTACTCTTCCCAATCTATACTAAAACTTGACATATACACTTGCGGTGAAAGTAGAGACATTAATTTACCCACTACAATAATCATCACACATTTATTCCCGCATGTATGTTTATTATTTAGCCAAACAATAACCTTCCTTTAGGCCGATTATAGATTGCATATATAATAACCATACCAATCTCAAACAATGTCTATTATTTAGTTAAACGACAATCTTCCTTTGGGTCAGTTATGGTTCGCATAAATAACAAACATCAATGTTTATTACTCGGCTAAATAATAGTCTTCCTTTGGGCTGGCTATTGCCCGCATAAATAATAAACATTTATATCTCAATATCCCAAAATAAAATAAACTACACAATAGAGATTACTTTGGTAACATACAGTGTCATTTTAAATTATTTCAAGATACAAGATTTTGATAGTCGACCGTCCTTAAGGTCCGTTGATCGAACGCCATGCAATGAGTTAAAGTTTCCGATGTTGGGTATTCAATCGGTCAACTTGTCCTTAAAATTGGAATGATCAAATCTGTCTTTAAGCCGTCGATTGACCGACCATGAAGGATCGGTCGACCGATTAGTCATCCTAGGAAAAGGTTGGGATCCTGAATTAATCGGTCGATCGAAATTAGAAAACCTTAACATCCTGTATCAATCGGTTGACCAACCATAAAGGGTCGATCGACTGATCGGCTAAAACCCCAAAATCGGCATACTGAATCAGTTGGTCGACTATATGAGAAGGGTCGGTTGACTGATCAATTCAGAGCCCAAAACCGCCCATTTATTGAATCGGTTGGTCGATTCAACCCTAATTCAACCAGATATGATTTTAATCCCAATTTGGACCATGATTCAATTCGATTTTGGGAAAACTCAAAACATAAAAGTTTTATATCTTCTTTTTATCTTTCTACATAATTTTAAATCATCTCAATCGGAATTTGTATGAGAAAGTTATGGCCAAAATATGAATGTTTGCCAAAACTATCTGAACCGTCCCTGAATAGATCGGTGGACAGACCAAAAATGGTTGGTCGACCGACCCATCCAGATCTAGTTCGTTTCTTTCGTTTCTACAGCGAAAAGACCCCAAAAAATCTAAAATTTAGGGTTTTTCTTTCCTTAGATCCATAATATTTAGAAAGAAATCACATAAATCATTCAAAACACATAATAAACTTTAATATTTTCTCCCATTATTTTCAAAAATAAGTTAACTTTAATAGAGAAAACACAAACCCTAAAATTCTACGAACTTGAAAATCTCAAGAACCCTAATGATTTAACATGAAGTAGGCTCTGATACCACTTGTTGAGAATTTATTCCCTATAGATCTATATCTATAAGACCTTATTCAACATGTCAAATCACCAAGAGTTTTAATGTACACATAAACTACGTACCTGGATCCATTATGATTATTTGACTTCTGATGCGGAATCCAATGATAATCGATCACGAGAAAAACACGGATCAAGTGGGTACGTAATATTCCTCAACCAAATCTTCGGATTTCCTTGATGGGATTCGCGATTCTCTTCCAGATGGGGAGAAAAGAGTCGTCAAGATGATTTGGTATATTAAGGACCATAACCCTAATATTATGTATTTATATGGTGTGATTAGGGTTCCCATAATCCCTTAATCACACCAACAGTTTTCGATATCTACTCATTTAACCCACATTCTTTTGAGTAGTCTATGGGCTTACACAAATTAATTAGATCACTTAATTTTAGCCCATTAAATTTAAATAGCAAATATAATTGTGTTAATAATATGTTGTCCAAAATTAGATTAGGAAATAAAATTTCCTAACATAAAATACTTATTTAATTTTTTAAATTATAAATAAACTTTAACAAAGTCAAAAAATTAAGTCCTACATTAATTTTATTAGTTAAAGTAATTAAATTTATTTTTAATTTAATAATGTAAAAATTATAATAAATTCTTAAAATAAAAATGTAACTTTAAAGTTTAAATAAGTTTAATTAAAGAAAAATATTTTGAAAAAAAAAAAAACAAATATTTTAAAACTTGAATTACAAACATAATTTACTATTGATATTTTGAAAATTAAAAATGACTCTTGGTTTTTTTTCTTTGGATATTTTAACTATTTTGACTAATTGAAATCGAAAGTTAGAAAAAAGACCTAAAATGTAGGCTTCAAGCCTAAGCCGGAGTACCCAAACATGTGCGGGTCCATTGAGTGGGCTCGAGCTCCCTCAATCCATGATCAGCTTGGCCTAGCCCAACCCGTTGACTAGTCAAAGCTCAATGGGCCCGAGCTAGGGCCTAGTAGGGCTTCAAGATTTTCGGGCTAGGATTGGCCCTACCCGGCCTATTGCCAAGCCCTATCTGTTTGGTTGTGTGTTTGTGTGTTGGGTTAATACGTTTCTACTGAAAATCTAAGTAAGAGAAAATTAGATAAAAATTTATAAAATCTCATGAACACTTCGATTCATTTTTTAAAAGGGTTTATGTTATTTACCTCCCCTAGCCTTTTGCACTCTACCATATACCTCCCATGTCCTTTTGCAAATATCAGTCAACCCCATTGACTAATATTTTGTGTGAAAATACCATTTTACCCCTTGTTTTTCATCAAATTATACAATTAAAAAAATTTCTATGTAAAATTACCAATTTACCCTCTTGTTTTTCTTGGTTTTGCACAATTCATTTCTTGAACTCATTTTCAAATTGTTCGAGAGAGAGAGACGAAGAGAGGCCTTGGAGGCGTTGAAGGTCGTCGAAGGTTGATAGGATTCGTCGTCGTCGTCGCAGACTAGAAACTTCATCGAGGTTGTCGGAGGTAACGCGCCTCGATTTTCCGAAAGGAAAAGAATATTAAATAATAAATATTTTTAGCTTAAGGAAAGAGGGATTTTTAAAGCGTCGGTTTTCTCAAAAAATATACTTAGGCCGTTTTAAAAATAAAGAGTTGTCACCTAGCATTGGGTTTAAATGGTGAGCTAGGTCACTGAATTTTTAGAAAACAATTTAAAAGACCTAAGTAAAAAATTGACTCCAAAAAACATGGTCAAACCAAATATTCATTTAAAGGTTCGGGGGTCGGTTATGCTCGGGGAAGATGTTAGGCACCCCAAGATGTCTATCCAAAAACTGTATCTTATGTCCAACTAAGTCCAATTAATTTAAGTCCGAATGTTTTATTTTATTTTAAAATTGTTTCCTTCTTATAAAATCTTTTTGGTATTTTTCACAAATAAGATGGGACAAGTTTTTGGATTTTTGGGAATGTTCCCCAGTATAACCTCTTATCGAATATTAAGGATTCGACAAGGATGGTCCTCGGGGGGTTTTTTATATATGTTTCCGAGAGACATCTTTAATTTAAATTAGGGAAACTAAATAGATTAATGAGAGTAAAATATGAATGCAAAAACTAACATCTATATGAATTTATTTTTTATGGAAAAGTGAGTAAAAAATTAAAGAATTTAATTTAAATATGTCAATGCGAAATGATATGAATAATGAGAATCGAATATGGAAACACTACATGAATTAACGTGATTATGCGTGGCAATGATTTAATTATTTAATATAAAAATAAGTGGTGTGCGTGTCGTGACTAAATTAAAAAATTAGGGTGGAAAAAATAAAAAAAAATAATAAAAGTATAAGTGGTGAAAGTGTCCTAAATATGCCGTTTAAATAATACAAAAATAAATATGGTAAAAGAATGAAAAATATTTATTTTAAGTTTGCCCGATTAATTTAAAGAAATTCCCATTTGAAATTTCCTCAAATTCTATGGATATGAGAATTGTGGGAAGATTCGCGGAAACAATTATGTTGGAATTAATCTTTCCGAAACTTAAACGAAATTTTACAAAAATCTACCGAGGGAAGAGATTTATTAAAACCATTCGTTTATCAATTCCACTCAGGTTGGGTAATGGAAACGAGGCCACAGAAAACTTTTCCACGATTTATCGAATCGTCGGATTCAACTTAAGATTCGTAAGAATTAATTCTTACCAGTAAAAGATTGATTTTTTCTTTTAGGGTTTTTATATGAAGAATAAAATTAAAATTAAAATTAAAAAAATGCAGAAAAATGCAAAATAAAATGCAGCAAAATAAATAATAAAATATCCTTCACCTAATGCTTGGAGTTAGGTTTAAGCACGAGAAACACACCCCGGCGTTTTCATAGGATCATTGGACGACTTGCTTTTTTAGATTTTCCTCTTTATTATAATAAAAATAAAAATAAATGCAAAACAAATAGCGAGATACGAGTGTCCTCGTCTAAACGCTCAAAGATTCAGATCGAGAATGGGAAACCTTATCCTAGCGTTTTCATCGAGTCATCGGACAATAAAAAATAAGGTTGGTAGGAATTTAAATTGCAAAGTAAACTGTAAAAAGAATTACAAATCAGAAAACATACATGTTCTAGGCAAGGAATCCCGATGCTCAGGCTTTTCTCTCGCTCGGACAGCTTCTTAAAAGGGTTTACGATGAGAATCACTCTCTAAGGATTTTTCTCTCAATTTCTAAATGTCTCCAAAAGGTTTCTCTTTTAATTTTTTTTTTAAACTATGAGCAGGAGGGTCCTATTTATAGAAAGGATGTGGAGTAAAAAAAATCCTAGAAACCCTAGTCCCAATTCGACGAGGAAAAGGAAACAAAATCTAAAAGGAAAGGAAAAAGGAAACCTAATCCTATTTTGAGAAGGAAACCTTTTCTTTTCTATTTTTTTTCTTTCTTTTTTTCTTTTATCTCTATTTTCTATTTTTCATTTTTTCTTTTATTTTTTCTCTATTTTTTTTAAAATAAAGTATAAATTTTTTTAGAGACGGTCAAAATGCCGTGTCTACAGCTGCCCCTTTTTGTCATGTGAGTTCCACTTGCTTGACAAAGACAAAAGATCACGTCATTTTGATCATCCCATTTTTTGATTTTTTTAAAGCATGTTTTTTTGAAGTTTTATAACAAAAGACAAAATTAGACAAAAACGATCATTTTTAGGGGGTGATGGAAAAAGATGGGATAGGAATATGGATGAATTGCAACCAAACCTTACGAGGGTTGCCTACGTATCTTGATAGTGCCAAGAATCAAGTCACACGTAGTTCAGCATATGCCCCGAGCGGGGCGATAAAAGAATGCAAAAATAAAGTGGCTCTCACAGAGAGACAATGCAAAATATAGAAAAGAGTCATCACGGAGAAGCCAAATACAAATGGAAAAACCATCACGGAGAGGTAAAAATGCAAAAAATAAAAAGCCACCACGGAGGGGCGTAATGCAAAACAAATGACAAGCGACCACAGAGGGCTATAATGTAAAAATGTAAGGCCATCATGGAGAGGCACAAACGCAAAATAAAAAGCCATCACGGAGAGGCCGAATGCAAAAATGGAAAAGCTATCACGGAGAGGCAAAATGCAAAATGAAAAGGCCATCACGGAAAAAGCAAAAATGCAAAAATGAAAAGCCACCACGGAAGGACATAATGCAAAAAATAAAAAATCACCACGGAGGGGGCAAAATATAAATGGAAAAAGCCACCACGGAGGGGGCGTAATACAGAATAAAAAGCCACCGCGAAGGGGCATAATGCAAAAATGAAATGCCATTACGAAGAGGCAAAATGCAAATAGAAAAGCCAACACGGAGGGGCATGATGCAAAAATGAAAAGGCCATCACGGAGAGGCCAAATACAAAAATGAAAAGCCACCACAGGGGGGTATAATGCGAAAAGAAACGTCATCACGGAGAGACAGAATGCAAATGGAAAAGACACCACGGAGGGACAGGTGTGAACTAAGGGTAGGATATAAAATGTGCCCCAGCCAGTGGCTGGGGCTGCCCAGTTCAAAAACTCCCTAAATGCAAAAATAAACAAATTCCATATAATGTACCCCAGCCTTGGGCTGGGGCGAAATTGACACTTTGATGACTGGACCTTTATAGGTTGCCTACGTACCTTAACATTACGTTGAGGATCAGGTTTAGCGTAATTCACTGAATGTCCTTTTTAGGGAAAAACACATACCTGGACGCTCAATTTAAAGCCATTTGAATTCCAGCAATAATGGTTTCCAATTTAAGTCAGTCGGAAGATGAGAGGTCCTAACGTCCATACTTTTGATCCTTTTTGAGATCCCTGTTCTGTTCTAGAAAAACATATGCAACACAAAAATTTTGTCAGGAAAAACTTGTCACCTTTGACGACTCGCAATTCCATTTCCCTTTTTCGGTCGTAATCGCTTCAACTGATGGTTCTTGGATCAGAGCGATATTGGGAGATTCTTCCATTTGAATTTAGAGGATTCGCTTTCCCACTCAGGGCTCGACATGCCTCGGGTGGTTCAATGAAACTTTTTTTTTTTTTTTTACTTCTAAGATTTCACTTTTCAACTCATGGGAGGGCCTAACATATCTTTATCAAGGTCTCCTTGGCTTGCACAACTGAATTCTTGTCTTTTCAAATTTCTAGTTGCTTTAATGCTTGGGGTTCTAATACTCTTGCATACTCTATGTTTTCTCAAGTTTTGTAAAACCGATTTAGTTAAAAAATGGGCAAATATGAAAATTTACTAAAATGAGTACCTTCAATACTCGATATGATTTTCTGTGAGATCTTGAGTCAGATTGCAGAAGAATACGGTTCCAATACATTTCCAGATCACGACTAGTGTTTCTTTTCACAAATGTTGATTCCATTCAAATCCATGAAGTTTTGATCCCGAAAAACGTCAATTTCCCCCCAAATTGACCCTAGGCGGAAAACTTGAACAAATCAATATATCATCTTTCTTTCCTCTTCAAATCTCTTCCACATCTGCAGAAGCACTTCTTGTTCGGTTACCCCACATTTTCATTTTCCCTTTTTTCTTTTTCCTTTTTCCTTTTTTTTTTTCCTTTTTTTTTTTCCCTTTTTTTTTCTTCTTTTTTTTTTTTTTCCTTTCATTTTTTTAAATAGATGATCGAACTTATAATGGTTCAGGGGCAGCCAAGCTTATCAATGAACTTGATCTTCTTTGCAAATTAGGACCTTCATGCAACATTTGAGAGCTTCTTCATTGGGATCACTGGCTTGGAATGATTGTGTTCCCTTTTCGCCATTGGGTCTGACAATAGGCGAATCAAGATGTTTACACCCGGTTTTATCAAATCACTAAAGGACCACCGGACACGACTTGATTAACTTGCAGCAACATATCAAAGTATCGTTAGGAAAATGAAACCCAATCTTGATTTTTGAATCCTACGGTACTCTAGAATTACTGTTGGATTTAGTTAGGGGCTATTTGGATCTCACCATCATTTGGCTAAACATAATCTTCCTTTCTTTCTAGTCCTATTGGATTGTGGTATAGCTTTGTGTTGAAATCATATACTCGCATCACCGTCCAGTCACATCACATACAACACATGCAGGCGATTTTGGGTACCTGAAATAGTAAAATTAAAACATTAGACTACAGTTTTGGATAAATAGTATTGCATTATTGAAATTTAAAAAGCTGTTACAGAGCAAATCCTTTTTCATCCAAAAGACCAACGGGATGGAAAGCTGAGTACGTGAAGATGTCCTAATTTTATCAAAACACCTATCAAATTAAAAGTAAACAAGAACCCCAGTTTTGCAGCCTTTAGATTTTTTTCAAATCAAGCCTCGAACACATTACTCGCTCCCATCTCTGCCAACTTTTTGCTAAAGATCAGTTTCACCACTCCCTAAAGAGGCATGCTTAGGCAGCTGATTCTGCTTACAATTTAGCGTATTGGTCTCAAGCTTTTTAGGAAGCGTGATGGCTCATGTTTGTATGAACTCTCGGATATTGTCTTTCAAGTGATAACACTACTTGGTCGTATGTCCTCTAGATCCCAAGTAGTACTCACAGAAAGTATTCGAAGAAGTAGCTTTACTCTCGGGCTTAGGCTCGTAGGATGGAAAGGGTGTCAGCATCCCTTGCTTTAAACAATTTCGATACAGCTCGATGATTAAGATCAGAAGGTCTTGCAATTCTTTGTCATCGTTTCAGAAGTTTTTCCCAATAGTAAGAGACAAATAGCCTTGATGGTATTGGGTTCCTAACTTTTGGGTGTGTCTAAGAATTTGAGGTGGGGTGTTTAAGTTTGGCTGATATGTACGGTGAGAAGGTGTTCGGTAGGCTTGGAGATAATATTGGGGAGTAGGGTTTTGGTAAGGAGAAGGTACGTTCTAGCAATAGCAGAGACGACTTTGGGTATATAGTTGGTTCTAGGGGTAATATTGGTGATTTTGAGAAGGGTGGTTACGGTATTGGTTGTTCTGGTTCGGGTAGTTTTTAGGATAGGAATCCTGGGAGTAGTTCTGGTAAAGGGTTTGCTAGGAGGAAATGACAATGGCTACCTCATTCTCTTTTTTCTTTAGCGGGGATGACCTCTTTATCAGGTCAAGCAAGGTCCCTTCAATCTTTCCATTCCTCATTCCTTCTTCTATCATCTCGGCTTACTTGATCGCATCGTCGAAGGATGTCACTGCTATGCTTGAGAGATCTCGATAGAATGGTGGTGTCTATATTGACTTGAATATATCTAACTAAGCCTCCTCGCTCAGCCTAGGGACAACTTTGGCAGCTTCCTCCCTCCAACGGGCAGTATACCTTCGGAAGCTTTCATATTTTCTCTTCAGTATTTAGTAGAGGGTATTACGGTCCGACGTGGCATCTTTATTGTACACATACTGTTCATAGAAAGCCTCTATCAGATCCTCAACCATCTTAATCTGTGCCAAGTCCAGGGTCATGTACCAGTTAAGAACTGGTCCTTTCAACAATCGTCGGAACATCTTTAGGCAAAGGTCTTCGTTCTGAGCATGAACTCCCAACTCCTCCTTATAAATACTGACATGCCATTCTAGGGGGCCAGTACCGTCATACTTCATGAACTCCAGAACTATGAAGTTTTTCAGAAACACCACCTAGAGTGGTGTTGACAGCTCCTTGTACGTCGCTTTTCTGGATGGCTTTTCCCTTTTTAGTTCTTCTATGGTTTTCTCCAATTCTTCTATTTTTAGAACCTAGTCCAAAGAGGGTCCATCTTCGTTTTTGTTTGCGGTTTCAATGGCCAGGGTCGGTTGATTAGCATTCGGATCGTTCGGCGGAACAACGACCTTCTCTGGGTGGATAAAGATTTGGGTTGCAGGAGAGGCTAAACCTTCGGGTGGAGCCTGATAGATTTTCTTCTGGTTAGGGTATACCGGTGCTCCATAGGCGAAAGGATGAGGGCCCATCTGGGGTCCGTAGTAGACTGATCCCACGAAGTTCGTGCTGGCATGGTTTTGATTTGGCACAGAGTTCTCCATCCCAACACTTGAAGAGTTTCCATTTGGTGATTCAGTCGCAGGAGTTCAACTGGACGGGGGAACAGGTGCCTCCTGAGGCCGGCTAAGTTCGTTGATCATTTCCCTCAGCATGTCAATGGTTTTCTACATACGAGCCATCTGGGCCGCACGGGGAGATTCGGGATTACCTTCTGATGTCATCTTGGAATGACTTTGGGCCCGGCTACGAGTAAAGACTGAACTTCGAATGGGGGAAACCAGAATTATTTTTTTGGGACCAATTTTTCTGTCTCATCCTGTTCTTACAACAAACTCATTTATTAGTCTACGTGGGTCTTAGGTAGTTTTAAAATTCATATGAGTTCAAAGTTTTCAATTCTGATAATGACCGATCAAAATAGATAATAATTTATGAAAATTCTTTCGTAGCTTAATAGGTATTAGAAACTCCGAACTCATTTAGTTTTTAAGACTTCCTAAGATATCATCAATCCATCAAGTATGAAACCCCCCGTCTTGTATCATAAAATCCCAAGGGGATAATATGGATACAAGACGACCGTACTTATGTCGGAGGGTTTACAACAATATAAAAGCCCAAGAGAAAAAAAAAAAAAAAAAAAAAGAAACTAACATCACAACTTATTTACAAAAATAGAAGGAAAAAATAACAAAATAAAATATAACATTCAGACATTGAATTGTTGGAATTGTTGGACTTATTTGGACATATTAGGCTCGCCCCTCGAAATTGTCCCTAGAGCAGTGGCCAGCTGACACGCCCCGATTTTCCCAAAAAAGGAAAAGAATAATAAATAATAAATAAGCTTAATTTAAGGAGAGAGGGGTTTTTAAAGCATCGATTTTCTAAAAAAAAATATACTTAGGCCGTTTGAAAAATAAGGAGTCGCCACCTAACATTGGGTTTAAATGATGTGCTAGGTCACCGAATTTTTAGAAAACAATTTAAATGCCTAAGTAAAAAATTGACTCCAAAAAACATGGTCAAACCAAAGATTCATTTAAAGGCTCGGGGGTCGGTTACGCTCGGGGAAGGTGTTAGGCACCCCAAGACGCCCATCCAAAAAGGGTACCATATGTCCAACTAAGTTCAATTAATTTAAGTCCGAATATTTTATTTTATTTTAAAATAATTTCTTTCTTATAAAATTTTTTTGGTATTTTTCACAAATGAGGTGGGACAAGTTTTTAGATTTTTGGGAATGTTCCCCCTGTATAACCTCTTATCGAATATTAAAGATTTGACAAGGATGGTCCCCCGGGGGTTTTTATATATGTTTCCGAGAGACTTCTTTAATTTAAATTAGGCAAACTAAATAGATTAATGAGAGTAAAATATGAATGCAAAAACTAACATCTATATGAATTTATTTTTTATGCAAAAGTGAGTAAAAAAAAATTTAAAGAATTTAATTTAAATGTGTCAATGCGAAACGATATGAATAACGGAAATCGAATATGGAAACACTACATAAATTAACGTGATTATGCATCGCAATGATTTAATTATTTAATATAAAAAATAAGTGGTGTGTATATCGTGAATAAATAAAAAGAGTAGCGTGGAAAAAATAAAAAAAAATAATAAAAGTATAAGTGATGAAAGTGTCCTAAATATGTCGTTTAAATGATACAAATATAAATATGCTAAACGAATGAAAAATATTTATTTTAAGTTTTCCCGATTAATTTAAAGAAATCCTCATTTGAAATTTCCTCAAATTATATAGATATGAGAATTCAGGGAAGATTCGCGGAAACAATTTTGTTAGAATTAATCTTTCCGAAACTTAAACAAAATCCTACGAAAAATCTACCGAGGGAAGAGATTTCCTAAAATCATTTGTTTCTAAATTTCACTCAGGTTGGAGAATGGAAATAAGGTTATGAAAAACTCTCCCACAATTTATCGAATCGTCAGATTCAACTTATGGTTTGTAAGGATTAATTCTTACCAATAAAAGATTGATTTTTTTTTTAATTTTTTTTTTAGGGTTTTGATAAGAATAATAAAATTAAAAAAAATGCAGAAAAATGCAAAATAAAATGCAGTAAAATAAATAATAAAACATCATTCAATTAACGCTCGGAGTTAGGTTTAAGAACGAGAAACCTACCCCAGCCTTTTCATCGGATTATCGGATGACTTGCTTTTTCAGCTTTTTCTCTTTATTATAATAAAAATAAAAATAAAAATAGTGAGATAAGGGTGTCCTCGTCTAAACGCTCAAAGATTCAGATTGAGAATATGGAACCTTATCTTAGCGTTTTCATTGAGTAATCGGACAATAAAAAATAAGGCTTGCATGAATTTAAATTGCGAAGAGAATAAAGTAAACTCAAAAAATAATTACAAATCAAAAAACATACATGTTCTAGGCCAAGAATCTAGATGCTCAGGCTTTTCTCTTACTCGGACAGCTTCTCGAAAGGGTTTACGATGAGAATCACTCTAAGGATTTTTCTCTTAATTTCTGAATGTCTCCGAAGAGTTTCTCTCTTAATTTTTTTTTAAACTATAAGGAGGAGGGTCCTATTTATAGAAAGGATGTGAAGTGAAAAAATCCTAGAAACCCTAGGAAACCCTAATCCCAATTCGACGAGAAAAATGAAACAAAACCTAAAAGGAAAGGAAAATGAAACCTAATCCCATTTTAACAAGGAAACCTTTTATTTTCTATTTCTTTTTTCTTTTTTTTCTTTTATCTTTTTTTTTTTTTCATTTTTCCTTTTTTTTTTCTCTATTTTTTGTTTTTTTAAAATAAAGTATAATTTTGTTTGCGGCACGGTCAAAATGTCTTGTCTACAGGAGGAAGATCGTCGTCAGAGGTTGCTTGGTTGTAGACTTTGAAATCGATTTGTCGGAGAACAATCCCTAATGCATTGTTTAGCTGTTTGTCGATGGTTTGATCATTTTCAAAATTGGTTATTACGGCAGGTAAATGTTTGATTTCTAGTTCTCTAATCTCCGATTTGTTGTTCCCTCTTTCACATCAGTTCATTTGGTTTTGTTCCCTTGCAGTTGAGTTTGGGTTGGTTGTTGATGTAACTGCAAACTTTGTTTCTTCTGCAGAATTTTCATCATAGTGCAGCCATTTGGGAATTTCATTATTTATTCAATTAGTTTTCTTTTGTTGCTTATGCAGATTTGATCCACTTTTGCCTTTCAGGTAGCTTAGAAGAATTTCTTTTGTTGCTTGTGCAAATGTGCAGATAAGTATGGCGTGGCCGCAGGAAAGTGGTGGTGGTTCGCCGTTGTCGGAGTAAGGATGAGGTAGGTCTGAAACTGAGATATCACGAACAGGGGATGGGAGGGGTTTGGAACTTGGGAGAGATGTGTCAAAACATTCTTGGTGGTTGGAGGTGGTGGCCGTGTGTTGGTGGTGGATGGAAGCATGGTGGTCGTGTGTTGATAGTCGGAGGTGATGGTCTGAGTACTGAGAATGTGTAGAAAACAAAAACATAAATGGGTTATAACAAATACATTTTGACCCTTTTAGTTTTGAAAAAATTTACAAATAGATCCTTGTGAATTAATTAGAACAAAATAACTAAATTACCCTTAATTTCAAAGTGAATGACAAATTTATTCCTAATTTTAACTGTTAAAACTAGGGAAAATCTTGTCCTTTCACTTAGAAATTAAGATTAATTTAGTCATTTTACTCTAATAAATTTTATAGGGTTTATTTAAAAGTCATCCAAAGTTGTGAGGTAAAAAATGTATTTTCCTTCATTTTTTTCCATCCCTTGTTTCTCTCTCTCTGCCTATATTTCTCTCTCTAGCGGTTTGTCATTGGATTGGCAGCGACATAGAGCTTTCGAATCGTGGCATAAATACGAGAGATTTCGAATCGTGGCTTCCTGGATTTCAGCCTAAACGAGCAGGTCTTCGGCGCCACTTCCAGTGGTACACAAAGTCATCGTCGCAGACAAACTCCCAATCACCGTCTTCTACTCTGCATAATATCTTCGGTGGTGAACTTGGTTCCCTTGTCCTTATTAGCAGCGGCGCGACCTTTCGCCTTGTGGTTGAGGAGCAATTTTCGGTCCTTGTCAAGCCTGAGCTTAGTGATTACCGGCATCGACCTCACGTTGTACTTGGAACGGAGGTCCAACGAGAGATGGGAGCTCATCAGAACACGACAGACACTCGATGGCACCGTGAATCTGTTCCTCTCTATTTTCTCTCTAAAACCATGGTGATGAGTGGAGGTGGATGATACCATGGTGATGTGGCTACATTCAGTGAAGAATATGATGTCGTTCGGTGGCTTCCATGGTAAGGTGGTTGTCAAAGAAAACAGAAAAATGTATGGAGGAGGAGGATGAAGAAAAATAAGGGAGAAAGGGTATTTATGTCTGGCAAATTATTTTGAGGGTATTTTAGTCACTAAAAATATTATGTCAGCAACTATTCACGGATAGGGGAGGTGAGTGGTTTAAATTATAAAACAATAGGGGGGTGATTGGTATTTGTAAAAGAACAAATAAGGTATTTGGATTAATGCAAAAGAATAGGGGAGGTCATCGATATAAACCCTTTTTTAAAATACCCAATTCACTTTTGAATTGTACTTTTGGCCAACAATTAATACCCGAAATAATATATATTAATTGGTATAAATACCTAGCACATTGATCCCATGGCACGTCACTTGGGCACACCCTCGTTGAGGGTCAGTCTATGCATAGGCCACCACTCTTATTATTAAAAATAGTCCACATGTTCGGCATTCCAAAAAAAAAGAGGACAAATATGATGAGCATGATTATAGACTTTTACATATCAATTCTCAAATTATTAAGATGTCCTTTTGTGGATTAATGCAAATGAATATAATAGAATATCAGGTTTCTCTTCAACTAAATAAATGAGAGATACACTAGAAAAAAGGCATGAGGTAACTATTCAAGTC
The DNA here is from genome assembly GCA_016647705.1 of Eucommia ulmoides. Classification (NCBI taxonomy): domain Eukaryota; kingdom Viridiplantae; phylum Streptophyta; class Magnoliopsida; order Garryales; family Eucommiaceae; genus Eucommia; species Eucommia ulmoides. The sequence goes on along the minus strand of CM028332.1, from coordinate 37,365,856 downwards.
ATAGAATAAAAAATCAGCACGTTGATCCACTAATTTGAGATTTTTAAAATGGGTGAATTTCATCCATTCAAGATAAGTACAATAAATTCACCAATATCTACAATATTCTTAATGCCCTTGAAAAACCATAACTGATGATGGAGAAAGTCCGAAAGATTCTTAGGTCTCTCTCCAAAGCATGGGATCCAAAAGCGATAGCAATTCAAGAAGCAAAGGACCTCAATACTTACATCATCGATGAACTTATTAGAAACTTGATGAATCATGAGCCATCTATTAAAAGATATGAAGAAAAAAAAAAGTCAAATTCAGGTAGAAAGAAATCACTGGTGTTGGTCCCAGGGTTTTGATGGACAGTTAAAGATTGATGGTTTTGTGGAACTAATGTGTTTGTCAAGTGTTTCAGTAAAAGAGTTCATTTTAAAGGTTGAATCAATAAGAAATTATCAATGGTGCAAAGATGAACATTAAAGAAATGAAGAGTATTGAAGATCTAGAAGAAATTAGGTGAATACAACTCAATAACTTTTATACTCTTAATGCAACCTGAATTAGGATCACACACGACACTATTAAATGAATTATATTTTTGTGTGTTTGATTTGATGAATTTTAGGATCCAAATTAGTGTTAAAATATATGCTCCTGTTGATCCTAAGATTTTGATGGATAATTAAATATTAATATTTTTTGTGGAACTAATGATTTTATTGAGTGTTTCAGTGATAAAGTTCCAATGACGTTTTAATCATGAAGAAATTGTTGAAGAAGGTTATGGATACAAGAGACTGACAAAAAGAAGAGCATTAAGAGACTGAAGATTTTGAAGAATCTAAGAGAAAATAAATCAAGTTAATTTTTACTCTTAATGTACCTCGATTAGGATCACACATAACACAAAAATAATTTTATGATTATGTGTGTTTTTTATAGGATTCTAATTAGTTAAACATATTTGCTCCTATGTGAAATTGAATAAGAAATATTGATTTAAGAAAGATTAGAAATTAAAGTTGATTTAAAGTGTCAATTAATTTAACAGAGAAAAGAAATCGGTTAAGGAAGAAGAAGTTCCAGCAGGATCCGTCTGACCAACATGGTTCGGTTAACCAATGAAAAGAAGCTGGGAAATGATTCAGTCTCTGAATCGTTCGGTCAATAGCTAGGTCGACCTATAGCCAAAGGTGAAACTTTCTAAATCGTTAGGGCGACAGACCAAAGTATAGTGGTCGACCTACCATAGCTGGAATTTAGCCTGGGGAACTCTTTGAATCGTTCGGTCGACAAAATAAGGAGTAACGGTCGACCGACGGGCTAGAAATTTTGGCTTGGGATACAACCTGAATCAATCGGTTGACCTATGGTGATTGGTCGGTCAACCGATGATTCGGTTTTAGGTTTAGAGGATTTCATAGATTTGTCCAAAAAATAACCGTTACTAGTCGTTTTATAGTTAAGATTAGAGAGATATCTTAGGGATTTGATGATATTTTAGATATGTAATTAATATTTTGATATCCCTATAAATATAGTTCATATAATTTAATTATTTCTCAAATTGGTGCATGTAATACTTTCTATTCTATGTAATTGAGTTTGAGAAAATATTTGAGGGACTAAATTGAATATTTTAAAAGATATAATTGAGTGAATTGAACCAGGATTGAGTCATAATGATATAATGGGTCTATAAGTGCAATTAATTGTCATGATATGTAGGAACTAGCCGTTGGAGGGCTTGTTTCAATTTCATATAAATAGACCTACGTTTTTAAGATTCCAATAATCCCAATTAATCAAATTTCAAGTGCTATTCAGTTCTTGAGCTTTCTGAGAGTGATAATTCTGAATTCATACTGAGTGTATTATGAGATTATTCTTGAGAAAATTTTTTGCGGATTATTGTTGTTATCAAATTGGAGTTTCATTGCTATTTATTCTTTATTCATTCGGTGGATTCTTGGTGAGATCGTTCTAAATATTTGCTCTTAATTGATATTTGATATTATTATTTATTTGGAATTTTGATCTTTGAAATCATTTTTCTGAACTTTAAATTGCTTGAAAAATATTTTGAAATGATTTCCTATGAAAAAAACTGATTACGTGCTAAATTGTGTGATACCCGCTTTAATTAAAATCAGTTTTTGAAATTCTCACTTTTTATCACTAGTATCGAGACATTAGTTGAGTTCAAATTAATCTGGGGTGGTAGAAGCTTAGAGTGACAAAAAGTTTATCAATTTTGTAATTGTTGAGTTGTGTGCAGATTAGATATTATTGGGAATATCTAATCAGGGGTAGCTTCGGGTTTCAATCTCATCCAGTAAATAGATTGAGGTGTTATCTTTACCTAAGTAAAAAAATGTTAGGTTACTTGTTTCCCATGAAAAGAGATAGACGTAATTCTTCCTGGTTAGAATTAGTTTGCGAGTGAATTGTAAAGGTTCCATCCTTACTTGGGAAAATGATGCTTTGAGTGATTGTGAGGTTTAATTCTTAGCCTAAGGTATAAAAGAATTAAGTTTGATCTTTAACCTGTGAAAGAATTAGGTTAGTCTTGAGTTTGGAAAAAAGATAAGGTTAGCCTTGATCTTGGGAAAAAGATAAGGTTATTCCTGAGCTTGGGAAAAGGAAATCTGTAAAGGTTGATTCTGAGGTTGTGAAAAGAATCACTTTGTAAGGGTTTGGTTCCTACCTAATTAAATGGATCATAGTGATTAGTGGTTACGACTCTCCATGGGGCTCGGAGGACTGGATTAACCAAGAGTACCTTAGTGAACCAGTATAAATTTTGGTGTGCTGCAATTTTTAATTTATTTATTTTCAGTTGTTTGGGTGTGCACCTAGTTTGATAACACATATCTATTGCTACAAAGATAATTATTATTTTTGGATAAAATTAATTATTTGAATTTTGAAGTGTTATTTATTTGATAATTTTTATTACTACCCAATTCACCCCCCCCCTCTTGGATAGCTCACTGGGCCAACAGCTTCTATGTGAAATTGAAAAATAAAAATTGACCTAAATGAGAATAATATTTAAAATTGAATTTTAGAGTTAATTGAGTTAACCGAGAAAATAAATTGATTAATGGGTATAAATGTGGAGTTTTGGAGTTGAAATAAGTGAGAAAGTGACCAACCAGCGTCAATCGGTCAATTGATCTGAAGAGGATGGGTCAATTGATTGAAACAGTAGTTTCGGAGAAAATTAGAGAGATCCTACATCGATCGGTTAACCGACCAAGAGAGGATTAGTCAACCAATGGGCATAGGCAGATGGAAGGTAAAACTCTTTGAATTGATCGGTAAACCGATTTTGGTGTTGGTTTGCCTTGGAAAATATCCTGAATCAATTGGTCAACCAACCGTGGGAGGTTTGATCAACTAACTACCTATATAGGTTTGGCCTGACTTACACGCTAAATCAATCAATCAACTGACTAGGCAGGGTTCGGTCAACCGACAGTTTTGGTTGAGATTTCAATGATTTTAAGGTTTTGGTAAAAAACTAGCCGTTTTTCATGATTCCAATGGAGTATTTCAGGGGATTTGAAACTACTAAAGATGTGGTACATTTATTTTGATATCCCTATTGATTTGGTACAAAAAAAATTAAAGATTCTCTCAATTTTAGCAACTAACTATTTCATATTCTTGTAATTGATGTTTAAGAAATATTTTATGGACCAAATTGAGAGATTTAAAAGCTATTTTTAAATGAAATACACCAGAATTGAAAAGATATTATATATGGGATTTATAGGTATCTTTATAGACCTATCATTAGAAAACTAGCCGTTGGATGGCGTATTCCAAATTTGTTCAAATATACTTGCGAATTCAGATTAAAACATATCAAGAATTATCAGTTCCTAAGATTTTATGAGAGTTATCATTCTGCTGAGATTATTTTGAGAGAGATTTTTTACGATCAAAGTTCTTGAGCTAAAGCGTTGTTGAATCGGCGTCACCGGTCTGTGTTGTTTTGCAATCCAATTTTTATACTTCGGTGTTTTCCTAGTGAGATCTTTCCAAGTTATTATTCTTAAATTCAATTTCATATTATTGTTAATTAATTGGATTTAAGATCGTTGGAAAATCGTTTTCAAACTTCAGAGCATAAAAAATCTTTTTAAAATGTTTTTGTGACATTATCTTATTACGTGCTCAATTTTGTGCTACCCATACTTATTTATAATTGAATATTAATTTATCTTACTTTAATTCTATCATGTAGTAAATTTCGGGATATTGATCAAGTATAACTGTTTTGAGGTGATAGAAGCTCCGAATGGGAAGAAACTCATAAGTTGTTTTGTACTTATGAGTTTGAGCGGATTAGACACGATTTGGTCGATATCTAGTCAGGGTAACTAGGGTTTCAATATTTTCTTAGAAAAAGGTTGAGGTTTGATCTTTGCCTAAGGTATGCAAATGTTAGGTTATTATTTTCCTTTAAAAAGAACTAAGTTTTTATTCTTCCTTAATTGAATTAATTTTGAGTGAATTGTAAATGTTCAATCCCTACCTAGGAAAATGATATTTGTGAGTGTGGTGAGGTTTGATTTTTGGCCTATTAAAAAGATTAGGTTGTGATTCTTCTTGTAATAGAATTAGGTTAGCCTTTAGGCTAAATGAAATAAGGTTCTTCCTTAGTCTGGAAAAATAAAAATTGTAAAGGTTGATTCTGAGCTTGGAAAAAGAATCATTGTAAGGGTTTGGTTCTAACCATTAAAAGAATTAGGGGTTTAGAGGTTGTGAATCTCCATGGAGTTCAGGAGACTGGATTAGGCAATGCTAGCTTGTTGAACTAAGATATATCTTGGTGTGCTGCATTATTTACTTTTTTCATATTTTGTTTGGGTATGCACCTAGAATTTAACACTTAACCGCTGTGATAGGTGGAATTTATCCATTTATTTCCAAACTGAATTTGGTAGTTTTTAAGAATTTTTGTACTGTTTTAATTAGTTTTTTTTTTTTGTATAAATCAGGTGTTTGAGACAAAAGGAGCTAAAACAGTTAAAAATCAAGAAAATCAGTAGAACGGCGGTGGAAAAATGATGGAAAAACAAGCAAAAGGCCTTTCAGCATCTGCAGCTCCACCGCAGCTAAATACACCACTATTTTCACTCGCAAGTATACGAGGTCAAGTTTTAGTATAATTTCATCTTTAAAGATCGCGTATCTTATCCACATGGATTGGTGTCATTATTATCGAGTACCGTAATTGTCATGACCTAACTTTATCTAGGCGACTAAAAATGTAAATAATTGATTAAACTAAACTAATATAACCTAATTATCTATACTAATATACTAATATGTTTTAGGGGAAAGAATTGTCTAGGATTTAACGTGGTTTACGAATACACGTTCGATTTCGATTAACTTACGTTTACGGTGTTCAACCTATTTGACAATCTTGGTATCTAAAACTCCTCTGCCACCTCTCTCGAGTGTAAGATGGGGGATGTAATGCAACTTTGTGTCAACAAATAAGTCCTCCTCAACGTCTTAACGACCCTAGGTCTCATGAGTCTTACCCCAACGTCATTGATTGCATACAATCCAACTCCTGACCGGATTGTTGGATCGTGCATTACGTTAACCTATCGACAATCTCAATTCTAAAACTCCACTGCCACCTCTCCCGAGTGTAAGACGGGGGAATACATGATTTCGATTCAACGAAGAAGTCCCCATCAATGTCTTAACGACCCTAGGTCACGTGAGTCTTGCCCCAACATCATTGATCGTTTACAATTCAACTCCCGACCGGGTTATTGGATCATGGCATTTGTTTACCCTAATCTGAATTCAGGGTTTATCAAACCACATATTCTCCATGTATCTATCTAATCATAATAAATAAACAATACAATAAACACAATCAAACTACGAAGAACAAACATAAACGCAACACCGAAATCATACGAAACACATATTTATAAATATATTGTTCATCCCTATACAATCCATATTTAACTAGAGGCCATAACCGTATTTACAAATAAGAACGAGCTAAACATACTCACAATATCCTAAGTTAAAGAAATAAGGGAAGAAATCGAAGAACTTAGCCTCGTCCGAAGATTTATCGCTAAGAACCGTTCAACGATCACTTCACCATCTTCCTCCACCTTAGGATGTGAGCTCTCCCTCTAAAACTCCTCTACATATCTTATACTAAGTCCTAAATCCGTTCTTATGGTCAGAGAGAGAAAGAGGAGAGGGGAGGATATTTATAGGCAAAATATCTCAAAATATCTAGTAAAAATATCTAAGTTGTGCAGAGGCCACCGCCACAGCGGTGGGATTCAGCGCCGCGGCAGTGAGTAGGTCGGTTGGCTGATCACCACAACGATGAAGAAGCAGTGGATTAGGATGACATCCGGCAGTTTTAACGCCTGGGCGGTGAGTGTCCAGCAAGAATAAGCCAGTCTCTGTATTTTTCCCACCGCGATGAAGGTCTGGACGCCGCGACAGTGGGCTTCTTTCAAAATATTACTGCCTTGCTCGTTTTTCCACCCTTCTTCGACCGTATTTGGTTTGATCTCATCGTTTTCGCTTCAGTTTCCTATCTTCGACCGACTTGTATATGTTAGATCTCTTCTCTGAACTCGTTTTTAACTTATTCTTTTTTTACGTTTTCGCTCCTTTAACCATTTTCTTTTCTAAATTAGCTCCATTAACTTAATTCTATTTTAGTCAATTAAAAATATTTCTTTTCAAATCACATATAGGAGCAAATAATTTCATCTTATCAAAACACACATAAATAATAAAAACTTTTGTGCCGTGTGTGTGTTCCTAATTAGGATATTAAGAGTTGAAATTCACCTGAGTTGTTTTCCCTAATTTCTTCAAACTCTTAATTATTCATCATCTTCGACATCATTATTTAGCATCGATTTAATTTGCATCTTCATCACTAGAACTTAAATAACTGAAATACTCAATTAAACTGTTAGTTCCACCAAAACATCAACACTTAATTGTTCATCAAAATCTCAGGATCAACACCCACTACTGCAGTGGTGAATCCATCGCTGCAACGGTAAATGGCCACCTGTTTTAGATATTTTCTAGATATTTTTGTTTGTTCCCTTTTTGTTCCCAATCATTCCTATTATTATAAGAACACTTAAGGAGTATTTTTGGAGTGTTCTAAAGGATCTCTTAACCAACCAAGAGGGAGAACTCAATTAGAGAAGAGGAAACAAGATCGGAGCAATTTTTACGGATGCTACCTTCAGATAACGGCTATTCTCCCACGTTTATCTCTTTATTCTTAACTTATTTTTGGTTGATTGAACATGTATATATTGTTTATCATTGAATATATGGTTATGTCCAAGAGTTGAACACTTCTTATCTATGAGATTGATGTAGTTTACTACTATATGTTGTTTGTTTAATCTTTGTTTCGTTATTGGTGGTTCTTACCTATTCGATTGTGTTTACTGTTTTTCTTCATTTATATGCTTGTTTAGATATATTGAGAAATCAGGGTTTGACACTCGGGATAGGTAACCCCAAATTCGGACTAGAGTTTAAACACAACGCGACGATCTAATGACTCGGAAGGGCGTTAGAAAGTATACAATCCATGAGGTTGGGGTGAGACTCATGTGACCAAGTGTCGTATAGACACTCGAGGAAGACTTCGGCATTGATGCGAAGTCATATATTCATTCAATTTATTTCGGGAGAAGTAGTGAGTGAGTTTTCGATACCTAGATTGTCGGATAGTTTGAATACTTTTAATGTAAATGAGATTGGATCAAACACGTATACGTAAATGAATTTAATCCCTCGATAATTTATTCCCATATAATATATTTAGTATTATAGTTTAATTAAATATTAATTTAGTATTTTATTTATAAAAACAAAAAACTAATTTTTATCGCCTAAATAAAGTTTAGTTATGACAATTACGGTACTGAGCGATAATCTAAACCAATTCCTATGGATACGATAACCCTTACTCTTCTCATTATACTAAAACGTGACCAGTACACTTGCGGTGAAAGTAGCAACGTAATTTCGCACTACCAAGTTTTTCGTGCTGTTGTCGGGATTGATTTTTAGATTGTTGTTGCTATTGTGAGTAAATAACATGATTTTAATTTAGGCATTTATTGTGTTTATAATTTTTTTCTTTATAGTTTTGTTTATCTTGCAAGGTACTTGAAGATGTTAGATCAATAAGTGATTTTGTATTTATTTCAATGAGATTCTGATCCATTTTATTGTGCTTTGGATCAATACAAAGAGATGCTTATTCGGTTTCCAAACCATCATTTCCCGAGGAAGTGTCAACTACTAAACTTCCTCGATGGGTTACTAGCCGCAACAAGAAATTGGGTTGAATGAGAAAAGGGTACCACCTTTTTTAACCAATTAACCGAGAATGAAGCCTATTGGGAACTAGAAGACATGGCGGAGCTAGATTTTCAGAGTTGGAATTATTCAACAAGCTACCAAAGCTTGGGGCATAGTTCCATCGTTTTGGTGCCATGGATTGACATCTCTAACCAATAGGAGGCGTCTTTCCCCACCTTGGAAGAAATGTTCACTGAATTTATGAGGGAGACTCATGATTTCTGGAGGGAGATAAATGACTGGCTCAACGAGTATGAGGATCGTCTTGATAATATTGAGACGACCTGTGCTGAAATTGATGCGATCGTAACGTCCATTCAGACGCAAATCAGTCAACTTATCTACTTTATTGAGGTTGAGTCAGAAGTGGTGGCATCGAGAGACACACAAGCCACATTCATCAAAAGCCACCAGGAGGAACTAGAAACAAGCGCGAGAAACTTGGGTCAGTACGAAGACGATGAAAAATCACAAGATAATACTTGTGATTATCTGCCATTTGAGATCCACCAAGTGTTGCTACTACCGATCCAAGACGATCACATTTATGAGGATCCGATGTGGCTCATTTGTTCTTCGCCGCCTTTAGTACCGTTCTTTCATGCCCACCGAGCACACGAAACGGTAACAAATCGAGTTGAAAGTACAGACCAAACAATGTCAAATCTCGCTAGTCTTAAGGGCGTTCTGAATCAAGACCCATATGTGGTGTTGTATGACACTTACTATGGGTGGAAGCCGTTCCTTGATGAGTCCTTCTCCGTGTCAAGCTAAACACCTTAAATCAAGCACATCTTGAGAGGCAACCCAAGTCCAAAAATAAATTAGATACGTCACTGCCAACTTGATTCCGAGGCGAGCTTGTCTTGCCTCCCAGGTACGTGTTCTAAACCCCCTTCGTCAGCATGCTTTATTCTAAATGTTGAGATTTATGATTGGGTCGTTGTGGACACCGCCTGTTTTAAGTTTGGGGGCGATGTGTAGTATGTTAGTATGTTCTATTGTTTAACTGTATGCATGCTTGTTGGTAGGTGCGAATTTTGCTCACGCCTACTTACGCTCGCAAGTATACGAGGTCTAAAGTTTTAATATAGTGGATCTTTGAAGATCGGATATCGTTCCCACAGATAAAAGTATGAATAATTGAATTGAATATTGCAATTGACATAGTCTCATGTTATCCTGACGAAGGAAGACGTGAATTGAAATTAAACTAAGCTAAACTACAATTAGTGGATTAATTCTAACTACGTTGATTAATTAGGGATTGATTTCGTTCACTTAATACACATTTGATTTCGTTCGGTTAACAATAACGGAGTTTAGGTATCCAACAATCTCGGTTCGTAAACTCTTCCGCCACCTCTTCCGAGTGTAAGGCGAGGGAATACGCGACTTCGTGTCTATGAAGAGGTCCCCCTCAATGTCTTAACGACTCTAGGCCGCGTGAGTCTTGACTCAACGTCATCGATTGCATACTAACTAACGCCCTCCCGGGTCGTTAGGTCATAACGATGTGTTTACCCTAGTCCGAATCCAGGGTTACCTCTCTCTAGTGTCAAACTCTAGATTCTCAAATCCAACCCTAATACCATTACAAGCATATTAAGATTGTCTTAAAATGATAAACACAATTGGACTTAAAAGCAACAACCGTTAAAGAAACGTATATTAAACCAAACGAGTATTTACACAACTACACCTTTCCCTAACTAATCTCTAAATTACACTAATATGTTCTTAGCCAATACAACATTAAATCAAAAGGAGATCATCATCATCAACAATAAACATTAAATACAAAGATGGAAACAAGGGAAGAAAATTCAAATCTCAAAGTGGAGTAGTCCACTTTCGCCAAAGAATAGTCCTCCCGAGCTTCCTCTTCTTGCTTGATGAACTTCCTCTTATAGCTCTTCAAGGATTGGCCAAGAACACTCTTTACAACTAATCTACTCTAATTCCTAAACTAATCTAATCTAACTAAGGTGGAAGAGAGCTCTCAAGAACAACCAAGCCCTCTCCCACGTCTAAGGAATGTCTAAGGTCTAAGGCTCTCTTTTTGGTTTGGTGGAGAAAGAGGTTAAAAGGAGGGATTTGGAAAATATCTTCAAAATATCTAAAAATAGATATTTTTGTGCACAGTGTCACCGCCTAAGCAGTGGTTCATCGCTTAGGCGGTGGACTTAAGTCGGTTAAGTTCTGTCGGTAACTTCGCCTAAGCGGTGGTTTTTCCGCTTAGGCGGTGGCTGCTGGCAAGATATTTTGTCGTTTTCTCACCTAGGCGGTGGTTCAGCCCTTCAGCACCCAACATTCTGCCTCTTTTCCGCCTAAGCGGTGGAATTTCTGCCTAGGCGGTGATCTTCATTCACCAAAACCCTGTTTTGCACATTTTGTTCACCGTTTCTCCACCGTTTTCACTTGTTTCTCGCCTTTTGACATCCTTTCACCTGTTTTACACTAAAACACAATTAAATATAACTAAAATATTTGAAAACTAACAAATCCAGTTTAGAAATAGATAGGTTTTTCACACCTATCACTTGTTTAGTTTAGTTTCGCATATTATTGTTTATAGTAGTTGTTGTGTGTGTTGAGTTTTGTACATCATCTGGGCCATTACCTAATGACGAATCTATCCCCTAGTTGTTTATCGAGGTCGAGCGTAATGCTCATTCTTGTGTGTTTTGTGTGCTTTATAACCCATTTTAGTAAAAGTTATTGTGGATCCTACTTGCACGAGCACGTAAACTCAATGTATAACTATCCAATTGATTTGACGTCAATTATCCATTAGCCAAGTTCATGACAATAGGGATTCTAGAACTTGATTTAGGGAAACTTTTAGGTGAAATCCAAGTGAGGTAGTTCAGAAAATATGATTTAGGCATTCATTTTGATCGCTTGAGCCTTTGAAACTTACCTTGTTATATGTTTACCCCTCGTTACCCTGTCGAAGCCAAAAAGTTGTTTCAATTCTGAACACGTAACTAATACCCTGACCAATTAAATTCTTTCCAAACCACTATCGCTAAACCTAAGGCACAAATTTGAGTGAAATCAAGTTAGCGTTTATTTATGCTACTTGAAGTGAACGGTTGGGTTTTGGGCGAACTATTGATTGGTTCAGTAGTTGAGTACTCACTTTTCATTTTTCTATTGTATTTCCGCACTTGTGAAATTTTATGAAACGAATAAGTTTGGGGGTGTGTTTAGTGAAAAAAAAAATCATGTGTATCTACGGTTTTATTTTTCTTTGTTTTTACAAGTCAGTACTAAGTTTTAAACAGCTAGTTCAGGATTGTTTTGAGTTTATCTTTGGGGTTACGAGTGTAAGTGAGCCAAGCATATGCCTCGGGTATTGTTAAGATAATAACGTTAACCTGTTTTCTATTCCTGATATACCCTTGGACATTTTCAAAAAATCGAACCAAGTCCTATTGATCTTTTTGAATTTCTGAGCCTACATTAGTGGAGAATGGAACCATGTTAGGCATATGGATTTTCTATACCTTATTGGTTTTAGTCATGAGTTTTATTGGTGGATAATCCAATCCGATCGGTAGATATTTATATAATTGAGTTTTCACACACATACTTTGACAGGATCTCGAATAGCGCTTACTATTATCAAATGTTGAAATTCTAGAACACCACATGGTGTGTTTTACTCTTGAAATCGATATATTTGGGGTTCGATGAGGGAAAAACGTTTGGCCGGTTATATGAAATTCAAAACTTGCATGTTATTGCTTTTTAGTTTGTTTGTGTTTTTTTTTGTTTTGAGTATTTAAATTCGGTAATTAGTTATGGTAGTTTCATTTATTGTGTGGGTGTTTTGCTCGAGGACTAGCAAAATTCTAAGTTTAGGGATATTTGATAGGTGGAATTTATCCATTTATTTTCAAACTGAATTTGATAGTTTTTAGTATTTTTATAGTGTTTTAATTTGTTTGAATTTTTATTTGTTTTTATATAAATTAGGTGTTTGGGACAAAAATGAGCTAAAATGGTTGAAAATCAAGCTAATCAGTGGAACGACGATGGAAGAACAACGAAAAAAACAAGCAAAAAGGCCTTCCAGCATCTGCAGCTCCAACACTGCAGGGTGAAACCACCGCTGCAGCAGTCAAAGTGCATAGAGTTACTACATTTCTACCACTGTAGCAGTCACCCGCCAGAAAGCCTATCGACATGTCCATCGCTACAGCAGTGAATCCACCACTGCAGCGATCAATGGCCACTTGTTTTAGATATTTTCTAGATATTTTTATTTGTTCCCTTTTTGTTCCCAATCGTTCACATTATTATAAGAACACTTAGGGTGTGTTTTTAGAGTATTCTAAAGGAGCTCTCAACCAACCAAGAGGAGAAACTCAATTAGAGAAGAGGAAACAAGATTGGAACGGTTTTTACGGACGCCACCTTCAAATAACGGCTATTCTCCCTTGTTTTTGGTTGTTTGAACATGTATATATTGTGTATCGTTGAATATATGGTTATGGCCAAGAGCTGAATACTGATTATCTATGGGATTGATGTGGTTTACTAATATACGTTGTTTGTTTAATCTTTATTTCGTTATCAGTTGTTCTTGCCTATTCGATTGTGTTTACCATTCTTCTTTATTTATGTGCTTGTTTAGATATATTGAGAAATCTGGGTTTGACACTCGGGAGAAGTAACCCCGAATTCGAAGTAGGGTTTAAACACAACACGACGATCTAATGACTCGGGAGGGCATTAGAAAGTATGCAATCCGTGAGGTTGGGGTGAGACTCATGTGACCAAGTGTCGTGTAGACGCTCGAGGGGGACTTCGGCGTTGACATGAAGTTGCATATTCATTCACTTTACACTCGAGATAGGTAGTGAGTGAGTTTTCGATACCTAGATTGTCGGATAGTTTGAATATCGTTAATATAAACTAGATTGGATCAAACACATATACGTAAATAAAGTTAATCCCTAGATAATCTATTCTCATATAATATATTTATTATTATAGTTTAATTAAATGTTAATTTAGTATTTTATTTATAAAAACAAAAACCTAATTTTTATCACCTAAATAAAGTTCGGTTGTGACAATTACGGTACTCAACGATAATCTAAACCAATCTCTGTGGATATGACAACTCTTACTCTTCCCATTATTCTAAAACTTGATCCGTGCACTTGTGGTGAAAATAACGACGTAATTTCACGCTACCAAGCTGCATAATGAAGATAATAATTAATTTAGGATAAATTGATTATTTGATTAATTAAGTGTCGAAAGTTTTAATTGTTTAAATTTTTATAACTACCCAATTTACCTCACCCCCTCTTAGGTAGTTCACTAGGCCAACAACTGGCGTTGAAAGCGTAAAAGATGATGAAGATGCCAAAGAATAAATCCTAGCACTCATGACAAAGAATTCAGAAAGCTAGCTCGACGATCTTTGCAAAAGGAATTTAAACCCCAACAACGTCGAGTGATTCAACTGTCACGAGATGGGGCATTTTCAATCTGATTACTTTGAACCAAAGAAAGAGAACAAAATAAGTGAGAAATAGAGGTCTCAGAAAAGAAATAAAAAATTCATGGAAGCTACTTGGGATGACTCAACATGCAATAGCACAAATAGCTCACAGTGACGAAGAGTCCAACATGCTAGCCTTGATGGAAAATGTTGATGAGATAATGGATTTACAATTTTGTAGTTTTTGTCTTTTAAATTTTGATGAACTTTTTGAAGCTTATGAATAAATTTGAATGATTATAAAAACCACTCTTTAAAAATTAATGCCCTTAAAAATATGGTTTTATCATTAAACAAACAAATTGTAGTCTGTGAGGCTGAAAATGCCTCCCTTAAGAGCGAGATTTCAAAACTAATTTCATCTAACTTTGAATAGAAAAACAAAGAGTTAAAGTCTAAAGGCTGATGATTTGAACTCTATAAAGGGATTAAATATTAAAAACAACATATTTACACAACTGAATATAAAAAATAAATAAATACCAATTCAATATCTAATTACTTAAAGCCGGATCTAACTGTATTAACATTAAAACAATGAATCTAACAATATTAAAACACTTTTATTCTAACTGGAATTGTTTTCGATGCTTGAGTCTCAAAACTCATAGTTCCCGTGGCGTGATCTGAGTTGGCTATTCCGAGAGCGTCTGAACATGAACAAAATTGCTATTGAAGATTTGATTCTCTTAGAAGTGACACATATATCAGACCTCTAACAATATCTACACAGAGAATCTTCTAAAAAAATATGTTCTTGGGATTCCTAACAATTAGATCTAATCCCAATTAACACACCCTGAATTTTGTTTGGAAGTAGAGTAAATAGAGATCAAGAAGAAAATAAAAACAATTTTTCATTCCTCCTTCTCAAAATCCTCAAAATTCATTCATTTTTTACAATGGTTTTCAAGGGCTTTTCTAGGCATCAATTTTAAAAAATTCTTTGGGTCAAGATTTATGTTTGAAAAGGAGTTACCTCCTAGTATGAGTTAAATGACGTGCTAGGTCACTGAGATTTTAGAAATTGATTTTTTTTTAAATGGCCCGTATTTTGACTCGTAAAGATCTTGTACCAGATATTTCTTTAAGTTCAGGGGTCGGTTATACTCGGGGAAGATTTTACGCATCCTACGACACTCGTTCGAAAATAGTACCCTAGTCTAAATAAATATTCACTTTTAAACAAAATCCCCCAATTTTATGTTTTTGTCTTTTTTTATGCATTTTAAAAGAAATGAAAGCGTGTAAACTAAAACTAAACTAGCAGCAACAACCCAATAACAGTATATGAAATGAAAATGCTTTTGTATTTTTTTAACAACCGAACCTTATAAAGGTTTCCTACGTATCCCGATAAACACGGAGAAACAGGTCAACACGTAGTTCTACTATTCAAGATGAACTGATTTTTATCAATTAGGTGACCGAACCCATATGTGGGTTGCCTACGTACTTTGAAGAATAACCAAGGATCAGGTCAGCACATAGTTTATTTAGTGAAAATAATATGACTTTTATTATTAAAGGTGACTGAACCTGTACGTGGGTTGCCTATGTACCTTGGCGAATAACCAAGGATCAGGTCATCACGTAGTTTGTTTGTTTAAAGTGAAACTGGTTTTAGTTGATTTTATTATTAAACAAGACTTGAGTCATACTATGATATATAAATAATCTCTTTAATTTTGTCAAGAACATCTCAACCGAACTCATTTGTTTAGACAAAATTAGTGTTTGTTTTTGAGTTGTTAGTTAAAACGAAATGAAAATACATAGTATATATATGTATGTATGTATATATTTACATATATATATATATATATATATATATATATGTATGTGTGTGTGTGTATGTGTGTGTGTGTGTGTGTGTGTGTGTGATGGCCCGGTTTCCCAAGATAGTAGCCCAGTTTCTCCTACAGAGAATTCTACCCTAAATATTTTACAATTTATAAATAAATTTGTATTACTAATAATTCTGCTCTTATACCACTCTGTATCGGCCCGATTTTTCAGGGTCACTACGCGATTTTTCTCCTTGAAGAATTAACACCAAAACCGAATATCTAATATTTCATTAATAAAATCCAAGAATTTTTTCTAACTACAATGATAATTTTAATTATCAATCTATCGAGTCCATTTTGTAATGGTGAATAATAAATACAATTATTATAACTATTAAATACAATTCAAATAAAATTTCCTACACAGCTACATTCTCACTAGCCTTACAATTAAAACTGTGGGGTTGTGAGCCAGCGGTCAGTAAAATTTTAACCCTTCTAATACATGCATTTAATTAATACAACAAATAAAACACATAGGTATGATTTCTACATAATCATAATTATTTTATGAAAATAAACAATTATAATTCGACGACGATAATAACATAAATCCCACAATAGAAAAATTAAATACAGATATTAAAAGAGTTAGAAATTCTACCTAAAATCCGAGCCGAAATCCGAACCAAAATCTTTTTGTCGCTAAAAACATTCCATATTTATAAACTGTAACTTTATTAATATATGTATATATCCTTATAGAATCCAAATTATTATTATTATTATTATTATTATTATTATTATTATTATTATGTATATACACGTATTGTGTATATATATTACACAACATGTGATTTGTGTGTTGTCTTCATATTATGAATACAACACACAAATGTAATATTAATTTTATATATATAATATCTATATTTTCATATAATATTCTCTTAGTATGAAGAACATATTAATTATACCCCAAAACTCTTAAAAGTATATTTTAAATAACACAATAGTCCCAAAATTTTTAAAAATTAATTTAAAATTAACATTTAACTCCCGAAAATTATCAAATATTTACTAATACCATGAATTTTTATAATATCCAAAACAACTAAAAACAATTAAACTTATATAAAATAATATTTTCAAAATATCAATTTCTTGGGGTATTACAATATATATATATATATATATATATATATATATATATATATATATATATATATATATATATATATATATATATATATAAAGTGCCAGCCCATTAGCTTGAAGACTTAGTGTCAGGCTATGATCTTGACGTTTAGCATAAAGTAAGTCAGTTACTAATAGTATATTGTTAGATTAACAGTTAATAGAGTTTGGTTTGATGTGTTCACAAGAGAATCGTAGAGACTATGCATAACTCATGGTGTGATAGATGTTTTGTGTGTGAACCTCACATATTCTCGGATACTTTTGGTCCTCGCATGTTCATAATATGTTCTCGGACGTTCTTGACATGATTTTTTATATGGTTTGAGGAATATAACATAATTTTACCCTTTTTTACTTGATAGATATGATATATACATGGAAAATAAGTTCATAAACTATGTATACATGCTATGTACAAGCATAATAACTAAATTTAATATAAAATTAAAGGAGGTTTGGGAAGACAAACCTAACTTAGGAGAAGTAGTCTTCCCTAAGCAATTACCTTCATCTCCTTCTTTAGATCTTGTCACTTGTTCTCTATTGTTTATCGTCAACCTCTTGATATCTTCCTCCAAGATCTTCAAGAGCTTTTCCAAGGTGGTATTTCAGTAGCATTTCACGATGTTTATTGAAGTAAAGTCTTGAGAATCTCCAAGACCCGAGAGCAAGATTTGAGCCTAGAGAGAGAAGCTCTTGGTTCAAGATCTCTTCCAAATGAAAACAGGCCTTCAATTTATAGGCTCTAGATGCCTGCCCATTCACCAATACGCAGGCATCCCTAGCCTGCTTCTTTGGCAGTGTTTGGCCTTGGGGCCACCTTTTGATGTCTTGAAGTTGAATGGTTTTGAACGAATTTAAAAGATTTTGTAAGATTCTCAGAAGATTTGGTAATGATTACCAATCATTAAAGATTTGGTAAAATTATTGGCAATCATTTCAAATGATTGAAAATCATTACCAAATCTTGGAGATGATTGGTTGCACATGGGGTCATTTATGGCATGATGTGACACATCCGATTTGGTTTAGTGGCTTAG
This sequence comes from Eucommia ulmoides, assembly GCA_016647705.1. Taxonomy (NCBI): domain Eukaryota; kingdom Viridiplantae; phylum Streptophyta; class Magnoliopsida; order Garryales; family Eucommiaceae; genus Eucommia; species Eucommia ulmoides. The sequence goes on along the minus strand of CM028332.1, from coordinate 37,347,905 downwards.
TACCGGTTACTTTTACTATTTCGGCTTAGTTGCCATAAACGCTTCCAAAGTGAATTTAATATAGTCTCCAAGTGTCACTTTGTATTTAATTCTTTCTAGTGACACTTGATGTGATGTCATTGAATTGGTTCAAATTGGATGTAATCGGCTTGGTTTGCCTTGTAATGGGTAGTTACATTTTAAGTATTTCGGTTATCCCTAAGATATTTTGATCAAAATATCTTAATACCTTGAATGTGGTCCATCCATATTATACTAATCATTTAATGCTCATTAGATGCCTTGCTCAGTGGCGAACCGGATCGATTTAGTTTCAATAACGATTAGTTACTTCTTAAGTAACTTGGTTCTTTCCTTAGATATTTTGTAGGAAATATATAAGAAGATTATTAGGATTTTAATGCTCATTTTTATGATTCATTAATGTTTGGTTAGGCCCTTGATTGAATGGGTTTTGTTGTTTAGTCAAGATGACTTTGGTTTGGTCAATTTTGAACCGAGTCCCAATTCCTAGTCAAGTTGTGTAACTTGGACTTATCATGGCGATTTTATGTCTTGATTTAGGTCTTTTGGATTTTTATTATGGATATTAGAACTTTAAACAAGTATTCAAAGAAATATTTTTGGTGTCGAATAGACGAAACTAGTGATAGTAAATGTTTCAGGGGTCAAAGTAGGTAACAAAGGTAATTTGGTGAAATGTCCTATAATTAAAGGGTTGTAACTAATTTTTATTCATATTAAAGGTTATTTGATTAAAATAAACCCTTAATAATGTCATCTTAGTCCCCCTTTAACTTTACGAATTTTGAGATTGACCTGAAACTTTTACTTTACCGAATTCAAACAATTCAACAGTTCTATGTTTTCATTTGTTTTTTGTTGTTTTTCGTAGTATCCAGTGTGATCCTAAAGTATAAATACATTATCTTTAAATCTAAGTTTAAAGTTTATCTGAATTTGTACTTTCGATTCTACACTGACTGTGTGGAACAAAATATTGTGTCTACACCAACACTCTAGGATAGCTCTGATTTGAATTTAGGGGTAATAAGATTCAAATAAGTAAGTGAATTTGGAAAACGTAATCTCACAGACACAAAACAAATGCCTATGGCTAAAAATCCCTTGGGTGGCCAAATCTATGAGGTCAATGGTTAAATGAGGTCTTCTACCTAATAAATATTATCCAGGGTTCTCAACCCTGGACCTCATCTTCTCTGTTTTTGCACTTTGTCCCCTAAACTTCTTAAATTACTACTCATTCTTTTTTCAAGAACCCTTCCAACTTCAACTCTTTGTTATGTGTGACCCATTAGGCTCATATCAAAAGTTGGATGATAATAATTAATTAATCAATAAAAATTAGAGCAATTCTAATTTTGCTCTTCCAGAAAAAAAAAAAAAAAAAAAAGTTTTTTTCCTTCAGGCATGTTCTTTGACTATGAGTCATGTGTACCTGCATATCACAACTATGTCCAGTTAGAATAAATTTAATCAAGAAAACCTTCTTAGGTGTGATAGGTTTTTTCTAAGATCTCCATATCTGTGACCAACAAGATATGGTAAAGTTAAAAACTCTAATCCAATCATATATATTTGATTGATAATATAATTCTTTGTGATACCAATTGAAATATCATCCTAATCATCATACTACTCTAGCTAGAGGTTTGGGTGAATTTTATTAAAACGAATCATATGGGTAACATCTTGTTTTGTTAAGAGTAATAAATCATTTCTTGTATATTCGTATATTCACATGTATGTTCCACTATACCCAATGGATACCTTTGAAGACTCGTAGCTAGAGAACAACACTTATGACTCATTTGGTTGGATGGAATAAATCATGGTGAAATGTAATGGGAGAAGGAATTGAATGAATTTACCAATGCAATCATTATTCAATTCATTTACAATATATACCTAATAATAATTTATTTAAAAAAAAATGACTACAAAATATGAGTAATATCTCATGTGAAAAATATTCAAAATCGACCAACAACTAAAATCGTTTTGTGCTTAAATTTTTGTTTTCAACTTTGGGGCATAAACAAATTTTTGTTCTCAAATATTTATTTATATTTAAGAATATAAACATATTTTTTCTTCTCAGATTTCCACTTCTCCTTCCTACGTATAGTTTTTTTTTTTCCCTCAAATTTATATTTCCGATTTAGGAAAAAAAGATTTTTGTTCCTTGTTTTTTTATTTCCTCTTTGGGAACAATAACATATTTTTTCTTCTCAAATTTATATTCTATTTCGAGAATATGAATTGGCTTTTTCACTTTAAAAATTTATTTTTGTTTGAAATATAAAATTGTGAGCAAGAAAATATATTTTTGTTTAGGAAATATAAACAGAAATCTAGAAACAAAAAATATTTTTCTATTAAAAATCGAGAAAAAAAAAATCTATTTCTATTCCCGAAACAAAAACAAAATATTAGGGAAAAAAAACATATTTCCCCAAAATAAAAATATAAAATTGAAAACAAAATATTTTGTTTCCATCATGAATAATATTTTTTTTAGTTTTTTTTTTTTAAATTAAAATAGGACTAAATTGATAAAATTAATTTATAAGAAATATAGAAGTCAAATTCAAATTGAAAATTATAGGCAAAAATGAGGTGAAGTATTTTAGATGTAATCCAAAAAAAAATTCTACCATGAATTATGTAATCGAATTCCAGCGCCTGAAATATGAAATTAGAATCAAAGGTGCAATTGCAATTTCATTTCACCCCATTCCATCTAACCAAACGTACCGTGAACCCTCAATTCTTGCATCATTTATGTGTTTTTAGGTGTGTCTGTTTACTGTTTCTGTTCTGCTCCAAGAATTTTGTTCTAAAAAGGTACGGAACAGAACTAAAACATTTCTTTTTGTTGTTGTTCCCACAGCCTTTCTTTGGAGCTTGTGGGCTTAAGAAGAACTGTTTTCAAATGTAACCAATGCCCCCAAAAACTTAAAATGAGAGGCAATTTTGTGAAAACTTGAAAGCATTATCCCAACCTCCAAACAACACTCCCACCGCCACCACCCAAGTGTCAAGCCTTCAAATGGCTTCCCCACTCAACAGCACCACCACCTTCGGCCACCTTCCAGCACCACCACCACCTACCCACCCCATCCCCCCTGCACCAGATAACAAAAAGTTTGCTTCATATTGTTGCTTCATCGGGAAGAAGGAGAATAAGAATAGGAAGAAGGCGGTTCAGGAAACAGATGTCATAAGAAGGTGAGGGAGGATGTGGTGCAACGTCCCGGCGGCACTCAGCAGGTGGTTCTGACAATCGATGAGGACATTCACCTCCAAGAACAGATCAGAAAGAACGAGAGGATCGGCAAAGAGGGTATGAAGAAGAATAAATCTTCTTCCAGAGAAATTGTTATTAATAATTATCCAATTGCGAGTGAGATTGGAGGAGCATCTTCTTCAGATTCTGCCTCTGTTGGTCATCACCAGACTGAACGGCACAAACCTTGATTATCATGTTTCTTGTTCTTCTGGTTCTGTCTCATGGGGTAATTTGAGACAAAAATGGTGAATTTTCATTGCTGTTAGTGCAGATTGATTATCCACCACTATTGCTTGAAATTTCTTAAATAAATAGATAAAAAATAAAACGATCTTTTAGTTTTCTGGATCTATCATAGTTAACGTTGAAGTATCAATAAAAATTAAAAATAAGGTGACACGAATAAAGCATTAATTTGAGAGATTATAATTAAAACTGGTTAACTGGTTCATAAAATATCAAAATAGTGTTGAGAGTGGGATTTGAACCCACGCCCTTTCAGACCAGAACCTTAATCTGGCGCCTTAGACCAACTCGGCCATCTCAACACGCGTCCAAATTGTAATTATTTTGTTATGGCTATTACGTAGTTGGGTGATGGTGTGCGTTAAAGTTTTGATAGATTTTAAAATTTTATCGTTTACAAATTTATTATTATTTAGATAATTATTTTATATAAAAATTTTGATAGTGTAATTTTTAATTCTCTTGTTTAAATAAATAAGTATTTGTATGCAAAATTTTAAAAATTATTTAACTTTAATAACAGGAAATATAATTATACTTACAATATTTTATTTTATTTTTTTATTTAAGAAGTTAATAATATAATTTTTATATTTATTTTAGTAAAGTAATTTTAAGGACAAATCCTCCTTAAGTTCATTAATTAGGTTAGACAACTTTCAAAGAACCATGGGTATCAAAAGTTAAAGACCTACTACTGTATTTTATTGTCAAAACTTACCCTTAAATACAAATAATACTAGATCAAATTATAAATCAATTTTTTTCTATTCCCTTCTTCATTTTCTCTCCATTTTCTCTCCCCGCTGCACAAAATTTTCCATCGCCTTCTTCATTCTCTCTCTCCCCCACTGCACCTCTCTCCACCTTACATTTCCCAAACTTGTTATTAAATTTAAACATGTAAAACAAATGCAATTTTATTTTTTATTTTTATTTTTTTTGGGCACTTGTTCAATTCGTGTAGTCTTTAAATTTTTATTTTGTTTTAGTTTTGGAAGCACTCAACAAATGCTTTAATTTGTGGAGGAGGTGTGAGAAATAATGGAAGTCTAATGTTTCCTTGTAAGCAACATGTACCGAAGAGAAGACGTTGTTCGGATGATCTTGCTAATCTCTCATCCATCTAGTGTAACACAAAATAATGAGGGTACATGACATTCATTCTGTCAAGTGAGTGTCGATTTTCACTTGTATGAACATCACAGTCGGCAGATGGATTGTTCAACTCGTCAATATCTTGATTATCATACAACTCATCATTGGTAGTATTTGGCGGCCTACATTTGATAAATAATAAAGTTATTATGTAGATTCTAATGGCATATTTGTGAAGGTCGTATATAATTAGATAAATAAGATGAAGAATAAACTCATCATCTACTCCCAAAAGGTATAACTATTTCTTCAACTGCTACAGTTGAGCTTTCATTAAGGTTCATGGAAACAAAAGGTTCCGGGTTATCGCACGGAAGAGGGCATGCATCGTCAATTATACCGAGAGAATGAGGAATCAAATTTGTAACCATCCCATCGTCAACAAATAAATTTTTTGTGCGTTCAGTATCTTGATTCTCGGTTAGATGTTGATTTGTTGAAGCTGACCTGTAGTTGGCAAATATTAAATTTTATACATTAGGCAATTTTAAACATTTAATACTTAATAACATAAATAATGGATTAGTATAATACCTTATACCAAACAATACAATTGGTTCATCAACTTCGGGCATTAAGCATTCATTCGGAGCTAAGGTAGCAAATGTTTCAGTAAGATTATGTGGAGATGGAAAATTTGGTTCAACAATAAAATTTATTTCATTAGCCATAGACGATAGAGTAGTGTGATCCCTAAGGAGGTCCACAATTCTAGGGGTACATGAACTCGTAATTACTGATGGCCCACATAATTGTACGATCATTCTCTGTTGTAGTAGAGATTGGGATGATTCTTCAAGTAGTCTTCTATTCCTTCCTAAATATTGACTATTCTGAATATTTTGTTAACCGAATCTCTCTCGTTCTCTTCGTGCTCGTTGAGCTAGAGCACGTTTCGATATGCCGTTATTGTTGGATGCTATATATTTGAAGTTGTAATTGTTTGCTCAACATCTAGTGTTGAGCGGCTGTTGGGTGTTGTGGATACAAACATTTCAGTAAGATTTGGTGGGATGTCAAATTGGCCTCAAAAGTGGAATCCATTTCTTTTTCCATTATAGGAGAAGAAACTTGATCACTGAGAATTATAAGGGTAAATCGACTTGTGCTTGCTGATGACACACAGACTGTTGTAACCATTTTTCGTTCCGGCATAGGCTTTGATACTTCTCTCAAAAACGGATGACCTCCTTCCAGGCATTCACGATTATCTTTGTTGTAGCGATCACACCTCTCCTGATCAACTCTTTCCCGTTCTCTTCATTCTCGTTGAAATAGAGTACTTTTCGATATGTCGCTCTTGTTGGGTACTATATATTCAGAAGGTATAATTGTTTGCTCAACTAGTGTTGAGCAGTTGTTGAGTGTTGTGGACACAAACGTTTCAGTGAGATTTGGTGGGGATGTCAAATTGGCCTAAAAAGTGGAATCCATTTCGTTTTCCATTACTGGAGAAGAAGCTTGATTACTGAGAATTATAGAGATATACTGACTTGTGCTTGTTGATGACACAGAGACTTGTGTAACCATTCTTCGTTTCGGTGTAGGCTCCAATGATTCTCCCAAAAATGACAGACTTTCTTCCATACATTCACGATTATTTTTATTGAAGCAATCACATCTCTCCCGATAAGCTCTCTCCCGTTCTTTTCATTCTCGTTGAGCTAGAAAACGTCTTAACACGTCGTTTGTGCTAGATGTTCTTGTAATGTCACCTGTGTGGGATCTTCCACCTTCTTGACATTCTAGAATCGGACAACTAAACCTCTCTCATTCATTTTGCATTCATTGGGATAGAGAAAATTTTGTTATGACATTATCATTGAATACCTAGAGGTAATATGGGGTTAAATCTTCAATTTTCTAGATTGAAGAAATGGAAAAGGACAGTGGATGAGAGTGTGACAAAGTACGAATTAAAATCAGTACTACATGAAACCATAAATAGCATGTAATAAGCTACGGTATAAATAAGAATACGGATAATTCAATATCACCACAAAGGCAAAAGTATAAATACAAAGTCATATTAGATTAAAAAAAAAAAAACTATATATTTGAAACCACAACTAAATATGTTTTTGTCATGTTTACTTTCATGTTAAGATTTTTAAAATGTATGTTCTTAGGAATTATCTATTCTACTGAATCATTATTTTTTTTTTGTTGATGACAGAGAATAGGTTAATATTTAGTAGTGGGATAAAAGCAGGATGTATAAACCTAACATGGACACAAATAGTTTTCATTATTCGTTTGAAGAATAATTATTTATTAATTTTCATTTTTTATTATGGTTGTACTGTGATGCAGTACCATTCAGTTTAGGATTTATTAATAAACAATGGGTATACTTTTTAGACATGGTTCTTTCACAATAGATATTCAAGTTCTCATTCTATCATTTTTAGTTTATTATTTGTACTTTATTTTTTATATCAGATTTTTAACATATTGTTAGGATTAGTCTATACAATTTGTTAGTGTGACATAATAAATGTTAAATTGGGATAAATAATATTGTATAGATTAAAATGTGATTATTGTTGGATGATAAAACAGTGATAATTAAAACTAAAAAATAATTAGCCTTAGTAATTAGACACGTACCACATTACTATTGACGTTATCCTTTTCGCTTTCCGCACCATTTGAGATAAAGCACACTTTCTCTTTCCCTCTACTATTTGAAGTAGAATTTTTATTCGACTTGTCATCATTCGCCTTCTGTTTTTTCATAGCTAAATATTTTCCTTAAAAAAATAAAAACGAAAATATTTTTTAGAAAACAATATATCATATTCATATTTCGAAGATCTAAAAGTAAAATGTTCAATAAAAATTAACTATGTACAATAGGTTAAGTATCCAATGCAAAATAAATGTTAAACTAAAATTAAATTATTTGAGCTTAAAAAATAAATTATATATTTGACATATTAATTAACGATTAACGAAATCAAGAGAAAAACAAAGACAAAAGCATATATAATATTAAGTCCATTGCATTAAGACAACTTCTATTGAATACAACAAAGTAAAACAACCAACCAACATGTTTATAATTTAAAATAACAACATAAAAGGTATAACATTACAAATTATAGAAATTATTCATCTATATAAATAAAACTGAACAAAAGCCGAAATGTTGAACATTCTAAAGATATCTTTAACAACCGAAGAGAAAAAAACAGACTTGACGTGGTAACCCTACAAAATAAAAAGAAATAAAAAAATATATTAGACATAAAATATATAAAATATTTATTCTGAATACAAAATACATTAAAAATTATTTATACCTTAAAACCAACAGTTTAGGTCACAATTTCATTGCTTTGGCTGCCAATTTGTAGTCGAATCTCATATTCCTCCAGTGCCTTTAAGTCGATCTGGTCGTCCTCGATGCTCTTTAATAAAGTTTCTAATGCTCTCAGGTCTGGGAGTTCTTTCCTTAAGGCTTTATAAACTCTATCTCTAGGCCATGATTTCGGTAGAGTGCGCACTATTGCATACACCAACACTACCCAGTTTGGTTGAAACCTCTTACGTCTTAGGTGGTAGTACAGACGTTCTTTTCTAAGTACATGCATTCTAATACTCTCTTTTTCATTCATTTTTCCTCTTTCAAATTCTATTCACAACGGATGTACATCCATTTTAGCCTCCTCTAAAAATTGTGGAAATTCAAAGACAGTAAGAGGCCAATGATTCTCAAATATGTTATGTGTCGCAACAGCCCAATTTGATGGCAAACCATCAACAATTTGGTTCATTATGTCTCTCTCACTTATTTTGTATCTATAATTCTGCAAACGCCTAGCACTTAGAATTTTATTAATCCCATATTCTTTCACAAGACAACATTGTAAATAAGGTTTCTCGTAAAAGAATTATTTTTTCTTACGCGACTCTAACCTAATACTCGTTCTCAATACAATATAGGTCGTACTACATTGCCTGAGATTGAAGGACATAAATAGCACATAAGGAAAAACAAATTTATTGGATTCTCTATTTGAGAATATTTTTAGAATAGTAAATTTCACATCAAAAATTTTAATCCAATTAAATTTTCTAAATTTAACAAAGAATATGTATTCGATTCTCTATTTGAGAGCGAGAAAAAAATATAAACTGAAAAAAAAAATTGTAACCAAAAAAATAGAATTAATAATAATAATAATAATAATAATAATAATAATAATAATAATAATAATAATAATTGTTGATCCCAAGATTTTAATGAACAATTAAGTATTGATATTTTGGTGGAACTAATGTTTGATCAAGTATTTCAGTGATTTAAAGTTCATGTAATGAAGATGTCAAATGGAATGGATGCTAAATGAAGATGTCAAATGGAATGGATGCTTAATGAAGATATCAAGATAATGATGAAGTATTAAGAGTTTGAAGAAATTAGAAAAAATAACTTAGGTAAATATTAACTCTTAATATCCCATTTAGGAATACACACATGACACAAAATGAATCTTATCTTTTATATGTGTTTTTGTTAAATATATTTATTTGTTCTTATGTGAATTAAAAATAAATATTTTTGAAGGACAAAAATGAAATATAAGAATATTAGTAGAGCTTATTTAAATATAAAAATGGATGAAGAGACGAAATCGTAAAAGAAAGTAGGTTAAAAACGAGATCAAATAAGTGATTAAGAAGGAGACAGTCGACCAGAGAAGGAAGATAAAACATCATGAATTGAAGAGTCGACCGATCGATCGACCTCTGAAAATATCTGAACTCTCTGAATCTGCGAGTAGACCGAGCGGTCGACCGGTGAAAGCATGACTAACTCTCTGAATCTACGAGTCGACTGAGCAGTCGACCTATGCTCGCTGCAGCAATGGTTTGGCTGCAAGCTGAATTGGGCAGTCGACCGTATGTGCTGGTTTAGGATATTGTTTGATCCGATTTTAAATCCAAAAGTAATTTTTTTTTGTTAGGATTTGAGAGAGATTTTAGGTATATTCTTACTATTTAAGATATGGTTCATATATATTAATTAAATTATTTCAATATAATTCATTAAATGTTAATGTTTCTCAATTTGGTACTTAAAATAGATTCTACACTTATTTATTTTGATTAAGAAATATTTTGGAGATTTAATTGAGAGTTTTAAAAGTTATTATTAAGTGAAATTGAACCTAAATGAAGTCCTTATGTTATAAGGAGTCTATAAGAGTATTTTATTATCATGACACTTATAAACTAGCCGTTAGGAGGTTGATTACATGTGCCTTTATATATACCTGCGAATTTTCTAAGAAAATCTAATCATTCCAAGAGAGAAAATCAGTTTATATTATTTTGAGAGAGTGTTTATAAGAGTTATCATTCTACAACACTGTGAGCTATTCTAAGAGTGATTATGATAATCAATTGCAATCTATTCTTGCTAATACCGGATTTGAAGCTATACTGTTTTAATCACTATTTATGTGGATTCCGGGTGATATCTTTCCATATTATTTATTGTTTATTATTTTATTTTGAAAATTGATCTTAGAAATTATTTTTGATTTTTGAAGAAAATATTCTTTTAAACAATTTCTTTAATCTGATTACGTGCTCCAATTTGCTACCCATATTCTTGTTAAAATCATATTTCTGTATCTCACATATTTCTATCACTAGTCGGGATATTAATTGAGTTTTTATTTGACTGGGGTGGTAGAAGCTTCAAGTGAGATTTACTTATCAATTTTTGTATTTGTGAGTTGTAACGGATTAAATATCATTGGAGATATTTAATCAAGGGTAGTAGGGTTTTAGTCTCTTCTTGAAAAGAGATTGAGATAGTGATTCTTCCTGAATAAGAATTGTATTTTTTGAGTGATTTTGTAACCGTTAAATCCTTACCGGGTAAAAGGATATTTGGAGTGTTTTGGTGAGGTTTTGATTCTTGAGCCTAAGTGTTAAAAAGAATTAGGTTATTCTTTATCCTATAAAAAATAGAGGTTCTTCCTTAGCCTAAGAAAAGAAAATTGTAAAGGTTGATTCTGAGCCTATAAAAAAATCGATGTGCGAGTTAGGTTCTTACCTTTAAAGGAATCTCGGTTTTAGTGGGTGCGACCTTCGTGGAGCTTAGGGGACTAGATTAGCCAAGAGTAGCTTGGTGAACCAGTATAAATCTCTGGTGTGCTGGTTTCTTAATTTGTTTATTTTTGTTGTTTGAGTGTGCACTTAGATTTATTTTAATTCCGCTGTGATATAAAGATAAAAATTAATTTAGACATAAAATTAATTATTTGATTTATTCAAGCATATTCTGATAATATTTTTTAATTACCCAATTCACCCCCTATCTTGGGTATTCTACTGGGCCAACAACAACAACAATAATAATAATAATAATAATAATAATTTAATTCAATGGTTTGACCACTTATAAATTAATTAATTTTTTCATTTTATTCTAAACATTCTCAATCCATGATGCAGTATGGGGTTCTATTGTCTAACCTTCACCCAACATTTGGAATAACCCGTGTGAAACTTAAAATTAATTTACAACAAAAAATAATATAATTGGAAAAAAAAAAAAAAAAGAAAAAAAATTGATATAAACCCCTTTATTTCTATTATATCCCCAAATCCTCATGGAGGATTTACAATTAATGTCAGGACATTCCACTCCAACACTTACTACTATTTTTTGTAATTACCGCTCAAAGGCAAAAAAACATAGAATAATTTATAACAAAAAATAAAAAAAGATCCCATAGACAGAATTCAGTATAATAATAATAATAATAATAATAATAATTTAATTCAATGGTCTGACCGCTTATAAATTAATTAATTTTCTCATTTTATTCTATACATTCCCAATCAATGATGCAATATGGGGTTCTACTATCTAACCTTCAACCGACATTTGGAATAATATTATTGTGGTGAATATCATATATATACCCATTGTGAAACTTAAAATTAATTTAATATAAAAAATAATATAGCCAGGCAAAAAAAAAATTGACATAAACCCCTTTGTTTTTATAATATCCTCAAATCCTCATGGAGGATTTACAATTGATGTTAGCACATTCCACCCCAACACGTACCACTACTTTCTGTAATTACTACTCAAAGGCAAAATAACCATTTGGCCCTACTAAAAACACATAATCTACCCAATTATTCTATAACGTTTTTAGAACACCAATTAATCATTGATTATTCAAATACATTTAGTCAATTATTTGTCAATATATCTTTACCCTATTTTTTTGAACAATTTATTTTTTAGTTCTCACCATTATTTTAGTTGACTTTAACTAAGACTTCAAATATAATAGTTGATGGATTCAATTTACTTCATATTAATTAAAAAAATTAAAATTTTGTTTAAATAACTAAAAAATTATAAGTGAATTATTTGAAGCCAGCATAAAACAAATGCGACCAAAATACTACAACTAAGGGCCATGCATTTGTTTTATTTCAATGCTTTCCAATTAAGAGGGGAAAAAACAACTCAAAATCTATCTAAATAAACTATTGTCTTTCAACAAAAAATGGGGTAGTAGTAATTGTTTACATTAGATGAGAAGTCTTACCTGATTCGAGGGCTAAGATTCAACCTAATTCTACAATCGCTTCCCTCCCTCCTCGCTAGCTTGTCTTTCTTCCCGCTGATTTTACAATCAAATAAAAGAAATGCAAACTAAAAGATGTAGAAATCTGACAACATAATAGAAACAATTAGCCAAATGAAATAAAACACTCTGTATACTGAATTCTAAATCAGTATACAAACACAATACAAATAGAATATGAATTCTAAATTAACTGTGTTCTTCAACAAAAATCCACAGCAAAACAAACACAGTAACCGGAAAAAAACTGGGCAACCAAAAAAAAAATGAAAATGTTTCTAAATTAACTGTTGTTCTTCAACAAAACTGGATAGCAAAACAAACTAAAATTGAAATCTAATCTAGCAATATAAAATCAGAAAGTGGAAACAACCAACAAGATTTCTAAATTCACTTTGTTATTAACAAAATTGGGCTGCAAAACAAACACAACAGCCAAAAAAAATAGAAAATGTTTCTAAATTAACCGTTGTTCTTCAACAAAATTGGGTAGCAAAACAAACTAAAATCAGAAACTAATCTAGCAATATGAAATCAGAAAGTGAAAACAACCAACAATATTTCTAAATTAATTGTGTTATTCAACAAAACTGGGCAACAAAACAAACACAGTAGTAAAAAAATGAATTAGGCCGCAAAAAAAAAACTGAAAATGTTTCTAAATTAACCGTTATTCTTCAACATAATTGGGAAGCAAAACAAACTAAAATCAAAAACTAATCTAGCAATATGAAATCAAAAAGTGGAAACAACCAACAATATTTCTAAATTAACTATGTTCTTCAACAAAACTGGGCAACAAAACAAACACAGCATCAAAACAAAATTGGACAACAAAAAAAAAAACCAAAAATGTTTATAAATTAACCGTTGTTCTTCAACAAAATTGGGTAGCAAAACAAACTAAAATCATAAACTAATCTAGCAATATGAAATCAGAAAGTGGAAACAACCAACAATATTTCTAAATTAACTGTTTATTTTTGTCAATCTCGTGGAAACAACAAATAATATTTCGAATCCCTATTTTTAATTAATTCTACAATCGGCAGCAAAACAAACAAAAGCCAAAAACTAAGGGGGATCAAAAACTTGGTGGCTGCTAATTAAGCACTGTCACTTTCACCGCAAACATATGGATCAAGTTTTAGTATAATGGACCTTTCGGTCGAGTATTGTATCCACGGGGATTGGTTGAGATTACTATCAAATACCGTGATTGTCATAACCCGACTTTATCTAGGAAATAAAAATGAAATATAAATTTAATACTAACACTAAAATACTAATTTAACTATACTAATACTATATTGAGATAGTTTTGAGAATCTCAGTTCGTAAACTCCTCCGTCACCTTTCCCGAGTGTAAGATAAGGGAATACGCAACTTCGTGTCAACGTCAAAGTCCCCCTCAACGTCTTAATGACCCTAGGCCGTGTGAGTCTCGCCCCCAACGTCATCGATTTCACACAATCCAACTCCTTCCCAAGTTATTGGATCATCGCGTTATGTTTACCCTATTGACAATCTCTGTTCTAAAACTTCCCCGTCACCTCTCCCGAGTGTAAGACGAGGGAAAACGTGCTTTTGCATCAACACCGAAGTCCCCCTCAACGTTTTAACGACTCTAGATCACGTGGGTCTTACCCCAACGTCATAGATTGTCCACAATCATAACCCCAGCTGGGTTATTGGATCGTGGCGTTCGTTTATTCTAGTCCGAATCCAGGATTTGTCAAACCCCATATTCTCATATCATCATTCTCATAACATGATAAACAAACAATATGGCACATACAATCAAAATAATGAAGAACATCCGCAAACAAAACACAAACTCAATTAAACAACGTATTCATAAATTATATTAATAATGCCTATAAAACCTATATTTAGCCAATGGCCAAAACCATGTATACAATGTAAAATGGTGTAAACATGCTCAACAACTACTAAAAAGAAGAAAACAAAGAGAAGAAACAAGCGGCTTAGCCAATATTCGAATAATAGCTGCTAGAACCGTCGAACGATCGCTTCCCTCTTCATCTTCCACCATGGGTTGAGAGCACTCCCTCAAAAATCTCTTATCCTAACCCTAAAATATAGCCCAAGGCCTTAGGGGCCGAAGTGCTCAGAAGAGAAGAGAAGAGAAGGGTATTTATAGGCTCAAAAATATCTAATAAAATATCTAAACTGTGCAGAGGCCACCGCCTGAGTATGTATGTAAATATATAGATGTGTTTGGTTAGTTGGTCAGAGAGTGTCATGCCGATACCACGCCGGGCCTCAAGTGATGGGCGCCTGGGGTGGGGTGTGACAATTGAACAAGTAGTAATGGCGGGTGTACCTGACGGTATAGACACAAGAACTTTGGGAATTGGAAACTGAAACCATGACATATAATAGAAAAATGATCTCAGACAAAATTTAACCAAATACATAGATGAATAAAAAGCAATCTCAAGTAATTGGAACTTAATTTCAAACACAAAGACACAGACGAATACAAAACAACAACAAAAATCAAACGCTCTTTCTCATTGTATGCGTATAAGCGAAGAATTGAGCAAACAATCAATAGAGTTAATGAAAGTGAAAAAACAAACAGTCAACTTTCTTTTTCATTCTTTGATTTTATCAAAAAACACACAGTCAGACACAAACAATATTTTGAACGCCAAAGCATTAAAAAATTACCTTTGAAGTGGAAGATAGAGACTTCGAACTCAATATTCTTTTCGCGGATCTGAAAATAAGAGAAAATGCAAGGATATTAGCCTCATAATTCGATTGTTCAAGAATCGAATCGATCATCAGATTCAAATAAAAGATAACATAATAGCGGGGTATGGGTGAGATCGTTGGTGGTGTAGTAAGAGTACTTAGTTCACGGTCCCTAATGCTTAAGAAAATACGTGCAAACCATAAAAGTAATTGCTCATACAAACAAAATTCAACCATCATTGACAAAACAAAGTACACAATCAATTGAAAACAGTTGAAAGGGGAAGATCCATGTAGAAAATTTAAATCAACAATAAAATTAAATAATCATCACTGATTGAACTATAAAATTTGGATCTAATCATCAAATTCATCAAAGATTATGGGTATTTAATGCGGTAATGATGAAATGAGCTAAAGAGATTGTTTTTGAAGTATCAGGGAAAAGAATGAAAACATATTTTCCCTATATTTTTGTTTGCATTCCTATATTTCTATTTGTATTTCAAGAGAATTGAGAACAAATTCAGGAAAAGAGGTAAAAGAAAAAATCTCTCTACGCAGAATCTAGAACAATTTCCAAGAACATAAACAGAAACTTGAGAATAGAGCTATTGGGAGTAAAAAAAAAAACATGTAACACAAATTTCAGATCCTTAACTTTCTAAAATCTAATCTCAAACCCCTATGACAAACCTAAATTGATAGAGAGATCGCAAAATCATACTTGTACAGTGATCAATGCGGTGGAAATCAATGTTTCCCTAAGCAAAAATAGAAATTCAAAGTTTCCCTAATTAAAAAAAAAAAAAGAAAAAATCAATTTTAGCAAGAAGATGTCAGGGTTTCAGAGAAAAGGGTTTTGTGGAAGACGATGAAAGATAGATAAACAGAGCGAGTAGCATACCTTACATCAATGGAAAGTAGTTATTGGTGCTGGCAATGCGATGGATTTAACCTGAACCGAATTAATGGCAATCATGTTAATTGACGAACGGGAACACAAATGGGAACAAAAACACAAAACGAACGTAGGAGAAACACAAATGGCGATTGCAACATTTGTTTTTTTTTTTGTTTCAGAGGCGAAACACAAATTGGAATAGAAGAAAAAACGTAGAAAACAATTTATTGAATATTACTCGATTTTAATCTAAGATCTGGTGAAAAATTGGATTCAGATTTAAATTCATCCCCCAAAGGGTTTAGAGGGAGACGATGGGAAGAGAAATAAATGGAGAGTAGCATACCTTACATCGATAGAAAAAAGTGATCAATGATGACAATGCGATGCAAAATAGTAGACGTAAAGTGGAAACATGAAGCCTCGGTGATGGTGTGAAACGACGACGCGAAGGCGCGGCGATTGAGGTTGGGGAACGGCGAAAGGATAGGGGTTCCGGTGATGGAACAACGATTCGGTGATGAAACGACGATGGTGTGGTGGCGGCAGCGTCTTGCAAAATGAGAGCGAGAGAGCAAGAGAGGTAGGAGAAGTGAGAGTAAGGGAAGGGGGCTTGCAATAAAAATTTTTAACCTTGTTAGGTTTTGATCCTAATTTTTATTATATAGGTAGGTTAAAATGATCTGACGGTTACCAATATCTAAATGTTTGTCTCTTGATCTAACGACTCTCTTTATAAATGAGCTGATTTATTATATAGATTTGGGTTAATTGGAATATTTAAGAATATTTAGGCAAATTTAAGGTTAATCAAGCAACTATTTGTAATTAATATATAGATGTGTTTGGTTGGAGTATGTCAGTTAAGGTTCGCCGAGGCGGTGGATTAGGAAAAGTTTCTGCTGGTTCACCGCCTAGGCAGTAGGATTCACTGCTTAGGCAGTGAGGTTTCAGTAAAAATGTATTTTTCTCAGCTTCTTCACTGCCGCGGAGGTGGGCTCGTTTGCAGAATCTTGCCGTCTTGCTCATTTTTCCACCGTTCTCCGACCATTCTCGATATGATTTGATCGTTTATACTCCGATTTCATACATTTTCATGCCATACACCTATTTTAAAACAAAAATAATAAAAGCATATAAAAACATATAAAAATAACTATAAAACTACTCTAAAACTAATAAAATCGGTTTGGAAATACATAGGTAGATCACACCTATCAGCAGTTGATTGTCTGAAGCGAGGAACGATTGTTGTGAGAAGATCGCCTAATGTGAGGGTCTTATATATGTGAGATGGAGGGATTTCATTTGGGCATGACTGATTTTGAGGGATTATGGCTTCAATTAGGGCACGACTGATAGGCAAGGATTAGGGCAGAGATTAGGGTACAATTGATTAGGATGATGACGATAAGGAAACAGTGGGTAATGAAGGCGGCGAAGACGGTGGAGAAAATGGGATGTAGAATTGATTAGGGTAGACTATGAGATTTAACGTGAGATCTGCATATTAGGGCTTGGAGGCGACGATCTACTAAGATTATGGAGGCGACGATCGCTTCAATACGGCAGTGGGTGAGAGAGGAAGTCGGCGACGATGGGAAGGAGATAAATTCGACAGATATGGGAATTGGAAGCTAAAAACATAGAGGAAAAGAAGTCATGGAATTGGAAGCTAAAAATGGAAGAGAAGAAGTCGTAAGCTAAGTGTAAACTGTAAGCAAAAGAAAAAAATGAAACTATTCAATGAATGGAAGGCTAAAAGGTAAAAGGTAAATGTGAAGTTAAATGCTATTGAAAGTTGATGCAAGATAAGAAGGTAAGTGCTTTAATAAGTGGTCACGTGAATTTGAAGCAAAAAGGTAAAAGACAAATGTGAAGTTAATGCAAGAAAAAAAGTAAGTGCTTTAATAAGTGATTAATTTGAAGCAAAAAGAGAAGTGGTCTAAGAAGTAAAAATGGACACGATTGTGCGGCTCCAAACCCTAAAACATGTGCTTTATAATACAAAAGTCATCCAATGGCTATCAATATCTAGAGGTTTATCTCTTAATTCAACGGCTGTCTTTATAAGTGAGCTGATTAAATATATAGATTTTTTTCTAAGTCTACGCAACGCGCGTGCCTAAAACTAAGTGGAAGGCAAAATTAAGAATTAACCACAACTCAAAACAAGATATTTAACCAATCTTTTTATTCCTATCGAATCAATGGTCAAGATCTTCTTCTCACTATCAATATTTTGACCTTAAATTTTTTATAAACTAATCATCCTTAATTTTGTTGAATATATATATTTTTACCCCTTTATGTTTAGAAAAAATCAATTACAATCTTTAAGATTTCATATACTCATCCTCTAATTTATATAAATTTCAAGTGAACGGCTAAAAAAAAATTATTCTTTGAAAAATAATTCTGTTATATGTAGATCAAGAATCAAAATTACAATATCAAAATATTCAAATTAAAAATATATATTAATATTTTTTTTCTAGATCCACATATTATGTGGATTTAAAACTAGTACAATTTAAAAGGAAAATACAATCAAAGTCAGAGCTCCTAAAGAATTTGTACAATATGATTGTAATACTTTAAGGAGTTGTTACCCATATTTATTAAAAAAGAAATAACCTATTAACTTGACGCAGATGCATTTATATTTTTTTACAAAAAAAAAAAAAAAAAAAAAAAAATCAATCAGCAATCGACCTTACCAGTGCTGCTAACCCCAGCACTAAATCTTTTTTTTTTTTTTTTTTTTTTGTTTTCTTAAAAATGGTTCTTGGAGAACTGATTCTCCAATACTTTTCTACAAAAGCCTATTGTAGGCCATTTGGAAGGGACCCGTGTATCCCAAGACGAGGAGTTGTTTACTTTTGTAGAGCTTTGAAGTTGTCATTTTCCCTTACTAGAGCCCATTTGCACTTTAGTACAATTTTAGAGCGAAACGGGCGAGGCTTAGTCGACTTCTTTAACACCGGCCGAAACTCGCCCGTTTTCAACCAGATTTTTTTATTATTATTAAAATGAAGAAATCGGCCCAGGAAGAGTCGGTTTCTTTGTCAGCCACCCTCCCCAAACAAACCCCTCCCAACCCCATGTACCCCTCCCACCCCCACCCCCACCCCTCAAAATATTTTTTTGTAAAAAAATTGTTAATAATTTTAATTTAATTCCTTTGGATAATTTAATTTTTAAAAATTAAATTATTTCTGAAAAAGTAACTTTTTTTAAAAAATAATTTATGTGTCTTTTTTTCTTTCTATTTTTTCTAATTATTTTTTCTTATTTTTTGTGTCTTATAATTTATGTCTCATATTTTTTGTCTTACATTTTTTTGTCTTATAATTTTTTTGTCTTCTTTTTTATAATATATATTTGCAAAATAATTTTTTTATTAATTATTAGATAAATTTAATTTTTTTAAATATAATATTTATATGTAATTTTTTAAATTTGGCTTAGAAAAAAATTAATAATAAATATATTTATTATATTGAATCATATTTTTTATAATATATTTGAAGAAATAATTTTTCATTTACGACCAAACAAAATGATTGATGGATATTATTACATAAACCCAAAAAAAAAAATATTTACAACCAACCAAAAAACAAATAAAAAAATAGAAGAACAAAAATAATTTATTTAAAAAAAAATTGGAAAAGGGGTCGGTGCTTACTAGCGCCTTGACCAAGGACATTTTTTCCTCTCTCTACACCACTTCTTGCAGGAAGCAAAATTAATTAGGCTCTCCTCCCCCCAACCCCCTCTCCCCTTAAAAATAATTAGAAGAAAAATTAATTTAGATAATTTTCTAAAATAATTGAATTTTTAAAAAATAATTTATTTGTAATTTTTTAAAAATAATTTAGGTGTCTTTTTTTTTGGGTTTTTTTTTTTTCCCCGGGGGGGGGGGGGGGGGGGGTGCGTAAAATCATAACCTAATAAATAGAGGGGGTGCTCTAATTATAGTCCCAGCAAGAACCACTTTGATAAATAGAGGGGGTGCTCTAATTATAGTCCTAGCAAGAACCACTTTGCAATCCATGGAATAATATTTGAAAATATTATTCCTTCGGTAATACCCATGGAATAATATTTTGAAAATCAAACTAAAAAAAAAAAAAAATCTATATAAATTATCTTCTTTCATTTTTACAATTCATAATTCTACTTCTCTTTCATTAATTTCTCTTATCTCTCTCATTTTCCCATATTTTGTTCTTCCTTCTTATTCACCAAAGAACATGCCCACCATTTCACAAAGGTTATTTTCTACCGTCAGTAATAGTACTATTATTTTAATTATTATTTTTTTAGATGTTTAGGTTAGATTTTGTATAATTGAAGGCATGAATGTAAATATATATATATATATAAATTTTTTGACATAATCACCCATATTTAAATAATATTCTACACCTATTTCAATTAAATATAAATAATAACTAACAAATCAAGACTAAATTTTTTACCGATTAAAGAGTTTCCCCAATAAGTGAATAAGACAGGAAGATTATACATCGTTACATTACAATCAAATGTAAATGTCACTTTTTAATAAATCAAAAAAATTGAGTACAAATTCAAATACAATTATTTGAGACAATCACTAATGGCCAAGCTTCGAGAAATTTGTTGTAGAAGGAAGTAGAAGCATGAAATTAGAGTCGCATCACGACATAGATAATTACCTTAATTGAAAAAAAAAAATAGTTAGCATATAAAGCAATGTTTTAAAAACCAGGCCAGACATTGAACCGGAAGAGTCATCAGGTCAAGAGTCACTGGTTCAACCAGTAGATGAACCACGATTAAACCGTGACATCATAATTACGTCATTAAAAATTTAATATATATACAAAAAAAAAAAAAAAAAACAAAGAATACATACATTTGAATGTTAAAAAATTAAAAGGATATATATAAAAAATAAAAAAGGTAAGTAAATATATACACATCTTCCGATGGATGGATTCTCGTTCCCAAACACCTGTCGAAGATTAAACAATGGTTTAGAATGTCCCATCCCAAATTTGCTTTCTCCAACCCCAAGACCAACACCATGTATGATGACAACACCCCACATTTACTTTCCCCCAAGTCAACCTCCTCCTCTTCTCTCTCTCTTCGCTTTATCCTCTTGGAATCCAATTTTCATTGGCAAACCGTACCGGCGGTATAGCAAAGTATCAAATTCCACATCCGATGTTCTACCTCTGGGAATCGTGGCCAGTAGCTAGCGCGTTGTTCATGTGCGTAAAAGACGGTAAAGAAACTAGTTTAACCTTACGTATGTTGTCTGTCGTTGTCGTCATCAGAGGTCGAAGTTGAGATTTCGTCGGAGTCAAGATAAATGGAAGAAACCCAGCCAGTTTGCTATGAACCGTTCCGGTTCGACGGTTTGGAGGTTGAACAGGTCCGAACCGGCCGGTTGACCAGTTTTAGGGGTAAAACGGTTTTGGGAGTATAACTAGATTGGAATTTGAGACGGTCGACGGTTCAATCGGTTGAACCAGCCGGTCCGATCCAGTTTTTAAAACATTGATATAAAGATCATGTTCCTACAGTTAAGAAAAAAAACCAGAACAAGAAAAGAAAAGTAATAAGATAGATAAAATCATGATGAGCAAACAAATGGCCAAACTTGTTCAAAGAACCAAACTAGTAAACACCTAACACATAAAACTGTCACTTGACAGAATTTTACTGCATAATCTGTCACCTCCATTCCCATATTGGTTGTCCACTGCGCTGCCACCATAAATTCGCTTAGGAATAGCATTTCCAATGGAAAAGTGCATAATGTCAATATAAATAGATAAAAACATCAACAGATCCGAAACCTATTGCAAAATTTGAGGCTAAAATTACTATTAGACTCCAGTTTTCTCAACAACCAAGCTGGTACTACTAAACCAAACAGCAACCAAAGAAAAAGGAAAAATCAAAACTCTTGCAGGTGGTTTTATCTCTGGTGTGGGTAAAATTCGACCACCTCCACATGTCCGCCACTTGAATCAAGATAGTCACATCACCACCATCACATCAGTAATGGCCTTGAGAGCCCGGTGAATAGGCATCCCGAGCACCTCCTCAAAGTCGGTCAACATAAAGCCCTTGGTTGTTGCCAAGCAAGAATCTCCTCCAGTATCACCATCGGGGCAGATCGGTGCAGTCACCCCGACTTGCGCCTCGGTGCTCGAGCTGGCCTGTCGCTCCCTTAACAGGCTTGTCCCTTGGGCTTCTCCACCAGCGAACAAAGGGGCCCAAGGTCCAGACCCATAGCTCTAATCTGCCGTGTTTCTCACGCGCCTGACTAATTAGCGCTAAATCGAGCTTAAGGTCCTAATCTTCCGGAATGCTAATCACTTCCCTACCTATAAATAGAAGGCTTCATCAACATATTTCCATAGGCGAAAAATATACTCAACAGGTCGAGGTAATAGTTGTACTCAAAACAACATGTTTTCTTCTCCCTAAGCTCTCACTCTCAAGCCGAAGGGGACACGCCGAGAGAACCCCGGCCCATCCTATGTGCAGGTGACAGATCGAAGCTCGACCCGGACAGCGGCTCGAATAAGAGACCAACAGGGCCAGGCTCTCCAGCTCGGACAACAGGGCGGACAACACCTGTCCAGCTTAGATCGAATACTCCAGTGAGGACAGAGATTATCCCCAGATCAGTTGCAGCTTTCCACGCGAATGGTGACTAGACCATATTTCTGGTCGGACCAATTTTCGACACCAACAGTTTGCCGCCATCTGTGGTAAGCGCACAAATAGTCTTCTCCAAGGTTATCAACTACCTGCTTTGTTAAGGTTTGATAAACACAAGGTCTGGACACTTTTTGCGATTAGGAAATCGGAACGCCGGGGTGAATAGAAACCCCACTGAAGACATGTCAAGAGCTCTAAAATCGGAGACTAGGGCCACTGCTCGCCAACCAGTAAAGGGAGAAAATATCAATATTGAGGGACAATCCTGACAAGTCCCGACCTCAAGCGTCTACCCAAACCAAATTTTCGGGGTCGTTGACGTCGCCAAGCTCGATAACATGGAATGCCAACTCGGCAAGTTCCAAAACTAGTTCAACATCCTCCTCTCCCACCTACCTCCAACCCCAGATCAAGAGGCATCGAACCTCCATATTGTAGGGGAGAGAGACCGTCCATAAGAGTTCGATGATTGAGTGGTCGCCTCTCATGGACATGTAGCGCGGGTCCGACCTCAGGCCGTTAACTGGGCACCCAGGGAGAGGGATCTCGACCCCTTTGTTGCTTTGAGGTCTATGTCCCAGTCGACACGCGGATAACGATCCAAGGACAGACCGGGGTCGCCGCCAGCTTGGGAATATAGTTTGTAGGACCGTTCTGAGCACCAGTCTCGCCAGGTTAGTGAGGTAGATTCTCATTCTCCCCCCCCCGGCTCGAAGGCCTGAGGCTTAGGCCACAGCCAGTCAGGTCGCCGCCCAGGCGAAGCCGCTATAAAGCGATGCATGGTCGAGATAGAGGTTACTCTCAATCAAATGCAGAACACCAAGAGTACAGCCGGACTGCATGCGGGGGTAAGATCTCCTTTTATTACTGAAATCACGGACGAGCCTGTTCCGTATTGATTTCTCAATCCACTGGTAGCCCAGTACGACGGAATAATTGATCCCATAGATCATCTCTCTATCTATATCTCCCACATGGATATTCACGTAGCCTCCAACATGGTGAGATGCAATTTCTTTTCGCTTGGTCTGACTGGTCCTGCTCGGACATAGTTCAACGACCTGGCGCCGGCCTTAATCTCCACATCTCTCCGGCTCAAGCAACAATTCTTAAAGAGGTTCAACCAATCTCGGCGTAGGTCCAAGACTGTTACTCATATCCTCGCCCTTAGGCAGGAAGCGAATGAAAATTTGGGTGATTACGTTCACAGATTTTAGATGGAACCCCTCGCCTATGAAGGAGTATCCGACGTCATGGCCCTCAACACCTTTATCGACAGATTAAGGCACTGGAGACTCTCTTACAATCTAAGTTCAAGACCAACATCATGCCTTCAAGAGACTTTGGATCTTGGCACCAGTTACTATGAAGCCGATCTCCATGACAGAGTGAAGAATGAGAGAGAATAACTCCTCGAGAAGAAAGGTCGGCCTGACGAAGGGTCGAGCCGAGCTCAAGCCTCCAGAAGACTCCAAGCGGAAGGTCAGTTGGGACCTCTGCCCGGTGATAGAAGGCTACTCCCAGGGCCCCGCCAGTACGGGTTCACCCCGCTCACTACCTTTATCACCGCCATCTTCGTTGAAAATGCAGGGAAATGAATCTTCCCACCTGCCCCTCCCCTGAAGGAGAAGTCTTTGGGTAGGTCAGTTGATAAATACTACAACTTCTACAGGAATCGCAGTCACGCCACTAAGGATTGTTTTCAACTAAAGGAAGAAATAGAGGCCCTCATCAGACGAGGTTACCTCAATAATTATGTTCGCCGAGTAAATGAAAACCGGGTCGTGGGAAATGACCGTTGTGACGAGCACCGGGGTCAGTGCCGAAAAAGGAATAATAATCGACCTCCACCCTAGGAGGATAACAACGGTGACGATGCCGACCTGAGGGTCGATGGCGAGATTAATGTCATTCACGGAGGGCTGGGTTTCGGTGGTGAAACATCTTCCTCTCGTAGAAATACGAAAGCAAAGGCAAGAGAAAGGCCGAGCAGGACGTATATGAGGTCACCTCGGTAGGTGCCGCCTCGTATAACGTCATCTCTTTTAGTGAAGCCGATTTGAAAGGGGTGCACATTCCATACGATGATGCCCTACTCATCTCAGTCTTGGCATACTACTTCAAGATAGCAAGGATACTAGTCGACGGTAGTAGCTCGGCCGACATCATCTTCAAATGGGCCTTTGACAGAATGGGCATGGACGCCAATGTTGTTCAGCTTGTAAAGTCTCCTCTCGTCGTGTTCGGGGGCGATGTCGTCAACTCAGTCGAATAGGTCTCGCTGCCCGTCACGGTTGGATCCAAGCCCAAAACGGCCACCGTTTGGTCGAAATTCCTTATCGTAGACAGGTTGTCTCCGTATAACACGATTATGGGCCGACCCACCGTGGCCGACCTAAAGGCTGTGTGCTTGCCACATCACCAGAAAATGAAGTTCCCCACTAGTGCCGGGGTGGGTGAAGTCCAAGGGAATAAAAAAAACTACCCGAGTTGCACGAGGAGGGCAATGGAGAAGAAATATCAATTACAACTAGTGCCCAAGCTCGTGGACCTTAGCCAATCCCCTCCCGAGCTCGTGGCCCAGGCTGAAAATGCCACGTCCGTGCTAATCAACGATCCCCGAGATGAAGAGCCCGATCCCCGACCTCATGAAAATTTGGTCTGAGTCCCCATTCACCCCACCATCTCCGAGAGAATAATAAGGATAGGAGCTCGGCTCAACACTGAACAGCGAACTGAGCTCACCGAGCTATTGAGGAACAATTACGACGTTTTTGCCTGGTCGCATAATGAACTTCCCGGGATTGATCCCAGTATGGCCATGCACTGGCTCTATGCCGACGCGCACCACCCGCCTGTTCGCCAGAAAAGAAGGAAGTTTCACCTAGACGGCATAAAATAATAGCGGAAGAGATGGATAAGCTCATCAAGTCAGATTTCGTGGAAGAAGTCGATTTCCTGGACTGGCTCGTGAACGTTGTCCTGACTCCTAAAGCCGGCAACAAATTGCAACTTTGCATAGACTTCAAGGATCTTAATAAGGCTTGCCCAAATGATTTCTTTCCCCTTCCCAGGATTGACCTTGTGATCAATGCAATGGTGGGGCACGAGCAACTCAGCTTCATCAATGCTTACGCCGGGTACAATCAGATCCCGATTTATCCTCCGGACAACAGCATTAATAAACATAAATTTAACATGAATTTAACCAAAACAAAAGTTTATCATAAAGATAATAAAATGAGATAAACCAAAACAATAATATTCCAAATAGGTTCCTCACAGGTTAGGGAATATCATTATTTTTCTAAAAAAAACTAGTGCATGCAATACCCTCCCCACAAAATGTGATAGCTTACTGAATTGTTCTCCAAATCTTTCCATTTTAAAAATTGATGCATTGCAATAACAGTTTAACAGTTGGCAAAGTTTGGTACTATAGAATGAAATTGAAATTGGTGGCAAAATTGGTGAACATAATTGAAAAATGTAAAGGAAAATCAAACCAAAAAAGAGGAAGAGAGGGAAAAGAAGATCTCGCCTAAGGCAACCAACTAATAATACACTGTCAATTGAAGTTTTAAGTATCTAAAAATTTCGATGATAACCCGCTTGCATTCAACCAAATCGACAACTGATCTCCATTTCGAATGATTAAATCACTCTGAAATCTTCAAGCAATGATCTAAATTATCAAATCTAAAATATAAAAAAATGAAGAAAAAAACGGTTACAAAATTCCAGAACAATGTAGAGATGTACCTGGTCATGAGCCGTAATGGCAATCACTGTGAAGAATCACAGTCGTAGCTCAACAATGGGGTTTAGAGGTTCTTTGTATGAGTAACCATGTGTAAATATTCCAATCAATTTATTAGTCACCTACACATAACTACTATATAGAATTTAAAAAAAAAATAAAAAATCGCAAGATGATTTTCCTTTAGCAAAATATTTCAACATTTTAATGTTCAAAAGCCAAACAGCATTATACAGTAGAAAAGAAAATCAACATTGAAATAATGCTGAAATGTAAATGAAAAAAAAAAAGAAGCAAATATGGTAGAAGATGTCGTGGACAATATTAGATTCAACTCCCGTAGCTCTTCAAAGTTCAATTGAATTTCTATTCTACCATCAAAACCAAAAATAAGACATTGAAAATCATTATGAGAGATAATGTACTTTCAGGATCTGAACAACGAGAGCGAGAAATAGTTGTTTGCTCCGAATCGATAATCTCTACCTTGGACTCTCCGTACAATCTCCAGTATTAGACAGATTGCAACAAATACAACCCAAACCGATACTAATCATTCCATATACCCAAAATCTCATAAAGCAAGGCTGCAAGATGTGAAACAAAGAATTATAAACAACTAATTTATAGAAAAAGGGGAAATCGGTGAAATTTCAAGGAAAATCTGGGAACACTGAGAGAGATGTCGCGGTGGGTTTGGAGGAGATGAATGACCGAAAGTTGATAGAGAGCTGAAATTAATAGTGAAATTCAAGAGAGTATCATTACAAAACTGATTAGTAAAATGAAAAATAAATTAAAAGCTATAAGTTGAATCTATCACTTACCCTACATCATTAAAGTCGTTGAGGATGAAGAGTTAAAATTAATATGAAGTACTCAACGAAATCAATTTACAGATCCATTTCACCCAACAAAATTAATATAAAGTATTCAATCGCAGCGCCAATATACACCCAAAGAGAGATCTGGTTCAAGAGATAGGGCTATGAGAAACGTCTGAACAGCGGAAAAAAAAGGGCGACGGGGCTAGGGTTGGCAAAACAGGTATTTACACGATGACACGACACGAGACCGACACGAAATTAACAGATCTAGGTTTTGCTTATCAGGTATCGGGTCGTTATCCTATCAGACCTGATAACCTGATAAGAAATAGTGCAGGTTATCAGGTTGACCTGATAACCCAATAGGTTACACGATAAGAATTTCGTGTATTCAGGTTATACGATAACCTGTGACCCAATAGGTTACCAGTTAATTTAATAAATTATTTTTACACCCCCCAAATTATCAAATATTACAAATTAGTACTTAATATATATAATAATTTGTTAAGATGGTTTTAAATTAACAGGTTAACAGGTCGTTAACGTGTAATGGATTAACGTGTAATGGGTAGATTAATGTATAATAAAAACCTATCAGGTCTTATCGTGTCATGTTTACCTGATAGGTTTCGTGTCATCGTGTGACACGAAAAATTATCGTATCGTGTTGTGTCGACACGATAATTTTCGTGTCGTGTTCGTGTTTGGGTAATCTGACACGATAAGCTTATCGTATCGTGTTCGTGTTTGGGTCTTATCGTGTTTCGTGTTATCGTGTAATAACCTGTTACACGACCTGTTACCTGTTTTGCCAGCCCTAGACGGGGCTGTGCTCCAGGGGAAGGGGTTGAAATGTAATTAGGGTAAGGGAGAGTAGTGAATTTTGTAGCCGAAGGGAATGAGGAATGAGGAATTAACGGCATGTTTGGTTGGATGGAATCGAGGGCGGAATGGAATCGCATTCCGCCCTCGATTCCTATTCCGTTGTTTGGTTCTCTAAAAAAATCACTTTTGTGATTCCATTGGAATGAAATTGGATGGAATGAGATTTTATTTGAGATGAGGTGGAATGAAATTTCAACCCAATGGAATCAATATCTTAAATTACATAATAGTCCTTGTAATTAAGCCTTTGAAAATTGAGAACAAAAACAGAAATTAGAGAACAGAAAGTTGGGAATAGAAATAGAAAATTGAGAACAAAAAATTGAGAACAGAACTAGAAAATTAAGAACAGAAACTGAAAATTGAGAATAGAAATAAAAAATTGAGAACATAAACCAAAAATTGAGAACAAAAACAGAAAATTAAAGAACAAGAAATTGATAACATAAACTAAAAATTGAGAACATAAACCAAAAATTGAGAACAAAAACAAAAAATTAGAGAACAGGAAATTGAGAACATAAACTAAAAATTGAGAACAAAAACATAAAATTAGAGAACACAAAATTGAGAACAGAAACAGAAAATTGAAAACATAAACTGAAAATTGAGAACAAAAATATAAAATTAAAGAACGAAAAATTGAGAACGAAAACTGAAAATTGAGAACAAAAACATAAAATTAGATAATAGAAACAGAAAATTGAGAACAAAAACATAAAATTAGATAATAGAAAATTAAGAACGGAAACCGAAAATTGAGAATAAAAATAGAAAATTGAGAACAAAAACAAAAAATTGAGAATATAAACTGAAAATTAAGAACAAAAAATAGAAAATTAGAGAACGAAAACATAAATTAAAGAATAGAAACTGAAAATTGAGAATAAAAACTTAAAATTAAGTTAAATAGTAAAATATAATAAAATGAGGAAAGAAATAGAATAGTGAAATATAATAAAATTTTATTATAACCAACCAAGAAGATAATAGAATAATAATTTTATAAGGGCAAAATAGAAATTTTACTATATTTTACTATTCCATTCTTTCATTCATTCAATACCAACCAAACAAGAGAATGGAATAGTGATTCCATTTACAATTCCATTACATTCCTTCTCTCATTCCATTACTTCTTTCATTCCATTCCACCCTCATTCCATTCCGTCCAACCAAACATCCCGTAAGGGATATGAGAGAGAGAGAGAGAGAGAGATATATAATTAGTACTCAATGAATTGTCTGGCCTTCGTGGAAACTCACCAGGCATGGGCGTCTGATTTGTATAATTAAGAGGGAAAAGGAATTAGCAATTTCCTTAATTACAAATAGTTGCTTGATTAACCTTAAATTTGCCAAAATATCCTTAAATATTCCAATTAACCTAAATCTATATAATAAATCAGTTCATTTATAAAGAGAGTCGTTATATCAAGAGACAAATATTTAGATATTGGTAGCCGTCAGATCATTTTAACTTACCTATATAATAAAAAATAGGATCAAAACCTAACAAGGTTAAAACTTTTTACCGCAAGCCCCCTTCCCTCACTCTCACTTCTCTTATCTCTCTTGCTCTCTCCCTCTCATTTTGCAAGTCGGTGCCGCCACCACACCATCGTCGTTTCATCACCGAATCGTTGTTCCATCACCGAAACCCCTATCCCTACGTCGTTCCCCAACCTCAATCGTCGCGCCTTCGCGTTGTCGTTTCATTGCCATCACCGAGGCTTCGCGTTTCCACTTCGTGCCCACTATTTTGCATCGCATTGCCATCATTGATCACTTCTTTATATCGATGTAAGGTATGCTACTCTCCATTTATTTCTCTTCCCATCGTCTCCCTCAAAACCCTTTGGGGGATGAATTTAAATATGAATCCAATTTTTCACCAGATCTTAGATTAAAATCGAGTAATATTTAATAAATTATTTCCTATGTTTTTTCTTTTGTTCCAATTTGTGTTTCGCCTCTACAACAGAAAAACAAATGTTGCAATCGCCATTTGTGTTTCTCCTATGTTCGTTTTGTGTTTTTGTTCCCATTTGTGTTTCTGACATCTTTATGGTTCCCATTTGTGTTCCCATTCGTCAATTAACATGTTCGCCGTTGATTCAGATCAAGTTAAATCCATCGTATTGCCAGCATTGATAACTGTTTTCCATTGATGTAAGGTATGCTACTCGCTCTGTTTATCTGTCTTTCGTCGTCTCCCACAAAACCCTTTTCTCTGAAACCCTGACATCTTCTTGCTAAAATTGATTTTTTTTTTTTTTAATTAGGGAAACGTTGAATTTCTATTTTTGCTTAGGGAAACGTTGATTTCCACCGCATTGATCACTGTACAAGTATGATTTTGCGATCTCTCTATCAATTTAGGTTTGTCATAGGGGTTTGAGATTAGATTTTAGAAAGATAAGGATCTGAAATTTGTGCTACATGGTTCTTTTTACTCCCAATAGCTCTATTCTCAAGTTTCTGTTTATGTTCTTGGAAATTGTTCTAGATTTTGGGAACATAGGGAGATTTTTTTTTTCCACTTTTCCTGAATTTGTTCTCAATTCTCTTGAAACACAAATAGAAATATAGGAATGCAAACAAAAATATGGGGAAAATGTTTTTTCATTCTTTTCCCTGATACTTCAAAAACAATCTCTTTAGCTCATTTCATCATTACCGCATTAAGTACCCATAATCTTTTATGAATTTGATGACTAGATCCAAATTTTATAGTTAAATCGGTGATGGTTATTTAATTTTATTGTTGATTTAAATTTTCTACATGGATCTTCCCCTTTCAACTGTTTTGAATTGATTGTGTACTTTGTTTTGTCAATGATAGTTGAATTTTGTTTGTATGAGCAATTACTTTTACGGTTTGCACGTATTTTCTTGAGCATTAGGGACCGTAAACTAAGTACTCTTACTACACCACCAACGATCTCACCTATGCCTCGTTGTTATGTTATTTTTTATTTGAATCTGATGATCGATTCGATTCTTGAACAATCAAATTATGAGGCTAATATCCTTGCATTTTCTCTTATTTTCATATTTGTGAAAAGAACATTGAGTTCGAAGTCTCTATCTTCCAATTCAAAGCTAATTTTTTAATGCTTTAGCGTTCAAAACATTGTTTGTGTCTGACTGTGTGTTTTTTTGGTAAAATCAGAGAATGAAAAAGAAAGTTGACTGTTTGTTGTTTCACTTTCATTAACTCTATTGATTGTTTGCTCAGTTCTTCACTTATACGCATACAATGAGAAAGAGCGCTTGATTTTTGTTGTTGCTTTGTATTCATCTGTGTCTTTGTGTTTGAAATTAAGTTTCAGTTACTTGAGATTGCTTTTTATTCATCTGTGTATTTGGTTGAATTTTGTCTGAGATCATTTCTCTATTATATCTCATGGTTTCAGTTTCCAATTCCCAAAGTTTTTGTGTCTATACCGTCAAGTACACCCGCCACTACTACTTCTTCAACTGTCACACCCCACCCCGGGCGCCCATCACTCGAGGCCGGGCGTGACATCGACATGACACTCTCTGACCAACCAACCAAACACATCTATATATTTACACACATACTCAGACGCACGCATACCACTATCAATATTTCTTTTGTCCAAAACAACACCTCATACTCATTTCCCAAAAATATGGGACACACCCGTCCCGAGTATATATATACAACAAAAATCACCAAAAAGAATACGTTGAACCTTTCACGGTTCGCCTCTGACCAGCCCACTCCCAAAATGACACTACCTCCGGACTCTACCGAGTGCCAGTAGTGGACCTACTCCTATTTGCGGCACCTGAAATCAAAATTTTTTATCGGTGTAATGTTTTCATAATAAAAACATTTTTGTATGGATCAAATATAAGTATTAAACACCAAGTTTCAAAATATAACATTATATAGTCACATACCGTACGGAAATCCTGTTTCCCTGTCACCACTGAAACAACTCATATATTTAAGACACCAAATTCAAATATTTTAAGTCAACTAGTGTAACAAAATAATATATTGATGCTAATCCATTTTAAAATAATATTTCTAAACCAAATCAATCGAGGCAGTTCGTCGTATAATAAAATACTCCACACCATTTTCCTACTAGCCATAAGATCGTTTTTACCTCACGATCGAGAGTTGCAACGGTACCGTAACCTGCACAACTGTGCTATCTAAGTGATTACCACTGCTAGGGCCATTTATTATCCCCAATGGGAGGGGTACTACCCGCAGGATTTGCAATCCTGACGGGTCAATCAACCACCTGCAAGACTATTCCTCCTGACAGGTCATAATATCAACAACCACCTGCCAGACTAATCCTCTGGACAGGTCATCATATCAACAATCACCTACCGGACTAACCCTCCGGACATGTCATAATATCAACAACCACCTGTCGAACTAACCCTCCGAACAGGTTATAATATCAATAACCACCTGCCAAACTAACCCTTCGGACAGATCATAATATAATCAATCACATGTAGGACGTGCCCTCCTAACGGGATCAAAGCTATGGTATAATCGGATCAACAATCACCCTCTACATTTAGAAATCCATTTGACCCATATAAGTTGTAAAATTGTCCAATTTTTAATAAACACATTTTTTCACAATTTATACGAAAATAAATTTTGTATATTTACATAGAAGACAGTACACTCATCTCGTTCTCCGCATTGCAAAAATGTTACCGTCTAAAACCTACAGGGATGCTAGCCCTTGTGAACCTAACAACGATACGCCTACATTAATATTTTTGTTAAAATAACCTAACGTGCAATGCATGCCCTAAATTCCATATTTCTCATTCCCCAAATTTTCATTATGAAGAATCATTATTTTGTCCGTCTCGCTACGTTAATATTTATTGTACCAATTTATTTGAGATTAACGATTATAAAAATATTATTACGATTACGAAAATTACTATTATGATTGCAAAAATTTTAATACTTAACAATTTAATTTAATCGATAATAATACCCGATTAAAATTTTACCTGTTCAGAAACATTCGCAGGCAGAGAAATTGGATTTTTAAATTTTTGGTTTCTATTTGATTTTTTTTTTCTTCTTCTTCTTCTTCTTCCGTTTCTACTTACAGAATGCTGAACCCTATTGCAGCGGCGAGGGTTCTCGCTGCCGCACCAAACGCCTTCTTCCCCTGTTCTATTTTCTGGTTCAGTTCTCCCTCTCTCTCCTATTTCTGTTTTGGGTTCAGCCGATCGACGCGCTCACCACACTCACTACCGGCGATCACACCCACCTACGCCGGCTATCAAACACACACCCATGCACGACGACACACACACCACTCCGACACACACACACTTCGCCAAAGAACAACAACGCTTACACACATATACACACACCATATGACAATGCCATACACATACATACACACACCGCCAGAACACTCATGCTGAATACCGCACCCCATCGACGAAAAATCGACGGTGCTACACCCCCCACGCCATCGCCGAACGAACAGCTTGAGCACACACACACACAAGGTCGACCAACTACCCAGCGACGATCACTGCCGACAGACAGCCCACACCGCCGATGACACCCCACCGGACCAACTGAACAGACGAACACACACACACACACTCTCACCTAACACTGCCAGTCGACCCCTATTTCTCCTCTATTTTTTTTCTTTTTTATTTTCTTTCTATTTTCCTGATTTTCTCTTCTTTTTAAGTGTTTTGAAATTGTGAAATGCATCTGCACCCATTTATAGGCATGGTGGAAGTGGCTCCCATTGATCCCTTGCGTTGCCACGTCGATCTCCTTCTTGGTTTTGGTTTTTTTTATCCACCAACATGTATGTATGTATGTATGTATATATATATATATATATATAGAGAGAGAGAGAGAGAGAAAGAGAGATAATTTTTTTTTTTCAAATTACATTAACCTCCACTCAATTTTCTTTAGGTTATTATTTTAATCCCATTTCACAATTTAATGTTCTTAAAATTGTAAATTCACTCCTTAAAATTTTAAATTGGATAATAAATGACACATTTTATCCCGTTATTTTCTAAATATTCTAAAATACAACTAAAATTATGCGTATGCGAAAATTAGGGTCTTACAACCCTTCCCTCCTAAAAGAAATTTTGTCCCGAAATTTTAGTTACCTTGATCAAACAAGTCCTCTCGCTCCCACGTCGCCTCTTCTATCGAATGACTACGACACAACACTTTCATTAGTAGAATCGTTTTCGTCCGCAACACCTGTTCTTTACGACTTAAGATCTGGACCGGCTCCTCAACATATGTCTGGTGGCCACAATTTAAGCGTTGCCACTTTCACCGTAAGCGTACGGATCAAGTTTTAATATAATGGACTTTTTGGTCGGGTATCGTATCCACAGGGATTGGTTGAGATTACTATCGAGTGCCGCGATTGTCATAACCCGACTTTATCTAGGCAACAAAAATGGTATTTATAATTAAATACTAATACTAAACTACTAATTTAACTATACTAATACTATATTGAAATAGTTTTGAGAGAATAGATTGTCTAGGGATTAGTTTCGTTTATGAATACGTGTTTAATCTCATTTTAGTTTATGTTAACGGCGTTCGACTTATCCGACAATCTCAGTTCATAAACTCTTTCACTACCTCTCCCGAGTGTAAGACGGGGGAATACGCGACTTCGTGTCAATAAACAAGTCCTCCTCAATGTCTTAACGACCCTAGGCCGCTTGAGTCTCGCCCCAACGTCATCGATTGCACACAATCCAACTCCCTCCTGGGTTATTGGATTGTTGCGTTGTGTTTACCCTATCGACAATCTCAGTTCTAAAACTCCCCCGTCACCTCTCTCGAGTGTAATACAATACGCGACTTCGAATCAAAAAAGAAGTCCCCCTCAACGTCTTAACGACCCTAGGTCACGTGAGTCTTGCCCCAACATCATCAATTGTCCACAATCCAATGCCCTCCCGAGTTATTAGATTGTGGCGTTTGTTTATCCTTGTCCAAATCCGAGATTTGTCAAACCCCGTATTCTCCATATATCTATCTAAACAAACAATATGGAAAACACAATCAAAATAACGAAAAACAACCGCAAACAAAACACAAACTCAACTAAAGAACATATTCATAAATTTATTAATAATCCTTAAACAACCTATGTTTAGCCAATGGCCAAAACCATGTATATAATGTAAAATGGCGTAAACATGCTCAACAACTATCAAAATGAATAAAACAAAGAAAATAAACAAATGACTTAACCGATATTTGAAGAATTGGCGCTAAAACTGTTGATTGATCGCTTCCTCCTTCATCTTCTACCTAGGGTTGAGAGCTTTCCCTCAAAAATATCTCAAACTCACCCTAAAATATAGCCTAAGGGGTTGGGGGTGATTCCACCAGAAGAGAGGAAGAGATGAAGGGTTTAAATAGGCAAAATATCTAATAAAATATCTTAAGACTGTGTAGAGCTAACCATCTAGGTAGTGGGTATGTCGGTTTAATGTTCGCTGTAGCGGTGGATTTCAGGGACCTTCTGTAGTTTCACCGCCTAGGTGGTGAATCCCATTGCCTAAGCAATGAGTTTACAACATCAATAAACTTTCTCTGCATTTTCATTGCTGTGGCGGTGGTTTAGACGCCGCGACGGTGGGCTTCTTTTCAAAATCTTGCCTCCTTGATTGTTTTTCCACCGTTCTCCAACTGTTTTTTGTCTGAATTGATCGTTTGCGCTCCGATTTCATACCTTTTCACCCATACACCTGTTTTAATACAAAACAAATAAAAACATATTAAAACTTAATAAAAACGTACTCGAAAACTAATAATTTCGGTTTGAAAATATATAGGTAATTTACACCTATCAATGTCAAATCCTCTTTCAACTCAATTGGCTGAAAAGCCAACACATGTGAAGGATCTAGCACACATTTCCTAAGTATCGATGAGTGGAAGACGTCATGTAATCTGGACAGTTCTGGCGGTAGGGCAAGTCGATAAGCTGTCGCACCAACCCGTTCTAAGACCTCTTATGGCCCGATATATCTCTGACTTAGCTTTCCTTTATTTCCAAATCTCATTATGCCCTTCCACGGGGATAGACTTAAAAACACATGATCGCCCACCTCAAATTCCAACTCTCGCCTATGCTTGTCAGCATAACTCTTTTGTTGACTCTGATCAATCTTCAATCTTCCCTGAATCACCTTTATTTTGTCTGTTGTCATTTGGGAAATATCTGGCATCAATAATTTTCTTTCTCCTACTTCAATCCAACAGACTGGAGTCCTGCATCTCCTTTCATACAACGCTTTATACGGGGCCACTTCAATTGTCGAATGGTAGCTGTTATTGTAGGCGAATTCCATCAACGTTAGGTGATTATCCCAGATACCCGAAAATTCCAGAACACAACCCCTCAACATATCCTCCAACGTCTGGATCGTACGCTCTGATTGGCCGTCAGTCTGAGGATGGAAGGCGGTACTGAATTTCAGTTTGGTACCTAGAGCAGTTTGGAGACTCGACCAAAACTTCGAAGTAAATCTCGGATCTCTGTCCTACACTATGGAAACCGGTGCACAATGTAACCGAACAATCTCATCAATATACAATTGAGCATACTTATCCAAAGAGTACGTCATCTTTACGGCTAGAAAATGAGCAGATTTAGTAAGCCTATCAACGATAATCCAGATGGAATTATGCCTCTTTTGAGTATGGGGTAATCCCGAAACGAAATCCAACGTGATATATTCTCATTTCCACTCTGGAATAGGTAGAGGCTGCAATAATCCACCTGGACGTTGGTGCTTGATCTTGACTTGCTGACAAACGAGACACCTGGCAACAAATTCAGCAATTTTCCATTTCATTCCATTCCACCAATAGTGTTCTCGCAGGTCTTGATATATTTTGGTACTGCCTGGGTGCATTGCGTATGCTGAGTTGTATGCTTCCTCCAAGATATCTTTCTTGAGATTAACGTCATCAGGTACACACAGTCTATTCCCCACTATCAAGGCCTTATCATTATCCCTGACATGATAGTCAGCTTTGTGACTACTCTTTACTTCATCTCTGATCTTCTCCAATTGGGCATCTGACTTCTGTGCTTCAATAATATGGTTGATCAATGTCAACCTCAAAGTCAAAATCGCAAGTAATGCTGCCGTCTGACCAAACTCCAACTAAACTCAGAAAGATTTCAACTCGGCATACAGATTGGTATTAACAACTTGAATATGTGCGACTGAACCTGTTGATTTCTGACTCAATGCATCTGTTACAACATTGGCCTTTCCAAGATAATAGTGGATAGTAAAATCATAATCCTTGATTAACTCTATCCAACGTCTCTGCCTCAAATTTAGTTCCTTCTGAGTAAACAAGTATTTCAAACTCTAGTGGTCGGTGTATATCTCACAAGTCTCTCCATATAGGTAATGCTTCCAAATTTTCAAGGCAAACACAATCGCCTCTAACTCCAAATCATGCGTCGGGTAATTACGCTCATGATTCTTTAATTGTCGAAAGGTGTATGCAATCATCTAACCATGTTGCATCAGTACACACCCTAGCCCTTGGTGTGCGCATTGCTGTAGATCACAAAACCACCCCTTCAGTCGGAAATGAGAGTATTGGCGCAGATATCAGTCTATTCTTCAGCTCTTGAAAACTCTGTTCACATTTCTCAGTCCACTTGAATTTAGATTCCTTGCGGGTCAATCGGGTCAACGGGGCAGCTATAATAGAGAATCCTTGCACAAATCGACGATAATAATCTGTCAATCTTAAGAAACTTCGAACTTCGGTCACACTTTTCGGCCTCTCCCATTGCACCACGGCTTCGACTTTCTTTGGATCCACTTGAATACCATCCCCCGAGATCACATGTCCCAAGAACATAACTCTATCCAACAAAAACTCGCATTTACTGAATTTCGCATACAACCGCTTTTCTTGCAAGGTCTGTAACACAATCTTGAGATGCTTTGCATGCTCTCCTTTATTTCAGGAGTAGATCAGTACATCATCAATGAACACGATAATAAACTAATCTAGATAGGGTTGGAATATCCGATTCGTCAAATCCATAAAGGCCGCAGGGGCATTCGTCAACCCGAATGGCATAACTAAGAATTCATAATGTTCATACCTCGTACGGAACGTCGTCTTTGCCACGTCACTATCTTTGACTTTCAGCTAGTGATATCCTGATTGAAGATCTATTTTGGAAAATACCCTGACTTTCTGCAGTTGGTCGAACAGATCATCAATTATAGGTAACGGGTATTTATTATGAATTGTCACCTTATTCAACTGCCGGTATCGATACACATCCTTGACGCGTCGTCATTCTTTTTCACGAAAAACACTGGGGCTCCCCACGGAGAAACACTAGGTCTGATAAACCCACGGTCTAACAGATATTGCAACTAAATCTTCAATTTCTCCAGCTCGGTAGGCGCCATACGATAGGGTGGGATTGATATCAGAGTAGTTCCTAGAAGTAACTCGATAGTGAATTCCATCTCCCTATCCACTGACAACCCTAGCAATTCTTCTGGAAATACATTGAAAAAATCCCTGACCATTGGAATATCCGCCACCTGAACTTCATTCTATCTGGTGTCAATCACATGCGCGAGGTATCCCTAACATCCCTTATTTAGTAACTTCCAAGCCTCCAGGACTGAAATCAAACTAACAGGGGTAATGATTCTGTCCCCCAAGAATACCAGCTCTGGCTCTCTTGAGACCCGAAAGATAACTTCATTTTTAAAGCAATCCACCAAATAGCAAATCCATACCCAGTATCACATCAATTCGAAGTGGACTATCTTTATACACACTATCTATCAACACTGACTCACCTACCAGAGTAGAGATAATGATATTATATAAAAGGGAAGTAGAAAATTTGCCTATATGCATCATGAAGGTTGTTGAAACAAATGAATAAGTAGAATCAGGATCAATAAGTACACGTGGATCTCTATCATATAAAAACATGATACTTGTAACCATATCTAGAGTAGCCTAGGCATATTTTCTAGTAGTAGCAAATATATGGCCTCGCATCGGTGGTCTACCAGCTAATCTTCTACCACGCCCTGGGACACCACTGGGGCCAATACTATCCACACTGTTCGTAGAAGGAGTATAATGGACAACAAATTTTGGACAATTCAGAGCTATATGACCCGGCTCATGACAACGGAAACATACGGGACTCGCCATAGGACAGTCTCTGATAAAGTGATTCGGTGATCCACATTGTTAACATACAAATACCCCGGCTTGACTAAATAGTTGATTCCTCCCCGGCCCTTGCTGGCCGACACTTGATCCAGATATACTTTGCTATCACCCGGAGTATGATTGTCATGGACCACGGCTTCTAGCAGATTGGCTAATCGATAGGGCCCGAGCAACTGG
This sequence comes from Eucommia ulmoides, assembly GCA_016647705.1. Taxonomy (NCBI): domain Eukaryota; kingdom Viridiplantae; phylum Streptophyta; class Magnoliopsida; order Garryales; family Eucommiaceae; genus Eucommia; species Eucommia ulmoides. Next base: position 37,308,252 of record CM028332.1, on the reverse strand, counting down.
CGGTCGAGATACTGTTCCCCCAAAAGTGCCACCTGGATATCTACTAGGCGACTCAAATCTACTCTTTTTGTACTGTTCGTGGCTCTCGGCAGCTTCCTGAACATCTCTTTCTACTACTTTTTTCGTATTTACCAAATTAGCGTAACTCTTAATTTACCTGCTCGTCATCCTGGAACGGATTTCTAAATTGAGCCATTTTTGGAATCGTCTGTATTTCGTCTCTTTCACGTTTACCAGATCAGGAACAAAATGGGAAAAGGCATCGAATTTAGCCTCATACTGCTAGACGGTCATCTTCCCTTGCTTCAAAACTATGAATTTTTCTTCCATCTGGAACCGATAAGACTCAGGGAAATATTTCTCATTGAACACTGCAACAAAACGATCCCAAGTGATCACTTTACTTGAAACTAGAAAGTAGCAAGAGGTACTCGACTATCATTAGTAATCCTTATGGCCTCAAATACATGCCCCACACCTCTCAACCAGTTCTCGGCATCAGTTGGACCCGCCGTTCCTGTGAAAACTGGAGGATCCAACTCCTTGAATCTTTTCAGAAGTACTGCCTGAACGTAGCAGTATTAGTTTGGGCCTTTTGACATTCCATTATTTTTGCCTGTTGCTTTGTCAATTGGGCAGCAGCCTGTAAAATCCACTCGACGGTATCTAAACTTCCCTGCATCCTATATTTCCGCCTCTGGGGTCCCACACTCCTAGAGCTCTCGTTCTCATGCTCCATCGTCACTATCTGAAATAAAAGTTAATAAATTGTTGGGCCAACCAGAAAAACAACAGTATTTAATTTAATAACAAAACTACCACTCGCGTGCAAAAACCACCTACCGACACCCAATCTCAAGGTCCATCACTGGCTCGACCAACTGACATGTTTATAGAACCTATAACCTAGGCTCTGATACCACAACTATCACACCCCACCCTGGAAGACCATCACCCGAGGCCGGGCATGACATCGGCATGACACTCTCTAACCAACCAACCAAACACATCTATATATTTACATACATATTCAGACGCATGCGTACTACTATCAATTTTTTTTTTATCCAAAACAACACCGCATACTCATTTCCAAAAAATATGGGACACACCCATCACGAATATATATATATATATATATATATTCGCCTCTGACTGGCTCACTCCCAAAATAACACTACCTCCGGACTCTACCTAGTGCCAGTAGTGGATCCACTCCTATTTGTGGCACCTGAAACAAAAAAAAAAATTATCGGTGCACTGTCTTCATAATAAAAACATTTTTGTATAGATCAAATATAAGTATTAAACACGACGTTTCAAAATATAACATTATATAGTCACATACCGTACAGAAATCGAGTTTTCCTATTACCACTTAAATAACTCTTATATTTAAGACACCTAATCCGAATATTTTAAGTCAACCAGTGCAATAAAATAATATATTGACACCAATCCATTTTAAAATAATATTTTCAAACCAAATCAATCCAGGCAGTTTGTCGTATAATAAAATACTCCACACCACTTTCCTACTAGCTATAGAATTGTTTTTAACTCACGATCGAGAGTTGCAACGTAATCTGTACAACTGTGCTATCTAAGTGACTACTAGTGCTAGGGCCATTTATTATCCCCCAATAGTAAGGGTACCACCCGCAAGATTTGCACTCTTGATGGTCAATCAACCACCTGCAGGATTAATCTTCTTGACAGGTCATAATATCAACAACCACTTGCCAAACTAACCCTCCGGACAAATCATAATATCAACAACCACCTGTAGGATATGCTCTCCTAACGGGATCAAAGCTATGACATAGTCGGATCAACAATCACCCTCTATATTTAGAAATCCATTTAACCCATATAAGTTGTAAAATTGTCTAATTTTTAATAAACACATTTTTTCACAATTTATACGAAAATAAATTTTGTATATTTACATAAAAGACAGTACACTCACCTTATTCTCTGCACTGCAAAAATGTCACCGTCCAAAACCTACTGAGACACTGGTGCCTGTGAACCTAACAACGATAGGCCTACATTAATATTTTTGTTCAAATAACCTAACGTGCAATGCATGCCCTAAATTCCATATTTTTCATTCCCCAAATTTTTATTATGAAGAATAATTATTTTGTCCGTCTCGCTACGTTAATATTTATTGTACCAATTTATTTGAGATTAACGATTATAAAAATATTATTACGATTACAAAAATTACTATTACGATTGCGAAAATTTTAATAATTAACAATTTAATTTAATCGATAATAATACCCGATTAAAATTTGGCAAATTCCTTCAAAAGTCCCAAAACATAAACTCACCACTTGTAGGGGTCCCATCACCCTTCATTAAAATGGGACCCCTACAAGTGGTAGTTTTATGTTTTGGGAGTTTTGTAAAAGTTTTTCTTAAAATTTTACCTGTTCTGAAACATTCGCAAGCCGATAAATTGGATTTTTGAATTTTTGGTTTCTATTTGATTTCGTATTTGTTTTTTTTCTTCTTCTTCCGTTTCTGCTTACAGTTTGCTGAACCCCACCGCCGCAGCGAAAGTTCTCACCGCCGTGGCAAACGCCTTCTTTTCCTATTCCGTTTCCTGGTTCAGTTCTCCTTCTCTCTCCTATTTCTGTTTTGGGTTCAGTCGATTGACGCTCTCACCACACTCACCACCAGCGATCACAGCCACCTATGCTGGCTATCAAACTTACACCCATACACTCCGACACACACACCACTCCGACACATACACACTTCGCCGAAGAACAACGATGCTCACACACACACACCTGACAACAATGCCACATACACACACATACATACACCGCCAGAACACTCACCCTGAACACCGCACCCCATTGGCGAACGATCGGTGGTGCTACTCCCCTCATATCATCGCCGTACGGACAGCCTGAACACACACATGGTCGACCAACTACCCAGCGACGATTACCGTCGACAGACATCCCACACCACCGATGACACCCCACCGGACGAACTGAACAGACGAACACACACACACATTCTCACCAAACACTGCCAGCCGACCCCTATCTCTCCTCTATTTTTTTTTCTTTTTTTTTTTCTTTCTATTTTCCTGATTTCCTCTTCTTTTTAAGTGTTTTGAAATTGTTAAATGCATGTGCACCCATTTATATACATGGTGGAAGTGGCTCCCTTTGATCCCTTACGTTGCCACGTCGATCTCCTTCTTGGTTTTAGTTTTTTTTATTTATCAACATGTGTGTATATATATATATATATAAATTAATTTTTTCCAAATTAGATTAATCTCCCCTCAATTTTCTTTAGGTTATTATTTTAATCCCATTTCACAATTTAATGTTCTTAAAATTGTAAATTCGCCCCTTGAAATTTTAGATTGGATAATAAATCACACATTCTACCATGTTATTTTCTAAATGTTCTAAAATGCAGCTAAAATTATACGTATGCAAAAATTAGGATCTTACACAATTCTTTACTTAAACACATACAAAGAGAAATCTTGATTTTTACTGTTACTTTGTATTCATCTATTCGGTTCCTTTGATTTGATAGGACATTATGTGGATTTTTATATTTGTGTTTGAAATTAAGTTTCACTTACTAGAGATTGTTACACGTATGTGAATTTGCAATTTAATTTCCGATCCAATCATTTTGACAAATTGAAGTTTTTCACAAAGATGTTACTTTGTTTCTAATGTTGAATGTTATTGGGGATTAAATTTTTATTTAGTGGAATGTTGATTCAAATATATTTGTTGTGAATTTGTTTCAAAGCAATTTTTATATACGTTTAAAAAAAACAATTAATAATTTTTGTTTGTTTACTTATTTTGTGTTTCTTTAATTTCTCATTACTTGGTTTAATTTTTGAGTTTGTGGTTATGGTTTATTTGGTTTATGAAACTTTAGAGCATGGGTGGCTGTTATGGAACTTTCACAGATTTAGACTAAATTGTTATATTTTGTTTTGTTTCAATTAGAGTTGTTGCTTGAGTTGTAATGGTTATGGTATGAGGAGAGGTTTAGGTAATTAATATTTTTTGAATCTCTCTTTGGATTGTTGTTGTATGTTGGTACAAAGAAGCGCAACTTCATTTGTTTTTTGTTATTTAACACCCCTGCCTTCAGGCACGGGTTATATGCTAGTAAACATATATATATATACCCACTATATATAACCTTATTTCTTTGAACCAAAAATATCCTTATATATTAACCTTATTTCCATTTCGAAAAATCTAGTTTCCTTTTATGATCCTTAACTTATGTCGCCAAAATGTCTCAGGAAAAATGTCTCTTAATTTTGTCCTAGTCAGCAAAAACCGTTCTATTTTATATAATAGATGTCTTTATGTTAAAATATATCTTGTTAGAGTAATTATGATTTTATGTTAATATATATGTTCAGATTTACAGAAAAACATCTTGTTTATATGTTTGGTTAACATTAAAATATCTTATAATTAAATGTTTAGAACTCAATATAAAATATAAAAAAACAATAATACAAAAAATGCGAAGAAAAAAATACAAAAAAAATATATGAAAAGAGGTTTTTCTATTTAAAAAAAAAAACTTGAGGCCGGGTAGTTGGCACTGGCCCAATTTGGGCCGATGCCATACTACTATTTTTATATTATTTTTCACTTAACTTATTTATATAATTTTTATAGAAAAAATTAAATATAATAAGTAAGAAAAAAATGAAATTATAAATAAAAAATACAACTTTGAAAAGTGAAAACAAAAAAATAATAAATGATTTTATTATTGTTTGAGCATAAAAATATTTTTTATTTTATTTTGGTTTTTTATTAAATTATTTTAATATTGATGGAGAGTAATTTTATAAAATATTTAAAATAATTTACAAGGAGATGCTTGCTATGGGATGTCACAAGCAGTTGATTCGGTCATTTCCTCGGTCAACTCCTCACCATGATAATATTAAAGTGTGGATTGACAAGTCGACAATACATTCTGCATCTGAGGAAGGATTGTCGGTGGTAGTCTTTCAGTCCTTACAATATGGTTCATTTGTTGGTGTATTCGGAGCATCTATTGGCCATAAATTAAACAATATCTTTAAGTATAGTTACATTATAAATCAATAATGACAAACATTGATATAGTAATACATTATGTAACTTACTTTTATATTCTTAATGCAACTTGAATTTGAATCACATACAAAACTATTAAATGAATTATCTTTGGTGTGTTGAAATGATAGAGTTTAGGATCCTAATTATTGATTTATAATATGCTCCTTATGTGAAATTAAAAATAGAAACTGACCTAATAAGGATTAAAGTATAAAAAGTTAAAGTTTAGGGTTAATTCAGTCAACCGAGAAAAGCAATTGGTTAACTGAATTAAGAAGTGGGTTTTAGAGCAGAAATGGTGTAGGAAATAACCATCCAGCATCAATTGGTCAACTGGTCAGAAGAGATCGATGAAACATTTTGAAATAGTGAGGCTTTCGAAGCAAAATGTGAAGTTCCTGCAACAATCGGTCAACCGACCAAAGGCGATTGGTCAACTGATGGGCTTAAGGGTGTAAATGTAGAAGTCTCTAAACCAATCGACCAACCAATTGGGACTCAATCAGTCAACCGACTGTGCTGGAGTTTGGCAGGAGAAACTCTTTGAACTAATTGGTCAACCAACCGAAAGAAGATCGGTCAACTGACTGGCTATTTTGATTGGCCTGGTTTCTATATTGTATCAATCAATCAACCGATGGTTAGGGATCAATCAACCGACTGTTTCGGTTAAGATTTCGAGGAACTTGGTATTTCGGTCAAAAACTAGCCTTTTTTTATGATTCCAATAGAGAATTTTGGGGGATTTGATCTCATTGAAGAGATGGTACATATATTTTGATATCCCTATTGATTTGGTCCACATAATTAATTATTCTCTCAATTTAAGTAGCTAAATACTTCCTATCTTTATGATTGATAATTAAGAAATATTTTATAGACTTTTTAGAGAGTTTTAAAAGATATTTTTAAGTAAATTACACAAGAATTGAATGATTATATTATATAGGGGGTCTAAGAGTGCCTTTTGGATGCATATTTTTTTAAAAGTAGCCATTAAAGGGGCGACTTGATATCAATATATATATATATATATATATATATATATATATATATATATATATATATATATATATGGACTTGCAAAAATTGGATGAAATATATAAAAAGCAATCAGCTCTTACACTTTTCTAAGATTTATCATTTTGCTGAGATTTTTTTAGAGAGATCTTGTGCTAAAGTTCTTGATCTAAAGCACTGATTGATTTGGTATCACCGACTTGAGCTATCTTGCGATTCTGTTTTCATTCTTCGGTATTTTCCTGGTGAGATCTTTCCAAGTCATTGTTCTTAATTTAAATTTCATATTATTATTGCTTGCTGGGATTTAAGATCGTTAGAAAATCGTTTTCAAATTTAAGAGTCTGAAAAATCTTTTTGAAATGATTTTATGTGTGTATCTGATTACGTGTTTTAATTTGTGAGACCCACACTTGTCTATTAGTTAGATATTAATTTGCCTCACATTGAATATATCACAAAGTAAATTTTGAGATATTAATCGAGTATAACTGTATTGAGGTGGTAGAAGCTCCTTGTGGGAAGAAACTGATTTTTTTATTTATTTGTGAGTTTGAGCAGATTAGACATGGTTAGGCCAGTGTCTAGCCAGGGTAACTAGGTTTCAATCTTTTCGGGTGAAAAAGACTAAGGTTTAATCTTTGTCCTAAATATAAAAAGGTTAGGTTATTCCTTAGCCTGGGAAAAGGAAAATTATAAAAATTAATTCTGAGTTTGGAAAAAGAATTGTTGTAAGGGTTTAGTTCTTACCATTAAAGGAATCAGGGGTTAAGAGGTTGCAAATTTCCATGGAGCTCAAGAGACTAGATTAGGCAAGGTTAGCTTGCTGAACCAAGATATATCTTAGTGTGTTGCATTATTTACTTTCTTTATATTTTGTTTGGGTGTGCACCTAGAATTAAACACTTATCAGCTGTGTAACAAAGATAATAATTGATTTAGAAAAAAATGATTATTTGATAATTAAGTGCTGAAAGATTTATTTTTTTAAATATTTTATAACTACCCAATTCACTCCCCTTCTTGGGTAGTTCACTGGGCCAACAATATTGTCCTCGAAAGGGGTAGTAGGAACGGCATGCCAAAATCAAAACTATCGCAAGACGCGATTTGGTCGATGCCACTCTACTACATCGAAACACACAAGCGGACAGACACTCTTCCAACTAACACGACTACTAAGGCAATGATCGAGAAAGGTGGCGATGACATCGTCAGTGTTCGACGTCCATACAAACCTCCATATACACATAAGTAAATGAATGAGACAATAATGATTAACAGATGTAAGTTGACCAGATTAATCGAAAATAAAGGCACCTCATCATCTTCGAGATAGTTAAGATGATCTTGGTACGCCCATAGCACATGAACAGTTATCTTCACAAGAATGAATTGTGTCTGCCATTGGCATCCATAAGGCCCGATAAATGACATCGTCCCATTTTGTCGTTAGTTACGCCATCTGTGGTCTGATTTGAGGCAAACGCTCTCATGCCCAAATCTATGAATACACAATATATATATATATATATATATATATATATATATATATATATATATTTGTGTGTGTTTGTGTGTGTGCAGTCAACGATTTTTATCATAATGTGCACGTATACTTATTATATATAAAACAACAGACCTGCAATAAAAATAAAGGTTTTGCAATCTGCAATGCCATGGGCCTCGTAGACTGACATATCTCTCTATACAAGACTGCCATACAAGCAGTGCCCCAACTATGCATCCCGATGGCATCGAGGTCTTGGAGTGAAAGCGTGTTCATAAGCTTTAGATGTTGACACGATTTATCCGGGACTAATACTCCTCTAATCATGTGGAGTATATACGTCGTAGCATATTTCCTAATTGTCCTATCATCTGCATCATCTGGAAAAACCTCAAAGGTGGACAACAACCAGTTATACTTTATCTTATTCTCAAAGATGACATCATCTGGTAGTACTACTCCTAGAACTTTCTTGCACAACTATTTCCATCTAGGAACATCGTAGTTACAATCTACATTGGTCACATCACGACCTTCGATAGGAAGGCCAAATAATATTCTCGCATCCTCTAACGTTACCGTTCACTCCCCCACCCAGTAGGTAGAATTAATGTATCTCTTGACTCTATCTCTTAACCAGGGCAATGATCAAGACATGTGTTGAATTTAATATTTTGATGGACAATTAAACATTGATGTTTTATAGAAATAATGGTTTTATTAAGTGATTTCAAATTAGAAGTTCCATATATTTAAATGAGAAAAAGAATACAGCAAAAAGGATTAGTCGTTGAAGATTTACAAAGACGAAGATTGTTTTGTAGTGGTTCAAGTTCAGAGCAAAGTGAAGACATTGAAAATTTTTGGAGCATTGAAGATATTGAATATGCATAGGTAAAAATAACTCATTACTCTTATGTTCTTAATGCAACCCGAATTAGGATCACAGACGACACTTTAAAATGAGTAATCTTATGTGTGTCTTAATTAGAAGTGATAAATTTAAGATCCTAAATGATATTTATGTAGTGTTAAAATCATAAAAATATTTTTGATAAATTGTTTGAATGAAAAAAATATTTAACACATAAAATTATAGAATTTCTGGTCAAATCGGTCAACCGATGAAATGGTTCGATCGACTTATGAAAATAGTAGCTTAGAGGAGTTAAAAGGGTGAATCTACTAACCAATTCGGTCAATCGACAAAAGAGGTCATTTGACTAACGAATCCAGTAGCTAAAATGAAAAAATTAGGAAAAACCTATTAGAAAATTAGGTTAACTGACATGGAGGTCAATCAACCTACAATAGTCAGGGTAATGGTAAAAAAACTGACTGTTAAGGGGCGGTCGACCGATGGCGTCAGACAGTCAATGTTTAACTGTGTCGATTTTTTATCCAAATATTATTGTTTTGAATGTTTTAAAGAGAGATTTTTAAGGGATTTGGGTATTTTACTATTACATATCATATATTACTAGGATTCTATCAATTTGGTCAATATATTAAATTATTCTTTGAATAAAATTAGTAAAACTACTTCCTATCTTTAAGTGTTTTGAATTAAAAAGTATTGGAGATAAATTTGAGTTTTTCTAGAAGTATTTTTAAATTAAATATACATATTTTGATAATATATGATATGTGGGGTCTTAAAGAGACATTTTAGGTCTTTTAATTTGAAAACTAGCCGTTATAGATCTAGTTAGAAGTATACACATGGAGACCTGCGTCTTATGAATTAAGAAATCAAGAACTATAAAACTTTATCATTAAAAAAGAGTGATTTACGTTGAGAAAATTATAAGAGAGTATTATTGAAAGAGTTCTTGATTCAGGCGCGAAAAAAAATTCGTCATCAATCTTTGTTCTACATTGAGCTATCGTAATTGTTTTCAAGAAATCCCGGTGAGATCTTTCCAAGTTAATTGAAGTGATTCCTTAGATTATATATTTGATTGCTTGGAATAATTATTTTAGAAAAATTGTTTCAAATCTAATACCTTCAAAATAGTTTAAGACAATTTTTATTTGTGAAATCTGATTAACTGTTATCTGTGATTTGTATTTATTAAATCAGATTTATTTTCTCACATAAATTCTATCACATAGTCATGAGGACATTAATTGATTATAATTGTTTTGAGGTGGTAGAAGCTCATGTGAAAAGTTTTTTTTTTTTTAGGAAAAGAGGATTAGACATATTGGAGGTGTCTAATCAAGGTAGTTAGAGTTTAATATTTAGAATGTGAAACGAATTACGTTTGATTCTTAGTATGTTAAAAGGATTAGACTTTTCATTCTTCCTGTAATATAATTAGGTTAGTTTTTAGTTTAGCAAAAAAAGATAAGCTTCTTCCTAAGCAATTATACCAAGTAATCAAATTATTCCTGAAATAGTGTAAGTGTGTAAATGTTTTGATTCTGAGCCCACGAAAAGATTTAGGTTAATCCTGAACCTGTGAAAAAGATTGTAAGAGTTTGGTTTCTACCTGAGAAAGGAATCAGGGTTAGTGGATGATAGGTGTGAAAAACCTATCTATTTCTAAACCGAATTTGTTAGTTTTCAAGCGTTTTAGTTATATTTAATTGTGTTTTAGTTTGTTTTAGTATAAAACAGGTGAAGGGACGTTAAAGGGCAATAAACAAGTGAAAACGGTGGAGAAACGGTGAACAAACTGTGAAAAATAGGGTTTCAATTAATGAAGACCACCGCCTAGGCAGAAGTTCCATCGCCTAGGCAAAATATTGGAGTGCTGAAGGGATGAACCACCGCCTAGGCAAGAAAACCACCGCTTAGGTGAGAAAACATCAGAAAGTTGTGCCAGCAGCCATCGCCTAGGTGGAGAACCCACCGCCTAGGCGAGGATCCGATGAAACTTAACCGACTCAAGCCACCACCTAAGCGGTGAACCACCGCTTAGGCGGTGACACTCTGTGCAGAAATATCTGTTTTCAGATATTTTGAAGATATTTTCCAAACCTTGCCTATTAAACCCTTTTCTCCCCCAATTGTTGAAGACGCCCTTAGACCCCCAAGGACTTGGAGACGTTGGAGAGAGAGCCCTTTCACCTTAGTTAGGTTTAGATAATTTAGGGAGTATATTAGATTAGTTTAGAGAGTGTTCTTGGCCAATTCTTGAAGAGCTAGAAGAGGAAGTTCATCAATGGAGAAGAGGAAGCTCAGGAGGATTGTTCTTTGGCGAAAGTGGACTACTCCACTTTGAGATTTGGATTTTCTTCCCTTGTTTCCATCTTTGTACTTAATGTTTATTATTGATATTGATGATATCCTCTTGATTTAATGTTTTATTGGCTAAGAACATGTTAGTGTAATAAAGATATTAGTTAGGGAAATGTGTAGTTGTGTAAATACTCGTTTGCTTTAATATACGTTTCTTTAACGGTTGTTGCTTTTAAGTCCGATTGTGTTTATCATTTGATGACGATCTTAGTATGATTGTTATGGTATTAGGGTTGGATTTGAGAATCTAGGGTTTGACACTCGGGAGAGGTAACCCTGGATTCGGACTAAGGTAAACACATCGTTACGACCTAACGACCCGGGAGGGCATTAGTTAGTGTGCTATCGATGATGTTGGGTCAAGACTCATGTAGCCTAGAGTTTTTAAGACATTGAGGGGGACCTCTTCGTCGACACGAAGTCGCATATTCCCTCGTCTTACACTCGGAAGAGGTGGCAGAGGAGTTTACGAATCGAGATTGTCGGATACCTAAACTCTGTTATTGTTAACTAAATGAAATCAAACATGTATTAAGTTAATTAAATCAATCCCTAAATAATCAACTTAGTTAAGATTAACCCACTAATTGTAGTTTAGCTTAGTTTAATTTTAATTCACGTCTTTCATCGTTAAGATAACATGAGACTACGTCAATTACAGTATTTAATTATTCACACTTTTCTCGGTGGGAATGATATCTGATCTTCAAGATCCACTATATTAAAACTTTAGACCTCATATACTTGCGAGAGTAAGTAGTGGCGTGTTTTTCCCGCGCTACCAAGTTTTTGGCGCCGTTGCCGGGGATTAGTGTGAATTTTAAGTTGATATTGCGACTAAGTGGTCGAGTGTTAATCTTGACATTTATTTTTGTTTTGTTTTTAATTTTTATTTTTGTTTTATCGTGTTAATGAGATCAAGTGGTACGAGAAACGATGAAAAAGATTGGAATTCTTAATTCTCAATCTCGAGATAGAGCTTATTGCAAATGATAAGGACTGACAGGAGAATCCAACTTCAAAGCCATGATCTTGATCCGACTGAGCATTTGAGCCTAAATTCCTTGTCTATGGGGAATTTTGGTGAAAAATACTTAGCAACACGAAAGTCTAGCTGGGGACGGTAACTCAAGCGCTATTGTTTTTGACATGAAACTTAGGGTATCAAATTACCCGATTTTTGTTACTATTTATTTGATTATTTATTCTTTTGGAAGCCGGCATGGCTTCGAAACGCGTTCGGAAGTGAATTTAGGAGTATGGACGCTTGGGAAAGTATTTTAAGTTTAAACACGTTGAACAAGCGAAGTAAAAACGTACGGGGTGGAGCCGTATTTTGCAAATTTGAGAAAAACATGAAAGTGGGAGCTGCAGGCCCACCGCTTAGGCAGTAAAAATATAGGATGCAAAAAAATTTGAAAATACGCTCCACCGCCTAAGTGGTGGACCTTCTGCAGTTAAACAGCCTCCGTTCATTCAAAAATTGAAATCGCAAGGTTCCCTCTCCAAAATCCTCCACCTTCTCTCTAAAACATCACTTCTAAACCGTTCCAATACTCTAAAATCATCCTTCCATTACAAAATTTGTGTTTTCCACCCCCAAATCATCCATCTCAAATCAATTTTCAACCCCATTTTCGCAATTTTCTTTATCACTTTGGGATTTTGGTTTGATTTTTGGTGATAACTTAGTTTCTATGAATTGTTAAATTGTGTGAAACAAAATTTCATGCTACATTGTTCATATTTTGTTGAAATGTTGTGATTAGTGTGTACGCCAGATCAAATCCACAGGTTCATGTGCGACCACTTCGACATTGCCGCTGCACTTTTTGCAACCGCCACAATTTCCATTCCGACATGATAGTGGTGGAGAGGAATTTCCTTGTCAGGTGAACAGTTGGGAATAAGTCTTATTCCCTAGGTATGTGTTCAACCCATTTTATATGCATTAATGCTATATGTTTATTGGGTTCGCTGTCAGTGGAACACGTCTTTTGTTCAAGCATGTATTGAGATGGAATGGATGATTAGTTTAGTGGATGTTCATCCATTTTGATTTTTTTGTAGAAAATGATGAACCATTAAAAAAAATTGATGTACAAATCTATGTTTATGTATGTATTTTATTGTGAATGTTTTAGTTTTAAATTTTTAGTTTAGTTAGTTTAATTTTTGTTTTTGCATGTTTAGTGGTAGATTAATTTATGTATGTTAGCATTAGATTTAGTTAAGTATTGCGTATGTATAAAGTTGTATTTGCATGTTTAGATGTGAGTTCATTTGGGCCAAGACCCGATGATGAGAATTATCCCCTAATTGCATACTGAGGTCGGGGGGTAATACCTTCCTTGTGTGTTTTGTGTGCTTAACATGTCAATTGGGTAAAAATTATCTCGATCCTAAAATCGCATGACATTTGAACTCAATGTATAATTATCTGAACAATTAGACGTTGATTATTCAATATTAAGCTCATGATAGAAAATGAGGAGACTAGAACTTGATTTGGGGGAAACTTGAGGCGGAATCCTAGGTAAGGTAATTCCAGAGGCATGATATAGGCCTTCATTTTTATCGCTTGAACCGTTGTAGCTAACCTGAAAATTTCATTCCTTATTTCCCCTGTTGAAGCCGATAACATAATCAATTCTGAAAATGTTAAAATACTCGTTTCATTTAAATTTTTCCTAAACCAAATGTCGCTAAGCCTAATTTTCAAAATTGAGAGAAATCAAGTGAGCGGTTGGATTTCTTTTTATTGATTCGGTATTAGTGTATTCACTTGTCACTTTCGTATTTCTTTTTACACGCTCCTAAAATAAGTTTGGGGGTGTGTTTCTATCATTTCTTTTTACATATTCCTAAAATTTTATTAATTCGAATAAGTTTGGAGGAGTGTTTCTCTAACTTCTTTTTGCACTCTCCTAAAACGGTAATAATTCGAATTAATTTAGAAATATGTGATTTTTTTTTTTTAAAAAAAAAAACATGAATATAGTTTTCATTTTCTTTTCTTTCGACAAGTGAATACAAGGATTTTAATTTCTTATTCAGAGTTGTATTCTAAGAATGTGGGGTCATGAGAGAGGATAGCGACAAGCGATTTTACCTCGGGTATCGTTCAATTCAAACGATTATCTATTTTTAATTCCAATAATACCCGTGGTCGTTCTCTAAAGCCAAACCAAGCCCTATTGATCTCTGTGAATATCCAAGACTACACTAGTGGATAGTAGACTCCAATCAAGCTTATGGTTTTCCTAAATCCTTCAACGGTTTACGTTATGAGCTTAACGATTAAATAATCGAATCTGGTATTTGACTAGTTACACATTTGAGTTCTCACACACACACTTCAAATGGATCTAGAATGGTTTTTATTGATATTGATTGTTGAAATTCTAGAACACCACTTGGTGTGGGTTACTTCCCGAACTTGATCAGATTTAGGGATGTTGAGGGAGGAACAAATTGGTCCTTTCGATTGAACTTTATATTTACATGCATATACTTCTTTCGTGTTAGTTTAGTTTTTCATTTTTAGTTGGTTAGTTTATTAGTTAGTTTAGTTTAGTGTTAGTGTTTTGCTCGAGTACTAGCAAAATTCTAAGTTTGTGGATATTGATAGGTGTGAAAAACCTATCTATTTCTAAACCAAATTTGTTAGTTTTCAAGCGTTTTAGTTATATTTAATTGTGTTTTAATTTGTTTTAGTATAAAATAGGTGAATGGACGTTAAAGGGCAATAAACAAGTAAAAACGGTGGAGAAACGGTGAATAAATTGTGAAAAACAGGGTTTCAGTGAATGAAGACCACCGCCTAGGCGGAAAAGAGGCAGAATGTTGGAATGCTAAAGGGCTGAACTACCGCCTAGGCGGAAAAGAGGCAGAATGTTGGAGTGCTGAAGGGCTGAACCACCGCCTAGGCTAGAAAACCACTACCTAGGTGAGAAAACATCAGAAAGTTGTGCCAGCAGCCACCGCCAAGGCAGAGAAACCACCGCCTAGGCGAAGATCCAACAGAAACTTAACCGACTCAAGCTACCGCCTAAGTGGTGAACTACCGCTTAGGCGGTGACACTCTGCGCAAAAATATCTATTTTAAGATATTTTGAAGATATTTTTCAAACCTTACCTATTAAACCCTTTTCTCCCCCAATTGTTGAAGACGCCCTTAGACCCCCAAGGACCTGGAGACATTGGAAAGAGAGCCCTTTCACCTTAGTTAGGTTTAGATAATTTAGAGAGTAGATTAGATTAGTTTAGAGAGTGTTCTTAGCCAATTCTTGAAGAGCTAGAAGAAGAAGTTCATCAATGGAGAAAAGGAAGCTCAGGAGGATTGTTCTTTGGCGAAAATGGACTACTCTACTTTGAGATTTGGCTTTTCTTCCCTTGTTTCCATATTTGTACTTAATATTTATTGTTGATATTGATGATATCATCTTGATTTAATTTTGCATTGGCTAAGAACATGTTAGTGTAATAAAGAGATTAATTAGGGAAATGTGTAGTTGTGTAAATACTCGTTTGGTTTAATATACATCTCTTTAACAGTTGTTGATTTTAAGTTTGATTGTGTTTATCATTTGATGACGATCTTAGTATGCTTGTTATGGCATTAGGGTTGGATTTTAGAATCTAGGGTTTGACACTCGGGAGAGGTAACCCTAGATTCGGACTAGGGTAAACACATCGTTACGACCTGACGACCCAGGAGGGCGTTAGTTAGTGTGCAATCGATGACGTTGGGTCAAGACTCACGCGACCTAGAGTCGTTAAGACATTGAGGGGACCTCTTCGTCGACACGAAGTCACGTATTTCTCCGTCTTACACTTGGAAGAGGTAGCAGAGGAGTTTACGAATCGAGATTATCGAATACCTAAACTCCGTTATTGTTAACTAAACGAAATCAAACATGTATTAAGTGAACGAAATCAATCTCTAATTAATCAACTTAGTTAAGATTAACCCACTAATTGTAGTTTAGCTATGTTTAATTTTAATTCACGTCTTTCATCGTCAGGATAACATGAGACTACGTCAATTGCGGTATTCAATTATTCACACTTTTCTCTGTGGGAACGATATCCGATCTTCAAAATCCACTATATTAAAACTTTAGACCTCGCATACTTGCGAGAGTAAGTAGCGGTGTGTTTTTCCACGCTACCAGTGGATTATGAAATCTCTATGGAGTTCGGGGGACTGGACATAGGTAAGAGTTCCTTACCAAATCAGGATAAATTGTTGTGTGCTGCATTATTATATTTCTAATTGTTTGGGTGTGCACTTAATTAAACACATTTTTGGTTCTTAATAAGATAATAATCAATTAGGAAAATTGATAACTTGTGTTAAAGATTTAATTATTTAAATTTTTGTTACTACCTAATTCACCTCCCTCTTGGGTAGATCTTTGGGCCAACAGCATGGTCTAATTTTCTTGACCCGAGATGATATATTCCGTAGAAACTCACATGGTGGAAATAATAAATTATCTTGGGGTCCAACCACTCACACTATGACCCTAACTCTGTCCATCTGCACCTCAAAGGGGCAACGTCGTTTTACATTTTATACAAGCAAAAATTTTTAATTATAACAAATATGATATAATATAACGTGAAAACAATGTAGAGAAACCTATATATAAATTAAATTGTCGCTTTAAATCAGTACCTCTGAATGCCACATAGTAGTATATCTGTGATTAGCTTGATTCGACAATGAAGTAGGTTCAATAGACCCGGTAATGGTATTGTCCATAGTAACTGAAAATTACATAACAGGTTAAAAAACTAAACACTAATGACGTGAAACATTAAATAATAATTTGTAACATGTAACAATTAATGGTCTAAACTAATAATAATTCATAATATTTAATTTGTCTTGAAACATAATAACAATTCATAACATTTACTATTTAAGGGGACATTTATACTCAGCATTAAAATAAAGATTACATAGAATAATTATATTGAACAAAACTATAACAATAGCTGATAACAAAAAAAAAAATACTTCAACCCTACGACTAGGGCGGAAGCACAATCCCATCTATGGGATGTTAGTGTCACCTTTGTTTGTTATACACAGTTTGGGTACCCAAACTACATCTGTTGGTCACCGTTCTCCTTGAAACATCCATTTTATTTTGAACTGTGGAAGTAGATGGTCTTCTACATCTAACAGTCCTAAAACGATATGGAGAAGGAACCATGATTGGCATTTTACTCGGTGGCCAATGAGCTTCGAGTGGCATCGGAGTAAAGTAGTTCTCCCAAATCTTTGAATATAATTCCATTGTATTGTAGGAGCAACTAATGAAAATAGATCTTCTCCACGGTCATAAGTCACGACCATCATGTGCAAGCATGAAAAACAATAAATGGCTCATTTACCACAAAAACAACTAGGTTCGAGTCTAAGGAAGAACTTGTTGGTTGTGTCCTCCAGAATCTCATTTCCTAGTTTTAACTTCGAAACTCCCATCACTCCTAAGAAAATTAAATATTAAGCAATCAACGATTTCAAAGGAAAAACAAAATAAACAACTTAAACTCCAAACAAGTAATACAAAATCAAATGTTGAAGCTAACAACTTCGTGTGTGTTTCCCCTTGTCTTATTCTGCCTTAGTTCCTCAATGATATGGCAAGTATATTTAGCTTCATTAGCATTATCCATGACTGCCTCACTCCGTCGTTCATCGAACTATTTAACAATGCGATAAAATAAAGTGATGGGAATATCTATAGCCCCTTTAAGCACTCTACTAAATATTTATGCGAAGTTGGTAGTGAGTATCTCCAGTCATCTACCCTCAACGTGGCACAGTGTCTATTTCTTGGCTGGTATCATTTCTAACCAAGCCTTGTCCTGTGATTTTTGCTCTCCAATCTTCTCCATAATTGCATTGAATTTTCTAATTTGGTGAGAACTACGATCTTTCCAAACAAGGTCCTTCAACTGTTGGTTTCGGAACTTTTCGTTGAATTTACTTTGGACATGACGTAGACAATATCGGTGATGTCTAAATGGTCTACCAGATAGAATCTCCCAAATATCCCAACAATAAATAGAATTGCTTTGTGCCGATCAGATATCAGCGTGACATCAGGTAACTGACCAACGACATAAAGGCGGATGTTCCTCAAAAACCAAGACCAACATTTGTACGTCTCTTTCTCCACGAGTGCAAAAGCAATGGAGGAGACCCTCTTGGATGACAGAACGCTAGCAGTAGTAAGCAACTTACATTTATACTTTTCGCTAAAAATTGTGTCATCAATGCAAATCATTGATCGACAATGCTTGAATCCTTCTATTGCAGGCTTAAATACCCAGAAAAACTTATCTAATATGAAATAGTTGGGGGTATCACTTGGAAAGTTAACCAAATAGAACCACAATATTAGGGTTCAAATTGTTGATCCTAAGATTTTGATGGACAATTAAAGGTTGATATTTTTTATGGAACTAATGATTTTATTAAGTGTTTCAGTTTCTTAGTTCTAATGATGAAAATGATCATGAAGATATTGTGGTAATGCTAAAGATGATTACAAAGATGATGGAAGATTAAGAGTTTGAAAAAATTAAAGAACCTAGGAAAAATAACTCAGATTAAATTCTAACTCTTAATATCCCAATTAGGATCACACACGATACAAAATAATTTTTATAAATATTTGTATATTTTATAGGATCCTAATTAGTTAAATTATTTTCTCCTATGTGTAATTGAAAAAGAAATATTAATAATTAATTAAAATTGAATTTAAGAATTTAGTGGAGCTAACTGAGAAAAGAAATCGGTTAAAAGGGCAAAAACGTCGAAGAAAATAGATTAAAAACGAATTTAGAAGAGATTCCCAACATTGACCAGTCAACAGGTAAGTCGACTGGAGCACGGAAGGTGAAGTTGCTGAATCTCTTGGTCGACAGGTAGATCGACCTGAGCTTAAATGGTGAACTTTTTGAATCGATCAGTCAATAGGGAGGTCGACCTGTGACTAAAAGTGAAACTCTCTGAATCTCTAGGTCGACAGATAGGTCAACCGATGGGCGAAGAATTTTTGGCTTGGCTACATCCTGAATCAATTGGTCGACAAGTGATCCTTGGTCAGTCGACTTATAGGACTGTTTCAGGATTTTGTGGAATTTCGAATTTTATTCTAAAAGTAGCCGTTACTAGCCATTTTGTTTTTGTTAGGATTTCCGAGATATCTTAGGAATCTGAAATATTTTTAGTTATTTAAATAATATCTAAGTATTCCTATAGATATGGTTCAAGTATTTTTTATGTTTCTCAATTTGGTACGTATAATGCTTTTAATCCTATTCAATTGTGTTTGAAGAAAAAATTTGAGAGACTTAATTGAAAGTTTTAAAAGATATTTTTGAGTGAATTATATTAGAAATTAATCATTATGATATAGAGAGTTTATTGGTGCAATTAATCGTCATGATTCATGGGAACTAGCCGTTGGAGGGCTTGTTTTATTCCTTTTTAAATAGACCTGTGTTTTTTCACATTTTAGTGATATATATCTAGAGAATTATTCTGAGCTTTCTAAGAATAATCATATTGATTGAGTTGTGAGATCTTTTCTGAGAGTTATTCTTGAGAAATATTTGTTGTGGATTATTGTTACTACCGATTTAAAGTGTCATTATCATTCTAATCATTATTTTTTCGGTGAATTCCTAGTGAGATTGTTCCAAGTTATTTGTTTATTTGTTATAATTATTATTTACTTGGAATTTGATATTTGAAATTGTTTTTTGATTTTTTATTGAAAAATATTTTTGAAACAATTTCTTGAAGAAATTTGATTACGTGCTCAATTACGTGCTACCCAATTTTTTGTTTAAAATTAGATTTTGAATATCTTACTTTTCTATCACTAGTTTTGAGATATTAATTAATTTCTAATTTATCTGGAGTGGTAGAAGTTACGAGTGAGAAAAATCGCTTATCAATTTGTAATTGGTGAGTTGAGTGACGGGTTGAATACTATTAGGAGTATTTAATCAAAGGGTAGTTGGTTTCAGTCTCTTTCTGTAAATAGATTGAAGTAGTAATTCTTCCTTGATTGAATTGATTTGTGAGCAATTTTGTAACGGTTCAATCCTTATCGAGTAAAAGGATATTTAGAGTGTTTGTGAGGTTTTGATTCTTTAGCCTAAGGTACAAAAAGAATTAGATTATTCTTGAGCCTGTAAAAAGTAAAGGTTATTCTTGAGCCTGGGGAAAGAAATTTGTAAAGGTTGATTATGAGCCTGTGAAAAGAATCTTTGTGAGGGTTTGGTTCCTACTTTAAAGGAATCTTTAGTTTAGTGGGTGCGACACTCCGTGGAGCTCGGGGGATTGGATTAGCCAGGAGTAGTTTGGTGAACCAGTATAAATTTCTAGTGTGCTGCTATTTTTCATTATTTATTTTTGTTGTTTGGTGTGCACCTGGTTAATATTATATTTCCGCTGTTATATAAAGATAATAATTAATTTAAGATTAAAATTAATTATTTAATTTTTTGAAGTACTTTCTCTGATAATTTTTTATCTACCCAATTCACCTCCCCTCTTAGGTAGCTCACTAGGCTAACAAAAATGTTACAAGACAACAACATATTGAGGCAACTTTTGATAGGACTTGTCCCAATCCCAAAATGGAATCCCTACTACTTTGGTCCTCGCCAACTAAGCCTTACGATAAGATACCATGAACTTGTAATTGTCATATATATTCTGTCTTATGATTGCTATTTTGAGTTTGGGATCATGCTGCAACAATATTTAAAAATAGAAACAAAATAAACTTCTAAAATTATTTAAATTAATTGCAATAAGAAACTTACAACAATTTGGTTTGGCAATATATAAGCAATCATCCCCAAATTTAAGTTGGAATGATCTTGGTTCGTCTTCGAAGATAGACAAGTTTTCCATTATATCTAGTGATCTTAAAGTAATCGTGCTTCGTCTTCAAAGTGGCAAGTAACCACCAACGACAATCATTTTTGCAATGAATAACCTACTTCTTAGGGTTGCTTTTGATGACGACGTACTCACCATTAACTTTGACATTGTACATCTTCACTCAATTCTGAATGACAGCTTTATCCTTAAACACTATCCCCATACTAAACTTCAAATTTTCATAATCCCATGTATTTATCTTTGATTTGCACTTATAGTCTTTGATAATGGTTGTATCTCCCCAATCGTATTTCGACATGTACGGGATCGGGGTCTTGTATGTCATCTGCACATTATCGTCGACGACATCATCAATGGTATCCTCAATCTCGTTCCGATCAACTATTCTAGCATTCCCTACTACCATATCTATCTCATCCTCATTCAAATCCTCCACCTGGCCATTTTCCATCATCTCTTCATCAACATCCTCGTTGGAATCTCTAAAATCAAAATTCCCTCGCAGATGGATCCTTCATCATTATCTCAAGCTCAATCACTAGCTGACAAATTGCATATGTCGAATCTGCACAGACGAGATACAACCCTCGCTCAAAACTTCCAGTAGGCCCGACGTCAGCCTGGTAGACCAACTGGGATACGAAGATTCCAGTGTACTCTTGTCAGTAAAATGAGGAATTGTATAAGGAATCTGTCATAACCCAATTTCTCAAGGCCCCCGCTATTTTTGTCCTATAGAGAATTCTACCCCAAATATTTCACCATTTATAAATAAATTGGTATTACTATTAATTCAGCTCCGATACCACACTGACACGACCTGATTTTCCAAGACCTCCAGGCGATTTATCCCCTTGGAGAATTAACACTAAAATCGAATATCCAATATTTTATTACATAAATCTGAAAATTTTTACAATGCGGCGGTAACAATTATAATTTATCGAATTAATTTTAGAACAGTTAATAATCAATATAATTATTTGAAATTCAAATACAAATACTATTGAGATACAATTATTAGTTTCATTATAATTTATCAAGGAATTTACAATATAATTCAAGTAGTGGCTTAATTGTATATATAATTATAAAATTTTGCTTCGCTCACGCATTAGCCGCAAAATATAATCTATAAAATTTCATTATAGATTGTTATTATCATAAAATAATAATTAAATAGAAAGCCCATGCATTCCGCCACTATTTAGAAGATAATATAATTATCATAGATTAATTGAATATTATAGATTGTTATTAATTATTCTTAATTAGTAAGTTGAAAGCCCACGTATTCCGCCATTGTCTAGAAGATAATATAATCATCATAGATTAATTGAATAGTGAATAATATTTATATTCAATCCCAAAATACACGTAACAGATTGTAGTAGAAGAGAATATTAATGCTATCCCAATCAAGTTGATTTATTTTTTTACAACGCTAAATAATAATACAAGTATTACAAATAAAAATCCCTATATAATTCTCGGCGCAATTTCGTTCTCACCAGCCCTGCAATTAAAACTGTGGGGTTGTGAGCCAACACTTAATAGAACTTTAACCTCTCTAATACGTACATTTAATCAAGTTCCAAATAAACACATAAACGTGTATCTCACATAATTTTCACGTAATACGTATTCATAAATATTTCATAAAAAATAACAATTATTGCAATACTAGCATGAACTACACAATACAGGAGAAATTAAATACGTATATTAAAAAAATTAAAAATTCTACCTGAAATTTAAACCGAAATCCGAACTAGAATCCACGCTCACTCAGGAACTTATTAATGCCTCCAACCCCTAATACGTGTAACTATATATATAATGTCTTGGATGATAATCTTTTTTTATTATTATTATTATTTTTTTTTTTTATTTTATTTTATTTTTTTTTATTTCTTTACACCTGTCAACTTATAACCTTTTATGTATATACACGATTTGAAATTGATTTCCTTCATTAAGAACCTTTTATGTATATACACTGTTTTAAAATGATTTCCTTCGTTGAGAAGGAAATCCATTTTAGCCGTTTATTTATTTATTTACACAATGTTCCTTCTTAAAATTAAAAAAAAAAAAAATTATATCTCAAAACTCTTAAAAACATATTATAAATAACACAATAATCCCAAACCTATTAAAATCAATTTAAAATTAACATTCAATCCCCAAAAATTATCAAATATTATTTATAAATTTTCATAATATACAAAACAACCCAAAAATATTAAACTTATGAGAAATAGTATTTTTCAGAAATATAAATTTAATATTTAACTCCAAAAATTATCAAGTATATATTTATACTACCAATTTATAAAATCATCTCCAAAAATATTTATATAAAATAATATTTTTTGAAAATATAAATTTTCGGGGTATTACAGAATCGTTCACAAAATTGTTTATGTTGGCCCAATATGCCTATTGTGTGCGCCATGTGATCTTTGTTAGCTAATTGTGTCGAGCAAAATCAGTTCTAATGTCAATTGTTGGCCTAAT
The DNA here is from genome assembly GCA_016647705.1 of Eucommia ulmoides. NCBI lineage: Eukaryota > Viridiplantae > Streptophyta > Magnoliopsida > Garryales > Eucommiaceae > Eucommia > Eucommia ulmoides. The sequence goes on along the minus strand of CM028332.1, from coordinate 37,284,874 downwards.
GAGCTACCCAAGAGAGGGTGAATTGGATAATATTAAATATTATCAGAATATAACACTTAAAAATTCTAACAATTAATATTATCCTAAAATTAATTATTATCTTTTATAATAGCGGATTATGTGTTATCAACTAGGTGCACACTCAAACAACAAAATATAAACAATATAAATAATGCAGCACACATAAATTTATATTGGTTCAGTAAACTACTATTGGCTAATCCAGTCTGTTGGCCCAGTGAGCTACCCAAGAGGGGGATGAATTGCGTAGTATTAAAAAATTATCAGAATAATAATAACACCTCAAAAATTCAAATAATTAATTTTGTCTTAAAATTAATTATTATTTTTATAGCAGCAGATATGTGTTATCAACTAGATTCACACCAAACAACAATATAAGTAAAATAAATAAGGCATCACACCATGATATATCTTGGTTTACCAAGCTACTCTTGGCTAGTCCAGTCCTCCGAGCCCCACAAAGATTCGTATCCACTAATCACTAAGATTCCTTTAAACATGTAGGAACCAAATCTTTACACAATGATTCTTTTTCCAGGCTCATAATCAACCTTTACAAATTCTTTTTCCCAAGCTCAAGAATAACATCTTCTTTTTCACAAAAAATTGTTTTAAAATATTTTATTTGATTTAAAGTTAAGAAAACGATTTTATCAAGATCTTATCAACCAAGCAAATATAGAAAAATAAATATGCAGTAAAGATTAAAAACTTGGAAAAATCTCACCCGGATAATATCAAAAAATTATAGATTGGAACGCTAGACAGCTAAGCTCGGTGACGCTTACACAATCAGCATTTTAACTCAAGAACTCCTCAATAATTAATCTCACAATTTGATCTCTCAAAATAATATCAGAATGATTACTCTTATAAAAGCTTATGAACTGAATAGTTCTTGATGATGTCTGTTTTCATGTGAAATCCGCAGGTTTATATATAGGGAATTGAAACAAACCCTCAAACGACTAGTTTTTAAATGATAAGTATCTGAAAAGCACCTATAGACCCCATATATCATTATCTTTCATTTTAGGTATATTTGACTTAATTATATCTTTCAAAACATTCAAATTAGTCCCTCAAATATTTCTTAAACTCAAATCGATATGATAGAAAGAAATATATGAATTTGAGAAATAACCAAAATGTATGACCAATATCTATAGGGATGACAAAATATCAAGGATATATCTTTAAGGGAAAAGTACAACTTAAACCCTCTTAATATTGACACATTTCTAAGTGATCCCTCTAAATTTCGGCGTTTCATTTTAAACCCTCTACGTATCATAACGTTTTTAAATGGTCCTTCCGTTAGAAAATCTGTTAAGACTAACAGAATCTTGGGACAAAATGGTCTTTTTACCATTTTTAAATTTTTTTAATAATTTTTTCTTTTTCTTTGTTATTTCATATCTCTCTCTCCCTCTCCCTCTCCCTCTCCCTCCTTTCCTCTCCCCACCACTTCCATCTTCCTCTCTTTCTCTCTCTCTCACCCGTAACAGGGGGTGTTTTCACCCCCTGCAACAAGGGGTGGATCACCCCTGTAATAGGGGGTGGTTCCACCCCCTATTTTGGGGGGTGAACCACCCCCATAACAGAGGATGAAAACACCCCCTGTTACGGGTAAGTTCCACCCCCTGTCATGGCCGTGCCCCTCTCGCAATGGTCGATTCCACCACCATTTATGATCTCCCCAACTACTTCCCACTGCTCTTCATTTAGTAGTTGAATGATCACAGCATTATAATTGCAAATTTTCCTTTCATTAATTGCTCAACTTACTCTTCTTCTCCCATCTCTTTCATCACCGAAATCATCACCTTAAATAGCTAAAAATTTCTATTATTAAATCACAATTTGCATAAACCAAACTTCTGCAAAATGGGTATTGGTTTATGGAGAGTTCTTTCTCTGTTTTTGGCATCTGTATTGGTCGCTAGAAATGGCACTACTCAACTCGTTCCTGTGATTATTACGTTTGGAGACTCAGCCGTCGACGTGGGGAACAATGACTATGTTTTGACTCTTTTCAAGGCCGATTACCCACCCTACAGAAGAGATTTCGTTAATCACAGAGTTACTGGAAGGTTCTGCAATGGCAAATTAGCCACTAATATCACCGGTAAAGTTTTCCAGTTAATTTTCAAAATTTTCAATAGCCAAACGGGTCTTTAAGAAAACTGTTCTTTTTTGCAGTTGATACTCTGGGATTCACTACTTACCCGCCGGCGTATCTAAGCCCACAAGCCTCCGACAAAAACCTTCTCATCAAAGCTAATTTCGCCTCCAGCTACGATGACAAAACATCAGTCCTAAACATAAGAAATCTTTAATCTGATTTTAAAACTGGCTTTTGGGTACCAATGAATCCAACCAAACAGTCCACTAAATTACAGTTTTTGCCTTTTGAATTTCATTACAGCATGCAATTCCGCTATCTCAACAATTCTAGTACTACAAAGAATACCAGTCCAAATTAGCGAACGTCGCCGGCAGCCAAAAAGCGGCGTCGATACTCAAAGACGCATTATATTTAGTCGGCGCCGGCAGTAGCGATTTCCTTCAGAACTACTACGTAAACCCTTTTCTTTACAAAGTCTACACCCCCGATCAGTACTCCTCATACCTCACCAACATATTCACCATCTTCATTAAGGTCCGGTTACCAAAAAAATAAAAATAAATTAAATGTTAATTTTTCTCTTTTGGATTTTTTTGGGTTTTCATTTTTTAATTAATTATCAGAATTTGTATGGGTGTAGGGCAAGGAGAATAGGAGTGACATCACTGTCGCCGTTGGATTGTCTGCCGGCGGCGAGAACACCCAGGGTGTTCCACCCTCTATTACAGGGGGTAGAACTCACCCCGTAATCGGGGTATTTTCACCCCCTATTACGGGGGTGATCCACCCCTGTTACGGGGTAGGAATGAGAGAGGTGGCGGGGAGAGGAAAAGTAGAGAGAGAAAGTAAAATAGAGACTTGCATGGATGAGAGAGAAAGAAATGGGTTAGTGCATTAGAGTGGTGGAAACATGGTAGAGAGAGAAACGAGAGATTTTGTAGAGAGAGAGAGAGATGTGGGTAGGCATGCATGGATGATGTGGGTAAGAACAAATATCACATTTATCAAACGTGGGTGAGGTAGAGAAAGGGTGTTGCACGCAATTGTGTAGAGAGAGAGAGCCATGCAACATAGACATAGAATCATGGGTATGTGGTCATCACGTGATACATGGGTAAGGTTTTAGAGAGAGAAGAAGGGGAGACGAACAATGGCGGGGAGAGAGAGATAAGAGAGAGACCGCCGAATACATGGGGATGAGTTCCACCCCCTGTTTTTGGGGTGGAACCACCCCTTGCAATAGGGGGTGGTTTCACCCCCTGTTGCGAGGGTGAAACTCAACCCCGAAACAGGGGGTGAGTTCCACCCCCTACAATAGGGAAGTGGCAGGGAGGAGAGAGAGGGAGAGAGAGATGAAGAGGAGGAAGAGAGAGAAATCTCAATATATATATATATATATATATATATATATATATTAAAAAATAATAAAAAAATAAAAAAATTGAAATGACATATTTACCCCTGAGATTCTGTTAGTTTTAATAGAATTTCTGACGGAAGGACCAATTAAAACTGTTTCGATACGTAGAGGGTTTGAAATGAAACGCCAAAACTTAGAGGGACCACTTAGAAATGTGTCAATAGTTAGAGAGTCTAAATTGTACTTTTCCCTATCTTTAATATTATCATATCCCTAAAATTTCTCTCATATCTCAACCATAAACGGCTAGTAACAACTACTGTTTAATCAAAATCCTTGAAATCCTCTAAACCTGAAACAGACTCGTCAGTCGAGCGACCAACGCCCATAAGTCGATTGCTCGATTCAGGATACTAGCTAAGCCAAAATTCCTTCGCCCATCGGTCAACCACACATCCATCATTTGTCGACCGAACGATTCAGGGACTTTGTCTCATTTTCATAAGTCGACTTATCTGTCGATTGAACCATGCAGAGCTCCTTCCTTAATTTTATTTAAAATAATTTTCTTTGACGTTTTTGCCTCTTTAACCGATTTCTTTTCTCGGTTAGCTGCACTAACTTCTTAAATTCAATTTTAATCAATTATTTTTATTTCTTTATTAATTACACATAGGAGCAAATAATTTCACTAATTAGGATCCTGTTAAAACACACATAAACATAAAATCATTTTCGTGTCGTGTGTGATCCTAATCGGGATACATTAACAGTAAAAATAGATTAAAGTTGTCTTCATCTAGATTCTTCGGAATCTTCAATCTCTTAGTATCCGTCTCTGTATCCTTCACAATTTCTTCATGATATTATCTTCTCTGCATTGTCTCTGCATCCTTTACAATTACTTCGTGGTGTAGTCTGGAACTCTTTAAACTAAAACACTCAATAAACATATTAGTTTTACAAAAAATATTGACATTTAATTGTTCATCAAAATCTTAGGATTAACACAGTCCCTAGAGCCCCATAGAAATTCGCACCTATTAAACTCAAGATCCCTTTAAAGGTTGGAATCAAACCCTTACAATGATTCTTTTTATAGGCTCAAAATCAACCTTTACAATTCTTTTTCACAGGTTAAGGAATAACCTCTATATTTTTACCAAGCGGAAGATTAACCTAATTTTATTACAGGGAGAATCACGATCTAATTTTTTTTATACCTTAGGTTCAAGAATTAAACCTCACACAAACATGCTCCAAATATGCTTTTACCTAGTAAGGATTGAACCATTACAATATACTCACAATTCTATAAAGGAAGAATTAAAACCTAATCTTTTTATACTCTAGGTAAAGATCATAACCTCAATCTCTTTATCGGAAGAGATTGAAAACTAGATACCCCTGATTAGACACTCCTAATAGTATCTAATCTGCACACAACTCACTAATTACAAAAATTGATAAGTTATTCTCACTCAGAGCTTCTACCACATCAGATTAATTAATACTTAATTAATGTCCCAAAACTAGTGATAGAAATAAAGTGCAAAAATTCAAAATCTAATTTTAAACAAAAAATGTAAAATAAAATGGGTAGCAAACAATTTATCACGTAATCAGATTTTCTAAAGAAATTGTTTCAAAAAAATATTTTTCAATAAAAATTCGAAAAATAATTTCAAAGATCAACTTCCAAGAAAATAATAATAATAATAATAATAGAAAATAAGCAAATAACTTGGAACAATCTCACTAAGAATCCACCGAAAGAATAATAATTAGAATAACAATGACACTTCAGATCAATAGTAGCAATAATCCACAGCAAACATTTTTCAAGAACAAATCTCAAGAAAGATCTCACAATACCCTCAGTATAATTTTAGAATGATAACTCTCAGAAAGCTCAGGAACTGAATAGCTCTTTAATTTTGATTGATTTGGATTATTGGATTTTTTAATTAATTAAGTATTTAAGAGTTTAAATTGTTCAAATTTTTGTAACTACCCAATTCACCTCCCTTCTTAGGTAGCTCACTGGGGCAACAATTATTACTGCAATTTTTTCATGTAAAAAATTATAGTGACTTTCAAGTTTCAAGTCATATAATGACTTTGAACTTTTAACAAAATTATTAAATTTTAAAATATATATATATATATATATATATATATTATACCAAATAAATTAGGTGAACAGTGAGTTATAAAAATTCGAATTTCTATAGTAAAAAAATCCAATTATTTAAGGACTAAATTGATAATGTTCCCAAATATTTGGGGTGCTAAATGGAATTATTTTCTTATGCCTTCCATGATGATGGGGAGTATCCAAAACTTTAAAAGAATGAGGTGAGCTTTGGTCTATCATACACGCAAATACTTAATGGAGGACCAAGCAATAATGCAGGGCCCATTCGGTGTTGTGTACACCGGCAACAAATTTCTTTTTTTTTTTCATACACAATGAGTCGGGGTTTATTACCCCGGTTTTAAAAAATAAAAAATAAAAAATAAAAAAAATAAAGTAATCGGTGTTGTGAACACTGGTTTCAAAAAAGAAAAAAAAATAAACAAATAAAAAAGAGACTGTATAACCAGGGTTTATTAATCCGGTTTTAACTTTTCTTAAAAACAAAAGTGTAAATTTGGTGTTCAGAATCTCAACTTATCCTCCTTTGATAAATAAGTTAAAATCACTATCTGTTTCAAAAATTAAATATTTAATTAGCATTTATTAGGTAAACAACTCGGTGTGTGGGGGTGGAGGGGTTTGTTTGGGGAGGGAAGTTGCAAAAGCAACCCCTAGATGGGAAGAGGTTACCAGCGTAGCAACCCCTGTCATCCACAAATAAACCTACACATTTAGGGTCGATTTCTTCATTTTAAAAAATAGTCTGGTTGAAAACGGGCGAGTTTTGGCCAGTGTCAAAGAGGCCCGCCGAGCATTGCCCGTTTTGTTCTAAAATTGTATTAAAGCGCAAAGAGACTAGGTTAACCATTGAACGGAGTTGATAAAATCGAAACCTTAATCAAATGTACTCTTTTCAAACTACCAAAAACATTCGCCCAAAATTTTAAGGGTCAAAAGTGCAATTTTTCTCCAACTCCTGATTATGTGATTGTCCATAGAATAATTAGAAACCACCGACAAAGGTGGTTAAGCTCCAACAGCTTCACCAGATTTCGTTGAGAGATCACACTCTCAGACCAACCAGCATTACTGCAACTACTAGATAATCAAGACGCCTTCCCCTCTTGACCATATTTTTCGTTCGCAGATCCAATTTCTCAATTCTCGGCAGAAATTCTTCAACTGACACCTCAATGGTCTTCGATTCACAATTAAACCCAGTGTAAGATTCTTTCACCTCACTCAACCTCAATTCGCTGTTCTTAATGAGTTTATCTACCGCTCAGTCTGTTATATATTTATGCAATTTCGCTGAAATTCGTCAGATCATGGAGCGATCTTTACTGGGTTAGATAAGTAATCATCGTTCAGTTATTTGCTGGGTTAGCTAAGTATTAGATCGGGTATACGAGATGCCGCATAGATTAGATTGGAGTTCATTGCGCTTGTATTTCAAGCCTTCCATTGTAAGAGTTCTGAGTTTTGGAAAATTAATAGCCTTCCATAGCAATTATTGCAAGAGCTGGGTTTTCCAATCATTCAATGGACTCCTTGTGCTTGGCTCGTTTTTCTTCTTCCTTTTGGCTGCTTTTTCTGGTTATTTCTACATTTATCCAGTTTTTCATCCTGGTGTTCGCATTCCTGATGTTCATAACCATAAGCCAAGTAATTTGACTAATGCCTGCAATGTGTTCGATGGAATGTGGATACCAGATGAAACTTACCCTCTGTACAGTGCTTTTGATTGTCCTTTTGTTGAACGAGGTTTCAACTGTTTGGCAAACGGTAGAAAAGACAAAGGGTATCTCAAATGGGGATGGAAGCCTAAAACGTGTGATATTCCAAGGCTTAATGTGAGTGAAATTTTGGAAATTCTTCGTGGAAAACGGGTTGTTTTTGTCGGTGATTCTTTGAGTAGGACCCAATGGGAGTCCATGATATGTTTGTTAATGACCGGTGTGAAGGATAAAAAGAGTGTTTTTGAAGTTAACGGGAATAAGATAACTAAGCAGATTAGGTTTTTGGGAGTTCGATTTAGCTCCCACAATTTTACAGTCGAGTTTTATCGTTCAGTGTTCTTGGTTCAGCCTGGGCCGGTACCAAAGCATGCACCTAAACGGGTTAAGACACTGCTTAAACTCGATAAATTGGATGATATCAGTCATGAGTGGATTGATTCAGACATTCTTGTATTCAACACGGGGCACTGGTGGACCCCGTCAAAGCTTTTTGAAATGTAAGTGTTCTTCTCACTTTGCATTTCTATTCATGTTGTGTTTTTGTAGTAAATTAGTAATACATACAGACATAGATATAATACATGTACATATACATATACATATATATATATATATATATATGTATATATTAAGATTGTACTTGTCGATATGTTGTTTTTGTTCTACATGGAGCAACTTGAAGAAATAACTATGGAGAAACTAATGATCTTTTCATCCGGTGTTTGGGATCAATTCTGATCTGTTCCCATAAATTTGTTCTAAAAATATAGGAATAGAGCAGACTCGTATTTTTTTGTTCTTGTTTTTCGGTTTTTGTTATCAGTTTTCAGGTTTTCAGGGAACCTGCAAAAAAAAAGAAAAAAAGAAAAAAGATTAAATAGGAAACTAAAACAAATGCAACACCATACTGAATTGCTGCTTTGTAGATAGACTCACTGTATGCATAATGCAAACCCTAGTTTAGTTTCCTTTACCAGATGCATTATGCATTAATATAATATTGATTTTTCAAAAAACATTACCGCAAAAAGAGCTTCTAATATGCATTTTCAGACAGGGGCTGGTACTTCCAGGTTCGTGGAAAGATGAAACTTGGAATGCCAATCAGTAGTGGCTTTAAAACTGTGTTATCTACATGGGCATCTTGGGTTGAGAATAGCATCAACCCAAATAGAACCCGTGTATTCTTTCGGACTTTTGAGTCAACCCATTGGAGGTATGTTCTTGTAAATAATAGTTTGATTTAACCAAAAAAAAAATATCAAATCTTTCCTATAATTTGTCATTTTTTTAAATATTTTTTCTTTATGGGTTTGTCATTTCTCGTTATGCATATTATTTATCTGAATTAATTTCATATTAAGAAAAGTTGAAAATTCTAGCAGTCGATCCGCCCGTCAGAGTTGCAAAGTAACTCAACAACCATTATCAAAAACTGAAGGAAGGGAGAGCAACCCGTTTTCAGATGTTATACTGAATGTGGTGAAAAATTTATCGGTTAAAGTAACAGCGCTGCACATAACTCCAATGACAGCCTTCAGGAGTGACGGACATGTGGGAACTTGGAGTGACAATCCATCCGTCCCAGATTGTAGCCATTGGTGTTTGCCTGGAGTACCTGATGTTTGGAATGAACTTGTTCTCTCATTTGTGCTTTAGTAGAACGGATTTTTCACTCAGTAAGCAAATCTCTTCATACTCTCGTAGAACAATTTCATTCTGTTTCCTGAAATTTGTTCTTAAAACTAGGGAATAGAACAAAAGTAGACTTTTTATATTCCCAAAATTTCTGTTTCCATTGGCGTTTGTCTAGTGTTTCCATTCCCAAAGTAGACTTTTTATATTCCCATATTTCTGTTTTTTTTTTTCTCAATGTTTTGCGGACACAAACACTAAACAAACGGCACTCACTTTGTATCTTCAACCTTGACTTGATAGTTGAGATCGAAGTTCCTATTATGAGAAATGATTTTTCTTCCTTGTGCAGAGTCGGTTGTTTTTTTTTTTTATATTATTCTTGCAATCGTTCAGAGTTGCTGATGAGCTAGATGCAAAAACATGAAATATATATATATACATACATACATACATATATATGAGTGATACTGAATTCTGTTCTATCATTTAAGCATTTCATATTACCTTTTAGTAAATAAGAGTGAAAGGGAAAAAGACAGAACAAGAAAATGAAAGTTCACCTATCATCTGTTATAATTCCTCTCTGATTATTTTTGCTTTCTCCAATTTTGCCCAAATACCTGATTGTTCATGAAGCCTGACCCCTTGCCTCAGTTCCATGCTTTTAGGTGGCGTTTGTTTACAGTTTTTGTTTTGTTCCCAAATTTTATTCTGAAAAATGTGAAGCACGCCTGAAACGGATTTTTATTTCCATCTGGGAACAAAAAACAGAAATTTGGGAACAGAACACTCCCAAGAAAGAGTGGGTTGTCTGGGGAGCTCAGGAAGAATTGTTCTCCAATGCAATCAATCCCCCCCCCCCCCCCCCAAAAAAAAAAAAAATTTCAACTATTGAAATGGCCTCCCCAGTCAACAGCACTACCACCGCCTGCCCCCGCTTTCCATCTCCACCCCCCGCCCCATTCCTCCACCAGTGAAAATCGTGGTGTTTGTTTCATTAGGTTGTATAGCCTTTGGTTTTCTCTTGTTTGCTTTGTGTTGGTTCATCAAGAAGAAGGAGGTTCAGGAAACAGATGTCATACAATTCGACGAACATAAGAAGGTGAGGGAGAATGTGGTGCAACGTCCCAGTGCTGCTCAGGTGGTGGTTCTGACAATCGATGACGACATTCATCTTCAAGAACAGATCAGAAAGAACGAGAGGATTGGCAAAGAGGGTATGAAGAAGAATAAATCCTCTGGAGAAATTGTTATTAATGATGATCCAATTGTGACTGAGATTGGAGGAGCATCTTCTTCAGATTCTGCCTCTGTTGGTCATCATCAGACTGAACAGCACAAACCTTGATTATGTTGTTCATTTGGTCTTCTGGCACTGTCTCATGGGGTTATTTGAGACAAAAATGTTGAAATTGAATAATGGTGACTTTTCATTGTAGTTAGTGCAGATTGATTATCCACCACTGTTGCTTGAAAATTCTTAAATAAATAAATGGAAAGAAAATGATCTTTTAGGTGGCGTTTGAGATGTGATGGGATAGCATGGCAATTCTGTTTCTGTTTTTGAAATATTTCGAAAAAATAAACATGCTTGGTAACGGCCATTATCCTTAAATTATTTCTTTTAATTTATGAGTTCAGAAACAAGGAACATGTTTGGTTGCAGCATTTGTTTCGTCTTTTTTTTTTTTTGGCTTTAAATTTATGGTGGCCGGGGGTGGTGGCGGCCTGCGTGGTGGTGGCGGCCGACGTGGTAGTGGTGGGAATAGTTTTGTGGTAATGAATATGATCAACATTTTTTTGTCTCAAATTTTTAAAGAATAAGAAAATAGTTCAAAATTAGTCTTAAAATTTTGGAACAAAAATGTGTTTACCAAACGTGTTTCTGAACATTAATCTCAAAATTTTTAAAGCGAAGACAGAAGCAATAAGCAAAAGGGGCCTTAGTTTCCAAAATTATCATAGTTAATTTTAACTAAAAATAATAATAAAATAAATTAATAATAAGTAAAACATAAATTCTCTAAAAATAAAATTAAAAATTTTAATAACAAAAAATAAAAGATTAATCTAAGGACCACTTTTTTTTTTTGCCTAGGAGAGAGATGATAAGTAAAATTGGTTAAATGGTTTATAAAATATCGAAGCAGTGTTTAGAGTGGAATTTGAACCCACGCCATTTCGGACCAGAACCTTAATCTGGCGCCTTAGACTAACTCAGCCATCTCAACACGTAACATAGACGTGTCGTTTGTTACATTAGTCCCTTAGGTGGCGTTTGCTAACCGTTTCTGTTGCCATTCCAGTAGTGGGATGAGAATGGGATGAAAATTTTATTTTCTTTTTGGGAGTAGAATCGCGTTTGGTAACGATAATTTTTTTTTTGTTTTGGGAAGGGAATTGTGTTTGGTAACGATTTTATCCTAATTTTTTTTTTTTTTTGGTTCTGTTTTGGCCTGACGGCGGTGGCGCCGTCGCCGGCCGGCCGGCGGTGCTCCGGTGACGCCGCCGACGGTTCTCCGGCGTCGGAGACGGCAGTGCCCCCCGCCGGCGATGACCGGACGGCGGTGGCGCCGGCGACGCCGGCCGGAAGACAATGGCGCCGTCGCCGGCGACTGCCGGAAGTGGCCGGAAAATTTCCGGCTGGACGGTGACCGGCGACAGTCGCCGGAGATGACCGGCGGCGGCGGTTGGCGGTGGTCGGCGGCGGCTGGCGGTGTTCGGCCGGTAGGTGAATAGTGACCATGAGTTTTGGGAATGGAATGGGAATAATGAGAAACAACTTTTTTTTGTTTCTCATTTCTTAAAAAAAAAATGGACACAATTCTCAAATGGGAATGAAATGGAAACGGAAACAAAAATTACCAAACGCTATTCCCAAACAGAATTTCCAAAAATCTGGGAATGGAATGGGATGGAAATAGTTACCAAACGGGGTATGTACAGAGTTTTGCCATATTCTCAGCCTAATACCTTTTTCTCTGTTTTTTTTTTTGGTAGAAGCTTAAAAAACAGTTGTGGCTGTATTATGCATGCTTCGCCGATTTAATTGTAAATCCCCCAATTTGATAGTACAGTTTCATAGCACAATTAGCATTCAATGATTGTACCGTACAACTACTAATGCTGATTCATCTATGTTGTTAGAATTCATAAGAACAATTAGGTGGTGTTTGATAACCATGCTCATCCCAAAAATTTTCATTTCATTCCCACTTTTTTGGAATTTATTTTTGAGCATAGTGTTTGGTAATTTATCCCACTTTTTCATTTCCGTTCTCATTCCATTCCCATCCCAGAATCCATCACACTTTTTGTAGAGAAATGAGAAATAAAAAAAAAACCATTCCCAAACTATTCTCATCCCATTCCCAACCAAAAAAACAGCCATTTCCAAACCAAAAAAAAAAAAAAAAAAGATCACCTTCAACTATGTTCTTCGCCTCCATGATCACCTCTATCATCGTCTTCTTCAACCGTTCTTCTCTGGTTCGTCGTCGTCGCCATCTTTGCGTCCCCCATCGTTATCGATTTTGTTTGCTTATAGGGTTTGGAAATCGAAATCAAAATCGAAATAGGGTTTTGATTTCAATTTCGACCTCAAAATCGAAATAGGGCTCATTGTCGTTTTCTTCAATTCGTTGCTTGCTTGGTTCGAAATCGAAACAGGGTTCGTTGTCGTCTACTTGGTTCGACTGTTGTTGTCTTCTTCAGTTCGTCGTCTGCTTGGCTTCGATTTCGAAATCGAAACAAGGATTTGGATTTCAAAATGTGATTTTGATTGGGGTTTAGAGTTCAATTTCGATTAGGGATTAAGATTTCGATTTCGATTGTAGTTTAGGGTTTGATTGTGGTTTATGATTCGATTGCTTGATTGTGGCTTAGGATTTGTTCTTGATTTTTAGGATAAAATCGTTACCAAACGCAATTAAAAAAAAAAAAAAAATTAAAAAAAATTATCGTTTCAAACGCGATTCTATTTCTAAGAAGGAAACAAAATTATCATCTCATCTCATTCCCATCCCACTGCATGGGATGGGCACAAAACAGTTACCATAATTTTTTATTTTACTAGTCCAATATGTCACATGAACATGGTTGAAATTAGCATGGTAATAATTATATTTTCATTTCAAAAGTACCTGTTTAAGATCTTAAAAAATGTTTCCTTCATGAAAGAATTTTCATTTAAAGTTACAACATTAGCGTTTAGCCCGTGTCTGAAGGCACGAATTTTGATTTTTTCATTATTAAGTTAATAGTTAATTTTTGAGATTTTTATTTAATAGCCTTTATTTAAGAGTTTATGTAGAAAATAATATTTTTAAACAGTTATGTTGTAATATAGTCTTTTTGTGAAACATTGTCAGTGTTTAATCATTTGAACGTTGACCGATTTAATAAACATACATTTATACCCTTTTTATAAATTAGAATAAATGAAAAAAAAACCTACATCACATCTCATTGCCGCTGTCTCTCTCTTACGGTAAAAGCAAACAATTGATTTTCTCTCGGTAGGAATTCATGTGCAGAGACCACCAATGTGAAAGAAACATATCAGTTAGGGGCAATTGATGTTTAGGGATGAGAATAAGCACAAGCTTGGGGCTATTGAAGTCCTTATCATGGTGGGAATAAGGGCTATTAATTAATGCTAGAGAAAGGATTAAAGGCCATGGGAGAAGAGGATCACAATGTTGCGATTAAGTGCTTCAACGTGCCCTAAACATCAAGTTGAGTGTTCATTTATACCTAATTGTGTCTTCATCAGTAGATCCGCCGTTGTGCTCATCTTCATCACCTGATTCGTCGCTTTAGCCCAACCATTTGCCTCTCTATCTCTCTCTCTCCATTTGTAGACAGGGACAATGGAGACAAACAACGATGCAATGGTGGAGACAAACAGCGTCGCGGTGGTCGGTGGCGAAAGAACAGCGTTGCGGTAGTTGGTGGTAGAGACAAACGGCGCCACTCTCGCTCTCTCTCTATTCACCGTTCATCAGCTGCAAGCTTGCCACCGTGAGCAATGGCCATCGCCGTTTGTCTTGCAAGCCTGCACAGTCCAACCACCACATCTCCTCCATTCTTCTCTGCACAGTCCAACCACCACATCTCCTCCATTCTTCTCTGCACAGTCCAACCACCACATCTCCTCCATCTCCGACCAACACTACTCTACCCAACGCCACCACCTTCTCCACCTCCTCTTCCTTCTTTGGCTCTTCGGATGCTTGAAGCTTTCTTCCACAAAGGTAAGAGAGACAAAGCTCAAGGAGGTCCATGGTGTCAAAAGCTCCAATTATTTATACATTAGAATCGTCGACAATGGAACAACAAGAATCGTCGATGATGGAATGATGAGAATCGTTTAGGGTTCAATTTCTATTGTAAGAATCGATTTTCCTTTCCCTTGCTTGGATTCAAAACAATTATGCTCAATTAATATCCTGAAAACTTTAAGATGGAATGTACGTGAGGAATAAATGTGATTTAATCAGTTAAAGTACATATCACAAATAATCAGATTTCACAAATAAAATCGTTTTAAAAGATTTTCAAGATTTTAGATTTGAAAATAATTTTTCTAAAACGCTTAATCCAAGTAATCAAATAAATAATCTAAGAAAATACTTTAATTAACTTAGAAAGATCTTACTTGGATTTCTTGAAAACAATTACGATAATTCAGTGTAGAACAAAGACCAGTGATGAAAAACAAATTCACGCCTCAATCAAGAACTCTTTCAATATCACTCTCATATAAATTTCTCAGCGTAAATCACTCTCTTTTAATAGCAAAGATTGATTGTTCTTGATTACTAAATTTGAAAAACGCAAGTCTCCATATATAGAATTACTTGACCTATAATGGCTAGTTTCCAAATTATAAGACCTAAAATATCACTTTAAGACCCTATATATCATATACTATCAAAATAGGTGTATTCCATTCAAAAATACTTTTAGAAAAACTCAATTTGGTCCCCTAAACTTTTTAGATTTAAAACGCTTAAAGACATAAAGTAGTTTTACCAATTCAATTCAAAGAATAATTTAATATATGGATCAAATAGATAGGATCTTAATAATATATGATATATAATAGTAAAATGCCCAATTTTCCTTAAAAATCTCTCTTTAAAATGTTCAAAACATTGAGATTTGGATTAAAAAATTTAAACAGTCAAACTTTGACTATCTGTCTCTATCGGTTGACATGCCTCAGTTCGGTCGACCGCTCTTGCAACGGTCAGTTTTATGACCGTTGCACCGACTCCCATCAGTTAACCAACCTCACCATCGGTTGACCGGATTGCCCAGAGGGTTTTCTCTTATTTCTTCGTTTCAGTTACTAGATTCGTTAATCGATTGACCTATCTCGTTGGTTGACCGAATTAGTCAGTAGATTCACCCTTCTAACCCCTTCAAGCTGTTGTTTACATTAGTTGACCGACCCATTTTTTTGGTTGACCGAATGGATCAGAAAATCCATTATTTTATATGTTAAAACCATTTTTTCACTTAAATACTTTATCAAAAATATTTTTATGATGCATATAAGTTTATTTATTTTAAAGTGTCGTGCGTGATCCTAATTCGAGTTGCATTAAGAGCATAAAAGTAATGAGTTATTTTTATCTAAATGTCTTCCAATCCTCTAAAAATCTTCATTATCTTCATCTTGCACCTATCTTCAATTTCTTTACAAATTTCTTTGAGTCTTCAATGATCGCTCCATAAATTTTTTCGACTTGTAAATCTTCAATGATTAATATTTTTGACTCATTCTTTTTCTCATTTCAACATATGGAACTTTTAATCTGATATCACCCAATAAAATAATTAGTTCCATAAAACACCAACGTTCAATTTTTCATCAAAACACTAGGTTTAATAATCTCTCCCTTTTTGATTATCAGAATTAACTTTTATGTTTTCTCAATACGAAATATAACCAAGATCCGCCTAAATCTGATAATGGATTTTTTCAACTCATTAAAGCACCATTATGAGAATTAAAAACATTTACCAAATAGAATTTTAATTTAAACTTAAACCATTGTTAAGATAATTGAGAAGTGGGGAATAAATCATATATTGATATTATGAGAAAAGATACATAGACTACAAGCTATACACATGTATTTATATGAAAAGTAGGGGTTAGGGTTTTGCCCTAATGGGCCATGTGGGCCAAGCCCATTATTGCATTAACATCTCCTCTCAAACTCAAGGCGGTAAGTGGGAGGTGAATTTGAGTTTGGAAACCAAAGAGTGAAAGCGTCCAAGTGGATCAGCCTTAGTGAAAATGTCTGCAGTTTGATCAGCTGAACTAACAGATTGTAGGCAAACTATATTCTGCTGAATGTGATGGCGGATGAAGTGACAATCAGTCTCGATGTGTTTTGTACGCTTGTTGAAGACGTCATTGTGAGCAATCTGAATAGTACTCCTATTGTCACAGTGTATGGTAGTGGTAGTAGGAGAGGAGATACCCATATCGGCTAGTAACCATCGAAGTAAGAGAAGTTCTTGAGTTGAATCAACCATGGAAATATTCAACTTCAGTGCTGGAGAGAAAAACCAAAGTTTGTTTCTTACTAAGCCAGGAAATGAGAGAGTTATCCAAGAAAAAACAGTAACCAGTAGTTGAACGTCTATCGGTGGGGTCACCAGCCCAATCAGCATTAGAATAAGCTTGAAAGATGGGAGCAAACTGAGCTGAGAAATAAAGTCCATGAAACATAGTACCCTTGACATACTGAAGAATGCGAAGAACAACCGAGTACTGAGTGGTCCGATGAGAGAACAAGAACTGACTGACCTGGTAAACAACATAGGCAATGTCGGGGCGAGTGACAGTGAGGTATACAAGACTTCCAACCAATTGGAGATATAGAGTGACCTCCTGAACAGGTAAACCATCGAGTGGAGTAAGTTTGATGTTTGGCTCGAGAGGAGTAGTGGCAGTGGTGGAGTTAGTGATCCCAGCCTTGGAAAGAAGATCAGAGGCATATTTAGTCTGAGAGAGAAAATGTCCATCTGAACCGAATGAGACTTCGAGGCCTAGAAAATAGGTGAGTACACCAAGATCTTTTATCTCAAATTGGCTAATGAGAAATTGTTTGAGTTTAGAAATGCCACGCATATCATCTCCAATAATAACCATATCATCCACGTACAGTAACAAAATGATAATACCATTGGCAGTGCAGCGAATAAATAGAGCCGATGATCATTAGATGTGAACCCAAATTGATGAATAATAGTACCAAATTTGGAGAACCAGGCATGTGGAGCTTGTTTCAATCCATACAGAGCATGATGAAGACGACAAACTTTATTTCAAAGGGTAGCTAGGCTGGGAGGTAGATGCATATAGACTTCCTCAAGTAGGTCTCCATTGAGAAATGCATTTTTGACATCCATTTGAAAAATAGTCCACTTCCAAATAGCGACAACGGCAAGAAGTGTACGAATAAATGTGAGCCTCTCCATTGGAGCAAAGGTCTTTTCATAGTCAATTTCATATTCTTAAGTAAAGTCCTTGGCAAAAAATCGGGCTTTATATCGGTCAACATAGCCATCAAAAAATGTCTTGATTTTAAACACCCATTTGCACCCAATAGGAGTTTTCCCAAGAGGTAGATCCACGATATCCTAAGTATGAGTTTTGGCTAGGGCCTGAAGTTCTTCGTCCATTTCTACCAAAGAGGATTAGTACTAGCCTCCTTATAGGATTAAGGCTCATGCAGATGAAGTATAGTAGAAAAACAATGAAAATCATGGAGATAAGAGGGGCGATGAGTTACCCTGGTAGATCTGCTGGGGTGATCAGGAGGATGGCCCTCAAAGGAAGTCGGTGCAGACTCATTAGACATAAGAATATCCTCAGGGATGACCGATTGAGTCAGAGGGGTGAGGTCAACTAGCGGTTCTGGGGCTGGAGGTGGATCTGGAGAGGTAAAATCAACTGGTGGGTCAAAGGTGGACTCGACAATACCTGAAACTGGGTCCTCGGGAAATAACTCAATAGATGGATCAGTAAAGAATTTAGAGTTAGGGATGGTAGACATGTTAAATGACCATAAAGAAGAGAACATTTGATGTTCCCAAAAAATGACATGACGAGAGATACAAAGAGTTTTAGAAATGGGATCCTAACACCAATACCCCTTATGTTCAATACCATATCCAAGGAAACAACATAGGTGAGCCCTTGGTTCTAATTATTTTATGTTTATGTGGTTTAAGAAGAATGAAACAAATGCAACTAAAGACTTTGAGTTCAGAGTAATCAGGAGGCTTATCGAAAAGACGCTCAAATGGGGGTTGATTTTAGATTGTGGCGGAAGAAACACGATTGATTGTGTACACTGCGATTAGGGCAGCCTCACCCCAGAAGTGCTCAGGACATGAAGAAGAAATGAGTAGAGCATGAACGGTGTCAAGAATGTGTCTATGTTTACGTTCGGCTCATCCATTTTACTAGGAGATTCCAGGACACGAGCGATGGGGAAGAGTGCCATTTTTGTGAAGTAGGTTTAGAAAAGTACGGTCTTTGTATTTGATTGCATTATCTAAGTGAAAAACTTTGATATTCCGAGAGAATTGAGTTTGAACCATAGAAGAAAAATCAGAATATATTTGAAATAATTCAGATATGTTTTTAATAAAAAACAACCATGTATATCAAGAATAGTCATCCACAAATATAACAAAATAGCGAGCACCACCCATTGTTGCATGAGAAAAAGGCCCTCAAACATCAGAATGTACTAAATCAAAAGGTGCAAGGGAAATAGACTGACTCTCATTAAAAGCTAAAGCTGATTATTTTGCAAGTTGACAATGAATACAATGGAAAGACTCATGTTGAAATGAACCTAACTGACCATTAGAAATAAGAAAACGAAGACGACTGGATGAAGTGTGACCTAATTGAGAGTGTCACAATTCCACGGGTGAGAGTCTTGGGATGGATACGACTGATTGGTTTGGTGTTAATGAGGATGGGACTTGGAGGTGAGTGAGGTCAAAGAGGCGTCCAACGTTATGGCCGATCCCAAGGAGTTTTCCTATCTAAGGGTTTTTCATATGACAACCAATAGAAGAAAAATGCAAATCAACTCCAAGATCACATAATTTTCCTACAGATATAAGGTTGAGAGTAAGCTTAGGGACCAAATATGTATTAGGAAGAGATAAATGAGAACTGTCAACACGTCCGGTATGGCTAACCAATATATTTGATCTATTAGCAGTGTGAATAGTAGGTGCATACTCATCATGGGTTTTAGAAAAAAAAAATAGATGAATAAGATGTTAAGTGATTGTAACAGGTAGAATCAAAATACCATTGAGATGTACTTGCTGTAGTTGACATGGCTACATTGTTACCAGTTTTATTTAGAGCATCGGTAAGCGCGGTGCAGAAACCACTCCAATCAGGTGGAGAGCTGGATGAAGTTGGTGTAGCATTAGTGGTTGTAGCAACAACATTCTTTGGCTTGAAATGGGACCGATTACGAGAGCCTCGAGAGCGATATTGGTTCCCATTTGACTAATTTCCATATGGAAGTTTAGGGCATTCTGCAAGATAGTGGACCGGTTCTCTGTAGACCTCACACAGGCGAGAAGGACATTTGAGCAATTAATTCCCTTGTGAATAATAATACCTGCGGTATAAGGGCTTATGGGATGGGTTTGGCTTCCCTCCTGGTGTTGCAAGAGTAAATGGTGTTGTAGGAGCAACTGGCGCTGCTAGGGAAACATCTGTATGTGAGCTTTGTAGTGTCGCAAGACGTGTTTCCTCACTGAGTAGATTAGAAAGGACATTATTTAGAGAAGCTAGCGTGGCCCGGTGGAGGATTGAAGCTCGTACAGGCTCAAATTCTTCTCTCAAGCCCACCAAAAATTGCATAATGCGTGTCTCTATTTGGTATTTGGCATGAATGGTGGAATCTTTTGTGCATTCCTAGGTTGGCTCAGTGATAGCCAACTGATCCCACACGGCAGTTGATAAGTGTAATTTACCTATCTATTTCCAAATCGAACTTGTTAGTTTTCGAGTGTTATTATAGTATTTTAATACATTTTAATAGTTATTATTTATTTTTGTATAAATCAGGTGTGTGGGGTAAAAATAGATGAAAACGAATCATAAACGATCAAACCAAATCAAGAACCATGGAAGAACGGTAGGAAAACAAGCATAAAGGCAAAATTCTGAGATACAGCCCACCGCTACAGCATCCAGACCACCCCCGTAGCGGTCAATATGTAGAGAATGCCTTTTCATACTGAAAGCCCACCGCCAAGGTGGTAAAACAACGGAGAGGTCTCTACTCCCATCGCTGAGTCCATTGCCGAGGCCGTGGCTTAACTAACAGAACCATCGTCGCAGCGATGAAATACACCGCCGCAGCGGTCACTTTGTACACACTTTGGATATTTTTGAGCCCTATATCTTCGTCCTCTCCTCTATTTCGGCCATTAGAGAGCTCTTAGGGTTATAATAGGGTTGAGAGGTTTTTGGGGAATGCTCCACCAAATCTGAAGGAAGATATCATAAGGCGAAGAATGAGAAGTGGTGGCTGCTATTTAAGCGTCGCCACTTTCACTGAAAGCGTACGGGTCAAGTTTTAGTATAGGTTGGGAGGGTAGGGGTATCATGTTCACGGGGATTGGTTGAGAATATCGTCGAGCCACCGTGATTATCATAACTCGACTTTATCTAGGCGATAAAAATAGTATTTAATTAACAAATACTAATACTACAATACTAATTTATCTAATTATACTAATATATTGGTAGGACATTTATGGGAATTATTGCCTAGGGATTAATATCGTTCACTTAAACGTGTTCATTTCAATCTTTTTTTTTTTAATAGCGCTCATCCTATCCAATAATGTCAGTTCGTAAACTCCCTCACCATCTCTCTCAAGTGTAAGACGGGGGAATACATGACTTCGTGTCAATATCGAAGTCCCCCTCAATGTCTTAACGACTCTAGGTTACGTGAGTCTCGCCCCGCGATTATCATAACTCGACTTTATCTAGACGATAAAAATGGTGTTTAATTAATAAATACTAATACTACAATACTAATTTATCTAATTATACTAATATATTAGTAGGACGTTCATGGGAATTATTTCCTAAGGATTAATATCGTTCACTTAAACGTGTTCGTTTCAATCTATTTTTATTAATGGCGCTCATCCTATCTGACAATCTCAGTTCGTAAACTCCCTCGCCACCTCTCTCGAGTGTAAGACGGGGGAATACGTGATTTCGTGTCAACACCGAAGTCCTCCTCAACGTTTTAACGACTCTAGGTCATGTGAGTCTCGCCCCAACGTCATTGATGACACACTTTCTAACTCTCTCCCAGATTATTGGATCGTCGCGTTGTGTTTACCCTAGTCCGAATCCAGGGTTACCTCTCCCGAGTGTCAAACCCCGTATTCTCAGTATATCGTAACAAGCATAATAAACAATACAACACGGCAAACACAATCAGATAAACATGAACAACCACTAACAACACATCGATTTTATATAAACAACGTTTTCATGAATTCAATCAAGTTTTAGACAATATATGTTTAGCTAAACATGACCGTGGCCCTATATACAACTAGAAACGAGCTAACATTTACAAACATTCAACCAAACCTAAGAGAAAGAGAGAGAAACGAGGAAACTGGCCGTTTATCCGAAGATCCGATGCTATAACCTTTCCGAGAACGCTTCCTTCTTCTTCGCAACATGATCTTCCCTTAGTCGAATTGCCTCGGAGCTCTCAAGACTTCCCAAAACATCTAACCCCTTGTTTGGAGGAGAAGGGAAGATATATATAGGCTCAAAAATATCTCAAAATATCTTAAATATCCTAAACTGTTTGGGATTCACGGCCTAGGCGGTGAGTATATCGGTTGCTTGACTACTGCGGCGGTGAATGGTCGCCGCGGCGGTGGAATAGTAGAAAAGCATCTTGAACTCGCACCGCTGCAGTAGTGAGTGGTGGCCGCATCGGTGGGCTTTTTGCTGCTCCCAATACTTTTACCACCGCAGCGGTGAATGGTGGCTACAGCAGTGGGCTTTCTGCTGCTCCCAATACTTTCACCGCCTAGGCGATGGATTGATCGCCTAGGTGGTGGCTTTGCTATTTTGAAACATTATTTTTCCACCGTTTGTCCATCGCTCTGCTCCGATTTGATAGCTTAAGGAGCGCTTTAGTCCATTTTCACCCCAAATACCTGTTTTATGACAAAAAGAATATAAACAAATTAAAACGTAATAAAACGTACTAAGCATATTCAAAAACTAGCAAATTCGGTTTGGAAACAGATATGTAATTTATACTTATCAAATATCCCCAAACTTGGAATTTTGCTAGTCCCGAGCAAAACACTCACACTAAAATAAAAAAACACAACGAAATGACTAACATAAACAACCTAAATATAAACAACCTAAACAAAACATTATGCGAGTTTTACATTCTTCTATCGACTAACACATTTTCCCCTCAACAACCCCCAAATATTGCCAAGTTCAGGAGT
Organism: Eucommia ulmoides; assembly: GCA_016647705.1. Classification (NCBI taxonomy): domain Eukaryota; kingdom Viridiplantae; phylum Streptophyta; class Magnoliopsida; order Garryales; family Eucommiaceae; genus Eucommia; species Eucommia ulmoides. Next base: position 37,262,267 of record CM028332.1, on the reverse strand, counting down.
AACACGCACCATGTAGTGTTCTAGGATTTCGACACTCAATATCAGTAAAAACCATTCTAGATCCATATCAAGTGTGTGTGTGAGACATCAAATATATAACTATCCAAACACCGGATTGGATTATTCAATAATTAAGCTCATGATTTAAACCGATAAGGATTAGGAACATCATATGCTTGACCGGGTTCGACTATCCACTAATGTTGGTTCAGAAATTCACAGAGATCAATAGGGCTTGGTTCGGTTTTTGGACATTGGCCAAGGGTATCTCAGGATTAGAAAACAGGTGATCGTTATTATTCAGCGATACCCGAGGCACAAACGCTTGTTGCTATCTCACTCTCGTAACCCCAAACAATTAAAACACAACCCTGAACAAGAATTTAAGAACTTTGCACTCACTTGTCTAAAGAAACGAAAATAAAACTTTATTCACACACACACACACACACACACACACATATTTTAACACTACACCCCCAAACTTATTCGATTATTACAATTTAAGGGGTGAGAGATATATGAACGAAGAATGACAAGTGAGTACACTAATACCGAATCAATAGAAAATTCATTCCGAACCCCAACCACTCACTTCAAGTAAAATAAAGTAATGCTACTTGATTTCACTCAATTTGCATATTTAGCTTAGCGACAATGGTTTGGAAAATTTTTAATTGGATATGGTATTTATACGTGTTCAGAATTGAAACGGTTATCGGCTTCGACAGGGTAATGAGGGATAAAATTTTACAAGGTAGCTTTAAAGGAATCAAGCGATACAAATGAAGGTCTAAATCATGACTCTGGAATTACCTCACCTATAATTTTGCCTCAAGTTTCCCCCAATCAAATTCTAGATTCCTCAACTTTGTCATGAACTTATTACTAAATAATCGGCATCAAATCGTTCGAATAGTTATACACTGAGTCTATGCGATTGTGCATTTTAGGATCAGAATGATTTTTACCTAATCGACATGACAATCACACAGAACACACATGAATAGGTATTACCCTTGACCACGACAAACAATTAGGGGGTGATTTCATCATCGGGTAATAGCCCAGATGAAAGTAAAACTCAGCATGCAATAACAAATACAAACAAACACAAACTAACCTAACCAAACATGCACACATAAAAACAATAACTTTAAACTAAAACTAGAACATACTACATACTACACATCACTCCTAACTTAAAATAAGACAATGTCCATATTAACCCAGTCAGCGATCCCAATGAAAACATAAAGCATTATAATGAAGACTGGAGTTTAGAACACGTACCTGGGAGGTGAGAGAATCTCGCCTTTGAATCAAGTCGGTTGTGACGGATTTAACTTATTATTATTTTTTTTCCTTGGGGTGCCTCCCAAGAAGCGCCTGATTTAAGGTCGTCAGCTTGACACATCGAAGGGCTCGTCAAGGAGTGGCTTCCGCCAGTACTAGGAAATCTTTCTGCTGGTTTTCCGCTTAGGTAGTGGGATTCACCGCCTAAGCGGTGGGCTGTCAGTAGCCATTTATGTTTCTCAGCATCTTCACCGCTGCAGCAGAGGTCTGGACGCCGCGGTGGTGGGCTTGTTTCACAATTTTGCCTCCGAGCTTATTTTTCTACCGTTCTTCGACCATTTTTGGTTCGATCTTATCGTTTTTGCTCCAGTTTTCTATCTTTTTGCCCTATACACCTGATTTATACAAAAAAGTAATAAAACTAATTAAAACATAATAAAAATACTATATAAACGCTCGAAAACTAACTTAATTTGGTTTGGAAATATGTAGGTAGATCACACCTATCAAATACCTCTAAACTTGGAATTTGGCCAGTCCTCGAGCCAAACAAACATACGAAAATGAAAAACACAACTAAATGAAATAAAAAACAACCTAAAACAATCTAACAGTAACGATATGTGAGTTTTAAATTCTTCTAATGGCCTATTTATTTTTTTCCCTCAACAACCACCAGTCATATTGAGTTTAGGAGGTAAAACACATCATGAGGTTCTAGAATTTTAACATTCAATAATGGTGAACGCTATTCTAGATCTTGTAAACATGTTAGTGCGTGACTCAATAATATAATTAGACAACGACCGGATTGGATCATCTACCAACGAAATTCATGACTTAGATCGTATAGGACTAGGATTTCCATATGCCTGATTGGGGTCCACTCTCCACTAATGTAGGTTAAGTAGTTCATAAAGATCATTAGAGCTTGGTTCGGTTTAATGATTATTTGGCCAAAGGTAATTTGGAATAGAAAATGGGTTAACACTGTTAACTTAACGTTACCCAAGGCTCAACGCTTAGCACATTCACTCTCGAACCCCCATAGAAAAATTGGAAACAATCTCGAACATGCATTTAAGATCGACGTACTCGTAAAAAAGAAATGGAAGTTAAAAACCATATGTACACTTGATTTTTTTTTCAACGAACACACCCCTAAACTTATTTGATTGTTACAATTGAAGCGGTGTGTGAAATACGAATAAAAAATGACAAGTGAGTACTCAAATACCGAACTAATTAAAAGTTCGCCCTAAACCCAACCGCTCACATCAAGTAGCATTTACAATTGCTAACTTGATTTACTCAAATGTGCCTTTAAATTCAGTGATTTAGGTTTGGAAAAAGATCCACTAGCCATGGTATTAGTTTATGTGTTCAGAATTGAATTAGCATTTAGGCTTCGACAGGGTGACGATGGATAAACATGTATCAAGGTAGGCTTAAAAAGGCTCAAGAGACAAAGAGAATGCCTAAATCACATCTCCTGAACTACCTTACCTAGGATTTCGCCTCAAGCTTCCCCTCAATCAAGTTCTAGAATCCTTAATGTGTCATGAATTTGGCTAATCGATAATCGTCCTCAAATTAATTGAATAACTATACATTGAGTCTATGTGACCGTGCAAATTAGGATCTACAATAATATTTACCAAAAATCATAGTCAAGCACATAGAATCACACATGCATGAGTATTACCCTTGACCTCGAAAATAACCAGGACTAATCTCATCATTGGGTAATGGCCCAGATGAATGCAAAACTCAACATATAACAACAACACACAAAAACATAAACACATTCTAACCTAAACACACATGCAATATGAGAAAACAGTAACACATAAACTAACATACTGCACATCACTTCCGAATTTAAAACAGATAGTGTTCTCAATGATCCCAACCATCAATCTCAACATATGAAATTTAAAGCATGCAGACGAAGGGTGTGTAGAACACTTACCTGGGAGGCGAGAGGATCTCGCCTCCGAATCAAGTCGGATGTAACAGATTTAACTTATTTGACCTTGGGTTGCCCCCCAAGAAGCGCGTGGTTTAATATCCTCGACCCAACATTTTCAGAATACCCTCAAGCTTGGCGAGGTTTCGCTTTGGATGGCTCAATCTTTCAACAAAACGCCTCACCAAATTATATGCGTGGCCCCGCACAATAAAATTGTTTGGAATCCCGTCAAAAGGGAAGCATCAATACCCGTCAATCTAATATCGCCAAGTGCCCTGCATTGGAAACAAAAACAAAACTACAAACAAAACTTATATACAAAAGAAATGCCTAAAGTGAAATCGGGTAATTTACAGACAATATCGACAATAAACGACAAAACACAATCCCGACAATACGATACACTTGCTTTTCCTATCTAAAACTTAAGTCCTGAGCCGTTACTGCATTTCTCCAGCAATAACATCAAAACAATCCCCAGAAACAGCGCCAAAAACTTGGTGGATGTTGACAAAAACTGAATTTGACAAACCAATCCTCGCCAATGGCGCTAAAAACTTGTACGGGCAAGGATTCAGCATTCTCTCCTATATGTGACTACTCACAAGTGTATGAGGTCAAAGTTTTAGTATAGTGTGATCGTTAAGATTGGGTTATCATATCCACAAAAATTTGTGTCGTTACTATCGAATACCACATTTGTCGTGACCTAACTTTATCTAGGTAAAAAATAAATGTATTTAATTAATTAAACTAATACTAATATAACCTAAATTAACTACACTAATATACTAATATGTTTTAGGGTGAATAATTACCTAGGGATTAACATGTTTACAAATACATGTTCGATTTCGATTTACTCACGTTTATGGTGTTCGACTATTTGACAATCTCGGTACGTAAACTCCACCGCCACTTCTCCCGAGTGTAAGAGGAGGGAATGCATGACTTCGAGAAAACAAAAAAGTCCCCCTCAACGTCTTAATGACCCTAAGTCACGTGAGTCTCGCCCAGCGTCATTGATTGCACACAATCCAACTCCCGACCGAGTCATTGGATCGTGCGTTGTATTTACCCTATCGACAATCTTTATTCTAAAACTCCCTCGCCACCTCTCCCGAGTGTAAGATGAAGGATATAACGCAACTTCGTGTCAATGAATAAGTCCCCCTCAACATCCTAACGACCTTAGGTCACGTAAGTCTTACCCCAATGTCATCGATTGTTCACGATCCAAACCCCGACTGGGTTGTAGAATCGTGGCGTTTGTTTACCCTAATCCAAATCCAGGGTTTGTCAAAACCCCGTATTCTTCATTTATTTAACCAAGCATGATAAACAAAGAATACGATAAACACAATCAAACTACGAAGAACAAACATAAACTCAACACTGAAATAATCCAAACAACATATTTATAAAGTTATTCATTAATCCCTACTACAATCCATATTTAGCTAAGGCCATAGCCGCATTTACAATGAAATAACAAGCTAAACATGCTCACATGATCCTAAAATAAAGAAATAAGGAAAAATAACCGAATAACTTAGCCTCGTCCGAAGATAAACCGCTAAGAACGCTCAACGATTGCTTCGCCGTCTTCTCCACTTCGGGATGTGAGCTCCACCTCTAAAACTACCCTATCTACCCTTAGACATATTCTAAGGGTCTCAAAAATGCAAGAGAGGCTGGAGAAGGGGGAGGAGAGGGGATATATATAGGCAAATATCCTAAAAATATCTTAGGCTGTGCAGGGGGTCAACGCCGTGACCGTAGGATTCAGCACCGTGGCAGTGGGTAGGTCGGTTAGTTGATCGCCGCAGCGGTGAAGACAGCGATGGACTAGAAAATCTTTCTGCTGGTGTTTCGCCTAGGCAGTGGGATTCACCGCCTAAGCGGTGGGCTGTCAGTAGCTATTTGTGTTTCTTAGCATCTTCACCGCTACGACAGAGGTCTGGATGCCGCGGCGGTGGGTTTGTTTCACAAGTTTGCCTTCGAGTTTGTTTTTCCACCGTTCTTCGATCGTTTTTGGTTTGATCTCATCATTTTCGCTCTAATTTCTATTTTTTTTGCCTCACACACCTGATTTATACAAAAAGTAATAAAATTAATTAAAACATAATAAATAGTATATAAACGCTAAAAAACTAACTTAATTCGGTTTAGAAATATGTAGGTAGATCACACCTATCAGCCCTCAAGCTTGACGAGATATGGCATTGCTCGGCTTGGGCTCTCAACAAGATTCTTCTCATTCTTCTGTGCTCGATTGGCTTAAATGTACGATGCAAATGGCGGCGAAGAAAAATTGAGCCACATCGGATCCTCATAAATGTGATTTTCTTGGATCGACGGAGGCATCAATATTTGGATCTCCAATGGCTGAGAATCACCATTGTCGAGCTATGCTTGGGATCCCGTCTCATTTGATTTATCGCTAATGAATGCTCCCAAGCTCTTTCCGCTCGTCTCCAGTTCCTTCTGGTGGCTTTCACAATCGAATGTGGCTTGATTGTCTCTCAGTGCCACCGTATATGACTCATTCTTAATGAAGCAAATTAGCTGATCGATTTGCATCTGCAAAGATTCTACGGTCGTATTAATGTCAATGCAAATCGTCTCAATAAAATCAAGATGATCCTCGTGCTCGTTGATCCGGTCATTTGTTTTCCTCAAGACTCTTTGAGTCGACACCATGACAGTAGCATATATTTTCTCCAGATTGGTGAAGACTCCTCATCGTGTTTCAGAGTGTCAATCCATGGCACTGAAGTGTTGTAACTATCCCCCAAGCTTTGATAGTTTGAAGAAGAATTGAAACTTTGATAATCAAATACGATCATGTCTTCCAATAACCAATAGGCCTCGTCCGCGGTTAATTGGTCGAAAGAGGTGGTACCACTTCTTCTTTCAACCCAATTTCTTGTTGCAGCTTATAACCTCTCGATAAAGTTCAGTAGTTGACACTCTCTCGGGAAATGATGATTCGGGAACTGAAGTAGCACTTTGTAAAGTTCCCAGGCATAGTATAATGGTTCAGAATCTTGTTAAAATAACCTAAAGAGGACTTGTCGATGATCCATCTCCAATTACCTCGTAAACAAAAACAAAACTAAAAAGAAAAATTATAAACAAAAATAAATGCCTAAATTAAAATCAAGTTATTTACTCACAATATCAACGATAATCTAAATTACAATCCCCGACAATGGTGCCAAAAACTTGGTGGCCGCTATTTAAGCGTCGCCACTTTCACTGCAAGCGTACGGGTCAAGTTTTAGTATAGGTTGGAAGAGTAGAGGTATCGTGTTCATGGGGATTGGTTAAGAATATCGTCGAGCCACCGCGATTATCATAACTCAACTTTATCTGGGCGATAAAAATGGCATTTAATTAATAAATACTAATACTTCAATACTAATTTATCTAATTATACTAATATATTGGTAGGACGTTATGGGAATTATTGCCTAGGGATTAATATTGTTCACTTAAACGTGTTCGTTTCAATTTATTTTTATTAATGGCGCTCATCCTATCCGACAATCTTAGTTCGTAAACTCCCTCGCCACCTCTATCGAGTGTAAGACGGGAGAATACGTGACTTCATGTCAACGCCTAAGTCCCCCTCAACGTCTTAACGACTCTAGATCACATGAGTCTCGCCCCAATGTCATCGATTGTACATTTTCCAACTCCCTCCCGGGTTATTGGATCGTCGCGTTGTGTTTACCCTAGTCCAAATCTGAGGTTACCTCTCCCGAGTGTCAAACCCCATATTCTTGGTATATCGTAACAAGTATAATAAACAATACAACATGGAAAACACAATCAGATAAACATGAACAATCACTAACAACACATCGATTTTATATAAATAATGTTTTCATGAATTCAATCAAGGCCTAGACAATATATATTTAGCTAAACATGGTCATGGCCCTATATACAACTAGAAACGAGCTAAACATATACAAACATTCAACCAAACCTAAGAGAGAAAGAGAGAAACGAGGAAACTAGCCATTTATCTGAAGATCCGACACTAAAACCTTTCCGAGAACACTTCATCCTTCTTCGCAATGTGATCTTCCCTTGGTCGAATAGCCTCGGAGCTCTCAAGACTTCCCGAAACGTCTAATCCCTTGTTTGGAGAAGAAGGGAGGATATATATAGGCTAAAAAATATCTCAAAATATCCTAAACTGTCTGCAGATTGACCACCTAGGTGGTGGGATTCACTGCCTAGACGGTGAGTATGTCGGTTGCTTGATCGCCGCGGCGGTGGAATAGTAGCAAAGCATTTTGAACTCTCACCGCCGCGGTGGTAAGTGGTGGCCACGGCGGTGGGCTTTTTGCTACTCCCAATACTTTCACTGATGCGGCGGTGAATAGCGGCCGTGGTGGTGGGCTTTTTGTTGCTCCCAGTACTTTCTCCGCCTAGGCGGTGGATTGACTGCCTAGGTGGTGGCTTTGCTGTTTTGAAACTTTGTTTTTCTACCATTTGTCTACCGCTCTGCTCCGATTTGACTCCTTCAGGACTGTTTTAGTCCCTCTTTACCCTAAATACCTGTTTTATGACAAAAAGAATATAAACAAATTAAAACGTAATAAAACGTACTAAACATACTCGAAAACTAACAAGTTCGGTTTGAAAATAGATAGGTAATTTACACCTATCAAGAAGCGATCTCGGAATGGTTTTAGCGCCAAATCTTCGGACTACGGCTAGTGGTAGCGCATGAAATACGCCGCTACTCACTCTCGCAAGTGTATGAGGTCTAAGTTTTAATATAGTGGATCGTTTGAGATTGGATATCGTTCCCATAGGGAAAGGGTGAATAATTGCATACCAAAATTTACGTAGTCTCAAATTATCCTGACAATTCAATTAATTATTTAAATTAAACTAATTAAAACTACTCCTAAGGATTAATTCTAATTACACTAATTAACTAGGGATCTATTTCATTCACTTAGTACCTATTTGGCTTAGTTTAGTTATCAATAATGGTTATTATCACATCCAACAATCTCAGTATCTATAACTCACTCGCTCCCTCTTTCGAGTGAAAAGCGAGCAGATACATGACTTCGTATTGACGTTGAAGTCCCCCTCGAACGCATTTCTGAACACATTGCCACGTGAGTCTTAACCCAACCTCATGGATTTCACACAATCCAACTCCTTCCTGGGTTATTGGATCGTCGCGTTGTGTCTATCCCTAATCTGAATCTAGGGTTACCTCTCCCGAGTGTCAAACCTCATATTCTCGGTTTATCATAATAAGCATAATAAACATAAAATAACGGTAAATACAATTGGAATTAGATAACAAACCATTAGAATAACTTATATTCAACCAAAGAAATAATTACATTAATTACATCTAACCCTAACTAATCTCTAACTAAACTAACATGATCTTAGCCATTACAATATTAAATCAAGAGGAGATCATAATCATCAATAATAAACATTAATTACAAAGATGGAAATAAGGAAAGAAAAGCCAAATCTTAAAGTGTAGTAGTCCACTTTCGCCAAAGAACGATCCTCCCGAGCTTTCTCTTCTCCATTGATGAACTTCCTCTTTTAGCTCTTCAAGAATTAGCCAAAATCACTTCTTAAAACTAATCTAATCAACTTCCTAAATTATCTAATCCTATATAAGGTGAAAAGGGGTCTCAAAACATCCAAAACCTTTAAGGGAAGTAGGATAAAATGATATAAATAGGCACAAGGGTTCAAAATATCTCAAAAAATATCTCTGTGCAGAGGGTTTTTGCCTAGGCGAAGGAATTTTCCGCCTAGGCGAAGTTAAGTCGGTTAACTTTCTATCATTTTTCCGCCTAGGTGAAGTTATTTTCCGTCTAGGCCGAGAAGCTTTTGCCTCAAATTCGCCTAGGCCGAGGAATTTTTCGCCTAGGCCGAGATTCTGCAATCTTGAAACCTTATTTCTTCATTATTTCTTCACCATTTTCCCACCGTTTTCACTCGTTTGTCTCTTGTTTGCATCCCTACACTTGAATTACATAAAAGCAAACTAAAAAGCAATTAAATATAACTAAAACACTCGAAAACTACTAAATCCGGTTTAGAAGTAGATAGATATTTTACACCTATTAGCTAGCTTCTCTCTTTTATTTCTTTATTTCTTAACTTCAGATTATGGTTTGAGCATGTTTAGCTTGTTTATCATTGTATTTATAGTTATGGCCGTTAGCTAAATGGATATTGTTGAGGGATTAATATAATTTGTGAATATGTGATTTATTTGAAATCGGTGTTTCGTTAATGGTTGTTATTCGTTATTTGATTGTATTTACCATTATTCTTCGATTATATGCATGTTTAGATATATTGAGAATATGAGGTTTGACACTCGAGAGGGGTAACCCCAAATTTGAATTAGGGTTAAACACAACACGACGATCTAATAATCCAGGAGGGAGTTAGAAAGTGTGCAATCAATGACGTTGGGCAAGACTCATGTGACTATGTGTTCTAAAAAATTCTAGAGGAGGACTTCGGCGTTAACGCGAAGTCACATATTCTCTCGCTTTACACTCGGGAAAGGGAGTGAGCGAGTTTACGATACAGAGATTGTCAGATAAGTCGAACACCATTAGCATAAGTCAAACGAGATCAAACACGTTTAATTAAATGAAGTTAATCTCTAGATAATCCATTCCCTTAAACATCTCAATATAGTAATATAGTTAAATTAGTATAATTAGTTAATTAGATTAGTATTTATTAATTATAAATCATTTTTTATCGCCTAAATAAAGTTAGGCTATGATAATTACGGTACTCGATAATAATCTCAACTAATCCTTGTGGATACGATAACCCCTACTCTTCCCATTATACTAAAACTTGACCTGTACACTTGCAGTAAAAGTGACGACGTAATATTCTGCCACCAAGTTTTTGACGCCGTTACCGAGGATTGGTTTTTAGATTATTGTTGATATTGTGAGTAAATAACTTGATTTTAATTTAGGCATGTATATTGTTTATAATTTTTCTTTTTAGTTTTGTTTTGTTTTATGAGGTGCTTGAAGATAGATCATCGACAAGTCCTCATTTGTTTCTTTCAACAAGATTCCTAGCTATTTTATTACGCTTGGGATCGTTACAACGAGCTGTTATTTTGGTTTCCAAATCATAGGTTCCCGAGGGAATGTTAACTCCTGAATTTTCTCGATAGGTTATCAGTCGCAACTAGAACATGGGCGGAAGGAAGAAACCAGACCTCCTCTTTCTATGACCTAACCATGGACGAAGCCCTTTGGTCATCGGAGGAAATGGAAGCCCTTGATTATGAGAGTTGGAATCATTCACCAAGTCACCAAAGCTTGGGGAATTTTTCCAACACTACTGCGCCATGGATTGACACTCCAGTTCAAGATGAGGAGTCTTCCTCTGCCTTAGAAGACGTGTTTGCTATAGTTATGGGGAAAACTCAAAGATTCGTGAGAGAGACAAATGACCGGATCAACGAGCACGAGGATCGTCTTGCTTTTATTGAGACGGTCTGCACCGACATCGATGCGACCGTAATGTCTTTGCAGATACAAATAAGTCAGCTTATCTGTTATGTTAAGGCTGAGTTAGAACCGGTGGCACTGAGAGACGAGCATGTCATATTCGAATGTGAAAGCCACTGTGAGAAACTGAATACAAACGGAAGGTACTTGGGTGAGATCGAAGACGATCAACCTGAGAGAACCCAAGTGTGGAATGGCGATGGAGATTCACATATTAATCGCTGTGAGTTTTCACAATTTGAATTCCAGTTGGTGATGCCGCATTCGATCCAAGACGATCGCATCTACAAGGATCTGATGTGGCTCACCTATCCTACTCCGTTTCCAGCTCAGTACGCTCAAGCTCCCCAAGCACAAAATTAGGAGCTAAGTTGAGTTGAAAGATTAATCCATTCAATGCCATATCTCGCTAATCTTGAGGGCGTACGAAATTAAAACCCGTACGTTGTGTTGTACGACATGTACTACGGGCAGAAGCCACTATTTGACGAGCCGTTCTCTGTGTCGGGCCGAGGACAATAAACCACGTGCTTCTTGGGAGGCAACCCAAGTTCAAAAATAAGTTAAATCCATCACAACCAAATTGATTTGAAGGTGAGATTCTCTCGCTTCCCAGGTACGTGTTTTAAATCCCCATCTTCAATATCATGCTTTATGCTTTCATTGGGATCATTAGTGGATCATTAAGGACACTGACTGTTTTAAGTTTGGCGGTGATATGTAGGATGTTAGTATGTTTTACTGTTTTACCGTATTGCATGTTTGTTTAGTGTAGAATGTTTTTGTGTTGTTGTTATTGCATGCTGAGTTTTGCGTTCATCTAGGCCATTACCTGATGATGATATTACCACTAGTTGTTTTTTGAGGTCAAGGGTAATACCCATGCATGTGTATTCTGTGTGCTTGACAAAGATTTTTGGTGAAAGTTATTATGGATCCTAATTTGCACGAGCACATAGACTCAATGTATTTTTAGTCAATTGATTTGATGCCGATTATCGATTAGCCAAACTCATGATAATTGAAGGATTCTAGAACTTGATTGAGGGAAAGCTTGAAGTGAAATCCTAGGCGAGGTAGTTCAGGAGATATGATTTAGGCATTCATTTTGTCGCTTGAGCCTTTTAAGCCTATTATGTTATATGTTTGTCCCTCTTTACCCTGTTGAAGCCTTAATACAATTTCAATTCTGAACACATAAATAAATACCCTATCCAATTGATCTTTTTTCAAACCTATATCACTGAATTTAAGGCATAATTTGAGTGAATCAAGTTAGCATTCGTATATGCTACTTGAAGTGAGCGGTTGGGTTTAGGGCGAACTTTTGATTGGTTCGATATTCGAATACTCACTTGTCTCTTTTCTTTCATTTTAACTATACCCTTGAAATTGTAATAATCGAATAAGTTTGGGGGTGTGGTTTGTGGGAAAAAAAAAAAAACATATGTAAATATCGTTAAATTTTGTTTCTTTTGACAAATGAGTACGTCGGTCTTAAAAATGATTGTTCAGTATTATTTCTAATTTATCTATGGGGGTTCGAGAGTGAATGTGCCAAGCGTTGAGCCTTGGGTAACGTTAAGTTAACGACGTTAACCCATTTTCTATTTCGCTATACCCTTGGCCAAATGTTCCAAAATCGAACCAAGTCCTTTTGATCTTTATGAACTACCCAGACTACATTAGTAGAGAGTAAAACCCAATCAGGCATATGGATATCCTAGTCCTTTACGGTCTAAGTCATGAGTTTCATTGGTCGATAATCCAATCCGGTCTTGGATAGCTATATTATTGAGTCTCGCACAAACATGTTGGCAAGATCTAGAATGGTGTTTACCATTATTGAAAGTCAAAATTCTAGAATACCACATGGTGCATTTTACCACCTGAACTCGATATGACTGGGGGTTATTGAGGGAAAAATGACTTGGTCGATAAAAGAATTCAAAACTCGCATATTATTATGTTTAGATTGTTTGTGTCTAGGTTGTTCATGTTATTTAATTTAGTTGTGTTTTTCATTTTAGTGTGAGTTTTTTTCTCAAGGACTAGAAAAATTCCAAGTTTGGGGGTATTTGATAGGCGTAATTTACCTATTTATTTTCAAACCGAACTTGTTAGTTTTCGAGTTTTATTATAGTATTTTAATATATTTTAATACGTTTTTATTTATTTTTGTATAAATCAGGTATGTGGGGGTGAAAAGGGATGAAAATGAATCATAAATGATCAAACTGGATAAAAAATAGTGGAAGAACGGTGGGAAAACAACATAAAGGCAAAATTCTGAAAATGCAGCCCACCGCCGCGGCGGTCAATATGTAGAGAAGACCTTTTCTTTCTGAAAGCCTACCACCGAGGTGATAAAACAACAGAGAAGTCTCTACTCCCACCACTGAGTCCATTGCCAAGGTTGTGGCTTAACCGACATACCCACCATCGCGGCGATGAAACCCACCACCGCGGCGGTCACTCTACATACACTTTAGATATTTTTTAGCCCTATATCTTCCTCATCTCTTCTATTTTGTCCATTAGGGATATCCTAGGATTAGAATAGGGTTGAGAGGTTTTGGGGGAATACTCTACCAAATCTGAAGGGGAAGATCATAAGGTGAAGAAGGAGAAGTGATCTCGGAACGATTTTAGTGCCAAATCTTCGGACTACGGCTAGTTTCTCTCGTTTCTTTCTTTATTTCTTAACTTTGGATTATGGTTTGAGCATATTTAGCTCGTTTATCATAGTATATATGATTATGGCCATTAGCTAAACGAATATTATGTAGGTACTAATATAATTTATAAATATGTGGTTTATTTAAAATCGGTGTTTTGTTAATGATTGTTCTTTGTTATTTGATTGTGTTTACTATTATTCTTCGATTATACACTTGTTTAGATATATTGAGATTATGAGGTTTGACACTCGGGAAAGGTAACCCCGAATTCGGACTAGGGTTAAACACAACGCGGCGATTTAATAACCCAGGAAGGAGTTAGAAAGTATGCAATCAATGATGTTGGGGCAAGCCTCCTGTGACCATGTGTTCTAAAAAATACTAGAGGGGGACTTCAGCGTTAACACAAAGTCACATATTCGCTCGCTTTACACTCGGGAGAGAGAGTGAGCGAGTTTACGATACAGAGATTGTCAGATAAGTCGAACACCGTTACTGTAAGTCAAACGAGATCAAACACATTTAAGTAAATGAAGTTAATCCATAGATAATCCATCCCCTTAAACATCTCAATATAGTAATATAGTTTAATTAGTATAATTAGTTAATTAGATTAGTATTTATTAATTATAAACTATTTTTATCGCTTAAATAATGTTAGGTTATGATAATTAAGGTACTCAATAATAATCTCAACCAATCCCTGTGGATATGACAACCCCTACACTTTCTATTATACTAAAACTTGGCCCGTACACTTACAGTAAAAGTGGCGACGTAATAATCCGCCACCAGTAGTCATCTGGTATAGGAAACTATTAACGGTTTGCCTAGGTTCCTGGCACATGCTATGGAGGGTGGAGAGAAGGTGATACCGATTTGAGATATCTGCCTTGGTATAGCGGTCCTGGAGAAGATCCCAAAGTTCTTTAGCTGTCTGGATTGTACCACATTGAAGTTTAATCTCTGGAATGATAGTAGCACGGAACCATGTGAGAATCTGGTGATTTTTTCTATCCCATTCCTCTAGAGGGTCAATATATTTAGCCTTATCTTTGTTGTCCTTTTGCTCGGGTTTAGTGATATCTTTGGTCACGAAACGCCACAATCATCTTCCATGGAGAAAACTAGACATCTCTTGAGCCCATATGACATAATTAGTTTTATTTAAAACTGTAGTAATAACCCGAGGTGCATCAGATTCAGCCATAGGAGCAAAAGAGGAGGTGAACAAGTGTAGAAAATACTCAAACAAAAAAGTGTATTCTATAATTACCAAATTAGAAAACAAAGGCTAGAAACAAATTTAGAACATCAAAAAACTCCAGGAATTGATCCAAATTTGTAGAAAACTAATCAATAAAGGCCTGAATCGGGATAAAAAAGTATTGATGACGTGGCGGAGGTTGAGGAGACAGCAGGGCACTAACGTGTCAGTCAACGCTAACGTGGCGTTAATGTGGCGATGGCGTGGCAATGACATGGCACTGAATAGGCGCTGACTAGGAAGCTAAGCCTGACGTGGCAATGAGAGCACCAATTAGGCGCGTGAATCTAAGAGCAGAACAACGATGGATGCTACACGCTGCGCGTGAGGGTGCATGCAGCTGAGAACGGCTATGTGGTTTTGTTGGTTTGAATCGTCTCGGCCAGACGGTTCCAATGGAGTATCGTAATATAAATTTGGAGCTCTGGTTGAGACGTTAGAGCCCAAAATTCAAGACTTCGAATGGTGGTGGTACTGCGGGCTATTGGAGGCGTGTGACAGCTCGTCTGGACTACAGCGGTGGTGATTTTGGTGGCGTTGTGTTCATCTCGGCAAGACGAAGACAATGGTATGGTGTTTGTTGATACTGGAAAAGAGACAAAGCCTGCAGTAGTGACGAATGCCTTAGAAGAATAAGGGTGGCGACGGTAGCGGCGGAAGCGTTAGGGTTGCAAAATTTTTATTAAGAACAGGTCCAGGAAAGACTTGCTCTTGATACCATATTAAGATAATTGAGAAGTGGAGAATGAATCATGTATTGATATTATGAGAAAATATACATAGAGTAGAATCTATACATATGTATTTATAGGGGAAGTAGGGGTTAGGATTTTGCCCTAATGGGCCATGTGGGCCAAGCCCATTATTACATTAACAGATATTATTATTGCTCTCTTTTTTAAAACTTATCCCCTATATAATTGCAATGCTTAGGAGAACAAATACTAAAACATCATACAACTTTTTTTCCTTTGTCATCTCAAAAAATGGAGACGGAGATTTAAAAAGAATGTATTTCCAACCAAATCATTTTCAAAAGCAATTACTCATTTGCAATTTTGGAAAAATCTTTAAGTATTTCTCATAGAGATAATAATTCAAAAAAAAAATATATAGTTTTTCTTATAAAATTCATTTGAAATATATTTCTCAATAAAACACACATTCTTGATTTAAAACATCGACTTTCTTAAAAATTCTAAACTCGTTAAATTTAATTTTAATAATATTTTTGTAAGACTCAATTCTGCATATGCATATTTTTAGTGGCACTTTAGAATATTTAGAAAATAAATGGGATTCATGGTACTATTTAAATTTTATTTTAAAAAGTTTAAAGGGTTATTATGGTATTTAAAATGTGGTTTTAAAATATTTTGGAGGTTAAATGTTAATTTTAATTTTGACTTTTAAAAATTTAAGAATTGTTGAGTTATTTAAATTATAATTTTAAGAATTTTGGGATATAATTAATATTTTCTTTATCTGAAGAGGGATAATTATTGTAAATTAAAAATATATATATATAAAAAAAAAAAAAAAAAAAATTACTTGAATGTGCTGTCTTCTAAAAAAGAAGACACCACATAATATATTGTGCATATATGTGCATTGTTATAACACGTGTGTGTGTGTATAAACATACATGTTGCTCCATTTTTTATTATTTTTCTCCCAATCCTCTCAATTTCTTGTCTCTCTCTTGATTCTCAGCTTATTTTATTATTCTTCCCCCTATCCTCTCAATTTCTTCTCTCTTTCTCTTGATTCTCAAGTAAGCTTCTTTATCTACTTTATTTTTATTTCATCATTATTTATGTGTGTGTGTGTGTAATTCTGAAGAATTGTATTTAAAAGAGATTATAAATTTTATTAGAATGATATTTTTGGTATTTCATAGACTATTAATATTGTTAACAGTCCGATAAATTTTTGTAGTAATTAGATTATTAATTGATAAAGTTTATAATTAAGAAAATTTGGAAATGAAAAAAAAAAAATAGCATTTTTAGTTATGAATTTCACATATTTTATGTTAGGTTTATTTATTTAAATTCTTAGTTTAGTCCCTATCGTTGTTAGGTTCACAAGCGAGGTCGACCCCGTCATGGTTACGACAGTAGTGTGAAAAGCAATATAATTATCGAGGTGAGTGTACTGTATTCTATGTAAATTGTTAAATTATATTTTTGAATTAAATTGTGAAAAATAAAATATTTATTAAAATTGACTATTTTATAACATTAAATGGATCAAATAAAATGTTGAATGTGGGAACTTGTTTTATTATTATACCTATATGCTATAGTGTGATCTCGATAAGATGGCATGTCTTGCAGGATCTTGATCCTAACAGGAGGGCATGTTCTATCGGCCGTTATGTTGTGACCTGATAGGATGGCAAGTCCTACAAGTGATTGTTGTTGTTGTTGACGATGATCATCATCATCATGATATGGTAGTTTATACCACGCGTTGGTTCATACCATTAGAGATATTGAATGACTCTAACACTTATGGCAACCTTAGATTGCATAATTGTATAAGTTACGGTATCGTTATAACTCCTGATCATGAGGCGAAACTATCCTATGGCTAGTAGGGAAGTATGTGTGTTGTATTTTATTATATATCAAAGTAATTTGAATAGTTGATTTAAATGCATTTGTTTTATTGTGATGATAGCTGCGAGATTTTATTTCGGCTCAGTGTGCGATTATATTTATATTCTGTTTTGAGAAGTGGTGTTTGATAAATATACTTGATCCATAAATTATTTTCATATTATAAAGACAGTACACCGATAAAATATTTGGTCTCAAGTACCTTAATTAGAGATGGATCCATTACTGGCGCTAGGTAGTGATGTCATTTTTGAGGTTGGCAAGACAGGTTTGAATCGTGAAGGGTTCAGTTTTTGCAGTTTTGTTATGGAATAATTGGTTATATACATAATCGTTGAATTTGATTTGGTAAAATATATTATATTTTTGAAAATCTATGTCAATTAAGAGGTAGTGGATATTTATTATTTTTATCATAGTGGTGCAGCTGAAGCGTGGTCATAGAGTAGTTTATCTTTTGGATTTACTTTTCCATAAAAATAAAATGGAAAAACCGAGTAGCGGCCCTTGGGAACCTGGTTGTTACAATTATCCACCAAATTATATCAACCAAACATTAATATTTTTAAGATTTTTCAAATTAGCACATATTAAAATGATAATATTTATGTGGATCATTATGAGAAAATAAACGATTAAGCATTAAAGGATCCAAAAGTCATAAGACAATATCTGAAAGCCCATATAAGTCTAGATGTTCACCACACATTCTCAATTACTATTACAGACCAAATTTCTTTTTCATTTCCCTCATCCCTTGTTTCTCTCTCTTCTCTTTTCCTTCATACCTATCTATTTCCTATGAGCTCGTATCCCATTAGAATGATGCTAGTTGCATTCAAGTGCAAGGGACATGTCATAACATAGGCTACCCCATCTGGATCAGAAGAAATATCACAATGTTCAAAGATCATCTGAAGGGCATCACCATAGGGTAGGACCCAAGAGGATACACTTAAATAATATAATCAAGATCAATACTTTTCCCTTCTATGATAGCCGACAATATATAAAGATTATAGTCAGTAACAGTGGCATGACTCCCTCCTCTAGGAACTATGGAATAGGTGATTATAGAGTGAAGAATCATATTTTCTAAGCTTAATGTCCCAGTCTTGCTACAAACCAGATTCAAATTCCTACAGACTTAATTTGTACTAAAGTTTTGCATAAACCAAAGGGAATTATTTGCTGGATAAAGATTCCCTCTATCAATTTTCAGCATATCAACAAACTCGTCAATCGACAACTTAAGATCCACACCATTAACATATGAAGATATAGAGTTATTTTAATAGTTAGGTTAGTATATATCATCTTAACCCAATGAAACAACCAAGGATTATTTTGTGATAAAAAAAAAAAAAAAAAAAGTCCAACTCAACCTTTAAAAGGTTTCCTTAATATTTATATGATTGTTCCTACAAATTTTCAAAACCCACAGGTTTTCCACACACAACTCTATAATATACCATTTCTTAATTATATTTTTTCTTTTATCCTTTATTCCAAAATGACGTAGCATCAAAGTCGGGTATCTTAGAGTTTTTCTTTTTCATAGTTTGCTTGAAACCCATATTATCCAAATAAAAAATATACCCACAAAGATAATGTTCTACCAAAACAATGAAAAACCAAACCTTTCTTGACAAATATATCCAACCGAAAGAGAAAAGATAGATCTTACTTAATGGATGAAGAACTCTAGAATGACTTGAAATTGCAAGATCTTCATGCTAAATGCTCCGATCTAACCTGAATATGAAGAGACCTAAGTGGTTTGGTTGAATATTTTTTGGATCTAGAAGATGGGTTTGTAGAGAGATAGTGAAAAATTCTGACAAAACAAGAAAATAGGCTTTAGGGGTATTAAACCAGAAGTGGGTTAGTTGACCGACTTCCGGGTCAGTTGATCGGCCCTTTGTTTCCAAAAAAAAAAATGCCGTACTTCAGTGCCTTTCTTCGATTGACGAGACCGTCAGTCGATCGACCGAATGTACCAGACTTCCTTTTGTTTTGTTTGCTTATTCCTCATTTATCTCTCATTTGGATCCACATAAATACTTATTTCAAAAATTATTTTTTATTCGCATAACTGTTTGCTTAAACAAAATATTTTAATACACTAAAATTAACACACACACACACACTAAATAAATACATTATTTTAAAAAATGAGAAGCATCGGTCTCCCTAATAAAATTAACATATTTATACTTTAGAAAGTTCGACATACCAAGTTCGTCCTTGGGAGCAGTTTGTGTGTGTACCTTAAATTAATTTTTAATCCTGATCTTGACTTCCTTTGAATCAACTAATTTATCATTTGATTGATCTACCTTGATAATATCTTCCTTTTATAGGACAATTTCCTATTGAAAATTTTCCGTGATGATCTCCTTGCCTTTATACGATACTTAGAATTACTTTGTTTTGTTAAGATCAACAACTACTTTATACGTCGGCTTCTTTTATTTTGATTCTGTGTTTTTTTTCTAGAATTATCATTTATTTATCTTCCATACTGAAATTGTTGCCTTTTGAAATTTCCGTTAAATCTTTGCATATCATATTGATTTGTCCTTCTTGGTTCAGTAAATCTGGGATCCCTTATTTGCATATTGTTGGCCCAAAGAGCTACCCAAGGGAGGGTGAATTGGGTAGTTACCAAATTTAAACAATTAATTCTTTTAAACACAAATAATCAATTTTCCTAAATAGATTATTATCTTTATATACAACAAATATATGTTTAATACTAAATGCACACCCAAACATAAGATATAAAACAATTCAATGCAGCACATAAGAATTTATCATGCTAGTCTTGCCTACGTCCAGTCTCCCGAGCTCCATGGAGATTCACAATCTACTAAACTCTTTGATCCCTTTACCAGGTAGGAACCAAACCCTTACAACAATTCTTTTACAGACACAGAATTAACCTTTACAAATTACCATTTTCTCAGGCCAAGGATGAACCCTTTCTTTTTACCAAGCTAAAAAAAAAAAAAAAAAAAAACCAACACTCTCTCACTTATCCATTTCATAAGGAAGTATAAACTTTTACAATTCTCTCAAAAAATAATTCAATTGCAAGATGAATCAAAATCTAATTATTTTTAAGGGAAAAGAATAACCTAATGTTTTTATCCGGATAAAGATCAAATGTCCCAAAATGTGTCTAATCCACTCAAACTCACAAATACAAAAAAATGCAAATTTCTTCCCACAAGGAGTTTTTACCACCTCAATATGAATATGTTCATTAATGACCCAAATAATTACTATGTGATAGATACAATGTGAGGCAAATAAAATCTGATTAATTAATAAAGTTGGTAGCACAATTTAAGTTTGTAATCAGATAATCAAACAAAAATCGCTTTAAAAAGATTTTCAGACTTTTAGGCTTAAATTGATTTTCTAATCAATCCTAAACCAAGAAATTAATAAAAACATAACTTCAAAGTAAACAATAAAGTTTGGATAGATTGCACTGGGAAACACCGAAGATAATGATAGAACAGTAATAGAACTCAAGTCAGCGAGCCCAAACCACAAACACTTTAGTTCAAGAACTTATACTAATTCTCTCACAAAAATCTCAACATAAATATCACTCTTAGAATATCTCAAATTGATTGTTCTTTATTTGCTCAACTCAATAAACAAATACCAAGCCCTCCAATGACTAGTTTCACAAAGATATGCTACTTAATGACACTCTTAGACTCCATATATGATAACCTTTCATTTTAGGTGCATCTCACTTAAAAATAACTTTCAATTCTCTTATACAAGTCCATAAAACTATTCTCAATTTAAAACCACATATATAAGAAAATATTAAATCATTTAAATTAGAAAAATCTCAAAATATACGAACCAAATCAATAGGGATAATATAATAGGTTGACAATATCTCAATTAAATTCAAATCTCCCAAATCCCTCTTTTGGAATCATAAAAAACAAATAGGTTTTGACCAAGAGACCAAATCTCCCGAAATCTCAACTGTCTCAATCGGTTGACTGAGTTCCATAGGTCGGTTGACTGACCTGTTTAGCTCCAGATTCAACTGTTAGCTTAAGGTTAGTCGATTAACCGATTACTTCCAATTGGTTGACCAATTGGATCATAATGATCCATTTTCACTTCAATTCACCTATTGACTTAAACGGTTGTCCGACCCTCTTCATTTGGTTGACCGATTGGATCAGTGTGCTCACTTTTTTCACCAATTCAGCTACTGTTTGAAATGGTTGATCCACCAATTTTATTCAGTTGATCGATTGGATCAATAACACCTCATTTTAACTTCAAAACTCATTGTTGGACTCGATTGACTGATTGCTTTTCTCGGTTAACCGAATTGACCTAAAAAATCAACTTTCTATACTTTAACACATATTTTCCAATTAGGTCAATTATCAATTTCATTTTACATAAGAAGCACATACAATATTTTCATTTTAGGATCTTGAATTTATCACTTCTTATCATAACACATATAAATAACTAATTTAAAGTGTTGCATGTGATCCTAATTCGAGTTGCATTAAGAGTATATAAATAGAGAGTTGTTTTCACCTACTTTTCTTCAAGGTCTTCAAAACTCTTCACATCTTCATTTCATCCATCTTGCAGCTTTTATATTTTCTTCATGTGGTCTTCTTCTTAATGACATGTATGAAACTATAAATCTAAAACTTGATAAAACCATTAGTTCCACAAAAAATATCAATATTTTATTATTCTTCAAAACCTTGGATTTAACACATATAATTTCCATTTGTCATTCTGGGTCTGAAAAATCCACCATTTATGCCTGCATGAAAGTTTTCTTTTATAGGTATCCAGTTATTTCTGGATCCAACTGGGTAACTATGAAATACGTAACACCATTCTTCAAAATGACCGAACTTTCCACAATAATAACATCTAACATTATTAGCAAGTTTCTTTAGATAATCAATTCGCTATACAGTGGCACGATATTGATACTGATATTGAGGGACTGCTTTACGGACTACTGGTTCTTCAATAACCTTAATTTTCTTAATATTCTTGAATTTATCCAGTGACTCATTAAGCTATTTTTAAGTCTTTTTTGACTGACCATTCCAATTAATTAACATTCAACTGAAGACCAAAACTTTTCTTATGCATAAATTTAAGATCATTCTAAAGAACTTGACAATCATTTTCAACAGAATGAATTTTCTCTATCAAGTTCACATCTTGCATTTTCCAATTCAATATTTAAAACTTCATTTAAAGTTTCAATATTTCTCCTTTTAAAATTATCGTGCTGATAGTTTGAAACATTAATTTTCAAGAATGCATTTTTCTCTTCAAGAGAATCAATTCTTTCAAGTAGCTTACCAATTTCAGATAAAGTATTTAAAAAATTCAATTGTTTCAAAATATTTGTTTAAATTCTTCTTTTTAAGAGATTTAGTGTTGCTAAATTTTTTATTTTCAAGAATAACAATTTTTTACCCAAGTTTCAAATTTTCTTCATAAAAAATATATGTAAGGGCAATTAATGCCTTAATAGCCTTATGAGTAGCCTCATTATCATTTTCTTTATCATTCTTACTGATCCTTGATTATTAGAATAAGTAGGAGATTCATTCAAAATATTAAGACAAATAAGAGGGTCATATACATCATTAGTACAACCATGAATGCACTCCATGTGATCGTGTTTAGTTAGGATGTTAAGTGAATTGAACAAAAATTAGCTCTGGTATGGCCTAAAAATCTACCCAAATGAATTGGGTAGTGACAAAAATTTAAACAATTAAATAAAACATAAGTTATCAATTTTCCTAAGTGATTATTATCTCGTAAATCAACGTAAATCTGTTTAACTAAGTGTACACCTAAATAATAGAAATATAATGATGCAGCACACAACAATTTATCTTGATTCAGTAAGCTACTCTTACCTATATCCAATCTCCTGAGCTCCATAGGGATTTCGCAATCCACTTACCTTGATTTCTTTCCCATGTCAGAACCAAACCCTTAGAATCCTTTTCATAGGTTCAGGATTAATCTAATTCTTTTTGTAGGCTCAAAATCAAACTTTTGCACTCCCTAATCATAGGCTTGGGAAGAACCTTATCATTTTCCAGTTAAAGACTAATATAATTCTATTACAGGAAGAATAAAAACATAATCTTTTAAAAGTTTAAAGGTTAACCTAATCTTATTCACAGGATAACGATCAAACTCTAATATTTTTCTCAAGCTAAAGAATAACCCTAACTACCTTGATGAGACACCGTCCCAAATATGTCTAATCCACTCAAACTCACAAATATAAAAAAATTCACAAGTTTCTTCCCACATGAGCTTCTAGCACCTCAAAATAATTATACTCAATTAATGTCTCAAAAACTATGTGATAGAATCTACATAGAGAATAAATCTGATTTAATAAATTTAAAGCACAGATAATAAATAATCAGATTTCACAAATAAAATCGTTTTAAATTTTTTTCAAGATATTAGATTTGAAAATATTTTTTTCTAAAACACTTAATCCAAGTTGTCAAATAAATAATCTAAGAAAGTACTTTAATTAACTTGAAAAGATCTCACCAGAATTTCTTTAAAAAAATGACGATAACTCAATGTGGAACAAAGACCGGTGATGAAAACCTTTTCGCAACTCAACCAAGAACTATTTTAATATCACACTCAGATAAATTTTTCAACATAAATCACTCTCTTTTAATTGCAAAATAGATTATTCTTGATTACTTAATTTAAATAACACAGGTCTCCATATATAGACTTTTTACTGGACTTATAACGGCTAGTTTTTAAATTATAAGACCCAAAATATCACTATGACTCCATATATATAATATACTATCAAAATTGGTGCATTAATTAAAATACTTTTAGAAAAGTTCAATTTGGTCCCAAAAACATTTTAGATTCAAAACACTTAAGAATAGGGAGTAGTTTTACCAATTCAAAGAATAATTTAATATATGTGGACCAATAGATATGATCTTAGTAATATATGATATATAACAATAAAATACCCAAATTTCTTAAAAATCTCTCTTTAAAACATTCCAAACAATGAGATTTGGATCAAAACTCGAAACAGTCAAACTTTAACTATCTGTCTCCATCGGGCGACCGGCCTAAGTTCGGTCAATCGCCCTTACAACAATTAGTTTTCTAACCATTATAAAGACTCTCGTCTGTTGACCGAATTTCCTAGAGGGTTTTCCCTTATTTCTTCATTTCAGGTACTAGATTCGCTATTCGACCTACCTATCTTGTTGGTTGACCGAATTGGTCAGTAGATTCACCCTTTTAACTCCCTCAAGCCACTGTTTTTATTAGTCAACTGACCCATTTTGTTGGTTGGCCGAATTGACCAGAAAACTTATTATTTTATGTGTTAAAACAATATTTATTACTTAAACATTTTATCAAAAATATTTTTATGATTTAACACTTTATAAAAACCATTTAGGATCTTAAACTTATAACTTCTTACCGTAATGCATATAAGTTTATTCATTTTAAAGTGTCGTGTGTGATTCTAATTCAGGTTACTTTAAGAGCATAAAATTAATTAGTTTTTTTATTTACCTAAATGTCTTTAATACTCTAAAAATCTTCACTATCTTTATCTTGCACCCGTATTGAATTTCTTTGAGTTTTCAATGATCGTTCCATAAATTCTTTGACTTGTAAATCTTCAATAATTAATCTTTTTGTCTCATTCTTTTTCTCATTTTAACATATGGAACTTTTAATCTAAAATCACTCAATAAAACCATTAGTTCCATAAAACATCAATGTTCAATTGTTTATCAAAACATTAGGTTTAACAAGAATAAAGAGTTATTATACAAGCTAGCCACTCAAATTTATCCCAAACAACTTGAGCCCTTAAACTTTTGTACGTCCTTTCTCAATTATTCATTTTCTCTTTACCTGAAGTACCTTACACAGATTACAAGAATGTTCTCCAAGCTTCTTTCTCTCTAAGATTACTCTCTATCAAGATGTGATGATTTTATTTGGTAAAGACTCCTCCAATTTATAGGTGAAGGAAATTGATATCAACCACACAACTTCTACCTAACCTCATTACTCTCACCTAACAACCTATAACTCCCACCTAATACAATTATGACAAGGAACCATAGTTGCTAAGTGGTTAAGGCCACCTCTGTCAATTACTTACTGATCTCCACCTTGGTCGAAAGCCACTTAGGTTCTTCAATAAAGTTTTCAATGTCTCGTGTCCTAGTAGGATACCCATCATCTTGCATGAATGCTTTATCAATATTTAGTTCTTTAGATTGATTAAGTCCAGACTATGCTTGAACCGTGTAACTACAAGTGATTTTGTCATTATTATTATCTCTGATAAAATGAACTCTGACATCAATATGTATGGTCCTTTTTATGGAAAATCTGACTTTTACTAAGATGTATAGTACTCTGGTTGTCACAATATAATTTTGTCAGTTTCTGTACAAACCCCAAATCACTAACCAAACCACTCAGCGAAATAGCTGCCTTCACTGCTTTTGTAGCCGCCATATATTCAGCTCTTGTTGTAAACAATACATTTGTTGACTGCAAAATTTTCTTCCAGCTTCTGACATTTAAACAAACAGTAAAGTTATACCCAGTCAAAGATCTTCTCTTATCAAGATCTCTAGTATAATTTGAGTCGGCATATCCAACAACACTAGCAGAAGTGTCATTGCCTCTCTCATAAACTAAACCTATATCTGCAGTACTCCTCAAGTATCATATTATTCATTTCACAGCTTGGCAATGTGTCTTCTTTGGTCTATCCATGTAAGACTGACCATGCTTACCGCATGCGAAATGTCTAGCCTAGTGCAAACCATAACATGCATTAGGCTACCAACAACACTAGCATATGGAACACGTGACATGTGCTCCACTTCATCCTCAGTTTGTGGTAACATAGTAGCAATACATTTAAAGTGAGCAGCAAGTAGGAAACGCACAGGCTTTGAAAGCGTTCCAACACCTTCTCGATGTATCTTCTTTGAGAAAGACATATTCTGTCTACTTTTCAGTCTATACAAATTTTCATTCCCAACATCTTTTTTGCAGCACCCAAGTCTTTCATCTCAAATTCACCACTCAGTTGAGCCTTCAATTTGCTGATATGCCATATGTTCTTAGCAGTTATCAACATGTCATCCACATATAACAACAAATAGATGTATGAACTATATGAAAGCTTCTTATGATAAACACAATTATCATTATGAATCCTCGAGTAACCATCAGTGATTAAAAAAGAATCGAACCTTTTATACCGCTGTCTAGGTGGTTGCTTCAAACCGTACAAAGCTTTCTTCTGTAAACACGCATGATCTTCCTTTTCCTAAACCACGAATCCCTCTGGCTAATGCTTATAAATCTGTTCATCTAGCTCTCCATGTACAAAATTTGTTTTGACATCAAGTTGTTCAAGCTCTAATTAGTCACACAAAGCAACCATAGAAACAATACTCTAATAGAGATATTTTACCACAAGAGAAAATACTTCATTGAAATCGATTGTAATACCTCTCAAATTTATATTTCTCAAAAATAATATTTTATTTAAAATAAGTTAAAACTTTTGGGGGTTATTATGCTATTTAAAATTTAGTTTTAAGAATTTTGGGATATAAATAATATTTTCTTCATTATTAGTGGGTAAATTAATTAAAACCTTGTATAATATGACAAATTAAATATATAGAGACAGTGGTGATCTTATCTTTATATATATACACAAATTGTACATTGCCAAAATTCCTCTTTTTCTCTCCACATGGCAAGATCATTAATTTTCATAAATTCTTAATGACTTGAGTTATCACTTTTGGCTAGATTATTCTATATATAGCTTAACGGGAAAAAAAAACCTAGTGTTATATATGCAAATATCTCCAAATATAGGTTCTTCACCAAATTATAAAGGATTCTCAGATTTATAATTGTGGTAATTTGCAAGAAAGATGTCCATATAATTTTTGGTAGGTTTTATTCCCTTTAATACCCATGTTTAATCTTCTTGTAATTAAACTTGTTCAGGTTATGTTCTTTGATTTGTTGTAATCTTTAATACACGTGTGACAAGCATATTATATGTATAATACGTGTTATATTTGGTTTATGAGATTGGTTGGATACATACATTTGGAGGGAGGGGGTCAAGTCTGATTGAGTTTTGGCTCACAACCTCACAGTATTTGATGTAGGGTCGATGAAAATGGAGTTGGCCACAAACGGCGAAAGCATATTTGGATTTGTATTATATTTTGTAATAGCAATAATTATTTTTTTTGTCATAATAATAGTGAATAACAATAAATTCATTAGAGTTGTAAAAATTGATAAATTTATAGGTGTTTAAATATTTATTGTAGACTTTTTAGTTTTATCTTCTTTACGAGAAACCGAGTGACGACCTTGAGAAACCGAGTCATTAGAATTGGTATCAGAGTTTAGGTTATAGATTCTATAGATTTGGGAGTGTTGTGTTAGTAGTGAACCATAGGATAGGTCGTTGAACTGAAAGGACGGTTTAAATGTGAGTGTACTATTTTCTATGTAAATTATCAAATTATACTTTCGTACTAAATTGGTAAAATAAAAAGATTTATTAAAATATGCAGTTTATAATATTAAATGAATCAAGTGAAATTTTTAAGTTTGGAAATTGGTTTTATTAATATGTTATGCCATAGTTGAGTCTCGATAAGATGACATGTCCTGCGAGATGTTGTTGGACCTGATAGAATGGCATGTCCTGGAAGTTGTTGATATATTGTGATTGTAATTATCAGTATGATATATGGTGATTTTTACTACGTATTATGATTTTCGGTATGATGTAGTGATTTATACCATGAGACTTGACAGGATGGGAAATCCTGCAGTTGGTAGAATATGTTGTTGATATAATGTTATGCAACCTGACAGGAGGGTAAGTCCTGCTAGTGAAAAAAATTTGTTGTTGACAATATGATGTGGTAAGACAAGAGTAGTTGAATATGTTGTTGACTATGAGTATGATATAGTGAGACCTGAATGGAGGGTAAGTACTGCAGGTAGTTGATTATCAGTATGTTGTGGTTTATACCACGTAGTTAATATATTGCGTTTAATTATCAGATTCTATGGCTTGAAAGGAAGTACATGTAGTATTTTAATATATAAAAATAAAAATGATGAGTTGATTTCAATTTAATTGTTCTATTATGATGCTATTTGTGAGATTTTTATATTTTTTTTTTCAGTGTGGGTATTATATGTTTTTTTTCAAAAGTTGATTCTGATAAAAAATAATTGATCCGTAAATTATTTTTGTATTATAAAGACAGTAAATCGATAAAATATTTTATCTCAAGTAATCTAGGTAGAGAGGGTTCACTATAGACGCTAGGTAGAATCGGAGTGTGGTGTGATTGTTAAGATAATTAGGGGTAGTTGGTGGACGCTAAATAAGCGCTGTCACTTTCACCGCAAGCGTACGGATCAAGTTTTAATATAGTTGACCTTTCGGTCCGGTATCGTATCAACAAGAATTGGTGTTGTTACTATCGAATACCATGATTGTCATAACCTGACTTTATTTAGGCGACAAAAATGGAATATAATTAATTAATACTAATACTAATATAGCCTAATTTAACTATACTAATACTAATATTAATATGGGATAGTTTTGAGAGAATAGGTTGTCTAGGGATTAGTTTCGTTTACGAATACGTGTTCAGTCTCTTTTTAGTTTATGTTAACGACGTTGGACTTATATGACAATCTCAGTTCATAAACTCCTCTGCCACTTCTTCCAAGTGTAAGACGGTGGAATACGCGACTTCGAGTCAACAAAAAAGTCCTCCTCAACGTCTTAACGACCCTAGGACACGTGAGTCTCGCCCTAACGTCATTGATTGCACACAATCCAACTCCCTCCCAGGTTATTGGATCGTTACGTTGTGTTTACCTTATCGACAATCTCTATTCAAAAACTCTCTCGCCACCTCTCCTGAGTGTAAGACGAGGGAATACATGACTTCGCGTCAATGCCAAAGTCCCCCTCAACGTCTTAACGACTCTAGGTCACGTGAGTCTTACCCCAACGTCATCGATTGTCTACAATCTAAACCCCTACCGGGTTATAGGATTGTGGCGTTTGTTTATTCTAGTCCGAATCCGGGATTCGTCAAACCTCGTATTCTTGATATGTAAATCTAAGAAATATAAACAAACAATATGGCATACACAATCAACATAATGAAGAACAATCGCAAACAAAACACAAACTCAACTAAACAACGTTTTCATAAATTATATTAATAATCCCTATACAACCTATATGTAGCCAATGGCCATAACCACGCATACAATGTAAAATGGCGTAAACATACTCAACAACTACCAAAATATAGAAAGAAAAAAAAAACGAGCGACTTAGCCAATATCCAAAGAATAGTCGTTAGAACCGTCCATCGATTGCTTCCCTCTTCATCCTCCACCTCGAGTTGAGAGCCCTCCCTAAAAAATCCCTAAACCTAACCATAAAATATAGCCTAAGGCCTTAGGATTTGAAGAAAAATCGAAAGAGAGGAGAAGAGAAGGGTATAAATAGGCTAAAAAATATCTCAAAAATATTTCACTGTGCAGAGGTTTTCACCTAGGCGAAGGGAAACTTCACCTAGGCGAAGTTAGGCTGGTTAACTTTCTGCTGGATTTCCTCCTAGGTGGTGGAATTTTTCACCTAGGCGCAGGTAGGTTGGTTAATTGTTTTCCGGATTTCTACCTAGGCGGTGAAATTTTCCGCCTAGGTGAAGAAACTGCAGGTTTGCATTTTGTTTTGACTGTAACTTCTTCATCCGAACTTCGATTAAGGTGATTCAAAAACCTATGAAAATATAAGAAAAATATATACAAATTCTATGTTTTGAGTGTTTCCAAAATTGGATTTCATCATAGTCCAAAATAGACTTGAAGTTACAGTACCCGTACCGACTTTGCAGTTTTGGTGACCGCCTAGGCGAAGAAGTAGGCGGTGGACTTGGAAATTTTCTCAGCATCTTCATAGCCTAGGCAGAGGTCTGGACACGTAGGCGATGGGCTTCTTTCACAATGTTGCCTCCTTGCTCATTTATCCACCGTAACTTTGTCCGCTTTGGTTCGATCATATCGTTTTCGCTCCGATTTCATACATTTTTACCCCACGCACCTGTTTTAATACAAAAAGAATAAAAACATATTAAAACACATAAAAATAACTATAAATGTACTCGAAAACTAACAAAACCGGTTTGGAAATACGTAAGTATTTTACACCTATCAAATACCCTCAAACTCAGAATTTTGCTAGTCCTCGAGCAAAACACCCACACAATACAAGAAAGTATACAAACTAATTATAGAATTAAAAGTTACAAACAAAAAACATTAAAAACAAAAATGTGTAAGTTTTGATTATCATATATCGGCCAAAAAAATATTTCCCTCATCGACCCCCAATCCTATCAAGTTCAAGCATAAATCACACCATGTGGTATCCTAGAATTTCAACGTTCAAAAATAGTAAGTGTCATTCTAGATCCTGTTTAAGTGTGTGTGTGATTAAAGTCAAATATACTACTATCCATTGATTAGATGAGATTATCTCTAAATAAAGATCATGACTAAAACCTGTAAGGTATATGGAATCCACATGCCTGACCAGGGATCTATTCTCCACGTAGACTCGAAGGTTCATGAAGATCATTAGGGCTTGGTTTAGTTTTGCGAAAATGGCCAAGGGTAAATTTGAATAGAAAATAGGTTAACGTCGTTAACTTGACGTTACCCAAGGCACATCGCTTGGCACTGTCACACTCGAAACCCCATAGTTTATTTTGAAACAACCCTGAACATATATTAAGAATGACGTACTCACTTGTAATGTAAAAAAGAACTGATTTTTTTTTTTTTTTTTTTTAACACACCCCCAAACTCATTTGAATTTCTACAATTTTAAGAGTGTGCAAAAATAATTAAGTAACACACCCGAAAACGTATTTGAATTCTTATAACTTTAGGAATGTGCAAACAATATGAACGACAAACGACAAGCGAGTACTCGAATACCGAACCAATTAGAATTTCGGCCTAAACCCAACCACTCACATCAAGTAGCAAAATGCTAACTTAATTCACTCAAATTGAGCCTTCTATTTAGCAATGTAGGTTTGGAAAAAGTTCAATCGGCTATGGTATTTTTTAAGTATTCAGAATAAAAAACAGTTTTTTTTTTTGCTTCGACAGGGTAACAAAGGGTAATGATTTATCAAGGTAAGCTTAAAAGGATCAAGCAATCAAATGAATGCCTAAATCATATCTCCTAAACAACCTCGCCTAGGATTCAGCCTCAAATTTCTTCCAAATCAAGTTGTAGAATCCCTATTGTCATAAAATTGAGTGAAGGATAATCGGTTTCAAATCAATTAGATAGTGTTATACTGAGTTTACGTGCTCGTGCATTTAGGACCCACAATAACTTTTACTAAGATGATACGTCAAGCACACAGAACACACATGAATGCTTTACACTCGACCTCAAAACAATCATGAGATAGAGTCATCAACGGGGATAGGCCCAGATGACGTCAAAACGTAGCACAAAACAACATCTAAACTAACAAACTAATCCTAAACAAGCATGCACACGATAAAAATAGTAAAACATGCTAAAAACATATACACATACTAAAACATACTACACATCACCACCAACTCAACACAAGTGATATCCAAAATGAGCCGTCAGCGATCCCAACGACAGTATATAGCATGATATTGAAGACGGGGGTTTAGAACACATACTTGGGAGGCGAGAGAATCTCACCTCCGACTCAAATTGACGGAGATGTATCTAACTTATTTGTGACCCTGGGTTACCTCCCAAGATGTGCTTGGTTTAATATCCTCGGCCCAACACATGCCCTCAAGACTGGCGAGATGTTTTAATGAACAAAACACAGGAGTACCTGTCGATCTAACATCTTCAAGCATCCTGTAGGAAAACAAAAACAAAAGTACAAACAAAAATTATAGACAAAAATGCCTAGATTAAAATCAAGTTATTTACTTCCAACATCGATAACAATCAACAAGACAATCCCCGGCAACAGCGCCAAAAACTAGGTCGGCGTTGACGGGACTAGAATACGATACCCTTGCTTCTTCTATCTAAAACTTAAGTCTCCGGCTGTTACCACGTTTCTCCGGAAATAATCAACAAAACAATCCCCGGCAACGGCGCCAAAAACTTGGTGGCCACTAAATAAGCACTGTCACTTTCACCACAAACGTACGGATCAAGTTTTAGTATAATGGACCTTTCGGTCGGATATCGTATCCACAGGGATTGGTGTTGTTACTATCGAATACCGCGATTGTCATAACCTGACTTTATCTAGGCGATAAAAATAGAATATAATTAATTAATACTAATACTAATATAGCCTAATTTAACTATACTAATACTAATATTAATATGTGATAGTTTTGAGAGAATAGGTTTTCTAGGGATTAGTTTCGTTTATACGTGTTCAGTCTCATTTTAGTTTATGTTAACGACGTTCGACTTATACGACAATCTTAGTTCGTAAACTCCTCCGCTACCTCTTCCGAGTGTAAGATGGGAGAATACACAACTTCGTGTCAACAAAGAAGTCCCCCTCAATGTCTTAACAACCCTAGGACACGTGAGTCTCTCCCCAAGGTCATTGATTGCACACAATCCAACTCTCTCCCGGTTATTGGATCGTCGCCTTGTGTTTACCCCATCGACAATCTCCGTTCTAAAACTCCCTCGCTACCTCTCCCGAGTGTAATACGAGGGAATACGTGACTTCACGTCAACGTCTAAGTCCCCCTAAACATCTTAACGACTCTAGGTCACGTGAGTTTTTCCCCAACGTCATCGATTGTCCACAATCTAAACCCTGACCGGGTTATAGGATTATGGCGTTTGTTTATTCTAGTCCGAATCTGGAATTTGTCAAACGCCTTATTCTTTATATGTAAATATAATCAATATAAACAAACAATATGGCACACACAATCAACATAATAAAGAACAATCGCAAATAAAACACAAACTCAACTAAATAACGTTTTCATAAATTATATTAATAATCCCTATACAACCTATGTTTAGCCAATGGACATAACCACGTATACAATGTAAAATGGTGTAAACATACTCAAAAATTACCAAATATAGAAAACAAAGAGAAGAAATGAGCGACTTAGCCAATATCCGAAGAATAGCCGCTAGAACCGTCCACCGATCGCTTCCCTCTTCATCCTCCACCTCGGGTTGAGATATCTCCCTCAAAATCCCTAAACCTAACCCTAAAATATGGCCTAAGGCCTTAGGAGCTGAAGAAAAATCGGAAGAGAGGAGGAGAGAAAGGTATAAATAGGCCAAAAAATATCTCAAAAATATCTCACTATGCAAAGGTTTTTGCCTAGATGAAGGGAAACTTCACCTAGGAGAAGTTAGGGAGGTTAAATTTCTACCAAATTTATGCCTAGGCATAGGTAGGTTGGTTAACTTTCTGCTGGATTTCCGCCTAAGCAGTGGAATTTTCCGCCTAGGTGAAGAAACTGTAGGTTTTTGTTTTGACTGTAACTTCTTCATCCGAACTCCGTTTAAGGTGATTTTAAAACCTATGGAACTCTAAGAAAAATATATACAACTTCCATGTTTTGAGTGTTTCCAAAATAGGATTTAATCATAGTTCAAAATAGCCTTGAAGTTACAGCACCTGTACCGGCTTTGCAAGTTTGGTGACCGCCTAGGCGAAGAAGTAGGCAGTGGACTTGGAAATTTTCTCAGCATATTCATAGCCTAGGTGGAGGTCTGGACACCTAGTCAGTTGGCTTCTTTCACAATGTTGCCTCTTTGCTCATTTATCCACCGTAATTTTGTCCACTTTGGTTCGATCACATCGTTTTCGCTCCGATTTTATACATTTTCACCCCACGCACCTGTTTTAATATAAAATAAATAAAATATATTAAAACACATAAAAATAACTATAAACGTACTCGAAAACTAACAAAATTGGTTTGGAAATACGTAAGTATTTTACACCTATCAGTAGTCGTTGACAATATAGAAATTTGTGATAGAATAGTTATAGATGTATATTTAGTGTATTTTGATTAGCCAAATGCGATAATTAGTATGGTAGTTTTGTTATTTTAAAAATTGGAGGGGTTAAAAGGTTAATTT
Source organism: Eucommia ulmoides (assembly GCA_016647705.1). Lineage (NCBI taxonomy): Eukaryota > Viridiplantae > Streptophyta > Magnoliopsida > Garryales > Eucommiaceae > Eucommia > Eucommia ulmoides. The sequence goes on along the minus strand of CM028332.1, from coordinate 37,227,536 downwards.
AATTTGAATTTTAATTCAAGGTGGTCAGTGTCATTTTGAAATGTTAATTTTAATTTTTGAGCTTAAATAATATTTTAGAAATTCAAGTGGAGGACTTTGTGTAATTTTTTCATAAAATAAATGTGATATGTCATCCATCGGATAACGCTTAAAAAAATAAAGAAAACAAAAAGAATGAAGGACATGTGGGTCAATGGAATTAGGACACCAAGCAAAATAACAACAACAACAACAACAACAACAACAATAATAATAATAATAATAATAATAATAATAATAATATAGTATTATTTGGGATATATTCTGAATACATGTGTAATGCATATTTATTTCGTAGACAAAGGCATAATGCATTACATTGGTTTTTTATGCAAGGTTTGTTTGCACAATTTGCATTTTTAGTTGTAATATTTTTATATACATGTTACATGGGTATTTAACTCATTATGTTATGTGAGTATTTGATTCATTTTGATACATATTCATGTGATAGAATTTAGATCTGTTTTTTTTGGATTCCATTATTAAAAACTTGTGTTGTGTTGATATTTAATTTTATGAAAAGGTTTACGAGCTTATAAAATCAAATTGGAATACTATAAAAAATAATGAAAAAAAATAGTATTTTGAAAATTTAAAAGTAATGATTTTTGGTCTCACAAGACAGTAGACTAGGAAAAGGGTTAGGAGTTACCGACCAAAATGCACGCGTCTATGTGTTTTAGTTAGAGTATAGTGTGGGCCATCATAGATGCGATAGTGGCGATATGTAGTATGGATTTTGCGAGTTATGAATTGTGGGTGATTCTCGGTTATGGGACCCTACATATAGAATAATTGTCCTAGAATCGTGTGTGACTAATACGACCATGCGATTTTGAATTATTATTTTCCAAACAAAATTTTGAGGATAAAATTTATTTAAGAGAGGTAGATTATAATACCCCACATATTTATATTTTTTAAAATAATATTTTATTTAAAATAATTTAAAACTTTAGGGGGGTTATTACGCTATTTAAATTTAGTTTTTAGAATTTTGGGATATAAATAATATTTCATTCATTATTGGTAGGTAGTTTGAGTTAAAATTTGTATATGATTACAAATTGAATGTATAGAGGCGATAGTGATGTTATCTTTATATATATGCAAAATTTGTATACTGCTCTCCACGTGGCGAGATCATTAATTCCCAAATTTTTTTATCAACTTGACTTATCACTTTTGGCTAGTTTATTCTATATATAGGTAGATCACCTCTTGTTAAGGAAAAAAAAATTATAGAAATATCTCCAAATATAGGTTTTTCACCAAATTATAAAGGATTCTTGGATTTCTACTTGTGGTAATTTTCGAGCAAGATGTTCATATAATTTAAGGTAGGTTTTATTCCTTTTAATATCCGTATTTAATCATCTTGTAATTACACTTATTTAGGTTATGTTATTTAATTTGATGTAATCGTTAATACATATGTGTGATAAGCATGTTATATGTGTAATACATGCTATATTTGGTTTATGAGATTAGTTAGATACATACACTAAGGGGGAGGGTAAAGTCCGACTGAGCATTGACTCATAACTTTATAGTATTTTATGTAGGGTCGATGAAAATAGAGTTGACTACAAATGACAAAGGCATATTTGGATTTGTATTGTATTTTATAATAACAGTAATTATTGTTGTCGCCATAATAATAGTGAATAATAATAAAGTCGTTAGAGTTGTAAAAATTGATAGATTTATAGGTTTTGAAATATTTATTGTAAACTTTTAGTCTTATTCTCTTTAGGAGAAATCGCGTGACGACCCTATGAGACCAGGGCATTATATCAATACCTTCCTTCTATGTTTAACCTTTTACCAGACGTGCCTTGAACCTTGCATCTTCTATTTCTGGATTTTCGTCATTTTTCTTAAATATCCATTTGTAACCTACAATCTTTTGTCCTTTAGGAGGTTTGATTGGCTCCGAACTGTGATTCTTGTGAAGTGACTCAATATCCTTAGTCATGATTGTGTTCCACTTTTCTAATTCTGCACTCCCCATAGCTTCATGGTAGGTCTTTGTCTCTCAAGTCTCAATACTTTCAGTTATACTCAGTGCATAGACAACATAGTTATCGTATCTCTGAGGTGGCTTAATGTGTCGCCTCTCTCTTTCCCAAGAAAGTAAATAATTCTCTAGTTGTTGAATTTTTCCAAATGCATAAGCTTCTTTATCATCTTGTTCGTTCTGGACATCTTCTCTCAATTTGTCTTGCAATTTCTATAAAGCTTCTATTTTAAGTTCCACCTGTCGATCGATACCATAGTTTGTTCTAGCATCTTGACTCTTCTCCTTCCTTTTCAATATAGTAAACTCATCAAATGTCACATCCTTGCTGAGGATACAATTGGGTAGTTTCAAAGAAAGACATCACAACTTATACCCTTTCACCCCAATCCTAGAAATATGTATTTCTTTGTCCTCGGCTCAAGGTTACCATCATTTGCATGAGCATAAGCTAGACAACTAAATACTCTCAAGTTAGAGTATTTTGCATGAAATCTAGACCATACCTCTTCAAAAGTATTACAGTCAATTGTTATAGATGGAGATAGGTTAATCAAGTAACAAGTTATGTCAATAGCTTCAGCCCAGAACTTCTTGGATAAGTCTGCATTCGAAAGTATACACCCAGCTATATCTAAGAGAGTATTATTCATTCATTCTGAATCTCCATTCTATTGTGGTGTATGTTGAACTGTGAAGTGTCTTATGAATTCTACTTTCTTGCAAAACTCATTAAAAGCAATTTCTTAGAATTCCAAGCCAATGTCAGTTCTCAAGCGCTTGATTTGTCTTTCAATTTGCTTTTTGATTATAGCCTTCCATTGTTTAAACTAATCAAAAACTTTGTTCTTTCACTTCAATTTGTATATCAGGACCTTTTGAGAGTAATCGTCAATTAAGGTCATGTACCGTCTATGACCAATTGAAGAAACTTGCGAGGGACCCCAAAAATCTGAACAAATATAATTTAGAGTACCTTTGGTCTGATGAAAAACTTTTCTAAATTTTTTCTACATCAATACATTGTTCGTCGAAAACACAGTGCTCACTGAAATCCAATTAGCATGTCTTTTATCCATCAAACAATGTTCACTTGCTCAACACATCTAGCGCTCATTCCCGTATATGCCATAAGTTGATAGTACCTTTCTTTTAATCTGATGAAGATGTAATTCCAACAACACCCGTCACAATACTTCCTTGGAGAAAATAAAGATTGTTCTTCTTTACTCATTTTATCACGACAAAAATACATTTGGAAATGATCACAACTCCACCTTTAACTTTGTATGTATGATGAGTGATTTACTTACCAACAAATCAAGTACTTTTATATTTAAATATTTGTGTGTTTTCAAGCACTTTTGTTAGTCTAATGTGTTTTTGTATTATTTTTTAGGTTTTTGAATATATGGGTGAAAATAGGCAAAGTCGGTACAGATACAGTAACTTCAAGGCCATTTTGGACAATGATGCAACTCGATTTTGGAAAACCTTGAAACATTAAAGTTGTATATATTTGTCTTATATTTCCGTAGGTTTTTGAATCATATCAATTGGAGTTTGGACAAAAAAGTTACAACCAAAATACAAAAGGGTGTCACCGCCACGGTGGTAAAACAGCAGAGAGTTGCTAAACTCTCTGCATTTCCACCGCCGCGGCAGTTAGACTGCCAACAAAACAGATATTTTGGGATATTTTCTTGATATTTTGGATCCCTATTTCATCACCTCTTTCCCCAACCCAATAAAAATGTTTTTGGGAGTCCCTTGAGAGCTCCAAGGCATACCAACAAGGAGAGATCATCCATTTGAAGAGGAGAAATCAAGCTCGGAGTGGAATTCACAGACGCGAAACTGTCACATCTTCGGATAAAGGCTAATCTATCTTGTTTATCTCTTTTGTTCTTAAATCCTTGTTGGTATTTGATGTTGTTTAGCTTGTTCATTGTTGTATATTGGACTATGGTCATGTGTAGCTAAACACATATTGTCTAGAGAGTGATTCGTTTAATGAAAACGTTGTTTGGTTGAATTCGTGTTTCGTTATCGATTTTTCATTCATGTTCGATTGTGTTTACCATTTTTCATGCCTATATGCTTGTTTAGATATACTGAGAATATGGAGTTTGACACTCGGGAAAGGTAACCCCAGATTCGGACTAGGGTTTAAACACAACGCGATGATCTAATAACCCGGGAAGGAGTTAGAAAGTGTGCAATCCATGACGTTGGGGCAAGACACATGTGACCAAGTGTCGTATAAACGCTCAAGGGGGACTTCGGCGTAACACGAAGTCACATATTCATTCACTTTACACTTAGGAGAGGTAGTGAATGAGATTTCGATACAGAGATTGTAAGATAGGATGAACGTTGTTAATGTAAACTAGATTGAAACGAACACATTTAAGTGGACAAAGTTAATCCCTAGGCAATAATTTTCCATAAACGTCATACCACTATATTAATATATTAGATTAATTAACTTAGTTTAGTATATTATTAATATAAAAACTCCATTTTTATCGCCTAAATAAAGTTAGGTTATGATAATTACGGTATTCGATAATAATCTCAACCAATCTTTATGGATACGACAACCCTGACTCTTCCAATCTATACTAAAACTTGACCCGTACGCTTGAGATGAAAGTAGTGACGTATCTACGCGCTACCAATGTACAACCGATGGAGTGGAACATACCTAAGGAAATCAAATTCTTCCTTAATTTTGGAACGTGCCTGACATCTAAGAGTATCCTCACAATGTCGTCTAACATTTTAATCCAGATGGTTCTTATTCTAATAACCTTGTAGGCTGCATTATTTCTCATTAGGACTTTAGCACCGTCGATTTGTTTGTAGGTAATAAACCAGTCTCTGTTGCTACGCATATGATAAGAACAACCTGAGTCTAGAGTTCACTCGTCTCCAGACTTCCGACTGCGCGAGTGAGAAGATCTCCATTGAAAAAGGTTTCTTCCACAATGCTAGCGTCTCTAGATCTTGAGTCGTCCGTCTTCTTCTTTTTTTTTTTTTTTTTTTTTTTTTTCCATTTTTGCTCTGGACAATCTTTCTTAATATGCCCTTCCTTGTGACAACTATAAAACTTGATTTTTCTGAGCTTTAATTTTGACCTAGATTTTTTTTTTGTCGCTTGAAGCATTCACCTATGTTCTTCTTCTTGTGAACATTTCCTCTTTATTCTCGTCAACTTTTTTCTTTAACTCTTCGAGTTTAAGGCTGCTTTAATGTCCTCCATAAAGATCGTATCGCTACCGAACATCGTTATATCGGTAAAGTGTCGTATGAGAGTGGCAACAAACACAGCAGAATAATTGTTTAATCTTCATCATCCACCTTGACATCAATATTTTTCAAATTAACAATGATTTTATTTAATTTGTCAAGGTGGTCTTGGACGGGGGTAACTTCATTCATTTACAACGTGTACAATTGCTTCGTAAGATATAATAGATTTGTCAAAGAGTTCATAATGTACAAACTTTCCAACTTTTGCCATAGTCCGACAACTGAAGTTTCATTTGTAACCTCCCACAGCATTCCTTCATTCAAACATAATAATATTGTACAATATGTCTTATCTATTAGATCATCCTTGTCGTTGTTTAACATTGTGTCGGGAAAGACGTTTTGCCTTTCAATGCTTTATGAAGCCCCTGTTGCACCAGCAAAATGTGCATCTTGATACGCCATATGCCGAAATCATTCTTGCCATTGAACTATTCTACCTCAAATTTTGTCGCCATTGCAAAATTTTAGATTTATGTCAGTAGTTTTTGAGGAGTTCGGTACAACAACAACGACAAATAATACCCTTATACACCTTCTCTTAGCTTTATTTTTTCTTTCTACCTATAGTACCTCACAAAGATTACAAGAGATTTCTAAGCTTCTTTCTCTCTAAGATTACTCTCTATCAACATGGGATGATTTCTTTTGGCAACATCTCATCCTATTTATAAGTGAAGGAAGTTGATTTCAACCAACAACTTTCACCTAATATTACTCTTACCTTAATAACCTACAACTCCCACCTAATATAATTATGACAAGTAATCATAATTACGAAGTGGTTGAAGTCACCCATATCAATTACTCACATATAATTTTTTTTTAAGTTAAAAATATTAGAAAAGTAAATGTTTAATATCTTCAGTACTTAATAAATTTTACCACTTATAAGTTTTCAGCAATTAATTTTCAATATCAACAAACATGTCCTTAGTACAGCTCTTGGACCGACATAGTCAATCCAAACCCTAAAAAATGAGCGATGGATAAGTCGGGTTAGGTGAATCTCTGGGGCCATGAACAACCCTATCTCCATAATACAACATAGTAAAAGATTATTTCATAAATATTAATGAAGCTAAGAATCCTCATATGATTTAGATAAAAAAGAATCCTCATATGATGATTGTTTGCAAAATTCAAAATGACACAAACACAAAAGTAGAAATCATAGTAATTATTTTTTTTTTTTTTACTTTTCTTGGGGTCAAACATACTTTCTTTTTCTCCCCCTCATGCCATGACACAAGTCTTATGCAACAATCATAAGTCATCATAAAGCCATCTCCTTTCGGCTACCACTAGCCTCTTTTAGACCTCCATCTCTCTCTCCCATCTCCCTTCCTTCTATATGTAACCCCTATTAATAGGCTATTTCATTGTCCACTTTTTTAATTAATTATGTAAATGTTGAAGTCTGGGCCTTTAAACCTGCCCCAACGAGATGGCAACACGGGGGGGGGGGGGGATAGTGTAAATTATGCTTCTCATGTTCTGATGCTTTCTTCATAGGCCTAACAATATGTAGTAAAGGAGGGTTACAGGAAGAGAAACCAACATGCCAAATATCACCCTGCCAGAAAAAGAACACTTTTTTAATGTAATGAGAAGAATTAAATAACTTTTAGTGAAATTTAACACAAATATTAATAAATCAAAAGAGAGGTGAGAGCTTGAATTTACCCAGTGCTTAGTATATCAGGATGCAGTCCATATTCTCTAGCAAACACAAATGGTACAATCCCTTGGGGTAGAGCTGCCTGTTTAATTTAAAAAAATAAAAAAATAAAAAAAATTGTTATGGAACAAAAACAATCCAATCATCCTACAAGTTAAAAAAAAAGTTTTTCTTTTCCATTTATTGGCAAAAAAAAAACTAATTTTGTAAACTTATACGAAATATTGGGATCAAAACATAAATAAGTTTTTCCATATATTTTTTATTTGTATTCCTAAATGCATAAAAGAAAGAAAGAACAAACGCAAACAATTAATATAGAAACAAAAATAAAAAAACAGAACGAAAAGAAGAAGAAGAAAAATAACTGAGAAATGCACAGGTATAGGGGGCATCTCATGTAATTTAATGAATATTGAAATCTAGGTTAGGCACCTTCACCTCACCTGTACAATCGCCGCGTGCAGTCGGACACCTCTGAGTCCAACAACAATCGATGAAGCTGACATTACTAGTGGACCACCTACGAACCGAATCAACATCCCCACGGTCGCCATTTTTGTGCCACAAGCTATTATCCGGGGTTGAAGTGCCATAAACAATCCTACAAGTTTTGATAATATTACAATTAAGTTCATATTCTTAGTAGGGGGTGTTTAGTGTAAATAGAAGCATTACCTAAACTGAACATTGCCATCCCAAGGCCTGCGTCCGAGATTATTTTTATGGAATATTTCACCAAACTCGGCATCCCCACATTCCATCTGCCCAAAACCCATATATTATTTACACAATTTTAGGGTTAATTAATCACCAGATAACGAAGTGCTAAGTTAAATTATACTTTTACTGCGCTAACCAAATCTTAAAATGAAGGGGGGGGGGGGGGGGGGGGGGGGGTTAAAAGGGTAAATACTCACTTGAATGAGATGAGAGACCAAGCAAGGCCTAAGACACTTGAGTAAGTATTTGGATTACGTGAGAGCTTCCTCCCAACCATGATCAGTATGAGTCTTAGCATGACAATAGCACGTGGCATTTCCTGATTGGCTGCTACGTCCTTTGAATCTGCATCTGCCTGTGGGAGCTTGGAGCAGTCCCTGAAGCTGAGATCTTTTTCTGTGAAATTTAAATATTGAGTATATAATTAAATTAAAGGCTGAGAATAAATTATATATGAATTTTAATTGTTTTTTTTTTTTTTTTTTTTTTTTTAAATTATGATATTCCTGTGCACATTATATTATAGTATTCGTTTTCTTAGAAATAACTTTTAAACCAAACATGCCCTTAAGATTTGTAGGATGTTTTTCGGTTTCTCTCAATCCTAAAATCTAGTTTATGAAGTGAGGTTTTCTTTCACATTTATAACTTGATCATTAGTCTATTCACATCTGACGTGGAATAAATCTAATAATCTCTCCCTTACATATCGAATTTTTAGTTGATAATCTTTGATTAGTCTCTTGTTTTGTAATTATTGTTTTAGAGTTGTTGTAATATGAACTATGAAATTATGGTGAGTTTTGGATCTCCCTCCACTATAAAATTAACCCGTAAAGTAGAGTTTCGGTCTGACCACCACCCAATAAGATTATACTATGATTATAATCTAGTACACAGGAAAGTGTTGGGGTGAAATAATTAATGGGAAATCGGAGAGGGAGTGGGCAACCTTGAAATGGGAATATAATCAAATTGTCTCTACTATTCAACTATAATGGGCTAACAAATAACTTCCTCTACCTACCACACGTGCTTCAATTAATCATTTTACTTAATCAATTTAGGGTCCCACCAAATATATCACATCAATCATTTTGCACAACCATGCTCCATGCACTTTTTTCCCTTCGTTTCTTTTTTTAATAGAGATTCTTTCAAAAAAATTAGGTATAAATTTTATGTGATATAATAATTTTTAAAATATTTAAAATTATTATAATATACATAAAATTTATTATAATTTTTTCATATCAAAACTTACAATAATTTTTATGACGTACAAAGGTTAAATTTTTAACAGAATTATTAAATTACTCAAAAAGTTATAAAATTATGTACTGTGGATTTGTTGAATGGCGAATTGCAAAATTTAGAATTATGAAAAAAAAATACTCTTTTAAATGTATATTTCTAAAATGAAGAAGGGTCAATTATTCTTTGTCAAGAGAGTTTGGCGGTAGTATTAATTTTTACTTTGTAGTTTATAATTTTAAATTTAAAACTCTTTAATTTGATATCTTAGGGCATTATTTTATTAGAAATTTTAATAAATTAAATTTTATTGTTGAAAAATATTAATTAATAACTGTAATTTAATATTTGATATATCAATTAAAATGATTTATTTTTATTTAAATTAAACTTAGTTGCAGACCTTGCGGTTAGAAGAAATAATTATAAAAAATAAATAACTAAATTTGAAATATTTTTATTAGAAGTATTATGAATATTTTATATGTTGATATTTCAAAAAGTAACTATCGTGTTTTTTTTTTATTATTATTATTATTATTATTATTTAATATAAATTAGACCATGTTTATTTTTATTTTTACAAATGTTAGAGATTTTTGAACACTAAATATTGCACACTAAATAACAGCTAAATTACAAGTCTGAGATTAATTATATCATTTTCATGAATAATATGAAGTATGAAAAGTGGAAATGAATAGTATATGAGTGACAATTTTTGTCCAAAAAGGAATTGAAAAACTATATCATACCCTTTTTTTTTTTCCAAAATATATAACTTCAATTAAAAGATATTTTATATATTATATTATATAAATAAGATAAAAATGCGCATGCAAAATTTTCTCATAGTAAAACAAATCATAGATTATAGTCTTTTGTTCTCTGGTCCAAACCCTAATAAGAAAAACCATGTCAGAAAGAAAGACAAAAGGTGACAATACATACGTACCTGCGACAGCATCTCTGACCCCCTGTCTGTCTCCTCCACCACCAGCTTCATAGTTCGTCGGTGACTCCCACATCATATTCACACCGGCGAACACTGGTGACGGTTGCCTATACACCCTCCCGGGAGCCGGAGACCTGATCCAAGTCGGAGTATTTCCCGTCGTCACAGACACCGCCACCGCATCCAATTCATTGAAATTCGATGCCCGCGGCGTCGGCTGAAGCGAGTAGGCGTCAGATGACGCGTACCCCGACATCCTGGGACTCGCCGACCGGTACCCGAAAGCCACATCCCCCGTGTTGATAGAGAAAATCTCGGCGCTGGAGAGGTTCGACGCCCTCGGCGTGATGCCAATGGATGGCGACAATACGGAGTCGGGGGCGGACGACGTCGACCGTCTTATTCTGACGCGAATTCGTCCGTCGCCGTCGATTTCGGACTCCGTGCAAAGTGGGTCCCGGCCGTCGAGAGATATGACGTCGCCGTCGATCTCGAATTTGGTGATGGAAGCAGCGGCGGGACCCGGGAACTGGTGACGTATCAATATGGTTGCAGCTCTGTATTCAAAGAGAAATAGCAATAGAGTATACCTGCATGTAATAACAAAATATTACTACTAATTAATTTTTAATAATTGCTAAAATAATGAGACACAAAATTTGTGCAAATATTTTATTTTGTGTTTTGAATTTAGTGCCCTTATAATTAGTATGTTTTTACTTTTTATAGCCTTTTTGTTACATTTCAATCTGCTTTTATGAGTTGAGCTTTGATGCTAAATAAGGTGTATTTCAACTTTATAGAGCTCTTTAAAAAAAAAAAATCGTTCAAGAATTTATAAATTTAAAATTTTTGTTCATACAATTCAAGTACTATAGTAATTATTTTTAAAATTTAAAATTATTGTACAACATGAAAATTACTGTAAATTTGATGTGCAACAATTTTTTTTTACAAAATTATTGGGCTTTTAAAAATTTACTATATCGAGTGAATTTGATGAATAATGAATTATAAATTTTGGGTTCATGAAAAAAAACAAAAAAAAAAAAAATCTTGATTAAACATTACTTAAATTTCTTCTATCAATATATTATTGTGCATTTCAACAATAATAACAAGTAACATATAAATTACATGATTTTTTTAATACATTAAACGTAGTTAGGATGTGAGAAAATATTAACATTGAAGGGAATCTATTTTCAAGAGTTAAAAAAAAAAAAAAAAAAAAAAAAACGTAAGCTATGGAAAAATAAAGCTGCCGTAGCAAAAATAACATTAAATGTATAATCAGTTTATTCGTGTATATATAAGCAGTTTTATATAATTAGTTAAATTTATCGTTACTAATAAAAAATAAATATAAGATTACCAGATAATGCATTGGAGAACAACGAGTTGAACCATGAGACTCTGGGTGAAATCTCCATACATGGCGTTAAGCAGTGGAATCCCCATGACCAGTGTGTTTGGCAAAGTGGATACCGAGAATAGAGTTATCAGCCAATCCAAACAGCTACCTCTGCAAATGGCGGCCCAAAAGGAGAGCGAAACGAGGACAGCGAGCTTGGAGAGGGTGTCGGCTATTATGAATTTGGTGTCCATTTGGTACGGGTTGTTCTGTGATATGAAGTGAAAGGAGAGCACGGGGACTGCGAACGCCGCCACGAAACGGTTGATGCCGGAGCACTGCTCCGCCGTGAATATCTTCCACCGTTTCACTGACGTGTACGCAGCCACCATGGCGACGTATAGGGGGACCATCGCGCACATCACCTTGTAGAACTCATCTCCAGTTATCATTTTCTCTCTCTAGAACTTCGCTCGCTCGCTCTCTCTCTCTCTCTCTCTCTCTCTCTCTCAAGTGATCGAGTGTACTCTGGTTTTTGCTATGAAATTCTTTACATGGAGAGTGAAATTGTTTATATAGGAGTTTTTGAGTCGAGATTATCCCTCATAAGCGGTGGTGTTTGATTATGTTGCTTCCGTTTGATGTAGGTTGTATATAATATATATGTATGTACCTTTAGAATAGTGGGAACATAAACAGATTTTTGAGGGAAAAAAAAATATATATTTTTGTTTGGTTCTAAAAGATTAGGGAAATTACCATATACCCCCTCTTTTATACAGATATGTCCTTGTTTGTTTTATCTAATACTAAGAACACCCCTTATCTTTTTTAATTGGAACATTTAATTCCTAAATCAGAGTTGATCAGTTGATACCATCATTTGAATATCAATTTTACCTTTATAATTTAAAATCCATTTAAGAAATTACTTAATTACTCTTACTATTTATTAATTTTGACCCATTTTATTTTTTATTTTTTATTTCTTTCCTTATTTTTTCCTTTTTTTTTTTTCTTTTTCTTTTTTTTTTTCTCACTCTCTCTCTAATCTTCCCGAGTCCACCACTATCTTCTACCCACCACCATCTTCCAGCCACCGCCACCACTATTCACAGCAAAAATAAATAAATTATTCTCTCATCACCGCAACCCATACCGATGTTCACATCTTTTGAACAAAAAAAATCATCTTTGCACCACCGCAAACCATACAATGCCAAATTCAATTCGAATAAGGAGACTACTTCTTGAAACTGACGGACAGCAAAGTAGGTTGAAAACCCCAGAAATGTAGGACGGGTTTAAATTGAATTTTGAATACATGTTTTTCTCTCGGTATGTATGTTATTTATGTTATAATTTCTGGCTACTTTAATTAATTAATTAATTAAAGTCAGACATTTTAATTAAATTAATCGAGTTAGTATTCTGTTACTCCTCATTTGAGGATCGACGTGATATGTATTTATACGCAAAAAATGATTAAGATTTAAATGAGATTTTAACTCACAAAAGGTAACCCACTTGAGGTTAGTTGAAGACTAAAAATGATACTACAACAATTTATAATTCGCATACTATTAATTCGTAGGCAAAACTTAACATTTCGTATCAAAATCTTTTTGGCGATAAATGTTTGTCCTAGGTCTTCCTACAATTTTTTTTTTTTTTGTAGCACAAAGTACAAAATTTTTGTTGCGGTATGTTTTGTAGCGATATTCCTTCTCGTTAATTAAAAATTTAGAGCCAAACTTATTGGCAACAAAAAAATAATTGTCATAACTAATAATTAAAAAATATTTTTGACTACAAATCGTGTTGGTAGCTATTCTATTTGCGCCAAAAGTATTATGGCGGGAAGACACTTCGCTACAAATGATCTTTTGTAGGGGAAAAAAATATGCAACTTTCAGCTACAACTTTTATAATTTGTCATGAAAAACTTTTACCTACAAAAATGTTTATTTCATAGTGAAATTTCATAGCCAAAAGTCATTTTTCTTGTTGTGGGATGAGCAATCCCAAATTGCATGTGTACGTTGTAGGCAATCCTACATTAGTTGTGGAGAAATAACTTAAACTTATATCAAGTTATAAGTTGGAAATAAAAGGAAAGTTACAAGACAACAAGCATATACCCCGAATAGGGTCGGGGTCGAGGTCGGGGTTCGGATCGGTCACTCTAATCTAGATTTGGATTGGGTTTAGGTCAAATATGGGTCAAGTCAAATCTTAACCGCCAAGATAGTTTAAAATTTAAATAAGTAGCAGTTAATTAGTTAATTAACTGTTTAACAATTAATCCTAAAATAGTACCAATGAACAGATGTTATTCATTGGTGACTATACGACGTAAATGTTTACGCAAACAGGTGTCTTTCCAAAATGCATTCATTCATTGATATTTTTTGGTCTTCTATAAATAGAAGACTACACATTCATTTCAAATTGTCTAATTCACAACACATTATCACTTTATCACCACCCAAGCACATAATATATAGAAATCTGTGAGAGTTCAAACATAAGTTCAGGTCGCCAAAATTTTTGGTTTCAAATCCTTGTACCAGAAACTTGACGATCGTTATACCCTAGGAGGTAAATGACCATTCAACCATTAGCACTAGTATGGAGGTGTGAATATGCTTTAAGGGCATAGAGGCAACTCTAACCTCAATCTATTTCGTTTCTTATTTATTATTTGAATCTCCGGGTAATTTTTTATTTGAATTTTAATCCATTGTTTACGTGAATGTTCATATCATGTCTCTGTTTTTGTGATTTTGTTTTTGTTACTTGAACATTCATGCACATTCGATTTCTGGTTCAAAATAATGAATGTTCATGTTCTGCTTCTATGTGCGAATATTCACGACAAGATTCCAGCTTGATATACACTTTATTATCCTTCACGGAATTTTCATATTTTGGTTTTAGTGCCCATATAGACTTAGTTAATGTTCACATTGATATTATTTAACTATTATTAGTTTTATTTCATGATTATTTAAATATTTATTTTGAAGTTTTAGTCATTATTATCAACAATTTACGTCCCCCCTCTCTTTCTTTGTTGTTAAGGGTTTTTGTTTATTTTTGGTGGGAAAGAGACTAAAAGCAGGGAGAGAGACCAATTGGGTGGCGATAGAGGGAGAAATGAGTAATGAATTGTTGGCGATAAAGAGAGAGAGAGAGAGATATAGAAATTGTGCTCTAGGTTAGAGGTAACGACTGGAGAGGAATTATTCTCAGATCTGATCTGGGTTGGTGGTGATGGCTTGGAGTGGAGGGAATGGTGATGGAGCCAATGGTTGTGGCAGACAACGATTGTAGCGGGGATCGTAATGGTGGTGGTGTTTAGTAACGGTATGGAGCCAACAATTTTTTCGGCACGATTGAAGAGAGAAATAAAAGAAAGGAATAAGAAAAAAGAAAAAAGAGAAAAATAAGAAAATATATAGATAAAGATAGTGTTGATTCCTAGGATTTGATAGACAACTAAGTGGTGATAGTTTTTGTGAAACTAATATGTTTGTTGAGTATTTCAGAAAAAAAAAAAAAATCTATTTATTTTATTATGATGAAGACATCATGAAGAACAAGTAAATGATGCAAAGATGAATGCAATGAAAAAATGAAGAGTATTGAAGATCTTTAAGAAATTAGGTGAAAATAACTCAATACTCTTATATTCTTAATGAAACCCGAATTAAGGTCACACGTGACACTATTAAATAAGTTATGTTTTTGTGTGTTGAAATATTAGAGTTTAGGATCCTAATTATTGATTAATTATGTGGTTTTTGTGTGACCTAATTGAAAATCATGATTAAAAGTTGGAGTTTAGGGTTAATTCAGTCAACTGAGAAAAGTAATCGGTCAACCGACTGGCTGTTTTGATTGGCTTGGTTTGCACGCTGTATCAATCGGTCAACCGACGGTTTCAGTTGAGATTTTGAGGATTTTGGATTTTTAGTAAAAAACTAGCAGTTTTTATGATTCCAAGGGAGAATTTTGGGGGATTTGAACCTACTGATAATATGGTATATGTATTTTGATATCCCTATTGATTTGGTCCATATAATTAAAGATTATCTCAATTTTAGCAACTAAATACTTCCTATCTTTATGATTGATAATTGAGAAATATTTTATGGACTTATTTGAATGTTTTGAAAGTTATTTTTAATTGAATTACACAAGAATTAAATGATTGTGGTATATAGGGGTCTAAAGGTGCCTTTTAGAGACATATCTTTTAAAAAGTAGCCGTTGGAGGGCTTGATTTCAATCTATATATATAAACCTTCAAAAATTAGATAAAATATATCAAGAACAACCAGTTCATATGCTTTTCTAAGAGTTATCATTCTGCTCAGATTTTCTGTGAGATATTTGAGTGGAGTTCATGATCTAAAGCGCGATTGAATTGGTGTCACTGATTTGTGTTGTCTTGCGACCTTGTTTTCAATCTCTAGTGTTTTCTTGGTGAGATCTCTCTAAGATATTATTCTTAATTGTGATTTCATGTTATTATATTTGCTTGGTTGTTAAGATTGTTAGAAAATCGTTTTCAAACTTAAAGCCTGAAAATCTCTTTAAAATGATTTTGCGTGATTATCTGATTGTGTGCTTTAATTTGTGTTACCCACACTTATTATTTAATGAGATATAAATTTGCCTCACATTGAATCTATCACGTAGTAAATTTTGAGACATTAATCGAGTATAACTGTATTGAGATGGTAGAAACTCCTTGTGAGAAGAAACTCATTATTTTTTGTATATTTGTGAGTTGGAGTGGATTAGATATGATTAGGTCAGTGTTTAGTCAGGGTAACTAGGTTTCAATATTTTCGGTGAAAAAAGTTGAGGTTTAATCTTTATCCTAAGGTATAAAAAGGTTAGGTTATTATTTTCCTTGAAAAAAACTTGGTTTTGATTCTTCCTGAATTTGAATTAATTTTGAGTGAATTGTAAAGGTCCAATCCTTATCTGAAAAAATGATACTTTTGAGAGTTGTGAGGTTGTGATTCTTCCTGTAATACAATTAAGTTAATTTTTACCCTGATAAAAATATAAGGTTCTTCTTTAGCTTGTTAAAAAAAATAAAATTGTAAAGGTCAATTCTGAGTCTGTGAAAAGAATCATTGCAAGGGTTTGGTTCCTACCGTTAAAGGAATCAGGGGCTTAGAGGTTGCAAATCTCTGTGGAGCCCGAGAGACTGGATTAGGTAAGGCTAGCTTACTGAACCATGATATATCTTGGTGTGTTGCACTATTTACTTTTTTATATTTTGTTTGGGTGTGCACCTAAAATTAAACATTTATCCGCTGCATAACGAAAATAATAATTGATTTACGAAAATTTGATTATTTGATAATTAAGTGTTGAAAGATTTATTTGTTTAATTTTTTATCACTACCCAATTTACCCCCCCTCTTGAGTAGCTTACTGGGCCAACAGATAGTATATTAATTACATTAATTTTACCTTTTTAAATTTTTAATTGATAAAAGATATTGTTGAACCTAATGTTTGATGGACAATTAAATTTTGATATTTTGTGGAACTAATGGTTTTATTGAGTGATTTCAGATTAAAAGTTTCATATGTTGAAATGAGAAAAAGAATGAGTCAAAAAGATTAATTGTTGAAGACTCTATAGAGTGATCATTGAAGACTCAAAGGAATTCAAGACGGGTGTAAGATGAAGATAATGAAGATGTTCAGAACATTGAAGATATTTAGGTGAAAACAATTCATTGTTTTTATACTCTTAATACAACCCGAATTATGATCACATAGTACACTTTAAAATGAATAAACTTATATGAGTTATGGTAAGAAGTGATAAGTTTAAGGTCCTCAAATAATTTTTATAAAGTGTTAAATCATAAAAATATTTTTGGTGAAGTGCTTAGGTAAAAAAATAGTTTTTATTACATAATATAATGTGTTTTCTGGTCAATTCGACCAACCGACAAGATAGATTGGCTAACTAATGAAAACAGTAACTTAAAGGAGTTAAGTAGATGAACCTATTGCCCAATTCGGTCAACTGGCGAGTTTGCCTAGTTGACTAATGAATCCAATAGCCGAAACAAAGAAACAAAAGAAAACACACTGGGAGAATCGATCAACTAATGAGGAGGTTAGTATAAGAGCTGGTTTAGGTCGATAGGCTTAAAATAAAAAGATCATATGTCACACCACATAAACACACTAGCTGAAGGACAATCTATGTATCGTCTTTCTTTATTTACAGGTGATAATTATGTATTCTGGAAAGGCAGAATGACTACCTTCTTACATATCACCAACTATGAGACTTGGTTGGTTATTGAGGATGATCCTTATGTTCTTAAAGAAAATAGAGTAGTTAAAAAGAAAAGACAATGGGATTCGACTGATATTTTTTTTTATCTATTAATGCTCAAACTATAAATCTTTTGTTTAGTTCTTTAGATGCAAATGAGTATAACAGGGTTTTAGGATGTAAATCAGGGAAAGAAATGTAGGATACATTACAGATCAAACATGAGGGACCAATTCAAGTGAAACAGTCTAAAATCAATGCCTTCATCCATCAATTAAAAATGGGTGATGTAGAAAATATTCTGGTGATGTACACTCGATTCACCAATATCTGCAATAGTCTTGGAGCACTTGGAAAGCCGTATTCCATGAAGGAAAATGTATGGAAAATTTTGAGATCATTAACCAAACTATGGGAATCAAAAGTAACAGCGACCGAGGAAGCTACAGATCCCACCAAATATACGCTCGATGAACTCATTGGTAACCTAATGACCCATGATTCATCTATCGTGCATATGAGGATGGGTTAAGAAGCAACAAATAGAAATATTTGGCACTAAAAGCTCAAAAGAATGAAGAGAACGATGACAATGATGATATAAATCTTGATAGTAAACAAGAAAATGATGTAGCGCTTCTTACCAACAATTTCAGAAAGATGACCTGACGAACATTCTGAGAAAAGAAAATTTTCAATATGAATAATATTGTATGCTACAACTATCATAAAATTGGTCACTTCCAATCTGATTGTGCCGTGCCAAAGAAGGATAAAGCAAAGTAAAGAAAAGGTGAAGAAGGGTAAGAAAAAAAATCTATGAAAGCCACTTATGATGACTCAGAATCAAGCATCTCTAAAAAATCTAATAGCGACGATTCATCCATGCTTGCCCTAATGGCCACTGGAGATGAGATAACTAAATATTCTAGTTCTTGCCCTTTAAACTTTGATGAATTATTTGATATCTATCAAGAACCATTGCATAATTATAAAACAAGTGCTCATACAAAAATGCTTTGCGAAGTATAATTAATATACTTAATAAACAAGTGGTTAAATTTGAATTTGAAAACAATGAATTGAAATTCAACATTTTAGATCTAAGTTCTGTTGTTCTCAAATTCATGGGTGAAAATAATCTGAAGATGCTTTTGGGAAGTTCAAGAGTATTTAATCAAGCTGGAATTGGTTTTCAAAAAAATATTAAACAAAAGAGATTTCATAAATTCTTTTCTGAAAATAAAAATATTATTAGATGTTTTAACTGTAATATTGTGGGACATATTGTAAAGATGTGTTTTCAAATATTATCTAGATGTAAACAGATATGGGTTCCCAAAGGAACAAAAATTATCCTAACTGACAAGATCGGACCCATTTAGATTGGGTACCACTTAGGAACTATTTGAGGAGCTACTTGTAAGTTATTTTGAAAGTATCATTACAGAAAGAAAAAAGTTTCTAGATAGTGGTTGTTCTCAGCACACGATGAGCGACAAATCTAAATTTACGTCTTTAACACCTAAAGACGGAAATCATGTGACTTTTGAAGACAACGCCAAGGGTGAGATTCTCAGTATAGGTAACATCAATAATGAGTCTACTACTATTGAGGATGTGCTATTAGTAGACGGTCTTAAACATAATTTGCATAGTGTAAGTCAATTATTCTTAAACATAATTTGCATAGTATAAGTCAATTATGTGATAAGAGATATAATGTTATATTTGATAATAATAGATGCATTATTAATAATTGGCATGATAGTAGTATTTTACTTGTGGCATCACGTGTTGAAAATGTTTACACTTGTTCATTCAAGGATTTGTTGGCACAAAATTTATCATATTTAAATGTTTTATCTGAAAATAGTTGGTTATGGCATAGACGTCTTGGACATACTAGTATTGAGTTTATTTACAATTTTCCTAAGAAAAGTCTAGTACGTGGATTACCTGCTCTGAAATATGTTAACGATAAAGTATGTGATGCATCTTAATTAGGTAAGTAATCTAGATCATTATTTAAAAAACAATTACATACATTCACATCAAAATGTCATGAATTATTGCATCTAGATTTATTTGGTCCTGATATTATTCCTAGATTAGAAAGGAAGTTTTATGCATTCGTGATTGTTGATGACTACTTTAGACTTATGTGGGTATATTTTTTATCTAAGAAAAGTGAGGCGACATTTATATTTTTTAAGTTTTGTAAGTGTGTGCAAAATGAGAAACAATCATGCATAATAATAAAGGCATAGAATTAAAAAAAATAATGAAATTATTAGTTATTGTGATGAACATGGATATTCTCACAATTTATCTGCACCAAGAACACTACAACAAAATGTTGTTATGGAAAGAAAGAACATAACGCTTCAAGAAATGGTCAAGATTATGTTAAATGAGAACAATCTTGAATACTTTTGGGCCGAAACAATAAGTATTGCATGTCATGTTATTAATAGAATATCTATTCGAAGAGGTTCTAATAAAACCCTTTATGAGATTTGGAATGACAAAAATCAAAATTTATCTCATTTTAAAGTTTTTGAATGTAAATGCTTTATTTTAAATGATAAGGATAATTTGAAAATTTTGTTGCTAAATTTGATTATGGTATTTTTCTTGGATATACTTCAGATAGTAAAACATATAGAGTCTATAATAAGCGATTGTTAATTGTGGAAGAATCTATGTATGTAGTATTTGAAGAATCTAATCCATTTGTGTCAAGAAAAGATTTTATTGATGATGATACAGGTATAGTAACAAAGCAAAAGAACCAACAAGCTATAACAGGAAAACAACCATCAAATTCTAAAGATAAGGAGCTATAAAATGAAGGGATGACTTTACCACGAGCTATAAAGACAATTCCGGGACATTTTGTAAAAAACAAACTTATTAGTGATTTCTAAAAAGATTTAAGTACTAGGTCCTCCCTTAGAGATATTGTTAATCTTGCATTTCTATCTCAAATTGAATCTAAAACTATTGATGAAGCTTTAAGTGATGAATCTTAGATCTCTGCTATGCAAAAAGAATTACTTTAATTTGAAAGTTTGGTCACTAGTTCCTAAACTAGACTTTTATCTTGTTATTGGTACTAAATAAGTTTATAGTAATAAAAATGACGAAGCATGCATGGTAATTAGAAATAAAGCAAGATTAGTAGCATAGGTTATAATAATAAAAAAATGAATTGATTATGACGAGACATATGCATTTGTGGCTAGATTAGAAGTTATTAGAATTTTTTTTTAGCATTTGTATGTTCACGTAATTTTAAATTATTTCAAATGGATGTCAAGAGTGCCTTCTTAAATGATTTTTTAACTGAGGAAGTTTATATGTAACAACCACCAGGTTTTGAAAATGATAAGTTACCTAATCATGTTTTTAAACTACGCAAAGTTTTGTATGGATTCAAACAAGCTCATTGAGCTTATTTTGAGAGATTAAAAATGGTTTTCGACATGGTCTAAGTGACATAACATTGTTTGTTAAACAAAATGAATCTGACATCCTATTGGTATAAATATATGTGGATGATATTATTTTTGGTTCTACTAATGAAGATTTTTGCCAAGCGTTTGCCAAGATTATGCTAGTAGAATTTGAAATAAGTATCATGGGAGAATTAACATTCTTTATTAGGCTACAAATCAAACAAATGAAACAAGAAATATTTATCAATCAAGCCAAGGATACGAAGTAGTTACTGAAAAAGTATGGTTTTGATGGTGTTAAATAATACAAAACTCTCATGGTGGCAACTATAAAAATCGAAAAAGATGATATGGGCAATATTGTCAATGAAAAGATGTATCGAAGTATGATCGGTAGCTTGTTGTATCTTACTGTTAGTAGACCTGATATTATGTTTAGTGTATGCTTGTGCGCGAGATTTCGATCTTGCCCGAAAGAATCTCATTTAACTACTGCTAAGCGAATCTTTTGATATTTAAAGAGAACTTGTGATCTATGATTATTGTATCCTAGGGGGAATTATTTTACATTGACTAGTTATTGTGACACTAATTTTGCTAGATGCAAAGTTGAGCATAAAAGCACAAGTGATTCATATCAATTCTTGGGACATACTTTAGTTTATTAGTCAAGCAAGAAACAAAATTTTATTGTCTTAGCTACGAGTGAGGTTGAATATACAGTAGCTGGTAATTGTGTGCACAAATTCTATATATTGAACAATAATTACATGATTTTGGAGTTTGCATGGAGGAAGTACTTATCTATTGTGATAATAAAAGTGTTATATGCTTAAGTAAGAATTCAACACAATGCTCATGAACAAAGCATATAGAGATACATCATCATTTTTTTTTTTGTGATCACATTTAGAAAAAAGATGTTGAAATTAAATATATTGATACTTTCGAACCACTTGCAAATATGTTTACTAAACTTCTAGCTAAAGATTAATTTATGAAAATTATTCGAGATTTAGGTATGGCTAAGCATAATAATGTATGTCTAAAATAAATGTTTTGATTATTCGACTGCACTTTTTTAGATGACAAAAGGGGGAGAAGTTGTATAATATTTTAGTATTTGTTCTCTTAAGTATTGCAATCATATATGAGATTTTTTTTAAGGGGAACAATATGTCATGCTATATTGAAAATCTTTTTGATAAATGTTTGTGTTTCTCATTAACGGTGCTTAAATGAGCTGAAAAAACTCGTCTTCAGATTTTGGAAAAGCGTGGTTACATTATTTTTGAGGAAATATTAAAGTTAATTGTCATTATAAAAAACGGAGAGATTGTTGTACCTAATATTTCGATGGACAATTAAAACTTGATGTTTTATGGAACTAATGATTTTATTGAGTGATTTTATATTAAAAATTCCATATGTTGACATGAGAAAAAGAATGAGTCCAAAAGATTAATCGTTGAAGAATTTACGGAGTGATCATTAAAGACTCAAATGAATTCAAGATGAGGGAGATGAAGATAATGAAGATGTTTAGAATATTGAAGATATTTAGCTGAAAACAACTCACTACTTTATACTCTTAATGCAACCCAAATTAGGATCGCTTACGATACTTTAAAATGAATAATCTTGTATGCATGATGGTAAGAAGTGATAGGTTTAAGGACCTAAAATGATTTTATAAAGTTCTAATTCATAAAAATATTTTTTGTAAATTGTTTAAGTGAAAAAAATGGATTTAACACATAAAATAATGTGTTTTCCAGTTAATTTGGTCAACCGACGAAATTGGTCGGTCGACTAATGAAAACAGTATCTTAAGAGAGTTAAATGGGTGAACCTATTAGCCAATTTGGTTAACCAGTGAGTTAGGACGGTCAACTAACGAATCTAGTTGACGAAACAAATAAATAAGAGATAACACATTGGGCGAATCGGTTAACTGACCACAAACAATGCAATGGTTAGAAAGTTGACCATTGCAAGGGCAATCGACTGATTGGGGGTCGGTCAACCGAACGGGTTAGACAGTCAAATGTTGATTGTTTCAGTTTTTTAGCCAAATTACATTGTTTTAAACGATTTTCAAAGAGTTTTTTTTTTTAAGGGATTTGGACATTTTACTATGATATATCATATATAATTAATATTCGATCTATTTAATCCATATATTTAATTATTCTTTTAATTGAATTGCTAAAACTACTTCTTATCTTTAAGTGTTTTGAATCTAAAAAGTTTTGGAAACCAAATTGAGCTTTTCTAAAAGTATTTTTAAATGAAACATATCTATTTTGATATTATATGATATATGGGGTATTAAAGAGACATTATAAGTCTTGTAATTTGAAAATTAGTCATTCAAGGTCTAGTTAAAAGTTTAAATATAAAGACCAGCGTTTTTCAAATGAATTAATCAAGAACATTCAACATTTGCTATTACAAGAGAGTAATTTATGTTGAGAGGTTTATAAGAAAGTAATATCGAAAGAGTTCTTGATCGAAGCGCAATTTTTTTTTATCACTGGTCTTTGTTCTCTACTGAGTTATAGTGATCATTTTAAGGAAATCCCGGTCAGATCTTTTTAAGTTAATTAAAGTGCTTTCTTAGATTATTTGTTTAATTAATTGTATTAAGTGCTTTAGAAAAATCGGTTTCAAATCTAATATCTTGAAAAATCTTTTGAAACGATTTTTTACTTTTAAAATCTGATTATTTATTATTATATGCTTTAAATTGATTAAATCAGAATTGCACCTCACATAAATTCTATCACATAGCTTTTTGGATATTAATTGAACATAATTGTATTGAGTTGGTGAAAGCTCCTGAGGAAAGAAATTTGTGAATTTTTTCGCATTTGTGAGTTTGAGCGGATTAAAGATATTTGGGACGGTGTCTAATCAGAATAGTTAGAGTTAATCTTTAGTCTGAGAAAAAGGTCAGGATTTGATCTTTAGCTTGCAAAAAAAATTAGGTTAATCTTTATTCTTTTAAAAGATTAGGTTTTTATTCTTCTTGTAATTGAATTAAAAGAAGATAAGATTCTTCTTAAGCTTATGAAAAGGATAAGTATAATAGTGTGAGAGTGTAAATATTACTTTTGAGCCTGCGAAAAAAAAATAGAATTGTAAAGTTTTGGTTCTTACTTGGGAAAAGAATCAAGGGTCAGTGAATTGTAAAATCCTTGTAAAATTAGAGGGACTGAATGTAGGTAAGAGTAATTTGCCGAACCAGGATAAATTGTTTTGTGTTGTATCGTTATATTTCTGTTATCCGGGTATATCTTAGTTAAACACATTTTCGCTGCTTAACAAGATAATAATCAATTAGGGAAATTGATAAGTTGTGTTTGATTTAATTGTTTAAAATTTTGTCACCATCCAATTCACTCCCCTCTTAGATAGATTTTTGGTCCAACAGATAAGGATAAAAAGTTAATTAATTGGTATTTTTCTCCAACAAGGGATCGCCGTAGTATTTGTTGAAAGACAGAGGAGTACTATGATATCTATTTCAATGATAAGGGATGTTAATGATAATTTTCCTGCATATTAAAAATTTGAGAATTGAACATATACAATTTTTTCCCCTCTATTTATTTTATCAATTCTATCTTTTTGTTTAAGATATGATAAAGATGAAGAAAAAACAACTAAACAAACAATATTTTATTATTTATGATTTTGCGCTCCCAAAACTTTAGCATAAAATAAATAAAAAATAATAATATGTTTTCATCAAATTTCACAATTTTTATTTTTTCATAAAAAAATAATATATTGCTCTGATGTTACATGTACAACAATTACTTCAATTAATATCAATTCTACATCTAATAGGAAACAATGGCCACCAAATTTAAATTTGATTTGACAGGGGACAATTTTTTTTTTTTTTTTTTTTTTTTTATCTTTTTTCATTTTAACTAATTTTTTTGGCTTTTTGAAATGGGCTCCAGGGCCCAATATTAATTTAATAAAGTCTCCATTATTCATTTTGATTTAGACAAAAATTCATATTCCACTGGTATTTACTGTATATCAATGTTTTGCTGCATAATAATATTTGAAAACACATTACAAAATGTCTACACCGAGTTTACAAACATTTATTACACAATAATATTTTCAAAATTAAACCACATTGAAGTAAATATTACTGTGTAATAATTTTTATATCACATATCGATGGTCGTATTAAGAATAAAAATTGGTCAGCATATATATAGTCATATCCATTAAAAAAAAATTGTTGCATAACAAATATTTACAATTCAGATACTGTAGTCTTAAAATACCATTGGGACACTCTACGCAAACACTCTTGCTGCTGAAAAAACTTGTCGTCAACAGTCTTTATCATCGGAAGAACCTTGTCGCAAGAAACACTTATCGTCGCAACACTTAATCTCCACCCAATCGAAGTACACATGTGACAATGGAGTATTTGCAACTTGGGGTAATATAAATAAAAACGAAAAATTGAACCAACTAAAATCCTTTCATTCCTGACACTTGGTTCATGCTATTTGAGCAAATGATTTTATTTTTAAACTGTGTTGTTATTTCTATTTTGGTCTTGCAGGATATGTTCTTTTTCATCAACTAAGAGGGCATGTGTGTTTTGCTAAAAAACAAATTTATTAGAAAATAAATAAATCAGTTGGTTTAAGATAATATGGGCTTTGTCCTTTGGGGCCCATTTTAATTTGTTGGCTAATATTGGTTGTTAGCCTTAAAAAATCCTTTTTTATATATGTCAATATTATATATATAGACCTTGACCCAGTAAGTCAAATCTTAATTTTACTTGGAAAACTTTATTCGCTATTTATATAAAGACTCTTTGCATATGTATGTATAATGTACATTTCACACATATCAATATAATCACCTCATATTCTCTCTCAATATTTCGCCTCTCAATTATTTCAACATGATATCAAGCCAAGGTTATAGAAATTTGTCTCTCATTCTCTTATAATCAAATCATCTGTGCAAACTAGGGGTTGCACTTAAGAACAGGTGTCATATTCATATCCCACATTGATTACTTGAAAGTTTCTAACTTAAAATCATATGGTTTGAAAACTCTCAAGTGATCAATGTGGGACAGAAATCTAACACTCGGCCTTAAGTGCAACCTTTGGTTTGCACGGATGATTTGACTTACAAGAGAATAATGAAAAATATAAAGACAATTAGAAATTGGGATCCCAAAATCGGTATCCTATGTATTCAATACCACATCCAAGGAACCAACATATTCGAGCCCGAAGTTCAAGTTTGACATATTCATGAGGTTGTAATAGAACAAAGTAGGCACACTCAAAGACTTTTACGATTCATTAATAAGGAGAAACTCCATGCAAATTCTCACAAAACCAGAGATTATTGATGGTAAGTGAAAGGACCTAATTGATGGCATAAACATCAGTGAGAAAAACTTTTTCTCCAAAATTGCTCCAGACAAGATGGTTAAACCAATAATGCATGGATAGTATCTAGAATATGTCAATATTTACGTTCAGCTAGACAAATTTGGGCAAATGTGCCAAGGCAAGATCTATGTGGAAGTGTGTTATGTTTTCGAATGGTGGTAATGAAAGACTGGTATTTATATTCCATGGCATTGTCACATCTGAAGATTTTGATATTGGAAGAAAATTAATTTTGAATCATAGCAACAAATTTTGAATAGATTTAAGGTAATTCTGAACATAAGGTACAACTAGGTGTACCAAGAGTAGTCACCGAAAATATGACAAAGTATTTATATTTCACCAATCCATTCATAGATCTCTTCTTGATCATCCTAACACAAATTTCATTGAGGCTCAAATAGATCCTCCAGCTACCACACTAACGTTCTTTCTCTATTTACGGATCCTAAACACGACTCTCTCGAGCCTATCCTAATGACTTCAAATGTTTCACCAATTGAGTTTTCCCTAGAGAATCCTCGTTGTTCTAGCAGGGTAACACAACGTTTCCCATATCTTCATGATTATCATTGTTTTTTAACCATATCTAGTTACACAAGCCTCAATCCTATAAAGAGGCCACTTCTAATCCTCTTTGGTAGAAAACAATGGACCAGGAACTTCATGCCCTACCCAAAACTCACACTTGGGATCTTGTTAACCTCCCTCCTGGGAAAACTCCTGTTGGATGCTAGTGGATTTTCAAAATTTAAACACTCTCTGATGGCTGTGTTGAATGTTATAAAGCTTGACTTGTTGCAAAAGGATTCACTTAAGAATATGGTATCGACTAAGAAGAAACCTTTGCTCACGTAACTAAACTCACATCTATCTATACTCTCCTTACCGTCGATGCCATTCACAAATAGTCACTATTTTAGATGGATGTCAAGAATATCTTCCTCAATAGTGATCTCCTTGAGAAAGTTTATATGTATACCCCTTCTAGTCTAGCACCTCCTTAACACAAAGTTTGTCACATTCGTCGTGCCCTATATGGTCTCAAACAAGCTATGCGTACTTGGTTTGCATAATTCAGTACTATTATACACCATTTCAAATACACATCTATCACTTATGATTCTACTTTGTTTATCAGCCGAACTGATAGCAACGTTATTCCTGTTCTACTGTATGAGGGCGACATAATCATTACAAGATATGATCTAAGTAGTATATCTTAACTAAAACATTTTCTCAATGGTCAATCCGAGATAAAAGACCTTATTGTGCTCAATTATTTTCTAGGAAAACTCAAAGTTTCAACTGGTTTTGATGGATACTTTATCTCTTAGGCTAAATATGCCTCTGATCGTTTTTCTAAGGCTGGCATCACTAACTCCACCACTCCCAACACTTCTCTAGAGCTGAATATCAGACTTACTCAACTAGATGACTTCCCTATTCTAGAAGCCACTCTCTATCTCCAACTAGTTTGAAGTTTGATATATCTCCTAGTTACTCGCCTAGACATTGCCTATATCGTCTATCAAGTTAGCCAGTTCTTGTCCACTCATCGGACTGCTCATTACTTGGTTGTTCTTCCCCCTTTTTAGAATATCAAGGGAAATTTATTTTACGAATTTCATTTCTTCACCTAGTCTTATCTCAACTTAGAGGTTTATTCTATGACAACTGTGTCGGGGATCCTACCGGCAGATATTCAACCACCGATTTGTTTTTTCTTGGGCAACTCTTTTATCTACTAGCACAATAAGAAACAAACGCTTCAATACTGAAGCTAAATATCTTGCCATCGTTGATGCAACACAAAAACTATTTTGTTTTCGTTGGCTCTTCGCTGACATGGGAGTCTGATAGGTGTAATTTACCTATCTATTTTCAAACCGAACTTGTTAGTTTTTTAGTGTTATTATAGTATTTTAATACGTTTTAATACATTTTTATTTGTTTTGTAATAAATTAGGTGTTTGGGGGTGAAAACGGATAAAAATGGATCATAAATGATTAAATCAGATCAAAAACGGTGGAAGAACGGTGAAAAATGAGCAAAAAAGGCAAAATGTAGAACCTGCAGCCCACCGCCGTGGCGGTTATTATATAGAGAGGGGCCTAAATATTCTAATCGCTCACTGTCGTGGTAGTGTGATCCACTGCCGCAGCAGTGAAACAATAGGAAATTCTTTGCTTCCACCGTTACATCCACCACTACAGCGGTGACACTGCTGACATGCCCACTACCGCAGTGGTAACCCCTATAGCTGTAAAGTAGATTTTTAGATATTTTGTTCCCACCTTATCCTCTCTTCTCCTCCATCTTTGGCCAGGAGAGCTCATATATAGATTAGAGAGAGTTTGGAGAGTGCTCAACCAAATTCGAATGAGAAGAACACAAAGCGAAAAAGGAGAAACGATCTCGGAGCGGTTTTAGCAGAGGATCTTCAGAATATGGCTAAGTTCCTTTGTTTATTTCTTTATTTTCTTAACTTTGGTGGTTGGTTTGAGTATGTTTAGCTCATTTATCATTGTATATATGGTTATGGCCGTTAGCTAAACATGGATTGTCTAGGGATTACTATAATTTAAATAAAATCGTTGTTTGTTTGAGTTGTATTTCTTTAACGGTTGTTCTTCACTACTTTGATTGCGTTTATCGTTTTTTCATGTTTATATGCTTGTTTAGATAAACTGAGAAGACGGGGTTTGATACTTGGGAAAGGTAACCCTTGATTTGAACTAAGGCTTAAACACAACGCAACGATCTAATAACCTGGGAAGGGGTTAGAAAGTGTGCAATCCGTGAGGTTGGGGTGGGACTCATGTGACCTAGTGTTGTATAGACGTTGAGGGGGACTTCTTCATTAATGCGAAGTCACATATTCATTCACTTTACACTCGGGAGAGGTAATGTTTGAGATTTCGATACCGAGATTGTCGGATAGCTTGAATGTCGTTAATGTAAACTAGATTGAATCGAACACGTTTAAGTGAATGAAGTTAATCCCTAGACAATAAAATTCCAAAAATGTTAGATTAGTATTATAGATTAATTAGTTAATTTAGTTTAGTATAATATTATTAACAAAATTATGAATAGAGTCACCTAGATAAAATCCAATTATGACAATCGCGGTACTCAACGACCGTCTAATTCAATCCATGTGGATACGACAACCTTTACTCTTCCAACTCTATACTAAAACATGACCCGTACACTTGCGGTGAAAGTAGCGATGTGATTTACGCGCTACTAAGTTTTTGGCACCATTGCCGGGGATTGGTTTTTATATTATTGTTGATTGTGAGTAAATAACTTGATTTTAATTTAGGCATTTGTTTTGTTTATAATTTTTGTTTTGTAGTTTTGTTTCCCTTGCAGAGTACTTGAAGATGTTAGATCAACAGGTACTTTTGCATTTCTTTCAACGAGATTTCGAGTTGTTTTATTGTGCTTGGGATCGTTACAAGGAGTTGCTAATCCAGTTCCCAAACCATCGTTTTCCGAGAGAGTGTCAAGTACTGAACTTCCTTAATGGGTTACTAGCCGCAACAAAAAATTGGGTTGAAGGAGAAAACGGTACCACCTCATTCAACCAATTAACCGCGGACGAAGCCTATTAGTTATTAGAAGACATGGCCGATTATGATTATCACTGTTGGAATTATTCAAAAAGCTACCAAAGCTTGGGGGATAGTTTCACCACCACGGCGCCATGGATTAACACTCCGGTTCAAGATTTAGAGTCTTCTCCTGCCTTAAAAGAAAATGTTAGTTGAATTTATGGGGGAGACTCAGACTTTTTGGAGGCAAACGAATAACATGATTAATGAGTACGAGGATCGTCTCGACAATATTAAGACGGTCTGCGCCAAAATCGATGCAACTATAATGTCTCTTCAGACGTAAATCAATCATCTTATCTGCTTAATTGAGGCCGAGTCAGACGTGGTGGCACTGAGAGACACAAATACCACATGCATTGAAAGCCACCACGAGGAACCGAAAACGAGCAGAAAGAGCTTGAGAGAGTTCAACTTTGATTATTTGAATGAGACGGGAACCCAAGCATGGATCGACGATTGCAATTAGTTACCATTGGAGATCTAAATTGTGATGCCACAACCAATCCAAAACGATCACATCTACGAGGAAAATAAACCAAGCGCTTCTTAGGAGGCAACCTAAGCTTCAAAATAAATTAGATCATCGCCGCTGACTTCATTCGGAGGCGAGATTCTCTCGCCTCCCAGGTACATGTTCTAAACCCCCGTCTTCATTACAATACTTTATGCTTTCATTAGGATTGTTGATGGGTTCTTGAGGACACTGTCCGTTTTAAGTTCAGAAGTGATATGTAGTATTTTAGTATGTTTAAATGTTGTTTAGTTTATTGTGTGCATGATTGTTTAGTGTAGTCTGTGTTTATGTTTGTTTATTGTTGCATGTTGAGTTTTGCGTTCATTTGGACCACTACCCGATGATGAAATTATCCCCTAGTTATTTTTCGAAGTCAAGGGTAATGTCCATTTATGTGTGTTCTGTGTGCTTGACAATGCGTTTTGGTAAAAATTATTGCGGATCTTAATTTTCACGAGCACGTAGACTCAATGTATAGTTATTCAATTGATTTGAGGTCGATTATCGATTAGCCAAACTCATGACAATTTAAGGATTCTAGAACCTGATTGAAGGGAAGCTTGAGGCGAAAACCTAGGCGAGGTAGTTCAGGAGATATGATTTAGGTATTCAATTTGATTCGCTTGAGCCTTTGAAGCTTACCATGCAATATGTTTATCCCTCGTTATCATGTCGAAACCTATTAGTCGTTTCAATTCTAAACACATAAACAAATACCCTAGCCAAATATCTTTTTCCAAAACTATATCGCTGAATTAAAGACACAATTTGAGTGAATCAAGTTAGCATTCGTATATGCTACTTGAAGTGAGCGGTTGGGTTTAGGGCGAACTTTTAATTAGTTCGGTATTTGAGTACTCACTTGTCATTTTTCTTTCGTTTTAACCACACCAGTGAAATTGTAAATCGAATAAGTTTGGGGGTGTGGTATGTTAAAAAAAACATTTATAAATATTGTTCAATTTTTGTTTCTTTTGACAAGTGAGTACGTCGGTCTTAAAAGATATTTGGGGTTATTTCAAATTTATCTATGGGGGTTCGAGTGTGAGGGTGCCAAGCGTTGTGCCTTGGGTATCGTTAAGTTAATAACGTTAAACCATTTTATATTCCCGATATACCCTTAGCCATATCCCAAACCAAACCAAGTCCTTCTGATCTTTTTGAACTTCCAAGCCTACATTAGTGGAGAGTAGAACTCAGTCAAGCATATGGATATCCTAATCCTTTAAGGTATAAGTCATGAGTTTTGTTGGTGAAAATCCAATCCGATTGTTGGATAGTTATATCATTGAGTCTCGCACACACACATTGAAATAATCTAGAAAGACGTTTACCATTATTGAATGTTGAAACTCTAGAACATCACATGGTGCATTTTACCACCTGAACTCGATATGATTGGGGGTTGTTGAGGGAAATATATTTTGGTCGATAGAAGAATTCAAAACTCGCATATTGTTATGTTTAGATTGTTTGTGTTTAGGTTGTTCATGTTATTTAATTTAGTTGTGTTTTTCATTTTAGTGTGAGTGTTTTGCTTGAGGACTAGTAAAATTCCAAGTTTGGGGTTATTTGATAGGTGTAATTTACCTATCTATTTTCAAACCGAACTTATTAGTTTTCGAGTGTTATTATAGTATTTTAATATGTTTTTATTTATTTTGTAATAAATCAGGTGTTTGGAGTGAAAAATAATAAAAATGGACCATAAACGATCAAATCGAATCAAGAGCGGTGGAAAATAAGCAAAAAGGGCAAAATTCAGAATCTGCAACCCACTGTCGCAGAGGTAAAAATACAGAGAGGGGCCTAAATATTCTGATCGCTCACCGCCGCAGTACTGAGATCCACCGCTGTAGCGGTGAAACAATAGAAAACTTTCTGCTTTTACCGCTGTATCCACCGCCACAGCGGTGACACTATCGACATACCCACCGCCGCAGCGGTGAAATCCACTGCCGCGTCGATGACCCCTGCAGTTGTAAAGTAGATTTTTAGATATTTTTAGATATTTTGTTCCCACCTTATCCTCTCCTCTCCTCCATCTTAGGCCAGGCGAGCTCATAGATAGATTAGAGAGAGTTTTTGGGAGTGCTCAACCAAATCCGAGGGAGAACACAAAGCGAAAAAGGAGAAACGATCTCGAAGCGATTTTAGCGGCAAATCTTCGGAATACGACTAAGTTCCTTCGTTTATTTTTTTATTTTCGTAACTTTGGTAGTTGGTTTGAGCATTTTTAGCTCGTTTATCATTATATATACGATTATGACCGTTAGCTAAACATGGATTGTCTAAGGATTAATATAATTTAAATGAAATCGTTGTTTGTTTGAGTTGTGTTTCTTTAACGGTTGTTCTTCACTAATTCAATTGTGTTGACCATTTTGTCATATTTATATGCTTATTTAGATATACTGAGAATACTGAGTTTGACACTCAGAAGAAGTAACTCCGGATTCGGACTAGGGTTTAAACACAACGTAACGATCTAATAACCCAGGAGAGAGTTAGAAAGTGTGTAATCTGTGAGGTTGGGGCGAGACTTATGTGACCTAGTATCGTATAAACATTGAGAGGGACTTCTTCATTGACGCGAAGTCACATATTCATTCACTTTACACTCAGGAGAGGTAGTGTTTGAGATTTCGATATCGAGATTGTCGGATAGCTTGAATGTCTTTAATGTAAACAAGATTAAATCAAGCACGTTTAAGTGAACGAATTTAATCCTTAGACAATAAAATCCCAAAAATGTTATATTAGTATTATAGATTAATTTGTTAATTTAGTTTAGTATAATATTATTAACAAAATTATTAATAGAGTCGCCTAGATAAAATCTGGTTATGACAATCGCGGTACTCAACGACCATCTAATCCAATTCTTGTGGATACGACAACCCTTACTCTTCCAATTCTATACTAAAACTTGACCCGTACACTTGCGGTGAAAGTAGTGACGTGATTTACGTGCTACCAGAGTCTCCTCACTTACTGCCACTATTCTACATTGTGACAGTAGAGTGCTTTTCCACAAGCATACAAAATATATCGAGACTTATTGTCACTTCATTTGTTACCACATTTTCCAGAATACTGTTCGACATTACTCATTCAGTTCAGCCGATCAGACATTAGATATTTTCACCAAGACTCATCTACATGAACGCTTTTACACTCTGGTTTCCAAACTAAAGTTCAAGTCTAATTTATAGGCTTAAGTTTGAGGAGAATGTTAATATTATGTAAACGGGTCTTGTCCCACTAGGTTGACTAAACTCTAATCCTACTAGGAAAACCATAGTCATTGTACATATAAAGACTCTTTGTATGTGTATTATAGTAGACATTTAACACATATCAATCATCTTATGTTCTCTCTCAATATTTCACCTCTCAATTATTTCAACAGTATGAATGGGGGAGCAATTATATTTAGTTCTTACGGTGATAACTGCTTTTTTTTTTAAAAAAAAAAAGAAGAAAGAAAAGAATTAAATGTTAATTTTTAAACATTGAGGAGGGATTGAGTTGCTTTTATTCATATGCAGATCCACCGCTACAAGGAGAACTAACAACGTAATACACAAACCGCTTTTGATACATTGGATATGACAAGAGATTGAAATGGCCAGTGAATAACTATTTTATTCCTACATTTGATATATGGAATTAAATTTTATTCCATTTATCAAGGATTTCTTAATCCCACAAAATATAGGATTAAATAATCATAAGATAAATTTGGTATTAATTAATCTTAATTGTACGAGATTAGGTTTTATTCCTTTATCGGTCAAAAAACACGACCAAACACTTACCACACATTGCAATGAGAATGAAATTTAATTAAATTTAAGTAAATTATTATTTTACCATGTGAATTTAAATAAATTACTATTTTACAATTTGAATTCTAACACATATATGCCTTATTTTTTTACACTTTCTTCTCCAATTTTTTTTCTCTACACCATCTTCTCTAGCGATAATGCAACGCCGGATTCTCTCTTTCTTTCTCTCTCTCTCTCTCTCCTAAATAACTCCCTGTAAGTACCACCACCACCACCTGCCGATAATACCACTGTTTACCCCCTATCCACCTACTCCCCCTCATTCTTCTTCTTTTTCATCGCCTTCTTTTTCTTGATATTTATATACACACACATACATCTTATTTGTAACTTCATTTGGTTTATGTTCGAATATTTTCTATTTTAAAAAATTTGTATAGAGTTTATTATATATATACAATCCATTCCTAATTTATTCCTAACACAAACCAAACTAGCAATGGAAATAGTCATTTCCAATACCACATCTAATCTCTTTTTGTCATCAAACATAGAAATAATAATGATTATTCCATTTCATTATCATAATAATTTCAATCCTAATGTTATTCTATTCCAACGTACCGAACAGAGCGATAATGGATTATAGTAAATATAATATTTACATTTTTAAATCTTATTAGTTTATTTTTCCAAAATAATTTTTAAAAATTATGAAAAGCTATTTGGTTTACTTTCTCTTAAAAATATTTAGGGAAAATTATCGTTTACTCCCAAAAAAACTTACTATTTACCAGCTACTCTTATCTACCTTTTCTTGCACCGGAAATTCCCATCGTCGACCTTTTCTTACACCGAAAACTTCTGTTTCCAAAAACGGCGAGAGACGAGATTACCAAAATGTCCTCCTATGATTCGTGTCTTCCTTCCATTCGCCAATCGCTCATCCTCACCAGCCACTGTTTTCGATAGTTATTAGGTCACGTTTGGTTTCATGGAATTGGATCTGCATACAAAAACTTGAAAATTTCCATGGGTTTATTTCGAATTTCGAAGCTCCCATCTCCATTGTCGAGCTTCATCACATCTCCTATCATTTAGAAATAGGAGATTGTACTTTGTGACTTTGTGAAAAGAGAGAGAAACATCAAAGTTAGATATAACTGGAAGATATTTTTATATTTTGACTATTTACACATTACACCCTGTAATTTGCAGTTTGTTGCAGAGATGAGAGAAAATTTGTAGTGAGAGAAACGTAATTGATGTTACATTCAACACCCATAGGTGTTGAATATAACACCATATGATTTTTAACCGTGGATACATAGAATAAGATAACAATTGATGTTACATTCAACATCCACATGTGTTAAATGTAATATCTACGCATAATACGATCCAAAAAAATATGAGTCAATTGATATTACATTCAACATCCACAGATGTTAAATGTAACATCATCTGATTTTTATTCTGCATACATAAAATAAGAGAGCAATTGATGTTACATTCAACATCTATAGGTGTTGAATGTAATATTATGTGGATTTTACTCTGCATAAATAAAATAAGAGAACATTTGAAGTTACATTCAACATCCACGCATAATACGATCCATACATCTAAAAAAATATGATTAGTATATCGTAAAAAATAAGATATTTTACTGACTAATACAGTGTAAAAATATTAATTTTACAACATCAAAAACTACGAAAAAATTCCGGTGTTTTGATATTAGCATTGAAAGTTACATATGAGGGATATTTTGGTTAAAAACAACAAAAGGAGTTGTTGGTGCAAAAAAAAATAGATACGCTTGATCGGTAATTTCTTCTGCATTTTGGGAGTTGGTGGTACATGCCCCAAATATTTATTAATAAGTTTTTTTTTGGTTAATTCTATGTTTACATTTTTTTTTTCTAAATGCATACCTTAATTTCTTTTTTAAAAAAATAAATAATTTTAAAATTACTCTACTAATCTTTTACCCTTTTAAAATATATTTTTATTTTTATTTTTTGTTTCATTTATTATCATAAATATGCACTGACTTTCCCCAAATATCTCCCCAGCCCTGTCATCCCCCCACCCAGGCAGTTCTAACTTCTTTTTCTTCTTGTTCTACATTCTTCTTTTTTCTTTTTTCTTCTTCTCTGAATCCCTACAAATCCCCATAGATCTACACAGATCTAATACCGCACGACTACATAGAAAAAAATTGTCATCGGATATTGTTAGCCTAATGGAATACCCAAGAGGAGGGGTAAATTGGGTAATTAAAAATTTATCAAAATAAAATTTTAATAAATCAAACAATTAATTTTAATACTAAATTAATTATTATCTTTATATCACAGCGAAATTAAATAATCAACTAAGTGCACATCAAATAGAAAAAATAAACAAAGTAAATATTGTTGCACACCAAGATATATCCTAGTTCACCAAGTTACTCTTGGCTAGTCCAGTCCTCTAAGCCCCACGGAGATTCGCACCTACTAATATTCAAGATCCCTTTAAAGGTAGGAACCAAACCCTTACACCGATTCTTTTACAGGCTCAGAATCAACCTTTACAATATTCTTTTCCTAGGTTAAGGAAGAACATCTACTTTTTACAAGTTAAAGAATAGCCTAATTCTTTTTAACACTAAGGCCAAAGAATCAAAATCTCACCAATCACTCTAAATATCCTTTTACCCAGTAAAGATTGAACCGTTACAAATTTCACTCAAAAACACAATTCTATCCAGGAAGAATCATTACCTCAATTTCTTTACAAGAAGAGACTGAAAACTGGTTACCTCTGATTAAATACCTCCAACAATATTTAACTTGTCACACTATTCACCAATATAAATTGATAAGCAGAAAATCTAACTCGAAACTTCTACTACCCTAGATAAATAATAATTCAATTAATATCCCAAGTCTAGTGATAGAAAAATGTGAGATTGAAAAATTAATTTTAAACAAAATATATGGGTAGCAAATAATTGAGCATGTAATCAGATTCAAGAAATTGTTTATAAAATATTTTTTTTCAATAAAAATTAGAAACAATTTGTAAAGATCAATTTCCAAATTTAGACAAGCAATATATAAATAGAAAATAGTTAGAAAGATCTCACCCAGAATCTATAAAATAAATAAATAAAGCGATGTAACTTCAGATCCGATAGCAGCAAAGATTAACATCAAATATTTCTCAAGATCTCCTTTTAGAATAGCTCACACAATATCTCAAAATGATAACTCTTATAACAGCTCAAAAATGATCTTAACTCTTTTAGCTCTCTTTTAATGTGTTTAACTACTTAATGATATATGAAAAACGCAGGTCTATATATATGGGAAATAAATCAACTCTCTCACGGCTAGTTCTCATGTATCATGAATATTAAATGCTCTCTTAGACTCCATATATCATTATGACTTCATTTTGGTTCAATTCACTTAATAATGACTTTTAAATCTTTCAATTAAGTCCCTCAAATATTTCTCAATATCAATTAATTAGAATAGAATCAATTTTATGTACCCCATTGAGAAACATTAAAAATTAATGAATCAAATCAATAGGATTTAAATATTAGGTGAAGCATATTTTAAATATAATAATATCCCCAAAATCTCTCTCAAATTCCAACAAAAAACGGCTAGTTTTGGATATAATCTCGGAATAAACAGAATCCTGAAACAACGCATCCGATCGACTGGTCAATCAACTGCCCAATTCTGGATATAGCCAAGCCATTACTTCTGCGTTCATCAGTCGACCTACCTGTCAACTTGGAGATTTAGATAGTTCAGTTTACCTTCACCGATCGACCTACCTGTCGACTTAGAGATACAAAGAGTTCAGCTTCTATTCACCAGTCGACCTACCTGTCGACTTAGACATACAGGTTGTTTCTGTTGCTTGGTCTGATAAACTCATTAGTCGACTTGTATATGCTGGATCTCTTATTTGAACTCGTTTTTAACTTATTCTTTTTTACGTTTTTGCCCCTTTAACTATTTTCTTTTCTAAATTAACTCCGCTAACTTCTTAAATTTCATTTTAGTTATTTAAAATATTTCTTTTCAAATCACATATAGGAGCAAATAATTTCATCTTATCAAAACACACATAAATAATATAAAAATATTGTGCTATGTGTGTTCCTAATTGGGATATTAAGAGTTGAAATTCACCTGAGTTGTTTTCTCTAATTTCTTCAAACTCTTAATTCTTCATCATCTTCGACATCATTATTTAGTATCCATTTAATTTGCATATTTATCATTGGAACTTAAATAAATGAAACACTCAATTAAACCGTTAGTTCCACCAAAATATCAACACTTAATTGTTCATCAAAATCTTAGAATCAACAAATATAATTGCCAACGAATGACAATAACGACAATGGCCAATGTTCGACAACAACCGTCGACAAATTCTACTCACGGGAGATGAAAGATAAAGGAAAGAAGAGGAAAAAAAGTATAAAAATAAAAAAGTTAGAGGATATATGTGCTAATAATTTAAAGGGAAAAATAATAGTTCACTTAAATAGTGTGTGTGTGTGTGTGTGTCTATATATATATATATATATATATTATTTTTAAGGGGTGTTGGGTAGTAAAAAGGGATAAACATTTAGAAACACTATTTTTTTTACCACTCACATTTGGGAAATAGCTACGGGAACTGTTGGCCAAGTGATCTACCCAAGAGGGGAGGTGAATTGGATAGTTAAAAAAAATTTAAGCTAATATTAATTTTTCAACACTTAAAAAATTTAATTAATTAATTTAATCCTAAATTCATTATTGTCTCTATATGACAGCAGATAAGTGTTATAAAAACTAGGTGCACACCCAAACAACAGAAAATAAATAAAGTAAGAATGTAGCATACCACGATATATACTGGATCATCAAGCTACTCTTGACTAATTTAGTCCTCTAAGCTCTACGGAGAGTTGCACCCACTAAACCACTAAGATTCCTTTAAACAGGTAGGAACCAAACTTTTACACAATATTTTTTTTTACAAACTCAGAATCAACTTTTACAATTTCCTTTACATAGGTTAAGGAAAAACCTCTATCTTTTTTACAAGTTAAAGATTAACCTAATTTTTTTTATACTTAGGTTAAGAATTAAACCTCACCAAAATCACTCTAAGTATTCTTTTCACCGGTAAGGGTGAAACCGTTACAAAATCACACAAACTAATTCTATTCAAGAAGAATTAACACCTATCTCTTTTCACGAAAAAGAGTAACCTAACATTTTTATGCTTTAGGTAAAGATCAAACCTCAATCTCTTTACCCGAATAAATTGAAACTCAGCTACCCCTGATTAGATATTCCCAATAATATCTAATCCTCACACAACTCACCAATTACAATAAATTGATAAGTTTCTTCTCACTTGGAACTTCTACCACCTCAAGTCTATTTAAACTCAATTAATATCCCGATAAATACTACTGGAATTAAGAGAGAAAATTAAAATCTGATTATAAAATAAGTGGGTAACACACAATTGAACACGTAATCAGATTATCATAAAAATCATTTTTTTAAAATAATTTTTATATAATTTAAAATTCAAAAACAATTTCACAATGATCTAGAATCCAAGCA
Source organism: Eucommia ulmoides (assembly GCA_016647705.1). NCBI lineage: Eukaryota > Viridiplantae > Streptophyta > Magnoliopsida > Garryales > Eucommiaceae > Eucommia > Eucommia ulmoides. The sequence goes on along the minus strand of CM028332.1, from coordinate 37,187,373 downwards.
AGTAATAATAATATCAAATAATAATTAAGAACAAAAGTTTGGAACGATCTCACCAGAATACCACTGAAAGAATGAAAATTGAATCACAGTAAAGCTTAGATCGGTAACAACAAAATTCTCTGCACTTATTCTCAAGAACTTTTCTCAAGAATGATCTCACAATAAACTCTCAGTATAATATCAAAATAATGACTCTCATAAAGCTCAGGATCTGATTTGTTCTTGATAGAATAATATATCTTATTAGTGAAAAACGGAGGTCTATATATACTGGTTTTAAACAAACCCTCTAACGGCTAGTTCCCACAAGATATGACATTTAAATGTTCATATAGACCCCATATATTAATATTACTCAATCCTGGTTCAATTCACTTAATTATAGATTTTAAATCTTTCAATTTAGTTCCTCAAATATTTCTCAATCTCAAATAAAACTAGATAGAAAGTATTGAATGTATCAATTTGAGAAACACTTAAAATATTTGTACCATATCTATAGAGATATATAAGTATGAATGGTATATCTATAATAAGTTCAAATCCCCGGAATATCTCCAAGATATTAACCAAAAAACAGCTAATAATGGTTACTTTTAGATAAAATCCTTGAAATCCTCAAATCCTGAAACTGCACAGTCGGTTGATCGACCAAACCACTATCAGTCGACTGATCGTTTCTAATTGTAGCCCAATCCATTTTCATACGCCAGTCGGTCGACCGATTCCCTATGGATCGGTTGACCGATCGATTCAGGATGTTCTTTAGGCCATTTTTCGGCCCTGGTCGGTCGACCGATCATCGACAGTTGGTTGATTGATTGATTCAGAGAGTTCACTTTTTAGCCATTGGTTGACTGATCTTTCTTAGTCTGTTGATCAATCGATTCATAAACTTTTCCAATTCCCAGCCACTTCCCGTTGGTTGACCGATAAGTGCTAGATCTTACTTTCTCAATTATATTTCAACTCCAATCTTCGATGTTTTCAATCATTTAACCGATTTCTTTTCTCGATTAACTTAATTGACACTATTAATCAATTTTAAGCACTAATATTTCTTAGGTCAAATTTTCTTTTTCAATTTCACATTGGAGCAAATATGTGAGCTAATTAGAATTCTAATAAAAACACACATAAATATAAATTCATTTTTATGTCATGTGTGATCCTAATCGGGATACATTAAGAGTAAAGATTAACTTGAGTTGTTTTTACCTAGATTTTTCAGAATCTTTAATCTCTTAATGTTTATCTCTTCGACTGTCTCTTTGCATCGTTAGCATCCTTGGCAATTTCTTCATGATAACATCTATAATTAAATTTTTACACTGAAACACTCAATAAACTCGTTAATTCCACAAGAAATATCAATATTTAATTGTCTATCAAAATCTTAGGATCATTAGGACCTATCTAATTCTACAATTTTTGAGTTGGGTCAAAATATTTATCCAAAACTGGGCCTCCTACATAATATGGGCAATGTATGCATTAGCTGGCCCAACCTGATCATGTCTTATATAATAACAAACAGAATGTAAACCGGCCCACATTAACAATTTCCGTCATTTCATCATCGTCTTCTTCTTCACACCCCCAACAATCTGAGACTGAGAAGTAAACCGGTTAATTCATGGGAAGCATAAACAACAGGGCCAGAATCTTCGGACCCCACCACCAAAATCACCCGCCCTGCACTCGCACCCACCAGATCGGCGCCGTAGCCCTCGTCGTCGTCACATTCTTCGTCGCTAGGCTGTTCGACCAATCGTCTAATTCTTGCGCCAACGACGGTGCGGGATACGAATCAGGAGACGATGTTGTACACTTCGCCGGTGGTTCCGGTGGATCCATTATGTGGCCCCGCAGGGGCTACGGTACTCACCTTTCTCTTAAGATCTATGTCTATGACGAGAACGAGATCGAAGGACTCAAGCAATTGATGTATGGGCGAGATGGTAAGACTTCGGCCGATTCTTGCCTCAAAGGACAGTGGGGCACTCAGGTAACAAATGCTTGAAGTTGAAAACAACTTATTTCAATTTTATTTCACTTATTAGTACCATTTGCAGCAGGCATAGAAAGGTGAAGCTTGGCCGTTAATGCTGTTGAGAATTTAGCATTTTGTACTTGTATTTTAGGCTGAAATTCAGATGTGGATGTTGTTTTGCATTCTTTCGCCAAATCTCAGAGAAGAAACAGTTCATAATCTTGTTAACTAGATTTAGTTTTTGAGTGTGTTTACTCTGTTCTTATATATCTTTTCTATTGTGAATTGTAGGTTAAAATACACAGGATGCTTTTACAATCAAGATTTAGAACAGGGTATAAAGAGGATGCAGATCTGTTCTTTGTGCCAGCTTATACTAAATGTGTGCGTATGATGGGTGCTTTAAATGATAAAGAGATTAACCAGACTTATGTCAAGGTATACACAGTATCCAGTTTCTTATACATGAACTCACCTCAGATGCCATTTGATGCTCCATTGTTGAATTACTTCATCATACTCTTAAACCCTTTTCCTTAGGTGTTAAGTCAAATGCCATATTTCAGATTATCTGGGGGACGCAACCATATATTTGTCTTCCCAAGGTATAGACTTTTTTAACTAATTATTCATTGTCAAATTTTTATTTAATCGGTGATACATGTTCTATTTATCTTGATATTATACTTGTGTTGAGAAATGAAAGTTTTGAGGGATATCAACCTGTGAGGATTGTGTCTATCGGTCTCTCATCTTTGCTGTTAGGTTGTGTTTGGTTTCATGGAATTAGAGCTATGGAAATGGAATTGGAAATGAACATGGGTAAAAAATTTAAAATTTAAATTCATTCATTTCCCATTCTAATTCTATATTTCTATGGCTTCAATTCTGTCTTGCCAAATGCGACCTTAGATCTTTTCAGCTGTTTATTTCTAGTTCCAATTCTACGACTCTTGTACAGCTGAACACCACCTTTGGACATTTTATATAGTGTTAAGGCAATAAGGCTAGATGTTAAACCGTTACCTGTAGAAAAGATTTGAGCTAGGAAGCACGGACACGGACACGACACGACACGGACACGGCGACACCACAATTTTTGAAAAACCCCGACACGGACACGGCGAGGACACGTCTATAGCATAACTAACGAAATACATATACACATAACTAGCAAGTAAATTCATTCAACAAAAAATATCAAGTTAATCATTCCACAAAAAACATCAAGTTAAAAATATTCTTACAAAATAATTCCAAAATTAAAAATATCACTCGAGGTCAATTGGTTGATTGTCATCTTCGCATCCGTCATCAGTGAATAAGACTGCCTCAAAATCCGGTTCATCAAGGGACAAATTAGCAACCGAAAGAAGCCCAATACCATCCATTTGATCAAAAGCATCCCCTCCAATATCCCACATCTTGTTATCTCCTTCCATGTATTGTGATTTTTTCCTTGATAAAAACCGAAGATTATTGTGCACAAATACTAAATCTTCGGCACGTTCAGGAGCCAATTTATTTCTTCTCACCGAGTGAATGAAAGAATATGTACTCCAATTACGCTCACAACACGAGGAAGAAGAAGGATGCCCAAGTAGTCTTAAAGCGATAGTTTGAAGCATAGGTGTAGAAGAGCCATGGGTAGCCCACCAAAATTTAGGTTCCATATCATCTCTTTGACTCACGGAATCATATTCTGAGAAAGCTTCCATGTAAGTTGAAAATTTTGCAAATTCTATATATACCTTCTTCAAATCTTCCGAATTTGGAAAAAGACGTTTTAGGCATGTTTTTCTCTCTTTTGAAATCTCCTCATCCTTGTGCGGGGCAACTCGATTAGGGAGCTCTTGTAACCATGCTTCACTATAGTATCTATTGAAAAGAAAAAAATAAGTACAATATATAGATACATATGAAGTTTAAGGAGTCAAAAAAATAAAATCTAAATTAAAAAGTAATCGAAGTTAATAATTACCTAGGATTGAGTGAATGTGCTAAACAATGGAGAGGGGTATTGCTTCTAGTCCATCGATCAAGTAAAATATTGTAAACCACTGAAAAAAAACTTGACTCTTCGTGATCTTACTTCCCTTCGTGCCGATAAATGATCTTTTTTGTTTTTTCTATCATACTATCCCACTCTTCATAAATCAAATGAAGACAAGGTTTATCCGTATCTGCCATCCTCAACATATCATAAATTGGACCGGTAAAAGAAAGAATATAATCAATCTTGTCCCACCACAAATCACTAAACACCTTCTCTTTGACAAATTGAGCTTTGTTTGTATCATCCTCTCTATAACAACTCCATTTTTCACTAATGGCTATTGCTTGAAGTCCACGCTTAATGAGTTTAAATCGTTTCAACATGACAATTACCGAAGCAAACCGTGTTTCGGCAATGGCAAGCAACTTGAGAGGCACAAATTCATTAAAAATGGATAATCTCATAGAATGATTCATAATGAAATTCTTTATCATCATGACTTCATCCGCAACATCTGTTATCCAATTACACTCTTCGAAAGCAACCTCATTTGCTTCCGTATTTTTGGCTGAACAAATATTTTTTAAAGCCAAATTAAGAGTGTGCACAACGCATGGCGTCCAAAATATGTGCGGATATTTACTCTCAACCAGTAATCCAGCAGCTTTACACACCGGGGCATTGTCGGTTATCACTTGAACAACATTTGCAGGCCCCACCTCCGCAATGACTTTGAGAATTTCCTCAGAAATAAACCATTTATCCTTATACTCACCCTCGCAATTAGTTGCCCTAAGGAACATAGGACCACTTTCTGTAACCGCCATGAAATTTATGAGAGGCCTTCTTTGCGGATCAGACCATCCATCACAAACAATTGTCACCCCCTTATGTCTCTAAGTGCTTTTAATTGACTGCAATAATCTCTCGATATTTGCCTTCTCCTTTTGAAGCAATGTTGTTCTCAACATATTATAACCAGGAGGCAAATAACCAGAAATATTGTGATTTGCGGCGAACGAGTAAGAACTCGCATAATACGGATTTCTTGCAAAATGAAATGGCAATCCTCTGGAATAAAACATTCTAGCAATTTCACCGTGTAATTCTTCTCTACACTGAATATTAAATGCCTTTTCTATGGCCGTGCTTCCATCACCTTTTCTTTTTCTTGATGGATAACCTTCGAGTTTAAACGAAGTGAGGCCACCCAATCCCATACTTGCACCATGGCTTGAATCATTAGAGGCATGACTAGACGATGATGGCAATGGGATTTTCTTAGGCATTGCATTAACTTTCTTCATTTCAGCTTCCTCACTTAACTGTTTCATTTCACCAAGATGTTGAGGTAAAACTTTTACACAAGAGGAAATTCCGGCACCTGGTAATTTCAACAAGTGTGCCTTAACCCTTGAATACGACCCCTGAAAGTTTCTTTGACAGTAATTACACTGAAAAGAAACATTTCCTCCAGCTTTTTTTCCCTTTTCAATTATCGTCACATATTTCCAGAGAGGTCTTAATGCATCCTCATTTTGGGAGGTTTTATTCATCCCTTCCTCACTAGAAAATGCACTCATATTCCTAAAAAAAAAATTAGAAAGAGAAGTAAAAAAAGATACAAACAATTAGAAAGAGATTTAAAATAAATGTTTGTACTTTGAAGTTTTCTCAAGTTGGACGATGGAAATATATACACTATAACACTGTCACTGCCACTGGTAATGACAGTAAAGTATAAACAAATAAACAACAATTCAACAACCCATTTTACATTCATGAATATAATTAACATTTTAGATTAATGGTTGATTTTACAAAGTAATGATCCTAAAATAACATATTTTCAAGTTTCAACAGTGGGTTTTATCAAAATGGTTATCTTTCATCAATAAACAATATAAACAGAAACAATATCAGATCTGCCATAAACTGAAATTGAATGAAACATGAACAAAATTTGAATGAAACACATAATATAAACATTATAAACAGAAACAAGATCAGAAATTAAACAAATAAATAATAAACAGAACAAGAGGAACAAACCGAAGTTGGAACAGTCGCGAATAGACCGCGAAGGCGCGAACAGACCACGAACAGAACAAATTACACGAAGCAGGAACAGCAGCGAACAAAGGAACGCGAACAGAACACGAACAGAACCAAAAACCGAAGCAGGAACAACTGCGAATAGAGGAACGCGAACAGAACAAAAATCGGAAGCAGGAACAGCCGCGAACAGGCGAAAAACCGAAGCAGGAACAGCCGCGAACAGAGCTTGAAGGTTGAAGTTGAACAGAGCAAAAAACCGAAGAAGAAACCAACCGGCAATCGAAGCAGGAACAGACCACGAACTGAAGCTGAACAGAGCAAAAAAACGAAGCAAGGCTTGAAGATCGAATCGTGCTTGAAGGTCGAATCGAGCTTGATTCCTTGAAGATCAGACTGAATCGTGCTCAAATGGAGAATTTGATTCGAAGAAGGAGAAGAATCGCAAGAAGGAGAAGAATCGCAAGAAGGTTAGCGGCTGATTTGGCTGAACGCGGTAATGGGTATTTTTACAATTAGGGTTAGTAAAATATTACACAAATCACCCCTAAAAAAAAAAAATTGCGACACGGCCCCGCGAAGTGTCCGACACGCGAGGGAGGCGTGTCGGAGCCGTGTCGGACTTTTAAAAAAATAAAAAAAAATTCCGACACGGTCCGACACGTGTCGGAGGCGTGTCGGGCGCTTGTCGGTGTCCGACACGTGTCGGACACCGACACTCTACTCCTGGCGGAGTGTCCATGCTTCCTAGGATTTGAGAGGAGGACTCGTGCTTTTGATAGTGGCTCAGCATGAGATTCTGTTTCTTGTTTCAACCTCTTCTTCTGCATTATGTGCTTGTCTTGCAAAACCTAAGGTATCGTTTGCTTAGGCCCCGTTTGGTAACCATTTCCATCCCATTCCATTCCCAGATTTTTGGGTATTCTGTTTGGGAATAGCGTTTGGTAATTTTTGTTTCCGTTTCCATTTCATTCCCATTTGAGAATTGTGCCCACTTTTTTCTTAAGAAATGAGAAACAAAAAAAAATTGTTTCTCATTATTCCCATTCCATTCCCAAAACCCATGATCACTATTCACCTACTGGGCGACCACCGTCCGCCGCCGCCCTGCCGCCGGCCATCTCCGGCGACCGTCGCCAGTCACCGTCCGCCGCCGCCGGCGGTCACCGTCCGGCCGGAATTTTTCCGGCCACTTCCGGCAGTCGCCGGCGACGGCGCCACCGCCGTCTCCGACGCCGGAGAACCGTCGCCGGCCGTTGCTGGCCGGCCGGCGACGGCGCCACCGCCGGCCGGCCAAAACTGAAAAGAGAAAAAAAAAAAAAAAAAAAAAAAAAAAAAAAAAAGATTTTAGGATAAAATCGTTACCAAACACAATTCCCTTCCCAAAACAAAAAAAAAATTATCGTTACCAAACGCAATTCTACTCCAAAAAAGAAAACAAAATTCCCATCCCATCCCATCCCATCCCATTCCCATCTCACTGCTGGAATTGAAACAGAAACGGTTACCAAACGCCACCTTAGTGTTTCTGCTTTTCTGTTTCTACTCCCAATAAATTGGGGGGAGAATTCTGTTTCCGCTGTGGAGTATTCCGGGAATAGAAACATGTTTGGTAACAACCATTGTTCTCGAAATTGTTTCTTTTTATTTATGAGAAAGGGAACAAGAAACACGTTTGGTTATTTGTTCTTTTTTTTTATTCTTTAAATGTATGGTGGCCGGTGGGGTGGTGGTGGCTGGCAAGTGGTTGTGGCCAATGAGGTAGTGGTGGCCGGCTGGTGGTGGGGGTGGGTGGCCGGCTGGTTGTGGACGGGGGTTGGGGGGGTAGTGGTGGCCGATGGGTGAGAGTGGGAATAGGAATCAACATTTTTTTTGTTTTTCAGATTCTTAAAGAATTCAGGAATTACTCCCAAAATTTTGGGAACATAAACGTTTTTACCAAATGCATTTCTGTACATTAATCCCAAAATTTTGGGAGCGGGAACAAAAATCAGGGAATGGAACCAATAAACAAACGGGTCTAAATAGCCCATTGCTCTCTCTCGCTCTCTCTGGGTTCTTTCTGATTTTCTTGTTGTTGATGATGTGCATATGCTTGCTTTGCAAATGGCAGTGGAGCTGGGGCTCACTTGTTCAAATCCTGGGCAGTGTATCTGAATCGTTCCATTATTCTTACTCCTGAGGTATCATATACTTATTTGCTTACTATCTTTATATGAATATGTAGATCTTAGTTTCAACACTACCATGTCAGAGATTGGTATCTAAAATTGTGCCATTAGACTCCATTATCATCTCCAATAAAGTATGTAAATGTAGGGGGACCGTACTGATAAACGAGACACAAGTGCCTTCAATACATGGAAAGATATCATCATCCCTGGCAATGTTGATGATGGGATGACTACTCATGGGAGTAGGCTGATTGATCCTTTGCCTTTATCAAAGAGGAAGTATTTGGCTAACTTCTTAGGTCGAGCACAGGGGAAGGTTGGGCGACTTCAATTAATTGAGCTTGCAAAGCAATTCCCTGATAAGGTACTTATTTTTCTGCGGTTGTCTTTGTGCAAGTAATGCCACTGATTTTTTTGGAAGGGTTGTTTTAACTTTGGGAGGACGTTTTGATTATTTACAATTTTATTTCCATAGATTACTTAGGTACCGTTTGACAACGATTTTTTTTTAAAGTACTTGAAAAAGGTAATGTATATTTTGCTCTTTACTAAAATATTTCTAAAATCAAGTAAAAATCCCTTTTTTGAAAAGCAAAAATAGATATTTTAAGAGATTGACAGCCTAGAACCTTTTTTCATATTTTTTTGAGACTGATGGATTAGACACCTTATCTATTTAAATTTTCTCAACCCTCAAAGAAATTCTTTTGGACTATGAGATTTTATATGGATACACTATTATGCGTGAGTTCGACTAAGGTATTTGATTTTAAGAAAGGATTTGTGTCTAATTTTTTTTTTAACAAAATTTCTTAAATAACTTTTAAAAATTCCTTCTCAAAATCAAATGCTGCCTTCACAAAATATACTTTTTGATTTTTGATTTTGTAACTCTATACTCATTTGGCTTTACGCATGAATAGAAGATTTTCAAATCTTCAACTTTTTATTAATTTACTCAATCGTATATTTTGGAGAAAAGATATGCATGTTGATTGTATGAACAGTTGGAATCTCCAGAGTTGAAGTTCAGTGGCCCAGACAAATTGGGGAAGGCGCAATATTTTCAGCACCTCGGCAATGCCAAGTTTTGCCTTGCTCCACGTGGCGAATCGTCGTGGACCCTTCGCTTTTACGAGTCCTTTTTTGTGGTCTCTCTCTCTCTCTCACTCACACACACTCGCGCGCGCGCACACACACACGAACATGCTTGCATATGCTCATGGAAAACTGCTTATGCTTCAACAGGAGTGTGTGCCGGTGATTTTATCAGATGAAGTAGAATTACCCTTTCAAAATGTTGTGGACTACACTAGAATATCAATCAAATGGCCATCCACACATATTGGTCCTCAACTTCTCAACTACTTGGAATCAATACCGAGTAAGCTTTCATATACGCCATTTTCGCCTCCATAATCTGGTTTACATTTACTCATCATATACATGCCTGTAAATAACTCTATTTACTGTCTCAGATAAAGACATAGAAGACATGATAGCAAGGGGTAGAAAGGTGAGGTGCCTATGGGTTTATGCTCCTGAATCCAAGCCTTGCTCCGTTTTTAATGGAATTTTGTGGGAACTTCAGAGGAAAGTGAGGAAATTCCACCAGTCGGCCGAAACATTCTGGCTGCACAATGGGTCTGTAGTCAATAGAAACTTGGTGGAATTCAGAAACTGGAAACCGCCCGTGCCTTTGCCTTGATAAAGAATCAAATTGAAAAAATAAAATAAAAAAATCTCTTATTTTTATTTCTTTATGAATTTGTACACGAGTTTAATGTATAGACAATGAGAACTTCCCTGAACTTTGAGAATTCATATGACCTGTTGTGGAGAGTTTGGGATCAAACCCATTCTTGTGTGAATATTTACAATGAAGAGAGAAAACTAATGCTCCTTTTGCTTTGGTGCTGTTTTTAGTGTTTTTGTTCGTTGATTTTTGTTTCTGTTCATGGAAAACTCTGAACCGAAACACTAAAATGGAAACAAAAAACTGTTTGCGTTGTCTTCTCAGATTTTTAGAACATAACTGAATTCTGCTCATATTTCTGTTTCTCTTCTCGAAAAACCGGTAGTCAAAAGTCAAAACAGAAATTATGGGAACAAAAAACAGTTTCTGATTTTGGCCCGATTTTTAGAACAAGTTTCTGGGAACACAAGAATTCATCCCAGATTATGGGTTTCTTGGAACATAAGCAAAAATTTGAGAACATAAACACTGAACAAATGGCACCCTGGGTGCTGTTTTCCTAAACTAATCTCTCTCATTTTCGTAGGCAATGGGCCAATGGCATTTGCATAAAATTTTAAAGCAAAACCGAGCTGCACCCGGGTGTTTTCTTAAACCCTTTACTCGACATCAAAACCCTTATATTTTCAGTCTTCTCCCATCTCTCAGAAGCTGCATAAATATTCGAAAGCACCACATAGCTCAAATCCGGTGTTTTAACCTCTTCCAACAGCCGATCAGCCATATTCATGTCCATATGAACTCGACAAGCCCCAAGTAGAGCACCCAAAACAGTCTCATTGGCTTTCACCGGCATCCTCTTGATCATGTCATAAGCTTCCTCTAATCTCCCTGCTCTTCCCAAAAGATCGATCAAGCACCCATAATGCTTGATATTGGCTTCTAAACCGTATTTTTCCATTTTCGAGAAAACTTCTAAACCTTCATTCACGAATCCACCATGTGCACAGGCTGATAAAACGGATAGAAAGGTAATTTCGTTGGGCTTCTCGTTTGAATTCTCCATTTTTGAGAAGAATTCGATTGCTTCCTTACATTGGCCGTGAATTGCCAAACATGAGATTATAGAATTCCAACAGGCATTGTTCTTGTGAGAGATGGTTTCGAAGATCGATCTTGCATTGTCCAAATCACCGCATTTGGCATACATGTCGATTAATCCATTGAGAACGAACAGATTGAGTTTGATTTTTCTTTGGATTATCGTTTGGTGAATTTCTTTACCGAGATCCAACAAACCCAATTGAGAACAAACTGATAAAATGCTGGTGAAAGTGATTTCGTCCGGATCAAACCCCTCCGACTGCATTTTTGTGAATGAATTCAAAGCCTCTTTGCACAAGCCGTTTTGAGCGAACCCAGAAATCAGTGAATTCCAATTCACCAAGTTTCGAGCAGGGATTCGATCGAAAATGGCTATGGCTTCCTTCACATTACCTTTCTTGAAGTACCCGGAGATCATGGACGACCAAACGACGCAATTTCGTTGCGGCATTTCGTCGTACAGTTGTTCTGCGGACTTCATTTCGCCGTGGCTGGCGTACCCATCCACCATCACCGTCCACGTCACCACGTTTCTAAGCTCTGGCGGGACATCGTCGAATAATTTCCTCGCCGTCGTTAAATCTCCGATTCTCGCATAACCTTGGATCATTTCGATCCATGTCACGTCCGTTCTAATAGACATTTTCTCGAACAGTTGTGAAGCCGATTTGAGATCTCGATTCCTCGTGTACCCTCCGACCATCGCGTTCCACGTCACGACGTTTCTCAGAAGCATACCATCGAACGCTCTGCGGGAATCAACTGTGTCGCCGCATTTGGCGTACATGTCAACAAATGAAGTTCCCACCATTAGATCGGTATCGGCCCCGGATTTGATCGATTCTGAATGCAGAGTCTTTCCATGGCGAAGTAAGGAGATAGAAGCACAGGCTTTGAGAAGCAATGGAACTATACCGATTGCGTAGCCGCCGCTGCGGCGAATCTGGGTGTAAAAACCTAGAGCTTCCTTGTGTGAACCTCGAGAGATGTGATTTCTTATGATGTGAGACCAATTTAATTTTTGATAAGTTTCCGTGTTCATCTCGCAGTGACTATCTTCATCTTCATGGCTCTCATTTGTTTAGAAGGTTTAAGTGAATCACACATACACTTTCAAAAGCCTTGACTAAATTTATCATCCCAAGTGGAGGTGAGTCGAGATACTTCATGTCCACTTTGCCATTTGTTTCATTTTTAGCAAAAAATTCTAGCAAGAAAATCGACGTACTTACTGGGTAAATTGGAGTTTATACTTGTTATTATGAAGAAATCTCTAGTATTCACCATGATTCTTGGATAGTTTCTACCAGCAATAATTAGGATCTCAGTTTATATACTCATGAACTCTGTTTCAAGAACGGTGTAGGAAGGAAGCTGATAGACCATTGAGTTGGATAGCATAGAAGCTTATATTCTCTTTTGGTTATTGAGTTGTTTGAGTTAGTTAGAGTTTAGTTAAGTTGTTGAGTTTATTTTGAGTTGTTGAGTTTGTTGTTAAGAGTGTTTAAGTTTCTCGTATAAATGACCAAGGAAGGTGGGGAGTGAAGGCATCTGGAAATTTGGGAATTGAATGGGAGAGACTAGACTCTCAAAATCTTAGAGGGAGAGACTAGGCTCTGGAAATCCTAGACCCTATCTACTATTTTTCTGTATTTTCATTATATATTTTGATTAATTCCAGTTCAGTTCATCTGTGTTTGAGTGTTATTCTATCAATTGGTATCAAGAGCAGTGATTATTCTGGGGAAAATGGCACAAAAGAAGGTTGAGGCATTGGAGGAGAGAATGAACTTTGTCTCTAAAAAACTCGACTCTATGCGTACTGAAGTTCAGAAAATTGGAGGGTTCGAGAAGACTGTAGGGAGCTTAGAGAAATCAATAACTATTATGATGGAGAAGTTAGATTTGGTGCTACGAAGGGAGGATTCGTGTTCTTCATCACGTATGGAGGAAAAGCAGAAACAACCTCAGATGATGGAGTCACAGGATATGAGAGGTGGAATTACGACTGAGACGATTGGGAATAGATCATTTCAGATATTAGAGTTGCCTATTTTCAATGGAATTGATCCTGATGGATGGATTTTTCGAGTAGAAATGTATTTCACGATGAATAAAATGAGCGATAGAGAGAAGTTAGAAGCAGTGGCTCTGAGCGTGGAAGAGAAAGCCCTTGCATGGTATCAATATGTAGAAGACGAGCTTAGATTTCGTACCTGGACTGATTTCAAACTATCTTTTCTGCATCGTTTACGATCGAGCATGGAAGGATCTCTTTGTGAGGAATTTTTGGGCATCCGTCAAGACACCTATGTTGAAGACTATCAGGAACTTTTTGAGACATTGGTAGTACCATTGAAAGAATTATCGGAGGAAATATTGGTGAGTACTTACTTCAATGGCCTTAAACCAGCGATTAAGGCTGAGGTTCGACTGCTCAAACCCAAAAATCTGATGGAGACGATGAAAGAAGCCCGTTTAGTTGAAGATAAGAACATAATAATGCAAGCAGGGCGGGTCGGATCCGGGTCAAATGGGTTGTGGATCAAGACAGCAGGTTCCGGGTCGGGTTCAACCTTTTTGAACCCTTAGGCTTTGACAAATTTGGCGAAGACGACGTCACGATCTACGAATGATTTCGTACCACGATCGACGGCGATCGCCATTCACAAGTCGATGACAGCGCTGAACGAATTCGCTTCCCCATTGACAGCGACCACCTTGTGCACAGAGCTCGAACAGAAGACAAATAGGTCAGGGAGCTTTCGGAGACACAAAAATAGAACGACGATCGTGTTTAGACCGACACCGAATTTTTTAATCGCTGTAAGAAGGGTTTGTGCTTCAGATGTGATGAGAAATACTTTCCTGGTCACGTGTGTAAGAATCAACATCTTAATTTACTACAATTAGATGATTCTTGTTTGATTGAAGAAATAGGAGGTGAAGAAATACAACAAGAATGTGGGTCACTAACAGTGTTACGTGGGGCTGACACTCAACTTAAAACTAAGGACCAGGTTTTGAAAGAATTCAAAGGTCCTTTGGATACTTCTCCGAAACAAATGGAGGATCATTCGGATAAGAAGAGACACAAAATCGAGTACGCTAAAGGGGATTGGGGTTAAACACTCAATTAACAAATAATCACCTTGAGGACAAGGTGAGAGTCTGAGGGGGCGGTATTGATAGACCATTGAGTTGGATAGCATAAAATCTTATATTCTCTTTTGGTTGTTGAGTTGTTTGAGTTAGTTAGAGTCTAGTTAAGTTATTGAGTTTGTTTTGAGTTGTTGAGCTTGTTGTTGAGAGTTGATAGGTGTGATCCACCTACGTATTTCCAAACCGAATTAAGTTAGTTTTCATGCGTTTATATAGTATTTTATTACATTTTAATTAGTTTTCATACTTTTTGTATAAATCAGGTGTGTGGGGCAAAAAGATAGGAAACTGGAGCGAAAACGATGAGATCGAACCAAAAGCGGTCGAAGAACGGTGGCAAAAACAAGCTCGGAGGCAAAATTGTGAAACAAGCCCACCGCCACGACGTTCAGACCACCGCCACGGTGGTGAAGATGTTGAGAAAGGCAAAATGCTACTGATAGACCACCGCCGCAGCGGTGAATCCCATCACCGCGGCAGTGAAGAAGCAGAGAAACAGAAGTAGGCTACTGATAACCCACCGCTGCAGCGGTGATCCAGCAGAATGTTCTTCCTAAGCCATTGCTGTCTTCATCGTCATAGCGATCAACTAACCGACCTACCCACCGCCGCGGCGCTGAATCCCACTACCGCGGTGATGAGCCTCTACACAACCTAGATATTTTATTTAGATATTTTGAGATCTTTTGCCTATAAATACCATTCCCTCTCCCCTCTTTTGCAAGCCCCCCTGCCATTTGGGCACCTTAGGCCATATTTAGGCTATGGTTTAAGAGTTTTAGAGGTGGAGCTTACATCCCGAAGTGGAGAAGACGACGAATCGATCGTTGAGCGTTCTTAGCGGTTTGGACGAGGCTAAGTTCTTCGATTGTTTTTCCTTATTTATTTATCTTAGGATCATGTGAGTATGTTTAGCTTGTTATTTTATTGTATATGCAGCTATGGCCTCGAGTTAAATATGGATTGTAGTAGGGATTAACATATAATTTATAAATACGTTATTTGGATGATTTTGGTGTTTCGTTTGTGATTGTTATTCGTAGTTTAGTTGTATTTATCATATTGTTTGTTTATCATGCTTAGTTAGATAAATGGAGAATACAGAGTTTGACAAATCCCATATTCGGATTAAGGTAAACAAACGCCACGATTCAATAACCCAGGAGGGAATTGGATTATGGACAATCAATGACATTGGGGGCAAGACTCACGCAATCTAGGGTCGCTAAGACATTGAGGGGGACTTCTTCATTGATTCGAAGTTGTGTTATATTCCCCATCTTACACTCGGGAGAAGTGGCGAAGGAGTTTACGAACGAAGATTGTCGATAGGGTAAATACAACGCACGATCCAATAACCCCGGAGAGAGTTGGATTGTATGCAATCAATGACTTTAGGCAAGACTCACGTGACCTAGGGTCATTAAGGCATTAAGGGGGACTTTTTGGTTGACTCGAAGTCATATATTCTCCCATCTTACACTCGAGAGAGGTGGTGGTAGAGTTTACGTACCGAGATTATTAAATAGGTCGAACACCGTAAACGTGAGTAAATCGAGATCGAACACGTATTTGTAAACATGTTAATCTCTAGGCAATTCTTGACCCTAAAACATATTAGCATATTAGTGTAGTTAATTTAGGTTATATTAGTATTAGTTTAATTAATTAATTACATTTGTTTTTCGCCTAGATAAAGTTAGGTCACGAAAAATGCGGTATTCGATAATAACGACACCAATCCCTGTGGATACGATAACCTAATCTTAACGATCACACTATACTAAAATTTTGACCTCGTACACTTGCGAGTAGTCATATACTTCGAGGGTGAAAATCCTCGGCGTACAAGAGTGTTTAAGTTTCTAGTATAAATAACCAAGGGAGGTGGGGAGTGAAGGCATCTGAAAAATTGGGAATTGAATGAGAGAGACTAGGCTCTTGAAATCCTAGAGGGAGAGACTAGGCTCTCGATATCCTAAACCCTATCTATTGTTTTTCTGTATTTCCATTCTATATTTTGATTAATTCCAGTTCAGTTCATTGTGTTTGAGTGTTATTCTATCAGAAGCTGTCCGTAGTACTCAATCAACCAATTTCCTTGATAATCGAGAAGCCCTCCAATATTTTATTTCCCTGGGTTCTCTTTTGCACTTCCATCTATTTTTAATTTATAAAAATGTGCCAAGGGGAAATTCCAATAAGAAGAATGAAAATGTGTAGGATCATCTGGGGCGTGTGTAGGATAGTAAGCTTCCAAAAGATCTCTAAAAGGTAGAGATATTTTCGATGCGACCTAAAACGATTCCCTAAATGAGTCTTTGATCGTTTTCTTATTTCTATCTTTTCACACTTCTTGGATGATTACGATGAAATAGAGTAATCTACGAGGATTTAGAGAACTCCCTTTTAATATTTTTCATAATCCTATCTAGCACATTAAGATGAAGGTCTCGCTTCAAGTTTTCTTGGTCCAGGAAAAAGGACCAAAGCGCATAAGTCTGAGGGTATTTTCTCTGGGTGTGGTCCAATATTTCTTGGGTAGCTGAGCATCTTTGGAATAAAAAATATGACATTATAGGACCATTTGGCCTTCAGCTTATTCATAATTAGTTTTTCGATGGAAAATAGTCCAGATAAAGAAATTAATATTCTTCAAGGCTTTGAGTTTCCAAATCCATTCCCACTTCGAAATTCTATTGCTAGTATTAAGGCGATAAGAGATTGTAAGTCGAGGCTGAAGAAAATTTGCCAGAGACTTTCGGGCACCATGTGGCTTTATCTTTCTTGGACAGATTCGATGGGTCAGACTCAAAGAATAATGTTTGGTCATATGATATAAGGTAAATGATTGTAACCAAAAACCAACTACCCAAATAATATATTAGGTCAATGACTTTAAAGTTAAGATCTTCTTGCAACAACGAGTTTTCGAGGGGCCCATGCCACTAGTCCGTCCATAGGCAAATAGAAGTGTCATTTCTCACAATCCATTTTAGTTCTTTGCCAAGTTTGTTCCTTGATTTAAATATTCCTCTCCAAATGTGAGAGCCTCCTTTTCTATATTCCCAAGAATTTGGGCTACGGTAAATATTCTACTTTTTCCTTAGCACGTTTACCCAAAGATTTTGGTAATTTGTGTTAATTTTTTAGTCAAGTTCAGATAAAAGTGCTTCATTATTATTTTTAGTCTTTCTTAATCCTAAACCTACAAAATTTTGAGGGCTACAGATAGTTTTCCATTTCATTAGATGATTTTTTTTTTTTTGGTATATGTGCCTCTCCATAGGAACTTCCTATTAGTTTTGTCATTTTCTTACATAGTTCCATGGGGATGGGCTTTGTTTGAAACGACTAAATGGGGATAAAGGAGGAGACAAATTTTACTAAAGTAGCTCTTCCCACAATGGACAAAATTTTCACCTTCTAAGAGGTGAGTCCTTTTTTTTTTTTCTCGAAAATAAATCTAAAGTGTTTGCTACTAAAACGGGAGTGCACTAGGGGGTTCCCAAGTACATTCTAAAATCTTCAATGAGGCTAATACCAAGCTTCCTAGTTAAATCACAGGCCTTCATTGAAGGCCCAAGAATTACCCAAGAGGGGGGGGGGGTGAATTGGGTTTTGGCAAATAATTCGTTATTTAAAATCTACTCAATATAACCTAAGTGTTAATGTAATTAAGTGCACAACGGATATTCAAACAAGAGTAATAATCACAAACACAAATATATGCGAAAATGTAAAGAGTAGAGTTAGAGAGATTGACACCAGTATTTTATAGTGGTTCGGCAAACACCCTTTGCCTAGTCCACTCCCCCGAGCTCCTTCGAGGATTTCACTATCTTTGATCTTTTTACGGGTGAAGAACAAACCATTTAAGTTGCCGCTTGAGAAGTACGTATCTCAAGTCTTTACAATATAGAGTGAATATGTTCCACTCACAAATCTCTCTTCTTGAGTAAAACTCTTACTCAAGATTTACAATGAAAATCTCATCGTCTCACAAAATAAAGCTTCAACACTCACAAGATATAGAACTCAAGAATCTATGTGTGTGAAGAAAATATAACAAACACTCAAGAAATATGAATCAAGAAGAGTATAAGTGTTGTTGGACAGATTTTAGCTTGGAAGCCTGTGGTAGTATCACTTTGATCTTTGAGGTTTACTTGATTGATACTTTGGTGTGTTATTTTCTCTAGCAATCTTCTCTCTTTTTATAGATGAAGAGAATGTAGGAGGATATCTCATTTGAAGAACTTGAGAGCAAATGACCGTTTGAAGATCTTCTTCAAATTTTAACGTTCAAATTGCATAGGCTCCTCTTCCATCATCTCTATAGATTTGTTAGGAATTTTTTCCTCTTTTTCAAACCTCAATTAATGCAAGATAGTATAATTAAATGCATAGGACCCATAGTCCATTCATGTTGTTGAGGTAGTAGAAAAATACATCCAATATCTCTTCCATACAATGTATATAATAGAGTGTAAGAGATCATAATATATGTAGACAAAGCATGATGGAGTTTATGCAAAGATGGTATGAAATCATTTAATGCTAAACTCTTTTCATTAAAGAATACAACGAGTATAGTCAAGATAGGATACCTTTCATACCAGTGGAAGACAAGGTATGGGTTAGCATTTATTGAGCTACCCTACTATAAATTCAAAATGGTATCTTTGTATTCCCACTTGATTTCAACACAATGTACTTGTATTTTTATAGGATAATGAATATGATCATTCATATAAGTAGTGTATAATGTATATCATACAATTATACAGACCAATTAAGTACATACAAGCATTTAAGGCATTTGAATACTTAGAATCATTTATCATGATGAAAACAGAATTTTCATACCTTATGAGTCGATATGTCAATTAATCATAAATGAATTGATGAACATATCAATTGAGCATAAATATATCATATAGACATATTAAACTAACATCCCATAATATGACTTGAACATTCTGAACAAAATTTGATATGCAAATCCAAATTTGAGTTCATGACAAAATTCTGTATTTTAAGTTCTAAAATGTTTCAAAATGCTTTGATCAAATTTTTTTTAATTCAACATTGTATTGATCAAATTGAATGATGAAAACATGTTATATAATCATTATAAGGCATATGAATCATCATACATTAATTAGAACAAGCATACGATGCCAAAACAGAGCAGGAGAGAGAAAGCATACTGCTTGAAAGTAGTCAACTACTTTCAACATAAGTAGTTGACTACTTATGCTGCAGCTCCTGCGGCATGACGTTTTTATCCGTTTTGAGTTTTTGTTTTGAGTTTTTGATCGTTTATCATTATAAATACTTTATAAAGCATGTAACAATTATTATCAAGATGTTTATATAATTCAAAAACTCAATGATTATATTAAGTACACAAAATTCCAATTTCGCATAATTATGATCAATAGATGTTTTTTCCGATATAACATGTAATGAACAAACGCATACTTCACATTGTGATATATAAGTATATTGGATATGATAAGATCAATATATCACAATTAAGAACTCATACGGTGTGTGTGTGTCTTATAGAGTTCCGAGTTCAATATCCCGCGAGTATTGTCGAAATGAAAAATTGTTTTAATGTAAATCATATCTTTTCATACCTTTTTGACTTGATTTCGCTTTCATGATTTGTTTTGATGATATTTGGATATTCTATATTCAAAATCATCATTAGTATATTTAAAACGTCAAATGTGTGTGTTATCGTCAAAATCATTTTATTCGAGAATTCTATGATTGAAATCGCTTAGGCTAACAATCACCCCCTTTTTGATGATGACAACTCATTTAATGTTTTAATAGAAATAAATACTTTTCTATCTCCTCCTGCGAATGATATTGGTTTTGAAATGATTTTATCAATAAAATTCAATTATTCATTCTCTCAAGATTAATGTAGTTTATAACATAATAACCATAAATAACAATCATAGTCATAGTTATAAACAACACAAGATAGAAATGCAAACATAACTAGTATTAAATCTCTAACACCAAATTTCTAACATCAAACCTAACTAGTACTTAATCTCTAACATCAAATCTAGTTTTCTCCCCATTTGTCACATAAAAAATGAATGATAAACTAGACTTGAGGTGGTGGAGGTGGATAGTGTATGTAGAAGTGACTAGTGAATTGTGTGAATGATCCTATGAGGATATCAAACTGCTCATCCACATGATGTGCATGGGTGTCAAAACGGTTTGAAAGATCATCCATTCTCCCTTCAAAGCGATTAGTCATATCATCCATTCTCCCTTCAAACCTTGTGCTCATGTTGTCCATACGAGTAACAAGATCATTATAATTGAAGTCCGGAGCATTGGAACCTTCTCCAACTTCAAAAGTCAAAGTACTACCGGTTTGAGGTGCTGCATCCTCTATTTTGTCATCTCCCTCTTCTTCTTCTTCATCTTCTTGTTCCACATTTTCAACACCTCCTTGATAAGCATCGACATGCCTTAGTTCCACTGGAACATTTGTGAGTGCAAAACCAACAACTTCATGATCAACTTGTCTATTCCTTTTTAAAAAACGACCATTGACAAATTAATAACCCATTTTCAACACGGTTAAATGGTCAAGAATTTCATGACGAGTAATGATAGAAGATGGAATTTCATTTTGGAGCGGGACTTGGAAATGATTGAAAATGGCGGTGATAGCGATTCCATAAGGCAAAGAGCCTTTGGTTTTGTTCTTTTGAGCCAGCATGTACTTTCCGATGACAAATGTAAGATCAATGTTAGTGTTGTCAAGAAAGCTCTTTAGAAGGAAAAGATCAAAGAAAGTGATATGAGATCTACTTTCGGCTCTAGGTACAATGGAGTAGTTGATTATGGAGTGAATCAAACAAAGTTCAAGTGGTAAATCGACTACGGAATTATGATTACCGGGACGAAAAATATGGTCCACAAAGAGTAGCCAAGACATTCCATTAATTGAAATTCAAATGGATTGACAACCAATTGTTATTGATCTTGGGTTTAATCTCTCCTCTAGGTAAATGAAGTATATTAGCAAGAAGGCTATTACCAAAAGAGATTTCAACACCATTCACATAGGAAGTGTAAACACCACGTTCATAAACAAGATTCGCATAGAACATTTGAATAAGAACGGAATATAGTGGTGATGAAATATCAACAAAATAATCCCAACCGGCATGATTCAAATAGGTACGTGTAGGAAGATTGTGATTTGAAAGAGAATCAAAATCAACAGGACGACCGGGGATTACCTTACGGTGAGAGAAGTCAGAGCGGAATTGTTCCTCATGTTCAGGACGTGAGAAATGATAGTTGTCGAATGGAATAACCGGGGCTGCCTCTTGTTCCTGATTTCTCCTTGATCTCCTTGGTGCCATTATTTGAATTTCTCAAGAACACAAGATTTCAACCTAGGGTTTGGACAATTTCTTAATTACTCTCAAAATTTATCAAGGTTGGCCTCTTCTTTAAGGGTAGGAATGAAGTGATGTGAGAATACTAGTTTATATAGGCAAGGAATTTGGATGAAATAAACCCTAACCCTTAAGAGTTGCAATAAATTCGAACACACTGATTTCCGCCCGTTAGGATAAGTAGTCGACTACTTATCTGGAAAGTAGTCGACTACTTTTGCTGTAACATTTCAGCAGGTAGTCGGCTTGATCAGTTTCTATTTTGTGCTCTAATTGGATTGATTTATTCAATATTTAGCCTTTGTATGGTTTTTTGAAGTATATATCAATCCTAATTAATTTAGAATTGATCAATATTACTCATAACTAAATTTCGTTTTTGCCTTAGGGATTCAACTCTATCAAAATTAGATTTTTGATCACTTTTGAAGAACATGGTTTTGAAATCATTTTAAAAATATTTTAAACATATCAAAAATATATATATCAGTGAAAAAACCATTTTAAATCAAGATTGAAGTAATTTTTGACAATTTATAGCATATTTACTCTCAAGTAGAAATTTCGAAAGTTTTCATTCTTTCAAAGCATCTTTTTGTCTCATCATGCTTAAGCCACGTAATATTTTTGAAAATTGTTCTTCCCCGAGAGGCTTAGTAAAGATATCGGCTAGTTGATTATTAGTGTCAATGAATTCCAATGTGATATTGCCTTTTTGAATGTGGTCACGAATGAAGTGGTGTCTTATTTCGATGTGCTTAGTTTGTGAATGTTGAGTAGGATTCTTACTCAAACAAATGGCGCTAGTGTTATCACATAAGATTGGAACACAACCAACATTAATACCGAAATCTCCCAATTGTTGTTTCGTATATAGCACTTGAGCACAACAATTTCCAGTCGTGACATATTCGGCTTCGCCCATGGATAATGCAACCGAGTTTTGTTTCTTGCTTGACCAAGAAACCAATGCGTGTCCTAGAAAGTGACAAGTACCACTAGTGCTTTTACGCTCGACTTCGCAACCGGCAAAATCAGCGTTAGAATAGCTAAGCATGTCAAAACAATCATTTTTAGGATACCGTAAGCCTAAATCACATATACCAAACAAATATCAAAAAATACGTTTAACGACAATTAAATGTGATTCTTTAGGACAAGATTAAAATCGAGCACATAGACACACATTAAACATGATATCCAGTCTACTTGCCGTAAGATAAAGGAGACAACCAATCATACCTCGGTATTCCTTCTCATTTACCTTCTTACCACTTTCATCGGCGTCCAATTTGATTGAAGTACTCATAGGTGTATTATATACCTTTGAGTTTTCAATTCCGCATTTTTTTTATAAGTCTTTAATATACTTTGCGTGATTTATAAATATTCCATCCATTGATTGCTTAATATGTAATCCGAGAAAGAATGTTAATTCTCCCATCATACTCATTTCGAATTCTTCCTGCATAAGCTTAGAAAACTTTTGGCACAAGATCTCATTAGTGGCTCCGAAAATGATATCATCAATATAGATTTGAACTAGTAAGATATTATTTTTAGCTTCTTTAATAAATAAATTTATATCGGTTAAACCACGTTTAAAACCTTTTTCTAAGAGAAATCCACTTAACCTCTTATACCAAGCTCTAGGAGCTTGTTTGAGACCATAAAGTGCTTTGGATAGTTTGAAAACATGATTTGAAAATTTTTCATCTTCAAAACCGGGAGGTTGTTCAACATAAACTTCTTCAGAAATGAAACCATTTAAAAATGCACTTTTAACATCCATTTGAAAAAGTTTGAAATCATTAGCACAAGCAAAAGCAAGTAACATACGTATAACTTCTATTCTAGCTACCGGTGCATATGTTTCATCATAATCTATCCCTTCTTCTTTATTATAACCTTGTACTACCAATCTTACTTTATTTCTAATAACAACACCCGACTCATCCTTTTTATTTCGAAAAACCCATTTTGTTCCAATCACGGGATGGTCATTAGGTCTTGGTACTAGAGACCAAACGTTATTCCTCTCAAATTGATTTAACTCATTTTGCATTGCAAGAATCCAGGATTCATCGTCAATAGCTTCAAAAATATTTTTAGGTTTAATTTGAGATAGGAAAGCAAAATTGTTAACATAGTTTCTCAAAGAAGATCTAGTACTTACTCCACGTTCAATGTCACCAATGATTTGATCGGATGGATGAATGTTGACCTTTTTCCACGCCTTAGGTAACGTGTTCTCGGAAGGTTGTACTTCCATTGAGTCATTATCAACGGGCCTTAAATCAGCGTTTTCAGCTTCTTCTGTTGATTTTTCTATCAAATCTGTATTTTCTTCATCAATATCCTTTCTTGGCGAAAAGGGGTTAGATTCTTAAAAAACAACATACATTGATTCTTCAACTACAAGTGTACGTTTATTATATAATCTATAAGCTTTATTATTAGTTAAATAACCAAGAAAAATACCTTCATCAGATTTAGCATCAAATTTAGAAAGATTTTCTTTATCATTAAGAATAAAACACTTGCAACCGAAAACTTTAAAGTATGAGATAATAGGGGTTTTACCATTCCATAACTCAAATGGAGTTTTATTTAAGCTTCTACGGATTGAAACACGGTTCAAAATGTAACATGCTGTACTTATGGCTTCCGCCCAAAAGTATTGTAATGAAGAATGTTCGTTTAACATAGTCTGAGCCATTTCTTGTAAAGAGCGATTTTTCCTCTCAACAACGCCATTTTGTTGAGGTGTTCTAGGGGCTAAAAAATTGTGTCTGTAACCTTGTTCCTCACAAAATTTTTCAATCTCATCATTTCGGAATTTTCCTCCTCTATCGCTTCAGATATTGTTAATGCTAAAACCTTTCTCATTTTCAATACGCTTACAAAACTTAACAAACACGTAAGCAACATCACTTTTCTTAGCAAGTAGTAGAACCCATGTATATCTAGAATAATCATCAACAATCACAAATGCATAAAGTTTGACACCTAGGCTAGCAACGGGATTAGGACCAAATAAGTCAAGATGCAAAAGTTCCAATGGTTTAGTAGTAGAAATAAACTTCTTCTTCTTAAAAGAACTTTTAACTTGTTTACCAAGTTGGCATGCATCACATATTTTATCCTTAACAAATTTTGCATTTGGTAATCCACGTACAAGATTATTTTTAGATAAGTTTGAAATAAGTTCCATGCTAGCATGTCCTAGACGTCTATGCCATAACCAACTATTTTCGGTTAAAGCATTTAGGCATGAAACATTTTGTGAAGATAGATCATCAAATGAACATGTATAAATATTTTCAAAACATGATGCAACAAATAAAACTTTGTGATCATCATCTTCTTTGACGACACATTGATTTTCAAGAAAAGTTACTTTAAAACCGTTATCACATAGTTGGCTTATGTTTAGAAGATTATATTTTAAGCCTTCAACAAGTAAAACAATTTCAATAATAAAATCATTTTTACCAACTTTACCAATACCAATGATTTTACCCTTAGAGTTGTCTCCAAACGTCACATGTCCGCCATCTTTAGGTGTTAAAGATGTAAATTGATTTTGATCGCCTGTCATGTGCCGTGAGAAACCACTATCTAGGAGCCATTTCTCCTTGCTTATGTTTGCTTTAAAACTAACTTGCAAGGAGCACCTCAAGTGATTCCTAAACGGTACCCATTTTACTCAGGTCCGGGAGGGTTAGTCTTTGGAACCAAGGTTCCCTTTAGTACCAAAAATTTTCTTACCTTTGTATTTGTATTTTTCAGTTTTCTTTCATTACAAACATCGATGGCGTGACCAACTTTGTTACAATAAAAATATTTTATAAACTTTTTGGTTTCAGAGAAAAAATTCTGAAATTTCTTTTGTTTCTTATGTTGATGAAAACCCAAACCGACTTTGTTGAAAACACCTTTTTGACTTCCTAAGAGAAGTTTAAAATTATTTTCACCTTTAGTAAACTTGTGGATTGTTTTGGTTAAATCATCAACTTGATTTTTTAAAGAAATATTTTTCTTTTCAAGATCACATCTCTTTAAAGAATCATTTTCTTGTTTTAAAGAAATAATTTCAGATTTTATTATTTCCAATTCTTTTGAAAGAGTAGCTATTGTTTTGTTAAGATTTATCATTTTAGAAAAACAATTTTTAAGCTCATCTTTTAATTCTTCATATGCATCAAGTAATTCATCATATTCATCTAATGAACAAGTTTCGGAAATAGGAGTTACATCATCTTCTTTTGCCATGAGTGCAAGTAAGTTGGCCTCCTCGCCACTACTTTCATTTTCAGAGTCACTTGAGTCGGTGTCATCCCAAGTTGCTTTGAAAGCTCTTTCATTGTTTTTTTAATGATGTTTCTTTGGCTTTTTATGATCCTCCTTGAGTTGAGAACATTCGATTTTGTAGTGACCGAACTTGTGACATTTATAGCATTCAACTTTGCTTATGTTGGTTTTGTTGAATTTCTTCTTCTTGAAGAATCTACGGTTGAGCCGATTGAGTCGTTTTGCGAAGATAGCCATTGCACCTTCGGGTTCACTCCCGATGCTATCATTGTCATCATCATTGTCATGAACAGCTTTTAAGGCTATTCTTTTCTTTTGGTTTCTACCTTCTTCTTCGTAGCTTTTGAGTGACGGCTCATGAGTGGTCAAGTTACCAATGAGTTCATCAATGGAATATTTGTTCAGATCTTTAGATTCTGAGATGGCTGTAGCCTTTGGTTCCCATACCTTGGGAAGAGCTATGAGGATCTTTTGTACTCGTTCGGACATTGATTATGGCTTTTCGAGTGCATTCAAACTATTACAAATATTTGTAAAGCGAGTATACATCTCCATAATCGATTCTCCATCCTCTATCTTGAATAGTTCGTATTGGTGTACGAGAATGTCGATGTTGGATTCCTTGACTTAGTTTGTACCCTCATAAGCAATCATAAGAGTATCCCAAATCTCCTTAGCCGATGAGCATCCGGAAATCCTATTATATTCATGAACATCTAAACCACAATAAAGAAGATTAATAGCTTGGGCATTTATAGAAATTAATTTGGTGTCCCTATCATCAAATTCCGATTCTACCTTAAGTGTAGTAGATCCATCAAGATTAGTTTTGATAGGAGTATGTGGACCATTTTTAATAACTTTCCAAACTTCATAATTTGTAGCTTGTAAAAATGCTATCATTCTAGCTTTCCAAAAAAACATAATTGTTACCATTAAACGAAGGAGGTCTATATATGGATTGACCTTCGGGAAGGGTAGTTGCAACGAAATTTGCCATGATCGATTTGCTAGCATTTTAAGTCTTGTTAAGCAAGTGTTACTCTGATGCCAATTGAAGCCCCAAGAATTACCCAAGAGGGGGTGAATTGGGTTTTAGCAAATAATTCGTTATTTAAAATCTACTCAATATAACTTAAGTGTTAATGTGATTAAGTGCACAACAGATATTCAAACAAGAGTAATAATCATAAACACAAATATATGCAAAAATGTAATGAGTAGAGTTACAGAGATTGACACCAGTATTTTATAGTGGTTCGGTAAACGCCCTTTGCCTAGTCTACTCTTTTGAGCTCATTCGAGGACTTCACTATCTTTGATCTTCTTACGGATGAAGAACAAACTGTTTAAGTCACCGCTTGAGAAGTACGTATCTCAAATCTTTACAATATAGAGTAAATATGTTCCACTCACAAATCTCTCCTCTTGAGTAAAATCCTTACTCAAGATTTACAATGAAAATCTTACCGTCTCACAAAATAAAGTTTCAACACTCACAAGATATAGAACTCAAGAATCTATGTGTGTGAAGCAAATACAACAAACACTTAAGAAATATGAATAAAGAAGAGTATAAGTATTATTGGACAGATTTTAGCTTGGAAGCCTTTGGTAGTATCACTTTGATCTTTGAGGTTTACTTGATTGATACTTTGGTGTGTTATTTTCTTCAGCAATCTTTCCTCTTTTTATAGATGAAGAAAATGTACGAGGATATCTCATTTGAAGAACTTGAGAGCAAATGACCGTTTGAAAATCTTCTTCAAATTTCAACATTCAAATTGCATAGGCTCCTCTTCCATCATCTTTGCAGATTTGTCAAGAATCGTTTCCTCTTTTTTAAACCGCAATTAATGCAAGATAGTGTAATTAAATGCATAGGACCCATAGTCCATTCATGTTGTTGAGGTAGTGGAAAAATACAGCCAATATCTCTTATATACAATGTATATAATAGAGTGTAAGAGATCATGATGTTTGTAGACAAAGCATAATGAACTTTATGCAAAGATGGTATGAAATCATTTAATGTTAGGCTCCTTTCATTAAAGAATACAGCTAGTATAGTGAAGATATGATACCTTTCACACTAGTGGAAGACAAGGTATGGGTTAGCATTTATTGAGCTACCCTACCATAAATTCAAAATGGTATCGTTTTATTCCCACTTGATTTCAACACAATATACTTGTATTTTTATAGGATAATGAATATGATCATTCATATAAGTAGTGTATAATATATATCATACAATTACACAGACCAATTAAGTACATACAAGCATTTAAGGCATTTGAATACTTAGAATCATTTATCATGATGAAAACAAAAGTTTCATACCTTATGAGTCGATATGTCAATTAATTATAAATGAATTGATGAACATATCAATTGAGTATAAATATATCATATAGACATGTTAAACTAACATCCCATAATATGATTTGAACATTCCGAAGAAAATTTGATATGCAAATCCAAATTTGAGTTTATAACAAAATTCTGTATTTTGAGTTCTAAAATGTTTTGATCAATTTTTTTTTAATTTAACATTGTATTGATCAAATTGAATGATAAAAACATGTTATATAATCATTATAAGGCATATGAATCATCATACATTAATTAAAACAAGCATAGGACGCCAAAACGTGAAGCCAAAAACAGAGCAGGAGAGAAAAAGCGTACTGCTTGAAAGTAGTCGACTACTTTCAGCATAAGTAGTCGACTACTTATGCTGCAGCTCCTGCGGCATAACATTTTCGTCTGTTTTGGGTTTTTGGTCTTAGTTTTTGATCGTTTATCATTATAAACACTTTATAAAGCATGTAACAATTATTATCAAGATGTTTATATGATTCAAAAACTCAATGATCATATTAAGTACATAAAATTCCAATTTCGTAAAATTATGATCAATAGGTATTTTTTCCGATATAGCATGTAATGATCAAACGCATACTTCACATTGTGATATATAAGTATATTGGATATGATAAGATCAATATATCACAATTAAGAACTCATACGGTGTGTGTGTGTGTCTTATAGAGTTCCGAGTTCAATGTCTCGCGAGTATTATCGAAATGAAAAATTGCTTTAATGTAAATCATACATTTTCATACCTTTTCGACTTGATTTCGCTTTCATGATTTATTTTGATGGTATTTGGATATTCTATATTCAAAATCATCGTTAGTATATTTAAAACGTCAAATGTGTGTGTTATCGTCAAAATCACTTTAATCCGAGAATTCTATGATTGAAACCGCTTAGACTAACATTCATTTTAAGAACATTCGGGAAAATAAACATTTTTCATTTATTGAGAATAATTTTTTTTCTCGAACCGTTCGTAAAATTTTTAAGGATATCAAGAATATTCTTGCCATGTGTCATGCCAGATTTAGAAAAAAAAAAGAAAAAAAGATTAACTCATCCGCAAAAAATAGGGGTAAGATTATAGGATTAGTTCTTGATGCTTTAATACTGACGAACCCCGATTTTCTGAAAGATACAAAGAAGAATATGAGATATTAAAGCGTAAAGGAGAAGGTTTTTTTTGAAAGCACCTATTTTCTCAAAATTTACTTTGTCCATTTTAAAAATAAAGAGTCATCACCTAACATTGTATTTAACTAGTGTAGTAGGTCACCCAATTTTTTAGGAAAACAATTTAAAAGACCTATGTAAATTTGACCCCAAAGATAAGGTCAAACCAAAGATTCATTTAAAGAGTTCAATGGTGGGTTACGCTCGGGGAAGATGTTAGGCACTCCAAGACGCCCATCTAAAAACGACGCCTTATGTCCAATTAATTTAAGTTTGAATGTTTTATTTTGTTTTGAAAAATCTTTTTATTCTTATAAACTCCTTTTGATATTTTCCAAATTAGGATGGAATTTTTTTTTAGTAATTTTATGGAATGTTCCCCCGGTATGTCCTCTTATCAAATATTGAGAAATTTGATAAGAATTGTCCCCTGGGGGGTTTTGTATATGTTTCCAATGAACTTCTTTAATTTAAGTGGGAAAATCAATTTTAGTGTCTTCTAAGTGATGCAAAAGGCAACATACAACGCAACGTGAAATATTACATTACTTTTTATATGAATATGATGTCATAGAATGCCAATTTTCCTAATTTGGTCAATTAATTTAAAGAAGTCCAGATTTGACATTCCCTTAAATCTTATGGAGATGAGAATCAAGGGAACGTCACGGAAATAAATTTTGTCAAAATTAATTTTTCCAAGTCTTTAGCGGGATCCAACGAAACGACTTACTGATAAAAGTGATTTCCTAAACCAACCATTTATGAGCTCTACTCTATTTGAGAAATCAAATCGTCGATATAGAAATCTCTCATTCAATTTATTGAATCGTTGAATTTTTCCTCAGGCTTGTAAGAAACAATTCTTACAAAACAACTTTTTAATTTTTATTTATTTTTTGACTATGAATTTTGGTATAGCAAAAACATAAATAAAAAGAATATTTAAATGCAAAAAAATAAAAGATAAGTCCTCATCTAATGCTCGAAGGCTAAACCTAAAAGGAAAAATCTTGTCCCGGTGTTTTGATTGAATCATTGGATGAAAGTATTAAATCTTCAGGAATTCAAATTGCAATAACTAAAAAATAATTAAAAGAGAACTAATATTAAAGGAAAAAAACATACATGTCCTTGCAAAGATCCCCGACACAGATTTTTTTCTCTTAAAGATGGCCTTCCGAATGAGTTTTCTCTAAGAGTCGCTCCTTAATAGGATTTTTCTCTTAATTTTTGAGTACCCCAAAGGGATTTTCTTTCAATTTTTGTGTGTCCAAGACTATGAGAACTAGGGTTCTATTTATAGGGAACGATGGAGAATGAAAAACCACTCAAAACCCTAAAAAACTAGTCTTAGTCGCCCAAACCTTAATCCTTGTTCAGCAAAGAAAAGGAAAAATTAAAAAAGAAAACAATTTTGGCAACAGGGGCGCGCATCTTGTGCACCCCAATCTTTCTAGAACCAGCTACCGCGTCGCAGCTATCCACATGTGACAACTGTCATGCGACCAACACATGTTTTTTCCAAAGAGAGCCCCTACGCATTTATTTATTTATTTTCTTTCTTTTCTGGGCCTACTTCTTCTCTTCATTCTCTCTCTCTCTCTCTTTTCTCTTCCTGTCTCATTTTCTCTTTCCTCTTCCTGTCTCATTCTCTCTCTCAAA